>OZ030375.1:15324820-16524820 GCA_964023945.1 Ectemnius cavifrons | reverse complement strand
AACGCAGCACGCGGACGAACTGCGCAACGAGGGATACAAAGTTGTCCGGAGTTTCGCCGCGCGAATACACTACTTTGACGCAATGGCCTTACTTTGGCAAAGCGCTACTCGACGCGGCGCGACGCGACGCGACGCGACGCCAGACGTCACGGAACTCTCACTCGGGGCGTCGCGCGTCTCCTGGCGCGCGACTGGCGAGCCTCTAAATTGGCTGTAGAGTGCTCCCCTGCTGAACGCGGGACTGCCGCTCGCTCGTTTTATCCCTTTCGCACCTAGTTCAACGTCAATTGTAATCGTTGTCCGTGCAATGACTTGTAGATATCACCACGCGTTGACCACCCGCGTCACCTCTACATACTAATGTACGTTGGGGCCAACATTTTTCTCACAATCCAGGGACACTATTGCCGGCTGGAGTAACTTTTTTCCCGCATGGATTACATTTTACTTTCAAATTTGGTAAAGTTCAGCTGATGCAATAACATTAACATTTATACAACGAGTTAAAACTGTGGTAAAACTCCGGTGCATCTTGTCATCCAGTGACGATGATTGCCAACAACTGTCGGCAGTTTGAAATCTTAACACCGCTCGAAATGACGCCGACGCGTCCTCTTATCGTGCGAAGTAGAAGCGAACTTTTCCATTTCGAATGAGATAGGGACGGATACGAAAATTCGATGCTTATAGCCATTCGTGTATCGCAACTGGGGAGAAACGGCGGAGAATGGGGAAACGAGTATAGGACTATTGCGGCAAATGAGCGATATATGCAAATTAACTTATCGGTCGTTCGACAGAAATACAGGTAGTGCTGAATTACCGCTGAATAGGGGAGTAGGCTTGCAATTTGAATGAGAACCTCCCGTTTCCGCTGTCATTCTTATCACACCGCTATTCCTAAAGTGTCAGTCTGTCTGACGCTCTACACATTAATAAAATCCGTGCTCTAATTCTGCCACATACAAGATAGTCCGACAGAATTATTAAAAAAAAAGATGTTGTTATACAAAAACGAAGAATAAACCGAGGCAACACTGTGAAATATTAAATAACATACAGCACGAGTATATAGCAATATCGTAAAATTGAGAATAAAGTAAACGGCATGGTTAATTAACTACGAGTCTTTCGAAAACCAACTTCTGGATTAACAGATATTTACATATTGCAAAATGTGAAAAATTCTATTTGCACGCATTCGTATAAGTGTAGGTACAGTGATGGCGTGTCTTCATAAAAACATCCTCATCAAGATCATGTTTACGCGAAAAACGGGGGAATCCATTATCGAGAGGCGTCCAACTAAATATAATAAAACGCGTTACAGCCTACTACTCCTGGTGATTGAACGCGTCGTGCCATTAGCGCGATTGGGGTTCGCCATTATAGCTGACCCAGTCGGGCAACTCGAAAAAGTTGTAATATTTCTAATAGGTGCGCAATCTATGTCGGCAAGTGCTCGATGACAGTGGCCTCGCGCGCCATATTAGCTTCCGGTTAAAGCGTATAGCCATCCAATGCTACTTTACTCCTATCGGTATGTACTCCCTTTTCACGTGCCGGTGTCAAACCAATTATTTTGCCCCTCTGTTTACTATCGCTCCAGCATACCAACCTACAGTGGCGTGTCTATTTTCCTTGGTGCACGAGTGTGTGAAAGGAAGTAGGTACCGAAAGGGGGGAAAGGGCAGATCGGCGTTGGAATGATGTATGTATTAAATGCCATACGTGCAGCCGTAGATATGATAATTCGAATGAAGACGGCACGTAGCAAGGCGGAGCTGAATCAGGAAACGTAATTGCTGTAACTGCACGTAAAGGATGTCCCATGCATTGCAGTTGGCGTAAAATTGCTGGCGGGAGTGCTCTCTCAGGATGTTAAACTTTTCCAATTCTTCAAGTCGGTAGGAGCACGTACTTGTCGGTTTGTGTAATCTCGGAAAAACTTTGCGTACAAACATCATACACGACAGCAGACACCGATGCGCGTAGAGACACGGAGTAGTGAGCTAAGTGGAGGGTAGAAGCGCTTATAAGATTAAACGCTGCTAATCATTCCTCCGAAGCCAGCCAGAACATCCCTCACCTACCAAAGACGCATTTACTACTAATAGTCTACGTAATTTCGGCCACGCATGTGGAAAACCGCTGCACCTTCGCTCGAATCAACTCCGGATAGTTCTACTACCCGTAACTATTCGGAATTTATTCCGCAAAAGCACAAACTTCTCATGGATGCGAGAATTAGACATCGGTAAGCTTTGCCAGCGAATCACGGCATTCAATGTGATATCATCGCTGCAAACGAATTTGGGTACGATCGGTAATTGCGAAAAGAGCATTAGGACCGTACTATCTAATGCCCTTCATGAAAGGAGGTAGGAGACTATGCCCTCCTATTCAGAGGCGAACGTAGGAATGCGGAGGCAGGAACCCCCGAGAGCTATATTAATGAAAAGCCAATAAATCATGGCCGAGGGGCAGTTAAGTGGAGTACTCACCTGTCCATGGTTGTCGAAGCCGTACTGGTCCGCGATCTCAGCAGCCGCCTCAGGACCATCGGGCACGTGGACCGCAAACTGATTGGTGTAGATGGGTAGTGGTCGCGGACGCGGTTTCGGCTCAGCTCTCACGAGGGCACCGATCAGTACCAGCGGCAACCAGCAGAGAATGCTCACTTTGAGGGTCATCTCGTCGGGGCAAGTGGCGAGTGGCGAGTAGCGAGTGCCGAGTGACAAGGGCAATGGGTATGTTCGCCCGTTTATTCGAATTACCAGGCGACGAGGGCGACGGCAAAATAGTGGATGTCAAGCTTCGGCAAAGCTGCTGCTATTGGTGCACCGGTGTGTACGGCCGATTCAATTGTTCACGATGCCGATCTCCGGAAGTCAGATGCAATAGTTTCACCGGCACGATATACTTTATTGTGAGCGCGTGGAGGAAGAGAAGAAGGCTGGCCGGTAAGTGCACCAGAGAAATTTCGTCACGGGGTGAATTGTCACTTCGAGGCACGATAGAAGAGAAGAAGAGCAGTGGGAGATGCTGCGCGGCTGTTCATTTAAATGATGCGTGCTCTCGTGGCGGTTTGGCTCCCGGCGCATCGAAGCACACCACCACTTTCACAATGATCCGATGAAGACGACTGTCCGCCAAGAAGAGTACGATCACCACTGGCTTGTTGCTCGCGCTCCACGAGCTTCACAGAGTGCGAGACGGCGGCTTCTGAGGTGAAAGGACGACGACGCCTTCGGTCCGTTGTGTGTCGTGTATCGATGCTCGACGTAGGCCTTATCTGTAACAGAGGGAAACCTTCTGTCAGGTGATTCGTGGATTCCGGTCATGAAAGCAGACATCGTGTCCTGGCAATCCCTGCGGCGCATTGCAATATTAATTGCCGAGAGCGGGTACACCTCGAGAGATTCATCAGTTCTCTCCTCTAATACCGGCCCAAAATCCTTTCTCCCGCTTTATACTTTTTGCTACTTCTTGGGAATTAACTTTCTTACTATTACCGCCACTAGTAAATGTGGAATAGAAAAGTAATCACTCAAAGATCGAGTAACAAAGACAAAGTGACGCAGTCCCTCTTCTCTGTTGCTCCTCGCTTCCTCAGTATCGAGAATTCCAGTTTAACAATCAGCATTTGCTATAATGTTTGCAACCCACTGATTTGTTTCGTTTGCTGAAACACCGCTTGGGGCTGCTTTGCGAAATTGCAAATTGACGAGGCTGTAATTACAAAAACGAACGTTTTACTTCTGAGAGGACCTTTCGCTTGATGAGATCGTCGTCAAAGGAAATAGAACTCTGCCAATATCGCAATTCGAATCGATACGCTAATTATTCGAGGGCATAAATAACTGTGACAGAGATAGCATCCTCTTTAGGAATTCAAACAATACGCTCGCTCCTAGATACTAGTCCTGCCAATAGCACCCAGAATGGATTCGAATTTTAAGGATGTTGATGGCGTTCGGGCGGGCACGCTTTCATATCAGAGGAATCGAACGAACATTCCTATATTACGAACTTACGATAACATTTAGCAGCTGTAATATAAGATGATCTAATTTTAGTGGGAGAACCACGCGAACAGCTAAATCCATCCCATCAAACTTTTAGAAGTGTGTAGAGTTGCAAACATGTGAGTAAAAGGGGAAGTCGATACAACCTATTGTCGATAGTTAGTTGCGAAACGAGCGAGAGGCCGTTCGAACACTACGCGCGCTCCACCCTGCCTGAGCCAACAGAGTTATCTGGATTCCCTTGCGAAATTGGTATTGCATGCAACAGTTTAGAAAAGAGTTTTAACTAAGTAGGATGGACACGTCTGTTGCCGGAGGATTTGTCTCTCCGTAAAGACATGTCAAGGTATGCTTCGAGTAACTTTGGCATCCACGGCCGCCAACACTCAAGGGTACAAACGGGAGTCGCCGCGCTAGTCCATTTTATAACGCTGCTCTTTCGGAATGCTCGACTGCGTTGCGGAGGCATCTCCCTGGGTTGATTCATTCATGCACCGGTGCATCAATGTCAATGAAGTACGAAGAGCAGTAACTTGAACATAACCCGATACATTCAGGAAACTGCTCGCGAAGCTGAATAATCAAGGAAACCTGCTGACTCGGGTGGGTACGCCTCGGCTAGTGGCCGTCGGCCGCGCCAGTGCTTAACAAGGAATGGTATCAGCAGCAAAGTTTCGAATGCACGCGTTCAATATCGATGACATTATGTATTGTGGTAGATTATTAAGATGGCGCACAGTGAGCAAAATGCAGATCCTAGCAAGTCAAAAATCAAATTGAGCAAGGACAATTTAATGTAACTTGTATTTATTATGAAAAACATGTAGACGGATATTTGGATAGTCAACAATCGTCTAAAAATCCCTGGGTTTCCAATTATTATTTACTAGAATCGACGTTCAGCCCATTGTACGGCGGCGAGAAATAAACGATGCAATAAACGCCCCGGAGTTCGCTCCGAGTGCGGAATACCCGGGGAGCATCGCGTGAGCCGGAGGAGAAATGCGCGCGATCAAATGGAAAGCCATGGAGACACGAGCACGCATGTAGTATAGCTTGTACGAGGCGTCGTATACCTCCGACCTACACAACGTCTGGCAGGAAAGTGTGGCTGGCATTTATGTAACGACTTGCATTACAAGTGCAGTTCCTTTTGATTAGGAAGGCAGGGAGCCGTGAAAAGCGCGCCAAAGCAATGCCAACTGGAGTAGTAAAGGCTGGCAAGAATTTCTGTGTGGCAGCGGGATCGCGTACACGAACATACACTACCGGCAGGCAAGTCAGCAGCCAGCGGCAGCACTGTGCGAGCAAGTAAGCGAACTCGCAATTACGAACAAAGCGGGCCGCAACTTTGTCACGTGATACAAGACGCACGCCAGTCCTCGAGAAGCTGGTGCAGGCCGCCCGACATTTCCGCCCCAATTATGAAGGAGCTCGTAGCGCAGTTTAAGGATGCTTGTTATTAAAAATCAGTGATAGGTAGACCCGCGTAATCAGGTCAACGTGACACGCGAACGACACACCGGCATCGCTTGAGGAGAGTGGGCGGGCGGCTATTGCCACTGCAACTACCTCGAGTATGTACACACTCGCTTGTCATGGAAAGCAGATCCAATTAGAGACCTGATTACAATCTTCGCACTCAGCGAGTGCGCCCGCAATTGTGATTATTTGAAGGGTACCAAAATGCTTCTCGTACGACGGCCTCGAAATCTGTGTATACAATATCGCGCGCGCGGGCCCGCGTGTCCTTGGTACACCTAACCAAGAAACTCACACTCGGCTGGAGTCACATTAACGCTACTAATAGCAGCCCGCGGTAGAGGAGACTGTTAAACTTTGATTGCACGACCCTACGATAATTTCGAGGTAAAATCAAGGCGGTTCGGTAACCATTTGAGAAAACTTCGCTTCGATGTTGCAAATGTCCTGGTTATACATAGAACTAGGCGATAGAACTAGTCGACTGTACAGCTAGCGTGAGAGAGAGAGCGAGTGAAAGAAATTGCCAGTGCCGCGCGATGCTGCAAGAGAATCTTCCAATTTTCTAGCAATTAAGCAGCAGTAACGTTCTTCCAGTTTCCCGCGGGCAGAGTAGAGAGTCCGAACTACTGTCTGCGTGTAAGCAAGCGACTTCCTACTTCGAGTACCTCTGAGAATCCTGCTAGTTCTTTCAGTGAACACTACGAATGTAGTACATTATATGTGAACCAGTACGGAAAAGGTACGCGGATATCGTATACGCCGATGTGTAAAGGATACGATGAACAGTAAATGTAAAAAATAAAATATATGTGTATATACCGAACGAATTGAAACCTTCCGCCTTTTCGAAGTCTATTATAAATGACTACCGGGGCTCCCATTAGAAGTATCTTAATTGTAATTAAATGTTTCGCTTCAATGAGAACGACGATACAAAGTGCAGAATGAACTAACATTACGAGCTCTTCATAGTATAGCGATAATTGAGCTCGCGAGTGCACCCGGGAATTAAATGAAAACGCGGGATTTCTGTATTGACCTAGTATCGTTGATACCCCGAATAATTAAACCATTACTCTCGCATGAAATTTTACTCCGTCGTACAAGTTTCGGGTTAAGAGTTTCATTATCCCGTTTGTGATCCCTGGGCCTCTTTTGATGCTTTTGACAACCCGCAAAAATCACGCTTGCTATTTTCGTAAAAGCGTAGTGGTGATTCATATCTATTGTGAAATCTTCAATTCTCCATATCACCCTGTTTAACCTTCTAATGCAGAAACCTTACTATTGCAAGTCACTACATTTAACCGCACGATCTGTGTATGAGTCTATAAAGGCTATGTAGTAAGTGCTTAGTGCAGACTGATCTACCGCCAATACGGAGAATTTCACCATCACTCTAATTGCTTTTATAACGAGCATACGAAGCTTGTGATAAGGGTACTCTGCTGGCAGAGTGTCTGCCGGAATATATTCTAGTGGCCGGGAAAACAATTAGTTTAATAACGCGACTTGGAATTACGTTGGTTTATTCTGCAAGAGCCATGCGCGAGAAAAGGAAAACAAACGCGCGTTCGAATTCAAAACACGGAATCATTTGTGTGTGCGAGTGAGCAGTGAAAGCAAAAAACCGTTGGATCGCTGAAGCGTATAATTACCGAAATGAGAACCGGTTGATAAGACACAATGGGTTCGAGGTTTGTGGCAACAATAGCAATGAACAAAGCTGCTTGCAGAAACAAGTAAAAAAAGAATATCCAAGAGATAGCTAATCCATTTGTGTTAAGGATTGAGCTGGAACTAATATCGGCGATATACGTGGAAAAAAATTTAGCCCACCGGCAGTATGCAAAGGGAAGTTAACAGTTTTTTTGGGCAAGGGTTGATTTTTGGATGGTACAGGTACTGATACAACTACCTTAAGGAGGAACAATAGAGCACGTAAAAGGAGTAGGAATTCCCAGAAAGCACATTGTATAATGCGCGTCGAGCGAGAGAAAACGAATGGGGCGAACATTTCGTACCATGGTCTTTTGGATAGCGTTGAAAGACCAGTCTTGATAGATTTGTCATTCCAAGCGTCGCTCCCGTATAAGACAAAGGTAAAACGAGAAGAGTGAATTGTCTACTACCTTGCGAATGGCAAGTAAGAAACAGGCAAGCGGAGCTCCCGACACTCGGAACACACGTGATTCTCGGAATATGCTATCCTCGGGGCGACGCGATTCTCTTGTCCTGAATCGAATTACAGCAATGACACGGCCATCCATCCAACCGTTGAGAGGACGAGGCTGACAAGTGGAAAGAAGAGCATGCCCCAGTAACCGCTTGTAAGTTGCGCGCTAATGAGCCGGGTATATCCTTGATGATAAGCGTAACGAGTCAAGCGTAAGTGCACTATTATAGAATAACAAGATGAAAATAGTACTCCCATCTCCTACTATCAGTGTAAAACTTGCCCAATTTGAAACAGGAATATGTATATCACTGTGAAATAAATCATACAAGTATTTCGTAGACTAGTAGCGGATCTAGCAGGTATGCACGGTGGCACGGAAATCACTCTTTAAAAACTGTACTTCTGACAGATTCTGCGCTTTTCATTAATTGATTTGTTGCCGGTACCATAGTTTCTTTCATCTTGCCGTGAGAAAAACGCGTTACAGCTGACATCTCGCGGGGATAAAAAATTATGCATGCAAAGGGAGATATACGTATATTGTAGCTGAAAGCCAACTCATACATATGTACCCATCTGTACTTTATACGTGCCCGGTTTCACGTCGAACTGCGAAAATAATACAGCAAAAATAATAATAATAAATAAATAAGGTTGTATTAGTTACGGGCGAGAATATGTCGCTTAGCTCACCACTGGCGAAAGTTAGCCCCTGTGGCGGCTTGCGCCAATTACACCGGTATCCCGTGTCACGTTGCTAAGAGGACATTACGTTAACACGCTCAAGGGCTAAAGCGAGGGGATACGCGCCTATTAAGCTGGTCGAGCGGCACGGTGGAATTAAGTTGGCGTGTTTGGTTAAAATCATGCGGGACCGCAATTAATTTCGGGTCAGGATCGAGCGTTAACCGCGCGGATAAAGCGCTCGACGTCCAACCCGCATGGTACATACACAACGGAACACTTTCCGTGCGGCGAAACGCCGGGCGATATATTTCTTGGGCGACAGGCCGCGCATACGATATCACCAGGATTTTTCGTGACGCTGTCGTCCTAAATTACACAGCGGCCACTGCTGCTCGAGTTGAACGCGCGCGGTCAGAACACAATGTCCGCATGACTTTCACGAGCCTTTTTGCACAAGCTCGCGAACGCCAAGTGCGCGCACGCGAAGTCTACGTAGGCTGGTATGCAGCTCGAGCGAGCGAGCGAGCAAGCGATCAGTCTGCATTTTCGACGAAAGTGAAAGAGGCACGGTTCGACGACCTTACGGCGAAGAGAAACCGAAGAAACGCGGCTGCTGCCGCAGCAGTGTGCGAGAGATGCTTTAATCGCGCGCGCTCAATGTGCACACGGCTTTCTTTCTCGTGAGCAGCGTGCGGCGAATGGCCAGCGTCGCGCGGGGAATCTTCTTCACTGTTCCGAGAGACACAGATCCGGCGAAGCAGCTAGAGAGCAACTGGCGCGAGGAGAAAGTTGAGGGGCCGCGAGCCGATGTCAGCTGACACTGGCACCACAGCGAACACCAATTCCCAAAGGCCAAAGGGAAAGAGAGCCTGACCAGCAATTACTTCTCGCTGACTCGAGACATAGATACCGATTCTCGAGAGAGACGGAGAGAGTGAGAAGAGGGAGTGCACCGTTCGACACAACACAGGCCGATAAAAGCTACGAAAGGTTATTTATGACACCGAGGGCAGAGGACGTCCAGCAGCCGGCAGCGCTGATTACGATTCGCATTTGTGATATAATAGGTTAAATATACACTTACCTCTTAGATAGCTAGCTGCGTATGCTGGAGAGCACACGGCGCCGATGATGTCGATGATGATTTCAGAGTCAGCCGAATGGAACGACACAGTTTAGCACACGACTCAACAGCCGTATAAGTTTTGGCAGAGGCCCGCGGCATATTCTTCGAGAACGCGACAACCCATTCCCCCCGATTGATCAGCGAGACGATGACATTTGTACACGGATGGGAGACGCGGCGTGGCGCCCACGGACAACGCACTTCAGAGGCTAAATTGTCAAAAAAGGAATGGAAGAGTATAGGGGACAAGGCCGCACCTTCGAGCCCGGGGCACCGATCAACCCGACCACCACAGGCCAAGTGTAGCACCGCACTGACTGCTCTCGCCGTTCACCCAGCGATAAACAAACTCTCCGCCTCTCCCTCGCGATTCTCCCCTCTTTCGCGCACTGACTGCTCGCTCGCTCACTTGCTTCCTCTCCTTCTCTAACAGCCTCTCTCTTTCTTTCCCGCCGACCCTCTCTCTTTCTCACGGCGAGCCTCGTGCGCGCACGTCACGTCGGCTCGCGTGCTCAGGCAACGAACGTTCGATCTTTCTCTCTCAGCATGGCGCCACGATCGCCCGCTCCCGTTTTGAACCGGCTCTCCTTATCACCCTAACCACTACGAGTATACCTGTCCTTATCAGGGAATGCCTACTCCGGCGCGCAGCCTCACTACGGCCACCAAGCGAACCACGCTAACCGACCGACCGACTCGCGCCGTTCGTGCTGCACCGCACCACCTCAGCCGTCGTCAATGATTCTCGTCGATATTACGAATGACTGCTCACACGAACATGACTCCGTGCGAACGGGAAGCCGAGCGGCCGCCTGTCCTCCCGATGTCACTCGCAGCCACAAACCCTTCGCACTACTTCTGCCATTCAGTCGGCAGCCCCGCACGACGTGCGTCATGTTTTGGGACGCATTCCCAACTGTCACAGCAACTGGACGCTCGCCGCTTCCGCCATCTTACTGGGAAGCGCAGAAATCGATGTGTATAATATTGTAATGCCTTTCGCGGAGTAAATGTTAATATCTTTAATTTCCATCGTTATAAAACGTTTGATACGAGCGACTGTAAGTGATTAGCCAATCCGTAACCGCAACTGTGGGAAGACTAGCGCCCGAATACTCGTTGATTATCGCGGGATCTTGTATATCAACTGAGGGTAAACATTTATTCAACTGTCGATTACCTTTTGAGTTATAAGATGCCGTAGTCTTTTATGATATACTGTTATCTTATAATTGTTCGTCACGGAGTACCGTTCATTGTATTACATGTTAGTAAGAACCTTAATATCAAGTAGAATATTAATTTTAAAAGGATCCAGAAATGTGGATTTATCGGATAATTGCTGGGAATGCGAATAGTAGTTAAGCTAATAGTCACCAGATGTGCTTAGCGGCTCGTTTCGAACTCACTGCAACCCACTGCGCTACATTAGTTGAGAGCCTCACCGTCCGAACAGTTTCTGGCGGTAGTGTCTCCTTTTCGTTTCGGTTTGTGTCTTTTCCGGTACACTAGCCAACATGGTGCGTACATTATTTTGACATATTCCAAATATAATCGAAGAAAATCCAAGCGATCCTTTGAAATTAGCGAAAGAAAAACATATACGAGCATTGCAATAAGTCTATTTAGTGCGGGAATTACAGAATTTATCGTATAAGGCTATTAGAATCTTGAGGGAATGATAGTTTTTGACCACTAGGTTATGTGCGAGTGTGCAGTGCTTTTTAGTGTTTTTCTGAAAAGTTTTGAATGTAGAATAAGGATAATACGCTTGTAAGTATAATATAAACGCATATTGATTTCAGAGTCGTGTTAGGACAAAGACGGTCAAAAAGGCCGCCAAACTCATCATCGAGAAATACTACACTCGATTAACTATGGACTTCCATACAAATAAGAGGATATGCGAGGAAATCGCTATCATCCCCAGCAAGCCATTGCGCAACAAAATCGCTGGGTAAGTTTGTGTTTTGGAAGCTTAGTTTACACTTTGAATTCTATATTCATAAGCAAGTCAACAAGTCGTGGTCAATGACTTGTTGTCTATCAAGGACTGAAGAAGCTGATGCACAGTTGCCAGTACCAACTAATCTAAGTTGTTCGTTACTTGATTTACAGATTTGTCACTCACTTGATGAAGCGTCTCAGGCATAGCCAAGTTCGCGGCATTTCCATTAAGCTGCAAGAAGAAGAGAGAGAACGCAGGGACAACTATGTTCCTGAAGTGTCTGCTTTGGAGCACGACATCATTGAGGTCGACCCTGAGACCAAGGAAATGTTACAGATGCTCGGATGCAACAACATCCCTGGACTCCAACTCACTCAATCCCAATTACCACCTTATAGCAGGCGTTCTTAACTTTTTTCCATACGTTAAGCTAAAAACTTGACTGTTAGTTGCCTGTTTTTAATAAAATCGTCAACTAACATTCTCCAAATTTTGTTTTATTCACTACTACTCCAATTAAGTTTTCAATAATGACAACATGACAGGAAACCTTTACAAAAAAGAAAAATTACTTTTAGGTTGTAACACAAAAAGTGACAACAGCACAATGTAGTGAACGTATACACAAGTGGGGCATACGCGTACTCCACAATTCTTGTAATAAACACAGTAGTTTTGATCCTATGTCTATCAATCATAAGAAATAACTATATAGTATTATCGAATTCTGACTAACGTTTCAAAACAGGAAATTCGTGAGGTAACGTTTGAAAAATATTTATCACTTCGAAATCGATATATCTGAATTTGCAGCGACAAGTGTTTCTGACGAAAATTATGAATTGGATTACGTATCTGTTCTGAACAGTTTGAAAAAGATGAATTAAAACGAATACCCGGAATTAATGAGAACGCGCAAAATGACGGAGAGAAATTCCAGATACAAAGCTTATTCCTATGGATTTCACAGCACGTGAACCAATAGGAAATGTTGAGAATCTGAACGAATCAGCTTTCCCCGGGTAAACCGGAAGGCAGTTGGCGGTGCGAGCCTACGTAAATCCAGTTGAAACGGCAACGTTCGATAAGTTCGCGTCCGCATTATGGCGAAATCCATCCGCTTGGTGAAGGGGTGAAGGTGAAGCGCCCACAAGCTTGGGCCGGACCTGACCGAGTCGTTCGGAGGCTGCGCGACCTAGCAGGATCCAAGGCTAGGTAACCTAGCAGAACCTCGTCCATGCAGAGAAGCAGTGCATCAGAGAAAGCGAGTGCATAAGATTGTGATAAAAAGAGCGAGAGAATGGCCATAGCTACATGAGGCCAATTGCCAGGAGCTCGGGGGCAGGGAGGAGAAAGCCGGTATAGCTTGGTATAGCCGGCGAGTCAGTCGACTATTAGTGGTCTGTGACTCTGGAGGTGGGCCGACCACCGCAGAACCGAGCCCGACGCAGCTCGGTTGCGCTCGGTCGGCAGTCGGGGCCAGTCGGGCACTCCTCCGTCGCTCTTTTCGGTCGTTCGTTTTCTTCAGTTCGTCGTTGCTACGCATCGAGAACAGTCGCATCTCATCTTTTTCATTAGAGGCGAGCCAGAGTACCCTGCACGCGCTATGTGACGGATATTACGGGGCACCCAGTGTACCCCGCCTTCTGTATCTGGTTCCTCTCCCAATCTCCTGTCGCTTGTCCAACAGACTTTCCGCAAGTCAGTCGGCTGCGTACCTACCCACCAGACTACCATTACTCCCTTCGTACTTCGTATAAAGAGGCAGACATAAAGAGAAAGAAAGGGAACGAGAGAGAGTGAGTGAGAGGGGGCGAGAGAGAGAGAGAGTGAGGAAGAGAGAGGGATAGCGCGCGCGCGAGAGAGAGAAAGGGGGGGAGAGAGAGCGAGAAAGAGAGAGAGAGTGAAAGAGCGAGGTAGACGCGGCACGTTGTAAACGCACGCACGTACGTACACAGGCACTCGTTGACGAAGGGGCCACGAGGGCCCCGTGGAACTGTACCTAGAAGAACATGGAGTGCCCGCACCTTGCTCAAAGCGTCCGACTTGGCGATAACGACGTTGAAGCGAGCTGTACGAAGGATCTACCGTTCGTCTGTGCAGGTAGGATCCGTACAAAGCCCAAGAGCCTTTATCCTAAACCAGCTCGAAGAACTGCGACTGCCCCTTGGCGTGGAGCCGAGCCCCGAGCTTCGAACCTCGTTTCTCTTGCTCGAGCAATCCTTTCTTCGTAGATTCGATTCTGTTTTGCACGTTACTCTCGCTCAGCTCGAACGATCTTACCCTTCCAAATTATTTTTTCCCCGTCTCTTTTCAACTTCCACAATCTTATACTCCTCCCGCTCGTCTTTTGCAACTGCATCTACTATTCTTGCCTTCCCCAGCCTGCCTCCTAGTCTCTTCCTTGCTCTTCCTGTTTCTTCTTCCTTTACCTCTCGTGACCCAGGCCACGGCCGTTCCTCTCGCGGCCTTGAGCAGTCGTAGACGACAGGTCCAATCTATTTCTCCAAGGAAATGCATTGCTTCCTTCTCCAATGGAATCATTGTGATTGCTCGTGTATGCACTCCTCATTTCCTCACCTGACACGGTCTATCTGGCTGCTGCTCTGTATGATGCACGCCTACGTGTACCATCCGTGTCTCCGCCGTCGTGGATCGAACTCATCGCAGCTCGGCATCTATGTATGTGTATCTCCTCTCTCTCGGCATGTACGTGTAGTGTGCTCGCTGCGATCGTACGCGTGTCTGTGCGCCAGTGCATGAGTAAGTACTCTTGGAGATATGTATGACACACACTCGCGTGCACGCATATATGCATATATGCGCAATTCAACGTGAATGTGGGTACATATCTATTCCGTGCATGGGTGTTTCTGTGCAGTGAGAAAGACAGAGAGAGAGTGAGAGAGAGAGAGGGGGGGGGGGGGGGGAAAGAGAGAAAGAGAGCGTCGGCAAGTTGCGCGTGTGCGTCGTCCTGCTGGGAGTTCTCAGTGTGCGGCGCGGTCGTCATTGGAAAATCAATACCAGACGGCACTAATCAGCTGGCCAGAAATCCGTCATTAGAAGTGCCTAGATATATCTCTGCCCATCGCACTTTGGGCGTTTTATCTCACCAGACCGCTCCCTATGTATTTTGGGGAGCGGCAGCCGCACCAAACTACTGGAGACTTTTCGAGAAGTATTACTCCAGACGCAGCTGTAGAATCAATGACTCCGGGGAGCAAGTTCGGGATGTTAGTTCTTCGTTGATCCATCCACCGACGAGTTCTTCAACCAGTGCTTCTTCTCCGTTCGAGCATGAAAATGTACTACTTGGCTCAACGTGCGCACCACCTTTTCTTCCCTGAAGTCATTTATCTTGCCATCACGTGATCTCTTATACGAGAGGCTCACTGACATTCAAATGCATTGCTCCCTTTCCCACGGACATTTCTGAATTCCCGGCGCGCCCGGCTTTTGATAGCCGGTAGGAACTCATGCGTATTTCTCCTCCAGTGCTTTACTGCGACAGGAATGCCGTAGGGACGAGGCGCAATCATACAATTTACGGTCGTTCTAAGACTCCAGAGTATGAGTTATCCGATCACCTCGATATTGCAAAACACTACACTCCGCCAAGTAAATCGACAGCGTGTAGAGCACATTTTGCTTTGGTGCTCGTATGGAAATCAGAAACTAACGCGTCCTACAAATCGTAATATCTGCTGGGAAGTTGAAAGGCAAAGAATAAGGGACTGGGTAGAAAGGGGAGAAGGCATGGCAGCGAGATATGCAGTACCGACTGCGGCGTGGTTCGTACGTTTGCTACGCCAGCAACGATGAGTCAGGCCGATGTTGAATAAGTACTGGTCTTTTTTTACGAACACGCGATTATCCTTATGATCCTCATAACGTTATATCGGCCCACTTATGAATTCACGACTTCATTCAGATAGAGCCGAATTTTCCTTGAGGACGGTGTCCGTGTTCTGAGATATCGGTCCGCCAAGCTCTGAACAATATGCATCGTGCCGAGGAGAGCGTGATCGAACAGCAAGCATCTGGGTGGAGGATGCGCGTCTGGTGCTAATAAGAATTCATAGTCGCTGGAGAATTTTGTATGAGAAACTTCTCCCCCTTTGCAGGCTATAAAAGAATCCCATAGTCCCCTGCTCATCTGTCGTTTTTCCTGTACTGCAAGCTGGTTCGGCTACTACGTTCCGAAATCGATAACGGCGTGGTTGCTAATCGGATCCCTTAGTGTGAGAGCCGTACTCTGGCTGTGGCCGAATTTTTTACCCTGTACCATGGACACTGTTGTTCCCACCTGTTCTTCTTTGCCTCTCATGCTCTCGTGACTCCGTTGCTGTGGACGGCAGCCCTTCGCCACGATGCCAAGATAGCAATGTCCGTCGAGGACAATGCCGACGTGTTCTAGGCGTGACGAATCACGCCAGTGCCGCTTTAAGGGCACCGAGGCAGACGCTGAGAGCAGCCAGGAGATACCGCAAAATGTGATGGGAATGGAATCACGGGAAAAAGATATCTGTGTCACTCGTTCTTCCAGTTCGCGTGATCTCTTCTGGATAGACGGTGTAATTGATACGGCTTCGATAAGGATGCCTTCCCAGGAGGAATGAGATTTTTAGGCTCGTCTAGACTTGAGTAGATTAGCGAGAATGCAGGGGGACGTGTTGTTCCGGTTTACAACAGAATATTATCGTTGGTTCTTCAAGTATCAGTGGGGTGAGTGGCGTGACGCGGTTTGTGTGTTTAGATTATCTCTCGCCTTTCTTGACAAGATATTTTTCGTAATATTGCAAGTTTATTTAATCGCAATGTACTTCGTCGACCGTGTTGAAAGCACGCTTGAGTGAGAGCATTCTATCTCAAACATGTATTATAGATTCTATTTTACTTTGATGTTTATTTGGTTCCTGTCGTATCTGGAAAAGTAACGCCATTCCTCTGACGATGTTTCGATCGTAAAGAAGTTGTGTGTCGAGTGGCGTGCACTTTACTACACTCGCCAACAAGAAATTACATTACGGTTTGATCTTATTGCTCGGGAAAAAACGCACATAATAATAAAAGTACTGATCCAGGCTTGGTATTTTGAGGTTTCGCATGTGAATCCACCAAACGGATATAAATGTCTACCTCGATGACCTTCGGGAAGATCGGATTTCTGTGCTCACACTTTTCGCGCTGCCAGCCGCGTCTCACTTTTCACGCGATCACGCTCCTTAACCTACGCTCCGTAGTCTTACTAGCCACCTCGATTGTATGGCGTCAGACAATTCTGCCAAGTTTCGGCATCCCAGCCTGGCCTTACTCTAGTCGACGCAAGTTTAGAAAGAACGGCCTTTCGTGGTGAGGCGTCTCCCTTTAAGTGGTAGCTCCTTGAAATTTTATGCGTCACGCATATCCCTTTTACTACGAGCGCAGACGACGTCATTCCGAAAGTTGAAGGAAATCCTAGTTGACATCCCGTCGTAGGAATTCAAGCGCCTTCTGCCCTGTTGGGATTGAGACGGAAAGATGGACTAGCGTGAATCGAAACCCATTGAAATTGCGAGACATTTCGCGATCGATCGACTGCGAACCGGGGGTGTGTCGAACAGCATCCCCTTTGCACACCCTGGTTTTACGCGCTCTCCAGAGAATTATGTAAGCTAAGACGACCCAAAAAGATCCTGCCAACTACCACTTTCAGACCTGCGTCTTTCCACAACCATCGGATATGTTACGCGTTACACGTAACAACTGAGCGAGAGTCACCTCGACCCACCCTACCATTCCCTATGTCACTCGTCCACTCTAATCAAAGAGTAATTAGCAAGAATTAATTAAACAGTTAAGATTTGGAATTTGGTCCACATTTTTCATGCTTTTTATTAACAGTAAAACATTTTTAATAGTATGCGGAACAGAGAAGAGTACCTGGCTCTGCCTATATTGTGGAGCTGTGCACTGTGGAAGATACGTGGCAGGCCATGCACTTCAGCATCACGAAGCAAATACTCAGCACTGTGTCTGTATAGACTGTGAGAACTTGGCAGTATTCTGGTAAATACAGTAGAATATTATTCAAGTATGATTAGTCTAGCTTTTGTTAGTTTTTATGTGGTATAAGTAATATGGTGAATGCATTTCAGTTACGTTTGCGACGAGTACGTCGTCAACGACACAAGTAGCGGGCAAATCGAGAAGATACGCCGCATTACTTTCCGCAAGGACGAACATAAGGAGAACGAGGAGAGTTGGAGCACATCGCCGTCTACGACGCCGTCCTCGAGAAGGGAGAACAGTGATGACAACGAGAACGATGCGGATGCTCTCTGGAAAGCAGAAGTCGTCGTAAGGAATCTTCGGCCGAGAACGGCGCGGAAGAGACTGCACTCTCTCGATGGGACGAGCGGGGACAATCGGCCGGCGACCAAACGCAGAAGCTCCAAGATAACCAAAGAGAAGAAGGTCGTCGGCCTGAGGAACCTTGGCAACACCTGTTTCATGAATGTTGTGCTGCAATCATTCAACAACATCAGCCACTTCTGCGAATACCTCACGCAAATGCCCTGCCTCGAGGGAATAGCCTTCGACGAACAGCTGGACGAACCACCGACACATAGAGGACGAATTGTCTCACCGGGTCGGGCGAAAGAGCTCAGCATGACTGACGCTCTTTTGGCGGAGGAACTGCGAAAAGTACTCCTCGGTTTGAATCTTGGCGGTTCCAATGGTCAGGCCATTTCACCCGAATGCCTCTTTCTCGTGATTTGGAAGGTCGTACCAAGATTTCGGGGATACCAGCAGCAAGATGCTCACGAATTTCTCACTTACATGCTCGATAGACTGCACACGGAGCTGTTACAGCTACTACCCAGATTGGGACACGAACCCCTTGGTTTACGTGGCAAGCAGAGTATTGTTACCGCTGTGTTTGGAGGCACATTACTTAGCGTGGTAAGTAAAGTGATCGTTCCGGAGGCAGTTGTGAGAGTGGGGATTGCTTCTTTTTATGTTTGGTGCTGTGCAATGAGAGGGGATATGTCTCTTTCATGAACATTTTTTGAAAAAGTCATTTTCTTCGTTTTCTTCTTGGGAGAAGCGCGGACGAATTATGGATCGCGTTTCCTCGCGCAGGTCCATTGCATGAACTGCCGCACGGATTCAAAGACCCACGAGCCCTTTCAGGACCTCTCACTGGATATACCAGACAGATTGCAAAGACGGACGAAAGAACAGGAAGAAGTTTGCAGTCTCACGTATAGTCTTACGAGGTTCTTCAAGGTAGAAGAACTAGCTGATAGCGAACTCTACTTCTGCGATAATTGCATGGGAAAGCAGAGATCCACCAAGAGGTTCTGGATACACAGGCTGCCTAATGTTAGTGTAAAGCTGCATAAGTTCTCTAAGAAAAAACATATTCATCAGGCACTGCAAGTAAAGCTGCTCCTTGCATTGTCTATTTTCAGGTGTTGTGCCTTCACATTAAAAGATTTAGGTGGTGCAATTCCTATCGCTCGAAAGTGGACACACAAGTAGACTTCCCAATGGAGTCCCTTGATATGTCTGCGTTCACCGTACGTGGTATTAATGGGACGAAATTGGGGACTCAGAATAGTCATCTTTATGACTTGGCTGCCGTTATTGTTCATCATGGGTCAGGGTGTGTTTTACACATTATTTGCTGATCTATTTTTGCTTATTTAAAGTAACGGATGGTAATGATTGGTTTTATTGTTTCAGTGCCGGAACTGGACATTACACTGCCTTTGCCGTTCACGACGGTCAGTGGTTTCACTTTAATGATAGTTCTGTGCGACCGGCGAGCGTAGATTCTGTTGCCAAGTGCAAGCCTTACATTCTGTTCTATGTACGGAAGGAATTTTCCATTCCACCCCCATTGTGACATCATTTCCCTAAAAAATCCCGTCCCGATGGTACGAGCCTTGAAGACGATGAGGATGAGTGCACGATCGAAAAATAAGTGGTTCTTCTGACAGAAAGTGTTGGATGTCTTTAAACCAGGAATGAAGGAAACTCGCGTGCATGATACATATTCATTCGAAGGAACTGTTATTTAGCATTGCCAAATCATTCTCGTTTCAATGTATGCCCAATCTACTTTCTCCATTAATCGTAACTGATAATGGGCATAGACAGAGAAAGATGCAACGAGTTAAGCTAAACTAACAACATTCCCAATTACAATGGTATATGTATCTACGTATACTAAATAGCCAACATTAAGGAATCTGAATTAGCTCAACGTCGTACAATAATTCGCCATCTCTTGAAAAAGAGGCGTGACTAGCACGGTATTTGAGCAAATTCTCCAACAACTAACAGCACTTCCAATGATTGCTACGATAATTCAAACTGGCAAATGTTCGTGAACCTCGCGAATCATGCCTCGAACAGAAGCAACCGCTAATTCTTGGCAGACCGGTGGGAATTTTTTTATTAATTAGACTGCATCTCATTTTGTCCAATTGGGCCTGCGAAACATTTTCTTGAATTTCATTTGTTCGTGTAGTTAGATGAAGAAATTTTCTATTTTTCTAGCCGGACTGCTGATTACGTATCGTGAGTCGGTTGCAATCGTTCGACGAATAATTTCGGCACACACACACTCAATAGGCACACCGATAAGTAAAAATGTCATGCCAGGTTGTGCCATACGTAAACAAATCGTGTTTCATGTATGCGTACAAGTTAACAGCTTGAACGGAGACACGCACCGTTGTGCACCGGTATACCGATTGCGATGTCTCCTCTTCTTTCTTAGAGGACACAGGGAAAAACCATTTCGAAGCAGATCGGGGAAACACATTGCCTTTAGCGTCGATTTTCTTTATGCTCGTTGCGGTCGTCGACCACCTTTCTCGATTTAATCGATTCAAGCTCTCCTCAGGCCGTGTGTAGCGATAATACACCGACGCGTGTATAAGCGCGTACCTCGTGTAGCTTTAATGCGAAAATGACTGATCTTCTCGGTAGATAGATCTTTTTTCTAGGCTTAATGCTCCGGCAGCCGCATTTCGAGAGAGCTGGTGAGCAAAATTATTAAACATATAGAGCCAACACTGTTGTTACTTCTCATGAAGCTTCCTGAGACTTGTTATACATACCACACATACACACCCACTTATTACACAGTTACAACACAATTTTCGTACCCCCAAACAGAACCCAGCGCGCGTTACATTAACTATACATATACACACAGACTTAGCCATCTCTGTGTCCTTTCGACGAACACACGCATTAATGCATATATGTATACAAAATGGTTCTGTGACTCCCCTCTACACCCACGATTCCCAAAAGGCTCGACGACTCTTATGTGATTATTTAAAGACTTATTTTTTCTATAATGGTAACGATAATAATGGTAATAAATTAAAGCGTAGCGACGAAACGTTTTATTAACGGCGAGAACTCGAGACAATTCGCATCTTCGACAAAGACTCACTCGTACGAAACATGATGGAAGTAAACGTGCATCAATATTATTCCGAAAAGAAATGAGATATGTACGATCGACGTATAAATAAAGAACATGAACGGTGAAATCCACGCTTGTGCCACTGTTTCCAAAGACTTTTGCTGTACTGCTGCCATGTCCTATACGCTATTCTACATCTGATTCTGCTACTTCGGTGATGTGCGATTATACTACTTTCATTGTACATGGGCAAAATTAATTCGTCAAGCAAAGCGAGAGGGGAGCGTCGAAGATAAAATTATGAAGATGACATATACACTGTATAAGGTGAAATCGGTGGGAATTAAAGAGTACAAGTTAATTGTAAAGTCTGATTATTTTAAAACTATACAATAATTAATTGTGACTTCTTACATGCGCCATGAAGTCAAATGCTAACACTAGCGGATGAACATCGTCCCTTCTTCTTCCGCAACGAGAAGAGAGATTCCCCTTTTATCCTGAACAGGATATCTATCCATTTTACCGATAACCCCAGCATTTTATCGACGAAGGGTACTTCTTTCTGGAACGTCTGCACATTCGCGGTATCGAATGGCACAGTTTCAAACACAGGCAATCTATGTCGCTGTCACTGTTATTGTCTACTTTACTGGTATGTTTCTTTCGATTACTCTTTTTAGAATGTGGTCTTGATCTATTGGATGTCGATTGTTCTGCGATACTCAAAATAGTCTTGGGAAATTGTTCTTCTTTCGCAGACTCAGTCGGTTTTACTTCATCAAGAAGACACGGTACACGTGACTCTGGCGTACCAGTAACCGCCTCCACAAAAAACACAGGACATATATCTTTAATCACCGGATTGTTATTCTCTATAATTGTGTCAGTAGTTTGATGGGAAATTAGAGCGGACTGTTGATTTCGTGTGGGGTCACTCAAAGATTCAACCCATTGACCATCAAAATCATGATGCCTGGGCGTTAGGGAACCCAATGGAACGTTTGTTTGGTCTCTTGCTTTCGGTAAGACCTGCTCGTAAATTACCGAGGACAGCTTATCCGGTGAACTCGCATTCTCGAATGGCTTTAGTCCTTTTAGCAGTGATGATTCCGAACAACTGTTTAGCTCCGAATCGCCCTGATAAGTTTGGTTCTGGTAGAGAACATTCGTCTCCGTGAATGGTATCTTGCAATGATCATTCGCTTTCTTCGCTCTCTTGAATTTCGCCGAGAACTTCTGTACCAATCCTTTCATACCGAATTGACGACTTCGCTTCTCCTCCTCGTGGTTGTAGGCAATGCAATGCATGATTTCCGAGACACTGTCCTCAAGGCCGCCACCCGCCAGTCTAGTAATACTAGGGTGTAACGTCAGCTTGTACACTTTCTCCAGGGATTTCGCCTTCTCGTTCATGTTCGTCAAATGTCTGCTCTCGGATGCAGCTTTCATCTGCGTGGAGACTGTGCTCGTCTTCTCAGATATCGTAAATGGAAATCTGTCTTGGCTTCTCTTCTGAGAGCGCAACCTTTTCATTCTGTTGTAATTGCAGTTCAATTTTGATGTAGACGCCGAGCACTGCAAGGCATACGGGCGGTGATCGTATCTCCTCAACGTTGAGTTATCCTCGTTCGAGGCCGTTGTGTGCTCCAAAGATATGCTCCTGCGAAATTTCTCTGCTGCCAGTCGTTCGATTGAGAACTGCAGTTTGTTCGCATTATGTGTCCCTTCATCGTTCTTCTCATTGGCGGGACTTGGCGGGTTGAATACTTCTTGGTCTAATTTCAGCTTCTTTCGCACGTCAGGCATGCAATCTCTACTAATCTCCGACTTGTACCCCGACCGTGGCGTGTCTTTGATTTCATCCTCGACTTTCGAGCTGTCCCCGCTCTCTTCGCTGGAGCATCCGCCGTTCTCAGTACTCCTGAAGTTCTCTTGTAGCTCACTGTGCCATGAAGGTACCTGCGTACTTTTGTAATGGGACGAGCAGACCTCGTGAGAAGGAACTGTCACTGAATCGGAGGACTCGATCTTCGAATTCACCTGGTCGTAAAGGGCCGTCTTCTCCGACAGTTCCTCGATGCTCGACATTTCTCTAACCGCGCTTAGGTTCAGCCTCATACACTCCTCGTCATTGAATCTTAGCAAATTTTCATGGCTCAATAATGGACTGCGTGACTCCGTCAAGTCGCTACGCACGGTGGTCTCATCATCGTAAGCGTCGCCACTTTCGTAATCATCGCTTTTTAACGATCTTTGATACTTGTCCTCGGAGCGACTCTCGTCCGAGCACTTGCTGTAATCGGACTTGGAACGGAAGCTCAGGTTTGCCGTTTCCAGCTTGAATCGGTACCGTGAATTGTCGCTCGCACTTTCTAATGTCTGCGTCTGTGTGTACGGGTACGAAGGATGCGTCTTCCCGAATGAACTTCCTGACTCGCTGTAGCATTGCGATGTGTTTTCAGTCTGCCTCGCTGTTGATTGTTTACTCCGCCCTTGGTTATTCGTGAAAAAAGCTAAATCAGCTGCTGGCTTGTCGCATCCGGCACTATCCTCGCCACTATCGTTTTTGTGCTCTATTTCAGATTCTTTTTGCCGATGTTTACACTCATCCTCGAATGAAAATTCTCTGGAAATTGCTGTTGCGTTTGGCATTGTTTCGCTATTCGAATCGACTGACATACTCTCGTAAACGTTTCTTGCTGAATAAAATCGATTCCCATCATTTGTATATTTACACGACGCCGGCGATAGTGTGCTTTTGGCGCTTTTAACATTTGTCATTCTCACCGGAATTTTTGAGCGCGCCTTCCCCACTGGTGTAAACGATTTTCTCGAAATGCTTCTTACCGCCTGTATATCTACATATCGTCCCTCTGTCGTGTTACTTTCAGATGAGATCGCTAATGACATCATTTCCCCAGTGTGACTAGAATCCTCGCAGGTATTCTTTGACTCTCTTTTTACTTGCTCCGTACCTGGTCTTACAGAGACGTTGGATAGTGCTGTGATTAGAGCAGTCGTGTCTAAGAACTTCGACTGGGTGTACGTTCTATTCGTCGGCGTTGTCGAATTTGATATATCCTGAGAAGTCAGAGGTAATGACGGTACCGCTATATCTTCATTATATGTCTTCACTAGATCGATATTTTTCGAGTTTGTTCTAATTCCCTCAGTGTCATTAACACTTGTCCAAGTGGCCGTTTTGTTCTCCTTGTCTCTCGATTGTTCTTGCGACAGGCGACATGAAGGAGTAGTTTCGATGTAATTCGCTGCATCGAGCAATCTTTCCGAATGCACAGCTCGCAGAGCGTCGATGCTTTCCTTCTCAGTTTGCTCTGTTAAATCCGTTTTTTTTACTTCTGCGTTCTCTCGCACTTCCCTTTCTGTCCTTTCTTCTTGAAACATTGTTTTAATAGGGTTATCGACTGTGCGCGGTAGCAGGATGTCCATTGCTAGTGGTTTCGATAAATGGCGAAAGGAAGATTCGTGGAAAGTAGATGCCACTGTTCTGCCATAGTCGCAAATATTGCTTCTCGCTGTCAAGATTGGCAAATCGGGTGTCGTTCTTGCCGATAGTTTTCTGATTTCCGGGAATTCGGACAAATCAACAGTCGATGCGTTTGAGGAAGGCTCGAGCTTCCCGTGTTTCACAATCCTCGTCGACGTTAAATTAGCAAAGAGAAAGTTCTCGTCGTGATTATCTGCACTTCTTGCTGTTATAATTGACGAGAAGACTCTTTCGATCCTCCCTTTCCTCGACTCGGGTAGACGTTGTTCGACATCAATCCTGGGAGTGGTGGTTGATCTTGACGAAGGTAAGGGCGACAGTAGCAAGTGCTCGGGACGCTTGGAGAGTATTGGCGAAGCCTTTTCCAAACTATCGAAGCTGGGAAAGCCTATTTTAGCAACTCTGTCGAGCCTGCAGGGAGTCGAATCTCTGCTGCTCCGATTGGATTCTGTATCGCTGCCGGAGCTGAGATTTCTCAGTACGACACTTCGAAGGGGCCTGTAACCCCCGAACTTAGTCGGCGGTATTTTCGACAGTGGAAGCGGAGGAAGTGGTCGTATCTCGACTTTCTCACTTGATAAACACATAAGTGGCAGACTCGATCCTCCACGGAGGGCGGACGCGTCTTTCTGCACGGTGTATTCTCTATTATCTGCGCTCAAGCTCGAAAGTCGGTATGCACTGCGAGAGCCATCGGAGGAGCAATCCAAATATTTATCGGGATAACTTTTTGCCGACGGCATAGACTGCGCCATAGACTGCGCCATAGAGTGTAGTTCGGCTGATTTACCCAAGTCAAGTGAGCTCGGCGATTTCAGATCTACCCCGTAATATCGCGAGGTCTCACAGGAAATCGGCGAATTCGTCTCGGAAGTGGTCTTGTCGTTCGTTTCAAACTGCGAGTGAATCTTCGCGCGGCGGCGAGCGCGCGCGTCGCTTCTCTTGAAGGGCGCCTCCTCTGGTTCGTCCTTTTCCTCGATGCAATTGACACTGTTTTGATAGAATAAGTAGGCATCCCGATTGCGCGGCGTTCGCCGAGAGTTGGGTGGATTCAGGCAGCATAGGGCAGCGGTTTCGCATGGTGACGGTAATTCTTGGATGCGTTTTTTGAATTCGGAGAGAGAACTTTCCGCCGAACTACTCCCAGTCTTCGTGGCAGTATCTCCGCCCTTCGCCGACTGATCTACACCATCATTATTACTTATTTATGCCAATATTTGCGATGAACCTTGGTTTTGGTGGTTGTCGTTAACCTACTAAGAAAATAATTACAGTACCAGAGTGGGAAGAGAGGGGGCTTGGTGTTTTCACATCGAAATTCTGTGCATTTGCGTCCTCCTCATTGATCATCTTGATTCAATCAGGCGTTCATAATTAGGTTTAGATACTGCGATTTCATGATCGAATATGTTAGATTGTATATTGCCCAGCGTTAATTACACATTACACTGAGCAAAACATTAGAACGTTTCGTTTGACAAAACAACTAGGTCAAGTAGTACAATTGTCATGGGTAATTAATTTTAATCAGCAATTCATGATACTAAAAAAAGTATATGGAACCCTCAGGAAAGAGAACAGAAAACATTAACAATCTTAATTTACGTCTCGTTTGAGAATTTGTCATCTTGCAGTTTGTGGATAACTGCTTTTGACAGTTCTCCACGAGAATAATGTTGATATTACATTTTGAGCGGCCTATAGGCGACAATAGATGTCATCCCTGCTTCCTTCTCATACAGTTGGCAGGTAAAGCAGTGGGCTGTTATACCAGTATTTGCAACCTGATCATTTACAAATAATTCTACCTACGCCACACTTGTGTTGTTGCGGACATAATCATGAGATTATTACTAATTTCGAATGATCGGAATTAACTGAAAATTGTAACTACGTATCTAATACTGTATACCACTAGATGTCAGCACAGAGGCACGAATTACTAAGCAAAAAGAGCATTCTTAAAGTTTGAGCAAAAGTTGAACCTTCGGATT
Organism: Ectemnius cavifrons; assembly: GCA_964023945.1. NCBI lineage: Eukaryota > Metazoa > Arthropoda > Insecta > Hymenoptera > Crabronidae > Ectemnius > Ectemnius cavifrons. Next base: position 16,498,429 of record OZ030375.1, on the reverse strand, counting down.
CCAAGTGGAATAATAATTAACGGGAGGATGTTTGTGAATGTACAGTAATAATTACGTAGAAATATACATAGACAACCGCTTTCATAAAATTAAGTTTTTCAAACCAAGCCGAATCACTAAATAGAAACAAGCTAGTAATACACTAAATAGACTAATATTTTCAATCGAAGTATTAGCTTCAAAAGGTAAAATAAAAAATATTTTAATAATCGAAGCTACTGAAAGACACGTAAAAATGGGTTCAAATGGGAACGAGCGCGATTTTGGCAATGTTATCCTAATAATGAAAGATAGCGTTGTTTCACACTTGTTGGAATTTCGGAAGATAGTGTAAGTAACAGTAAGGAAGTAAAGACGCCTTTGTCGTGAGGCGCTTTCCGCATGCTAAAGTGCAATTAAGCGCAGACGCTTTTAATGCACGAAGCTGATACTTATCTAATGGAAGCTTTGACTGAAGGAGTACGCACTTTATTGTAAGTAGCTCTCCAGCTACCTTGGTCAAACAGGCAAACACACTATCTGCAAAACTACGTGCAATAATGTGGCTTCAAGTAATTTACTGTGACTTAATCAATTTTACATATAAACTAATCCGAATACATATGAGCTAGCTATGTTGATAGTACCCGTTGAAAAATATACTTTGCTGGGAGTTCTGCACTTTCGATTAATTGATTTGTTTTCAAGACCGCACTTTGTCATCCGTAGTTATTATAAGGAAGAAGCGACACAAGTGATAACTTACCATGCACATGTATTGAATACAGTATCATTTCCGGTAGTTACATTTCCGTCGTTGAAAGCAACATTTCCCCGTTGAAGAATGTACTAATGGATGGAATGACAGATGGTCGATGTTACTTCACCAAACATATATTCCAAATGTTGATTAATTACTCGAATCATTTATCTCAGTTGATATCTGTAGTGAAAGTGAAAAATAATAAACTGTTCCGACTTAAATACGGCAGTTTCACGAGTTGGCATGAACAGTTGGCTTGTCTATTTAATAAATAGAAATATCCGGGGCTGGATGCTGGCGAGATAAAGGGGTGCCAGTGGAGTAATGCTTTGGCGCTGATCCCGCGAGTGGCTGTTAAGAAGAAGAAAAAAGGAAAGAGCCGGAGATATAAAGCGACCGAGGTGGAATGTGCGCGAGCCGTTTGTTAGGAATCGGTGGTAGGATCGCTTTGGCAAACCCACTTTAGAGTATCGGCGCTGCCGTGAGAGGAAGTTCCAAGTAGGAGGGAAGCGAGGCTATACATACATAGGATATCTCGTGCGCCGTGGTTTCTGCAAAGTCCCGTGGCAAAGAGGAAAGTCTAACTAACGAGGGAGCCAAGAACAGCTTACTTGGCGGAGGCAGACCATTTTCGAAAGTTCGCCGAGTTGTGTAACAAACTTTACTCGGGATTGGTTGCCCGAAGGGACGGGTGGGGCCGGCGCGGCGGTGCCGTGCCGGAAGCACGGAAGAAAGCCAAGGGGAGGAAGGAAGACAGCCTCAGCCGCTGCTCCGAGACGAACTGGAGCGACGGGATGCTGCCGCGTACTGAAAGAGGAAGGGGCGACCCAGCCCAGTCGAGATCCTCCGAGGAAAGAGATTCAGTTAGGATTCTATATACTCGTTCCAGCGCTATACGTCCGACGAAATACGTGCAACTTCGTAATGGTAAGCGATACGAAGATACCTCCGGGACGCGCCAACTACTTGGGAAAAAAGGGGCTTCGCCCACTAAGAGCAACGAAGATATCTTTTGCCCGATGGTAGCGGCAATCTTTTCTCTTCCACGATCCACACATCTTTGCCGGCAATTGGGATATCCGACGAAAACAACCGAAAAATAACTTGCTCCGATCCTGTTGCCCGAATGTCTTCTCGTGGTCGATGGACCAGCAGAAAAATTGTCAAGCATTGCCAAACTACAAGATATTGGTAAGAAGCAGGATGGAAATTAGAATAGTGCAGTTTTTCACGGAGACAGCAATCGGTTCGGATAACAGGGCGTAGGATGGCAAGGGCTGCAGTCGGTTCGCCAACAACGCTCCTAATTCCGTCGGTCGCGCGGACGTCAAACAAACAACCGGCAATTAAATGCAAATACGGCTAATGCGTTCTGGGTCGAATGTGCAAGTCACCGTGCTCGTTATGGAGATCCACCCGCGGCCATGTTGTTTCGGCCTGTGTGTTACACCAGTGGCTGCTGCTGCTGCTGCTCCTGCTGTACACGCTCGATATCGATGTGCCGGGGCGAAACTATCCGTGCGAACGTGGAAGGCCAGATGACGGTCAGGAATAACGCCAGTCCAACAAATGTGTATACCCCGAAACATCCACTATAGCACCTCCCAATCCTCCTCGCCCCGCTTCGCCCCTCCACCCCTCCCACCCCTTTCATCCTACAACTCCTCCTTCGGCTACTTCCTTTCCAACGCTACAGTTTTACTCCATGACATACGAAAGTATTGTCACTCGTCCAAGCATCGAACGATTGCGTCTTTTTCATTGAAAGACTGCGGAAGTGCATTTCAATACAGCTAGCTATAAGGTAATCACTACTAATTTAATACCTTTAATACCATTAATACCAGTTGCAAATCAACAATGATGTAATAAATGTAGGAAAGCATCGAAGGAAAAAAAAAATATTGCTGATCTTGCTCGCTGCAAAATAGTAAATCCGAAGGATACAAGCAGTAGGAGTTATGCTTTCGAGGGACGGGCGAATTAGAATCTCTTTTGCGTAATCAAAGGGACAAAGAGGAGGAAGTCTGACAAGAACATTGATCCCGGGTTCGATATTGGGTGCTGCTTGATCGGCAGGATAACCCGTCTATTGGAATCGGTGTAGCTCCATGTATTCTTTGTTAACATCTGCGTTTACGGGCGCTACGGTGAACGTAGCTCAGCAACAGAATATGAAAGTTGGATACAGACAAGCTTGCTTACGATTGATTTTGTGTAGGAGAGTGCAATGTGTCCAATCGTAAGACTGGGAACTATAGCAATAGCAATGGCAATAGAGGAAGCGGCCAATGGGTTCTGCTAGTCCCGTCGATTCGCATTACGGGCGACGCACCTATATTAGCGGGTCACGATATACGAAGTCGCGTGGCCCGTATCGCATAGAATAGACCTCCGGATTACGGGTTATACACTGGCTGCGGGATTTGAGGGATGTTGTGTTGAGCTATGTATCCGTGTATAGGCCCCGATGTGTATGTGCGTGAAGCGCAAGCGCCACACATTGCCTGCCGGCCTGCATTTCGAGAAGCAAGGACTCGATTACGGAAGGTAGGAAGAAGCCATCGCGGAAATCCCCGGGGGAGCAGCCTGGCTATCATTGCGCGAGCTCCTGCCCGCTCACTCCCAGCCTCCGCTTCATCTTCTTCTTCTCTTCTTCTTCTTCCTCCTTCCTTGTCCCGTCCTCCACCTCAGCAGACAAATCTGATCGAACGCTCTTTATGAGCTTCCACTCTTCGTCATTCAATGAATGTAATACTTAGCTTACACTGCCCGCTAGGTAGCCTTGACTTTTTTTACATTAATATTGCCGGCTCTAGATACTTATATGTATGTACATACACGCAGCAAAGATTCCTGTGCCATTAATTTCAACTATCGTTTCTTCAGGCTCACGATAAACATTATTAATAATTATTAACTTTAACGCTTGAGTTTAGAATGGAAGCGATGATACGAGTGAAAATTCGGTAAAATCTTTTCGTAGATGGCCGTGTGATTTGCTTACATACGCTTGATATCTCAAGTGTGGCAGCACGTGGCAGTTACAATATGGTGTTCCTGATCCCAGTTGGATCGAACGGCATTCGTCAAGGTTCACGAAACACCCCCATGAAATCGGGATACGAATCTCATGGGTTATCCCCTCCTATCACGTGGCCAAATGGAATTCACAGGTAAGAGGTTCTCAGGCAACGATATCGAGAGCAAAAAAGCGAAACTCTATTATTCTAATATTCTAAATACATACTATGGCATTAGAAGCGGGTAATAAATCTGAGCGAGGGTGCGTTCTACCCAACTCATTAAGGTATACCATAGCATAAATATGCTACTAAACATTCCCTTACCGATCTTTATTCTTTTAAAGCGCTCTTGAGCCAAATTTCGTGCCAGATCTCAGTTGACTTTAGTGCAGAGTGAGAACTATATTTAGCGATTTCCGTGACTGGAGTTGAGCAGAGTGGCAGAATGAAATCGGCCGACTGGTTCGAACGCTCGGGTAAATGGCTCGCGTAGGGAAATGAGGCTCGGGAGCGAGTCAAGGGGGTGTGTATCTCTGGCGAGCGTGCGTTCTCGACGAGCTCGATTCAATGGTCGACTGGGAGGCAAGCGTAGGAGGGAGCAAGAGGGCGAGAACGACGGGATCTGGGATGTATCCAGCGAATCGCGGCTCGGAGCCCACGGGAGCACAACAGCGTGTGCCACGGAACAATGCGAGCACTCGAGCGCGAGCATTTAATTGTTTCCGCTCCTGCCCGCCGCCGTCGTTTTCATTTCTGCGGAGCGCGCGCGTCTCGCCGCTCGCTCGCTCGTTAGGCAGTTCCTCTCGGAAGCGGAAGATGTCGATGCTAAGCCATCCCCAGCACCCCCGCGCCTCACCATCCGACCTGGCACTGCCTGTCTCACCAATGACCTCGCGAAACCCTCGACGGAACAACTTAATCTATTTGTCCCATCGGAGGAACTTCTGCGGCATTGGAGTTTCCTCATAATGAAACGGCTAGCGATCTCTTTCCCCGGGTGGCTCTTTGATCACTCCGACTTTCAATTTGAGCCTCCGCCGGATCTGACCAGTCACCGACGTCTAAGGGGAGATCCGCAAGTAGATGCTTGAGAACCTGCCGAGGCTGTCGTCTCCCCTCTATTCGATCCAATGTGAATGCGAACCTGCTCTCGGATCATAGAATTTCAAGTACACTGCCCTTTTTCCGCTTGGATTCTTGAATCCTTCAATTTGTAAGAGCAATATCACAGAAAGTTGCTGACTTTAACGCAACTAAAATAATCCTGTAATTATGAGGATCGTTTCCTCCGCACTGTTGTTAGCCTGCAACACACTCTCTGTATTAGGCATATGGGACGGTGGGAGCACCTTCGGGAAAGCGTTACACTCCATACTTTGTATAGTTGGCTTTTCGAAACCAAACGATTTTCCGGATTGCCAATAGGCGTACATACGTGCATCATGCATTCCGGTAGGTGCAATATTTTAAATAATATTCAATTGTTTAGGTGGTACGTGCGGCAGTGCGGCCCATGGCAAGATTACATTTGGCGCATTCGAAACTGTCAAAGGAGTGAGGGAGAGGGTGCGAGAGGGGTGCGAGAGGGGGGGGGGCGAGGGGGCGCCGACGTGAATTACACACGCGCGCGCCGCGATGCATAAACGGCGCAGGCACAGTATGCAAATGTATACAAAGCGACTGGGAGCATTTTGCCAACAGTTATTCCTCGCTCATGGAACTCCATTACAGGGGTGGCGGGCGGGGGAACAACGATAGAGGGTAGAAGAGTGAGCGAGAGAGAGGGAGAGGGAGAGTGAGAGAGCGACGAAACACGGCTCTCAAGCCGCACGGCTACTACTTTATTTTCCGCATAATTTTACCGACAACTTCGTCGTTCGTCGACCGAGACTTCGATTCCCTTCTCTCATGGAGAATGAAGTGCGCCACGATAAAATAAAGTGTTCTTCACTGAAGCCGGCAGCCAGTCAGCCCTGGGTTGCCTTCGACATCTACATGTGCGCTTTGCCGCACACACATGCAGATACGGGGAAATGTGCGCGCGATCCCAGCAACAGCAGCGTCGGCAAAAGGTAAAGAGGAAGGAGGTCGGATTTCACACGTCGCCACGCACACACAAGAACGCGGTATGCAAATGTGTACAAAGCGCCGAGAACATTTTGCAGGCCGTTGTTCCTAGCGCCCGCGTCATCCCTTACACTTTCCGCTTCTCTCCTGCCATCCCCCTCTTTCCATGTCTCGCTTCTTCTTTCCGCTACATCCTCTTCCCATTCCCCATCCCTTTCCTAACACTTTGGCTGTAGCGGATTTTCTCTTTTCCACTAGCTTTTCCCTTGTTGCTGCACCGCTACCCTCCATCGCCTTCTCTCTCGTCCCTCGTTTCCATTCTCTCTCTCTCTCTCTTTGTCCCTCTTCCCCTTTGCGCTGTCCGCTTTTGGTATGTCGACGAGGTACGTGGTACGCGCGCATGCACATACGCAAACACAAACAGGCTTTCTCTTCTCGGAGAAAGATATAGGAGGCCACGTTCAAACCATCAGCCAACACCATCTCTGCCATCCCCCGATTCGCTCCCCGTTACAGCTAGGACACCGGTCGTCCCCAGGCATTATTTCGCTGGAGGCGCCGAAGCAACGAAAGTCGCGTATACGGCGTATGAATAAAATATTATTTTCTAGCTGTGAAACATGTCGAGCCACCATGCCGCCCGACTACCCTGGCGTTCCTTTCGTTCACCCACCCTGGTCACTCTTGAGGGGTATACACTAAATAGATCGAGTCGAAGTTGACAAGTATTCCCAATGCAGGTGACCAGAAAAGCACTGTTTTAAGTTAGGGGAATCCTCTATTAAAGAGTCGGTGCTGATTGTGTTACATGAAAAAAATGTTAGTCGCCTCATCTTGAAGCGCGCAATATCTATCAACGATGCTTTCGAATACAATATCGTTTTAGTCTCGCAGGATTCTCTGAGATATGCTGTCCATTTTACTAATACCGTTATCGAAGTCGCGTGTGCTACTCGAGGGTTTAAGGCCCAGGTGGATTCCTCTCGAAAGTTTCGTCGAAGATAGATTCTTCTCGATGCAGTCGGCTCTAATTGCATAGCGGTACGGTTGGCAGAGAGGCTGATCCGGCATCTGAAAGCCGTCGGCAAATTACAGCACTCCGTCCCCTGTCGAAGATGACCAGCTCGCGGGCGTCGGTAGCGTTCAATATTGATAGGATCTAATTATTATCGAACTCCGCTGGCATCAAAGGCGTATGATATCCTGCTTCATCCTGTTGGCGCGCGATGCTGCCCGCTCGCTGTAGCAATCATCGCGATTTTGCATGTACCGTAGATACAAGGGGGCAAAAGGTAAGGGGCAAGGGTGAACGGAGGCGTTGGAGGAGGGCGGGAGGGGGCGGTTGGCAGCGGAGGCAAGTGGCGGCGGGACGGCGAAGGGAAAAATAACGTCATTAGGCGGAACTAATGGAAGAGCCGCGAAAATTATTGCTCAAACGTAGCGTATTTATCGTGTCCGCTCGAGGCTCTCCCGCCTTCTCTGCACCCCCCCACCCGCCGTTGTACTGCCGGCCGTGCCAGCGTGTAATGTATTTTAAAAGCGTGCCTTCCGAGGGCGGCGTCAAAAGCCGATATAAAATATGATCAAATAAAGCGAGCGCCGAATTAAATTTGCCGGGCTCTTTCTCCTGCATCAAGGCACACAGCCTTCATGCCGTCCGCGTAGGAAATTGCGTCAAAACGTCCCCGCTCCTTCCCACTCTTTCACACCCGCTCGCTCGTCCGCTCGTCCGCTCGACTCTCCTATCTTCGCTTTAGCGAGCAGCCCTAATTTACCGCCGCAAATCCACTGTGGCCGATGATCGCTTTTACACTCGCTTGACACTTAACTCTGCTTTCTCCCTCGCATGCTCCCTCCTACCTTTTTCTCATCGCCGTAGTTTAATGGACGTACTAATACCATACCACTCACGTGTATACATAGTAGTATAGTGTCGATAAGATGTTACGGGATTTTTGGTCCACCAATAGCCAATAATGGAGTATGAATATAATTAACAATAGGGAAACAATTGATATTGTTTGAACGATACAAAAGTACAGTCGGACGGGAAGATGCTTGTCATGGAAAGCAACCATATGTAACTCTGTAATATTTATATCATGACTAACGAAAATAATTCAGATACCTAGAGTGGGTTTTTAGGGTCCATTAATAATTGCGATTTAAAAACCGCCTAACGCTACGAATACTCAGTGATTTGCTACGAAAGGGAATAATCGGTCAACAGTCTCGGCATGAGAAAAGAGAGCATATATCGGCTGTATGTTACGGCGTTGAATGCAAGTCTCGATTCTCGATAGTGTCGCGTGGATCGGCGAGAAAATCGGGCTACGTCTCTACTGGTTACGCGACGCCGACGGCTGAAGAGGAAGGAAGACAGAGGGCAAATGCGAGCTGATGCCTGTGGAGGTAGCAGACGCGCGTGTGTTCTCGCCCCGGCGATGCCAGCATGGTACGTTAATACAGTGGCGCATAGAGTGGAGGGTGGCTGCTGATGTAATTTTTGCCCGTTTGATGTCTTTAATGGAATCAGGCGCGTATCTAGCAGGCGCCACTCAATTTATAGGGTGCGACTAATGGCTGCTGCCGAGAGGCAGAGACGCGGACCGCGCTCGACCTCGACGTATGCTCCTCTCCTGGCCTACCCCCTACGTGCTTCCTGCTTCGTGCTTCGTTTGGTCACTCAGCTTGCCTCCTACCTGCCTGTCAACCCGCTCCCGTTGCCCACCCCCTTTCGATCGAGCTAACCTCCGCCATCCTTCCACACCCGCTGCATCCACTCGTCGTCGTCTCCTCTTTACTCCGATTTCCCGACCAAACTCCTTTTCTCCCTCTCCAATTCCTTCGATTCTCCTATTCTCTTTGCAACTTAATCAATTATTATCACTATTTCAATAGTACAAAAGCAGGATCTTTATTTATCTTCCTGGACATTTTTCGCTTCACTAGTATCTTCCTACAAATACATAGTACCTGTGATAGAAAAGCAGTGATCTAATACTCGAAGCAGAGAGCTTATTAGAATGAAATCCTACACGTGGATAATGTGAGTGAATTCGTATTGGGTCCCATTGAAATGGGATTTTTGCGAATACATGTATTCCCGGCGGTATTGCTGAGATCGGGAAAATCGAGAGGTCGTATTCTATGAGCGACGTTGGCGTTGCGATGCGCTGCCGTGAGAGCGTCTTATTGATGTCCCATAAAGTATATTACGTTCCGCTCATTATCGAGCTATTCTTCGCGAGCGATCGCGCGGAATGATAGGCGAGGATCGAGTGAGTGTATTTAGCCGAGCGCTTGGAAGTCCGACCTAAATGTTTGACATTACGAAACGCCTCTGCGACCAGTCGTCCTCTCTCTCTCTCTCCCTTTCTCTCACTCTCAGCTTTGTCCTTCCCACTCTCTCCCTCTCAACTCTCTGAGTTCTCTATCTGTGCTTCTACCGGCTGGCGGGGTAGGTGCCCTTTCGCCCCTGGCAACGTCCCTGCCCTCGAAATGCGTTTTCACGCCAATTTGTCTCTCCGGAAGCTTTCACGAGTCTTTACGCTTCCCTCCCGATAGTCGCGCGCTTCTGGATGTAACCACGCACAAGCGCGCTCCGCCGCCTCTACAGCCGCCGCCACCGCCGCCGCGCCCGCTCCCATCACCACGCGCGTCGAGTGTTGACGATGGGCGCGTGCTGCCCGAGTGAGTTCTGGCGAGAACCAAATCGACCTTTTAAAAATCACCGTCCTCCGCGACAATTGCCACCGTCGCCGATGCTCGCTGGGTTGGGAATATGCGAGTGGAATAAGTCGCCAATCGAAGCTCCCCGTTGCTATCTGTTTTGCCACTGCCAAAAGAAGCAACCGCGATAGTTTCATAATTTTAGTTTTAATATAAGAAAGCTATTAACAAATGTCGTCTGTACAGAGAATAGTCGACAACAAGAATTTCAACGTGGGAGCTTTCGAATCATTGTATCATCTCGTACTTCCAGTACTTCCTCCTACGTGTATATCTCGGCATTGGGGGAGGTATCATTCAATTCAATGGACTTTGATTAAGCGGCTGCGTTAAGGATTCACTGGATTTGCTGGTATTACTCGGTGCAAAGCCATGCTCGTCTTCCCCTTCTCTCGCTCTCGCTCTTTCTCTCTTGGGGAGTATTAGGCGGTCGCGGACGCGGCAGCGCGATGAAAGGATCAGGGAATCGCCGGGAGTGAGTCGTGGCTCTTTCGCGAAACGCGTGTGTATAATAACGAGAGAAAACCCGAAGGAGTTTTATTTCCCGTGGGGGATTAGGCGATGGCGCGGAGCGGAGAGGAGAGGAGAGAAGAGGAGCGCTGCCAGATCCGCCTCCATTGGAGCCGTGCGGGAGTGAAGAGAAGGAAGATCATATCGGAGCAGATAATTGGTCGCTGATCCTCTGGAAAGCCCTGGTATCTCTGTCTCCTTCCATTTTCCAGTAACGACTGGCTGTGCGCTCAGCCCGGGCCTCGACTCGGCATCGGGGGATTGTTTTAATTAAAAGCAGCTTCACGAGCATGCACCGAGCACGGCATCCACTCCGCCAGAGGGAAACGAAATTGCACCGCTACAAAATCTCATTTCTTAGCGAACTGGCGGTGCCGCATGAAAGCACGGCTTGCAATATAAAATTGAAGTCCTATACCAGCGTAGCTCATTAATGCTACTGCATAAGTATTGTTCAAAGGAGTTCTTACGCAAATATTGTCGCTGTCTCGTCATGCAATTTGAAAGAAAGTGGAAATTGTGCCGGCTTAATATACACATTGAGCATATTCATTATTTTGCCACTACTGTCATTTATAATAAACCGATAATGATCTTGCGCATTCTGTTAAAATTGCACACGGTTAACTATAATATGTATTTATGATTTCTATTGGTGGATGGTTCGTCTGTTTGATTTTCTATGTGAAAATATGGATGGGAGCGCGAAGAAGGAATCGGAAGTCATGGTGTCGTGAGGTTGTCTCTAGGATGACGGCGGCATCGGCGATGATTATAGGCCGCGCTCTCTCCCTCGAAGCCAAAGTCACAAGGTTGAAAGCTCGGGCAATCGAGAGGGAAGAAAGAAAGGTAGGACGAAGTGAAGGGTGCAGGGGCGTCGTTCTCGGTCCTCGGCGTCACTCGTCCGCGGGCAGAGCGCGCGCAGACCGATAGCGATCAAAGCCGGCTCGCTCCAAGAGTACTGCGTCGACGAAAAAAAGCATTTCACCGAGCCGCTGCAGGATCGAGCCGGGATATCATGTGTGTCAGAGGGAGGAAAGCTACAGCGAGTTGCAAGGCCCAAGAAGAAGAAGGAAGGTGACTACTTCTCGATGGCACTCGAGTGAAAGGGAAGCAGACTTCAGTCAGACACACCGGTCTCTCCTTGAAGAAAGCGAGCCGAGCAAAAGGAAACACCAAGCTACAAAGCGTAAAGCCCTCTGGAGAAGTCAGGTTCCGAAGCGCACCATGCGCCAATTACTCTTCGTGGCAGTAATTATACCGCACGTGCGATAGAGCTTTTTGCCGACGGTTCAAACGCATTGAGCCAGTGGAAAGTCGGTAAGAGGCATTAGATAGGCTGGCAGTGGAATGAACCAGGCGAAAATGGATGAAGGAGAGATGGTACGGCTGTAGGTGGATAGTAAGAGGTTCTCGGTTCTCGGGGAGCGTGAACCACGAGCGAAGGATTGAAAAGACGCGCACAGCCGGCTCGAAAGAAGAGATCAGCCGTAGTTGGGTGAACTCGAGAAAGACTGAAGATAGGAAGAGAGGTGGAGCAGGGAGTTCGGCATCTCGAAGCAGGCAGGATAAATAAACGCGGCGCGCCGCCCTCTCATCTCGAACACCTCTATTTCGCCGCTACCACCGAACGCAAGTCATCCTTCGTTTCTCCGAGGTCTCGATATACCTACAACCTACAGTCTACAACCATGGTTGCTTCTCGCCTCGACACGCGGCAAGAACCAACAGAACGAGCATATCGTAAAAGAAAGGAGAGGCTCTGCTCGGAAAGTGAAAGAATCACGGATTCTTTATCATTAACCGTCAGTGCGAGCATTCCTTGCGCATCTAACTTTGCGGTATAAAACCCGTCGTGAATTAAAGCCTGATGAAAGCAAGCTCGGCTCATCCAGTCAATTCGCCGGAATTAATTGGGGTCTTCTAATGACTGCGTCCTTGATAAATGTGTGTTACGGCAGAATTACCGGTTTCACTTATTGATCCCTATAGCGGACAAAGAGCGCAATAGAGGGAGAGAGTAAGAAAGTGTGGAGAGCAGGGTCTTCGCGAAACTCTGCAGAAAGTTGCTCGGCTGCGCAAATGCCGTGGCGTGTCATAATCCGGGCGGGCGTGTCAAGTGATTTTTGCTAGCGGAAATCTTTGACGTAAATCTGGAGTGAGGAGGGCAAAGCGCACACCTGTCGAATCGCCGCTGGTGGTGGTGGGCCAGAGGTGTTTGTAATGCGAGGGAATATCGAAAGGTCACGAGGCAGTACCTGCCGCTAGTTTGACAGGCCGAACCTGGCCAGAACTCATCTGGCTCGGTAATAGAGGAATGACCTGTCCCCAAAAGCGGTGCTGCCCGCTCGCGCCGAGATTAAAGCCGACCGTAATCGGCTTTCCGGAACAATAAATCGTCACCCCTTAGATCCAAAAGAGGTAACCCACCAAACAAACCTCATTTTACTAACAGAAAGGAAGTCGGTACGGCTACGATGCGGCTTTTACTAATTTCCCCAATCGACCGCGCTTCTTCTTCCGTACTAAAAATGTATCATTCGATCCACTGCTACCAAAGGCTATGTCCGCAGGTCGATTGCGAGATTGCAAGCGTGCAGACCGTGACAGATTCAAGGATTGCTTCCCATTTCGAAGCATCGATTCTCCGATTACCACTTGGCTGACATTTGGCAGAGCGAGGGCATAAAGCGGCGGCATAAAGCGGTAGAGAAGGGGGGAGGAGAAATAATAGTGAGAGGGTGGCGTGGTAGTGCGAGTTGGGAGAAAAAAGGAGAAAGAAGAAGAGATAGATAGGTATTGGGAGGGACGTCTCGTCGAGAGGCGAAGCTGGGTGCAGTCACAGGGCCGTTTGATTTTCTGGATCGCACGCGGGCCGGTTGACGCGTGATTTGTGCGATTACCTGTAATGACGCACGATCCTCTCACACGGGGGTCGTGGTCGATCCTCGTGTGTGGGTACAGCTTCGTGACAATGGTCGCTCATTATCGGCTCGCTATTGGCCCATTGTTGCCAGTGAGAGAGCCGGAACGGCCTTACCGGCTGCGGCGAGGAGTGATACCGGCGATACCGCAGGGTGACTCGTCCTTTTTCGGCCTCGTCGCAATGCCGAATATCGTATTCCAAATGCCGGGACGCCGCCCGATCCCACTGTAGGCACATACATACATAGATACAGATGCCTGCCAGCCTGCCTACCTGCCTGCATTCGCACTTGTACGCCGAAACGAGTTGAATGATAAAAGGCGCGTTTCATCGATGCGAGCCACTGCGATCTGTGATTTTAATGTCAGCGACCATCGAGCAGCGTGACAAGCGATATGGGAAAATCAGCGGTCATCACACACCAGAATAATGCTATCGATGAAAGCTCGTCTATATTGGCCCCTCTACTTGCTCACTTCATTTTCACGTCATACCATCCTGCCATTGCGAGAGCTAGGAAATATCAGATGGACACTGATCAATACGGCGATTCTTAATATCGATTATGATGCACACCCATAGAAACGATGTAGAAATTAGCCCTTTCGTCACTTCATTCTGCGAAGTATATTTCGATAGTATATTTCTGTATGTGAAGTTTAGAAATGACTGAGTGATACATCTTTTGGATCGAGTTGTTTCATTCGAAGTTAGGGTGTGTTCCTGGGAGAATGTTTGATGAAGAAAAAGTAAGGAAAATAATTTGGCATCTTGTGGATGCCGGGGGTGAGCTGGTTGTCCCGGCAGGCATTCAGTCGGTCTGGTCTTCCTGGCGAGCAGCCCCCGCGAGCCAGGGGGCGTTCGCTCGGCATAGCTAGAAAAGCAAGCAGAAAACGTAGGCAGACAGCTGAAACCCGATGGGCGCAGCCAGGGCGCGCTAAAACATGCAAAATCATGCAAATTGCGTTCGTTCGAACACCCGCTGCTGCTGCTGCTGCTGCCTCCTGCTCCTCCGCCGCCTCCGCCGCCTCCACCACCACCATCGCCTACACCTACAACTCTACAACATCCCTTGCTTTCTCGGCTTCCTCTACTCCGATAATATTGTCGGCTTCCTCCACCAGACGCGACGCGCTCCCTCTTCCTCGCTCGCGCGCCTTCTTTCGCGCGCTCCGATTTTTCTCTTCGTTCTCCGCCGGTTGGGTTCCATCGCTTTCCTCTCCTCTCTTCTCCTCTCCTTTCCTATCTGTACTCGGCTCTCGCTCCATCCTGGCGCTCCCTCCCTGTCGGCTTCTCGAGAGGACGATGCCGTGGTACACATACAGTGTGTACTTCAGCCGGTCTCTTTCTCTCACTCTGTCTCGAGGGCGGCACTGAGCTGCGGGGACACAGCACGGCGAACGAGAGTGCCGAGTGCCGACGTCAAAAATGTTTCGACGATTGCGTGCCGCAACGTTCCCGCTACCGCTACCGCCACCGCCGCGTTTCTTCCTTTATTTTTGCCGAGGGGTGGAATACCAGCCTGGGCGGGGCTGCTGCTGCTGCTGCTGCTGCTGCTGCTGCTCCTCACTGTCGGCACACAGAGGGGGATGAAACTTCGCCCGCCATATTTATGTCATTGGCGGGCGAAAGGCTCGGAAAGAACGTTTGCGAAATCGCCGCAAGCGATATTCGACTCCTGACTCTCGTGCATCGAGTCTGCACGAACGATTGGCTTACTACTGACATTTGTCGAGTCTGTCAACTTCAATGCCAGATTACTCGTATTCATTTATAGTCGATACCTGCAAGAATTCTACGCAAAGAAGGCTTTGAATGACAATTTTCTTATGCCTTGAGTGCAACCAGAGTTTCTTTACAAATCTATACTTTAATTAATTGATGATCTGTATAATTTGCGTGGGATTGTGCGGTAGCGCGCATACTTGCTCGCTCACCGACTCAATGAAACCATGCTCGACTGCTCTTCAACAGTAACTCTAATGAGGATGCTGCTCAAATCGATTGAACTATGAATCGACCTTAAGTCCGAAGCCGTCGCGTGCTCAGCCTTTCTGTTGGTGCTCGATTACTATGCAAAACGGACGCTTAGAGAATGCTTCTATCCTTATATCTTCTCTCAATCTACTAACATCTCCTTCTAATTTTATAACTAAATATGTATATCTCTACTCTCTCCTTTTTACGGCTTTGACAATTCGACTGACCAAATTCGCTCGCGGCTGATAATATCCAAGCGCTCCGAGCGCTCCGCTGCTATTTTTTGCATTTGGCGCAGTTTATCCTAGGCTTTGCTACTTCGTGAAAGAGATTCTGCCAGTTCGCGTAATCCGAGTGCTGTTCGCTAATGAAATTAAAAATAAAGAATAGGAAGGGAGCGGGCCGGCTGGGGGAGGGGGAGGGGAAGGGGAGGGAGTGGAATGTGTGGGCGAAGAAGGAAGGGCTGAACAGCCGAGGGGTCGAGGGGCGGAGGATGAGCGAATAGGAGGGAAACTCTCGATGGACAAAAAATGAAAGAGCGAGCGTCGGAGGGATTTACCGGTGGCGTTGATTAAAACCGCGACGACGTATGGCTGCATTCGACGAACACTGTGGATTTGCTGTTGCCGGTGGTCCTCGGCATCCTCAATATGGAGACTCATACACACATGTACCCACACACTCACCACCTGACTGACGGACATACGTTACATTCCAATAAGAATTCTCGCAATTTTTTGTTCCTCGTCCACAGGAGAAACAGAATAGCAAATACCTCTGAGAGAGATTGGTACGGTCGGTGCGTCCATTCGTGATAATTGAACGGTCCAATTCTGTTCCCGATCCATAAAGGATATTTTAATACCGGCTCACCCCGACGCGAGCTGCTTCCTCCATCCTTCTATCACCAAGACTGAAATATATCTTCATTAGGGTATTGCATCAAATTATCGACTGAATTCTTCATTACTGTTTTATTCGCAATG
This sequence comes from Ectemnius cavifrons, assembly GCA_964023945.1. Classification (NCBI taxonomy): domain Eukaryota; kingdom Metazoa; phylum Arthropoda; class Insecta; order Hymenoptera; family Crabronidae; genus Ectemnius; species Ectemnius cavifrons. Next base: position 16,482,460 of record OZ030375.1, on the reverse strand, counting down.
ACTAGCTCCGGCTGCATGTGTTGCCAGCTTTTTCCCTGATTATTATCCCGATCCCCGTGCGGATTTACCTTGTCGTTATTAATATCGAGGTAATTAACAAGGACGCGCAAGCGCGTCAGCGTTGTGGTCAGAATCGACCTAGTTTCGTGCTGTGGAATATGCATGCTACATACACTTCGAAGCCCTTGAGTGTCGCCTTCTTTACACGGTTGGTCGCCGCTTCCAGTGAATAAACAGTCATTCCGTGATTTGGCAATTTTATTTCTCACCGTTTCATTGAATATCCACGATTTTTGCCAGCTAATTCTTATGAGGAACAATATGATAATAATGTTGCCTAACTGTTTGTAGAGTGTTGTAATTGAAATTTAGAAATAGATGACTCCAACTTGAGAAAACGATTTCACAGTTACGGCATAAAAAGGTACCAGCTTCACAAGTGTCAAGAAAACAAGGCAAATCTCTGAAAGTGTTGTTTGGAACGTTTGGAGAGTCGTTTCAAGATGATCCAAAAGCATGAGCGGGTTGGGCGTTGGATCTCGAAGGGCGATGAAGGAGGATGAAGTACCGTTTCGAAATGGATCTCGAACTCGAACCATCCGACTCATCGCGCGAAATTACCCAGTCGAGTGGGTTCCATCTCGACGAATTAGTTGAAATTTCCTTTTCGACCTATTGTGCCGACTGCTCCATCTGACATTGATATGATCCCAGCTCTCACAAGACTCCAGGCAGATAGAACACAAAAGAAACACCTTGTTGAAAATACCTCGGCAACATATCCCGCACACACCAATTCCTGCTTGTGTGTTTCTTCGGATAAAAATAACAATTCGAAATATATTCATCATGAGTCGGCAGTATTTCATATTGCCCGTATCGCTCGCCGTTATGAATATGTATCTAATGGACACTTTGAAACTTGGTTTGCTAATGTTATAGGAGACCATTAGAATCAGGCGAATGTCATGCATCTAAATATAAGCCAAAAGGACTCTTCGACCAAAGGGATGGAAAATCGAATGGTTGACCGATTAACTGTTCGTCCATATTAACGATATAAACATACTCCATGTTTACACGCCACACTGTTCTCTTATCTCTTCTTTCATCTTGGAAACAATATAAAACAACAATAGAAAGGTTCTAACAACGAACCCTTTTCTGTTAAGCATGATATTATGCGCGGGTCGCCATCAGTATGACGGGGGTCGGAGGCACGGGAAGCGTTAAAAAAGAGAAAGAGACATGATCGGCAAAGTGATTATAAAAGCGGTGCTTGCCGCCTCACGTGCCTGCTCCACTAGCCGCCTTGGCCACTTTGATCTCAGGCGCGTCATTGACTTCCCAAGGATCTAAGAGGTCGATCAGAATCGGGGGGATACTGGATGCTGAGCCGGGCAACGCGATCAACGATTATATCCGTGGGCGCCAAGGTGTTTTATGCCACTTGACCTACCAGTGCTTCAACACCGTGAGATGCAACAATACCCAGCCTCCACTCTTCGCAGGAGCCGTTGGTTTTCTCTGTTTATTTAACTAACAAACCGAGCGATCCTTTTATCGCCTCGACGAACCGCTCCCTTCGTTCGCTGCTCCTTTAAAGTCTATCTCCGTCAGTACGCTATCGAAACTTCTATGCTCATTATTGTTTAAAAATCCGTTTAATTGTCGCAGTTCAATAATTAAGTAGGCGTTAAAGAGTGCCAATTGAATTGTACAATTTTTATCAAGTGCATTGGAAAAACATATGACCCATTTTGACTGTAATAAATGGGTTTCGCGGCACTAACAAACGGCTTGCATTAAATTAAGATGAGTATCATACGAATCGCGATACAAACACCAGTAGTTGATCTACCGAAGTGTTGGTAGTCCTCATCGAGTGGGTTTATCATCCCCATATCAGCGTAACTCGGTTGCGAGGCATTTGAAAGGTTTGCCGGTTCCTAAGAAAGACTTTCCATCTAGTCCAGTTGTGGCTGCAGGTCTATCGGCAATTTCTCTATCCGGCTCGCAAATCTTTTCAGCGAAGCAGCAAGCCGCAGGATTAGTTTTAAGGGCTCACAGCGAGATCTCTTTGGGGTTCCTTACGGCTGGTTAGCTCCGTCAACGCTGATCCTTCTTAACGCCGCGCGATAGGAGGTCCAATCTAATCTCCGCTTTTCCTCTTCACGTTCTCTGGAGAAAGTAGTGCAGAAGCTAGGCCTTGTCTACGTCCAACAAGCCGCTGCCGACTCTTTCCTCTTTTCACTCTCGTGAAACGGTAGCGGTCCAAGTGTAAACGCCAGTTTGTCCCATCAAGTTTTTTCATGTTCTCTCCGGACGCCATCCCGGCTACCATCTACTCTACTCTCTTCTCGTTCTGACTACCAACGATTCTTTCCCTATTTGCCAGCCTCATCGCACCGACCTATACGTATGTATATGTGCTCGTGTAGTGGCTAGCTTGCTCGGTCGGCGCGCTTCAAAACGAGGAGCTAAAGTTTTGAGCAAACAGCACGGTAGCTCAGCGACACGCACGCCAACCCATTCCGCCCGCTTATGTCAGCCGATATTTGAGATTTTAAGTGCTTCGCCGAGGAATTGTGCCACGTAAAAAATAATGATGACCAGCTTGCCGGTCGAAGAGCTAGGTTGACGGTACGAGGCAAAGATTATTTATTTAATCACTATGAAATCTGTAATCGGTGCCGATGTTTGTACTCACATGTTGGTTTTGCAGAGGTTACAGCACCTCGCTGGTTTCAAGACCTCACCTTCGGGAAACACCCACATTCATGTTTTCCAATTAATGAAAATCTTAGGGGAATGACATGAATACCTGCACCTACTCGTGGATAGATTCGAAATAGAAAATTACTCAGATTTTGAAGAATATCGGATTACAATGATCTTGGATAAGATTAAACCATTGGATAGTCAATCCGATAATATTAAGCCAATGAAGTAAGAGGTCTATGATTTCTCTGAAATGTACCAATGCATGCCTGTACAGGGTGAGTCACTTGCTTTTTAATCATCCCCTTCACACTCGAGTTCCAATTATTTCCATTATTGGTACAATTTGATATTATAAATAAATATCAGTGCGTGGAAAAGAGACTCGGTAAATACTCCTTTATACTAATATTGCTCAACACCGTATAATTATACCATTTTCAACGGCCTATATTCATCATTGGCGATTCAAAGGCATGTACATTCAGATCTTCAATCGTAAATATTATAGGATTGGTAGTCAATTCCTACTATTTTGTTATTATATAGTGAGTGCGCTATTTATCTCTAACACCTGCAGTAACTTTCCGATAATTTTCCTTTAACATAATTTCTAAATTACAGTTGAACACCGTGGAGAGTGACAAAGAAAAGTTTGTCTTTAATTGCGCAAAATTTTGTTGTGCTTCATTCTTGCAGATCAGAAATAGTGGTTGCGCTCTGGCGATAGGGGTAGGTATGCTGGCATACACACATATATGTGTACAGAAGCGGGAACTTGGAGTGTTGGCACTCCATTACGCGGCAGTAGCACCCGCAAAAACGACAAACTGGTGAGTTCGCAGACACTCGAACCGGCTTGAGGAGCCGCGCCATAATACTTTTCAGCTTTGTCCATATGTATACAATCGGAATCATTTCACCACTCGCCTCGCCTTAACCCGTTCGCTCCCTCCCAAAAAGTTAAACAAAATCGGTCGCATACCTTACCGTCACCCTTCCCTTTCCACAATAGCCTAATTACTTAAAGATTTACGATTGTACGGAAATGTAGTTAGTAATTAAAAGAAAAGGTATCTTTCATACAAGAACGGTGCTCTAAGCAAGGAACTAAGGGGCTGCTGGTGTCAGCTAATCAGGTCAGTTTTTGTTTCTACTTGAGCGACGAAGCCATCGGAGGGCGGCGATGTCGGGCGGAATCGAAGTATGTACAGTTCTGAGGTGAGGGCGGAGAGGTCGGGTGGAATAATAGGCGTCGTTCGGGGGCTCGCGGGAATTAGTATTCAGTGGTGGCGGCGGCGAACGTTTATTTTACAAAGACCGGGCAAATAGCTGACAGCAGGAGGAAGTGGTAGGCAGACGGGTGGCGGGTGGTGGAAGGTGGGAGCCCTTCGACAGTGCCACGTGGATGCGGCTACATAGTACTTTCGTAGCGGGAAAGCAAGGGACGCGGTGTAATAGGCATGTCGTCAAACTGTTGGCACGCCTAATCGACAGAGGCGCGAACAGACGATGCTCTGCCGAGCGTCGCGACCGTCGGCGACGAAACACCGACAGCGAACTACATAGCATGCATACCAGCACGACATACGTGTCGCACACTACACACGCGGGGGTGGTTGTGCGGGGCGGCGAGGAAGGTGCGGGAGGAGCGGGAAAGATGCGAAGAGGGTGAAATGAGAGACCCAGTCGGGACTGGAGGGCGGTGCATGCTCGGCAGCAAACTACAGCCGCCATCTTGTACGTGAACGGAATTCCTCTGTGAGGCCTCCGTTCACTGCGAGAGAGCAATAACGGGAGCATCGCGCTACGACTACTAGAGTTACTCTCCTGTCTTCCTCCAACCTGTTTCCTACTTCTGCTTACTTACACGTGCCTTGCTTCTAACTCTTTCAGCCGACCTTGATTTTCCTATCTGAAATTCCTTCTATCACGAATCGAACAATCCTCACGCGAAATGGGATATTTATTGGTTTATATTCCTTTGGAAGTCTCTGTCCTCGTAATTGCGAACTTTCTCCGTCTGAGTGCCGAATCACAATACACACTATTGACAAGAAGTAAAAGCAGTCGGCTGGGATTTCCAGGAAATTATCGCGTACAATGATTTATGATACTTGGTATTATGCATAAAGTATCATATGTAACATGAGTGTTCAAACATTATCTGTATTAAAAAAGCAAGCGTTTTCAAAGATTCTTATAGGGAGAAGGGCCGATGAAAATCAGGTATCTATTTACAGTAGTATTTTTCAATGTGTATCGGCGAAACAATGATTAAAGCGACAACGTGTTTCTCCCTTCGGAAGCGCTGCCACCCGGCGGCGCCGTATGTCTTCATCCACACATGGTTGCCGATTAGCATTGGGTTCACGTACGCTCTCCCTAAACACTATACCCTATTTAGGCTAACTTGGTAATCACCGAGGGATTGCTAATCGCTGGAGGGGTCCTGCCAGTTCCTACGGCGCACCGAGCCTGCGGGTAATTACAGGGCCGTCGATCTTGAATAAAGTCATTAGATTTTTCCTTTCTGCCGATCCCGCACGCTAAGGATACACCCTCTTTCCTTTAACTGCACACTCATAAAACAGCAAGGCAAGATGTTGGTATTAATCATCAATTAATCAACCCACTGGCTCATTAACTGCGAATGACACTGTCCAAGATAAGTCAAAGGAGTGAAACATCTGCAACCCGACAGGTGCAATTGTGCAAATTGTTGCATTGTCACGAGGCTATGTAAAAGACTGTTGGTAATTCCACCGATTCTATAAGAGATAATCGAATATTCGCAAATGCAGTAGTGGAATTTTGTCTGACCATGAAGCGAAAGCTTTATGGGCAACAGCACTTTTAGCGAAATGTATAATTCATTACAAGGCTCGGATTCTTACTAGCAATTATTACCTAACTAGTTGAAATTATTGAAATCATTTGCAATTTGGTGATGAAAGTCTACGTCCAAGTCAATGTTATGAAAAATTATGGAAAAACTTGCGGCTGCGATGTAAAGAAAACTTAAAAACGGGGGTGGGCGAAAAAGGAGGGAAGGATTACTTATTTAAGAGGAATAGGTCCCTCCTACACGGGTGAGCGCAGAATAGATGCGAAAGTAGAAAAATGCAGTATCCGGATATCTGAAAGGGTTGCGAAAGGAGAGCGGCCGGGCCGGGCCGAGGTGGTCGAGTTCAAAGAATGGCTGAGAGCGTAAGGTAGCGAGGCTGTAATACGCGTATTAGCCAGCTAAATGCCCGTTAGCCGGGCTGTCCCGGGGGAGCCGAGGGCAAAATTCTGCCCGGAAGCCAGTAACCATCTTCCCGAGGGATTCGAAGCGGCGGCACCTCGATCCGGAATCGGACGATCGAGTTTCGACGAGCGCACTCTCGTAAAACTGGCGAGACTCCCAACTAGTAGTAACCTTTTACCCGACGGCCAATCAAGAATCGTTAGCACACCATCTCCATGTGTGTGTCTGTTCGTTTTTTCGGCAAATCCTATTCTCTCCTCGACGCCATCGCGGCAGTACACGGCCCGACGAAACTCCAGTCAAGCGATCCTGACTAATTGGCTCTCGTGTTCGGACAATTGTCTCGATGTCACGATAAACTTTTCGACACACTTACACTCACTCCGAACTTACCGAGTCTCGGAAACTGTAATATCGGTCCATGGAGAAGTTGCACTTTCTCCGATGTCTCGCGATTCCTTGTCAGTAGATATCACCAAAATGAAAGCAATGATTCCCTACTGGTTCGCATTAATTACTGGAGAAGAGTATTCTGCGTGAAAGGTTGATCGAGTCTGTCAAGATTCTGATAAAAAGTGAAAGGCAATTGTACATTGATAAGGAAAGCAATTGTAAAATGAGGGTGAGGGAGTAATTTGGGGTGCGATAGATGCTAGCGACGGAAAGGAAGGTAGTGGGCAGTGAGCGAGAGGCAAGCAGGCAGGCAGGCAGGCAGGCAGGCAGGCAAAGTGCGCGCGGATGGCTTTTCAGAAACGTGGCCGGTGTGTTTGCCGCGGCCAAAGTGGTCTCGAGTGGCGTCCATTAGCCGGGCACGCGGTTTGCTGCTCCCGCTCGCTCCGCCGTGCCGCGCCGCCTCTTTCTCGGCCGCGTTGCACGCGTGGAAAAGTACACGCTCGAGGGCCAAAGAAATCCGTGCGTGTGTGTAAAGAAATACCATGGAAGACACCTCGATTGCACGGCTACCGGCAGCCGCACCGCAAACATTGCTCTCCCAGAAGCACACTGGCGCGTACACACTGCGTGTAAGTATAAGTAGCGTTCTCGCTTTTTGCTCGCTTTCGGAAACGTCTCGAGATCCGCACTCCCGTTACACTATGAAACGCACCCCTCTTCCTTCCTCGCTCCAACTTACGCATTGCACGCTCGTTAATGGTAAACCAAGCAAACGTATCAAAATGACGGACTCCATGTATAGTTTTTTATGTGGTGAGAAAAATCCTTAAGATGCTTTCGTCGGGTTTTTGTTGACTCTTTGTGTGATGAACTTACATACTGTATAATGAGAGCAAGCGAGGGTGATCGTCCATATGCGCATCTGGTAGGAATGCGGGGTGCGGGCGAGAGGAGCACGTACTTGTCTTAATACACAAGGGTGCTCGGTGGAATTGGAAATTCAGAATGCATAGAGGTGACCGGGAGAGTCGGGCGAGCAGGCTGGCAGGCGCGTGTCCCTCTCGAGACGATTGTCGTGGGCCACTTTGAATCCAAGCCGCAGCTTCACGCACGGCCGAATGACATTACGCATCCTGCCAAGCAATCCGCTGGCCACCCCACGCAAGCTTGGCCTCTACTCGGCTCAATTTGTTTCCGATTCAGTTTCGGTGAGTTTTAAGGGCGAAGAACAAGTGTTCTCGAAGGGAGCGAATGCGCCGCCGAGGCCGGAAAAAGTCGTGAGCGGGTGCGCTTGATCACGCGCTCGGTTACACCCTTGAGTGCAAGCCGGGTGATCGAGTGCCCTCGAAAAACCCACGAGTACCCACTTCCCGTTGATAGCTGACCGAGAAAATTCGAGTCGACCCAGCACGCCTCGCAACGTACCACACTCAGTCAGGATCGTTTAGAGTAGGAAGTCGTTGGTATTGTTCTGATGAGTATACAATTCATCTATTTACCAATTTCAGTTTAATCATTGCGAGTATGTATGTGACACGCTTACAGAGGTCAAATTTTTATCACATTTGACTGTATCGAGGTAGAAGCCAATTGTTGACTTGTGACCGTAGTTCGACTGTAATGATTATTTATTACCATGCTATACTTATTTGTTTCAAATTAATTTGTTAATGATTGGTGCTAATGACTCGCAGATCCAACAGACTGTAAAAGAAGATCGGAGAAATCCCGTGGCGATAACGCAATTACAAGAGGTCACAAAGCTGCGATCATTAATAATGGAGTAATGACGGAATAAAGGCGTGAAAAGTGTTAGCCCATCAAATTGCACAATTTAAGTTAATCGCTGGTACATTAATGTAATTATAATCCGACAGTAATAGCACTTTTCACAGGGGAGATCGTATACGGACGTAACTCAATTTCTCGACAGATTCCTAACAGTAGGTGTCAGTGCATGACACGCACACGCCCAGATGCCATTCATTGGCAGAGAACGCTTGCAATAGCATTGCGATAGCTTTCATTATATTACTGGTGAATCTGACGATGATTGGTCGAATGGCGGTGGCGTTAGGCGAAGTTTTTCCATTGAAAATTGCGGAATTCCTAGTGAATTCTATGATGGGAGCGAGCGAGCGAGCCGGCCAATCGGCCGATAGGAGCTGCTGTTGCCAAATATTTTCCCGTCGCATCCGCATTATGAAACGACGCCGCAGTGACCGTCCGACGCCGCCGCCGCCGCAGCCGCGGTCGCCGACGCCAACGTGTTTTCGATGGGATTCTGCTATTTTCGACGCCGAGCGAATTCTGGCGGTAGCACACCGTTCAACCGGCATCAACGCCCGCTATTTATTTGCAGCCGGCGTCGAATCGTTCGAATCAATCGATGGACGGTCTGCAATTTGCGCGAGCGGGCCGCATTGCCAGCAGCACGCTTCGCATCCTTTCCACATACCCTTTTCCATCTCCATCTCTGCTCAAGCTTTACGTCAGTCCTGCTGGATTCTCTATTTGTTGATTCTTATCGATTTCTTCAACGACATTGAACATATATATACATATGTACAGGGTGATTCAGTTGCCTTTGCATCGCCAATGATGGATATAGGCCGTTGGAAATAGTATAATTATACGGTTTTGAGTAATTTTAATATACAGGAGTATTTAACAAGTTTTTTCCACGCACTGCCATTTATTTATAACACCAAATTGTACTAATAATGGAAATAATTCGAACACGAGTGTGAAGGGGATGATTCAAAGGCAAGTGACTCACCCTGTACATATAATAGTATAACGTTATGCCTGTATGCAGTATCTCATAAATATAAAACTAAATAGCCATTCGTGCTTCACTCAATCATCCCCGCTATCTACCGATATGCAATTGTGAATCAATGTGTTCCTACAGTTGCCATTATCTTATGTTTAACGACTGATGTCGTTGACGTAATCTAGTAACATTTCATGACTTTCAATATTAACAAGTTATCGCGAGTAAGTTCTCTGCTACGAATTTATGTCCTCGCTCCGTTTTCGTCTCGACCCCTAAAAGGCATTATAGAATATGCCTGGTGTACTTTGATAAGTACACAGCCAAGCCGGCTGTAGAAAGAGGTTCTTGCTTCTCACCCGATGCATCCAGTCGGATGTAACACAGCACGCGGCTCAATGCTCTTGGCATTCTGGGATACAGTGTCGCTCCAAATGTAGCTGGCGACGGGCCTCGTCGGGAGAATTATTTCAAGGCGAGCGCGCGATAATAAAGTGGTTTGCGACAGTCCTCGTTAAAGCGGGCCCACGTAGTGGGAGATGTTTTTCGGGCCATTGTACCCGAGTGTAGTTTGCCCGGTGCGCGCTATTTAGTGATTTCGCGATGAAATTTGCCGCAGCAGCTGGCGCGTCGGGGCGCGTCGGGGCGCGCCACGGGGTTGCCCGTGCGATTCTTTCCTCGACGGGGAGGTGTCCGAGCTTGCACGGCAATCGGCCGATTGTTCGGAGGTACTCACCGAGAGAGAAATCGCTCTCGAGGAAATAATAATTGTGACGGAGTCTCGTGCGTGCACGCCTTTCTCGCACGTATGTGTCTATGTATGGGTGGATGTACATAAACGCCGATCTGCATCATTGCACAAAGAAACGAGAGCGGCACACGCGTGAGCGCGAACAACGCGTCCAATTAACTATGCATATTGTAACTTGTCCAGCCCTCACTCTACACGGAGTTTCACTGATTGCGAGCCCTGTGACACGCTGCCTCATTTAACCCAACTTTCTTTAATCTACGTAAGCCACGTCTCTGTCCGATGCACCGCTGCAATTATTGGAATCGCCTGAAATTGAGTACTTTCTCGAAAGATGGAAACTCCAAGGTGGGTGGAAGCAAAGCATCAAATCGGTGTGCATTCGCATTGACCGTACGATAACGAAAACTGCCGAAACCACGCGCAGACATATTGCATTCTGAATCACTAAAGTACCGTATCCAGTCATTTTCCATCGAAACTTGCCAATCCAATTTCTGCACAACTTTATACTTGTGATAGTTTTTGATTGAGAAAGGAATCCGGTAGTCACCGAATGTTTTTCTTTGACGATCGCGCCCGTTGGCTATTTTCCTAGAAATCAATGGTACAACGTATGCCTTGTGCGAGGAACGGAAATTCTTAGGTACAGGAAGTGAATAAGTAGGCAGATGAGGTCTCGGGTATCGGGCCAATTGGTCGATCAGTGGCAGAGGAGGGCCGGAGATGCGCGTATTTGCCGATTCCGAGGTAAAAGAGGATCCTAAAAATACATTGGCGCGTCTCGGGACGAAGGGTCAACCTGAATGGTAGAGCTGTAAATGGATTATTAGGCGTTGAAATCGTAACACCTGAGCGATCCTGTGGTGAGGTCACATGCGCGCACTTATGCCAGCATCCCAAAAGGACCTTCCCCGCTGACGGATAGAAGGAGATCCCATTTTACGTGCTCTCTGCGACTGCCACTCGAAGGATCGGCTAATATTTTACCTGAGAAGGCCGCGGGACAAAAGTGTTGACCGAGAACTCGGCCGCGGAGTCCCACGGGAAGCGTCTCCCTCGAAATATCTACCGGAGAATCGCACTTAACGGATCCTTGAGGCCCCGATTGCCTGCTATTTTGTTCCCCGATGCACTCGATCCCACGATATTACATCTCCCCAAGGTAGTAATGCAGCTAACTTGAATTACCTTTACAACGATAATTGCTACCTTCTGCAAATTGAATATAATTATTCAGGAGGGTGTCTCGTATTCTTCTGCCACTGGTTTCATGTTTTCTATTCGTTTTGGGGTACCCCTTCAGCAATTGCAAAACCTTGTAAAGATTGTTCCGTCAAAGTTTAAACAAAATCTATAGAAAACTGTTTTTTGATACAACTACCTTAAGCAGGCCAGCATCGATGAGGAGAGCACGTTGCATAGGTAACAAGCCGATGCCGATCCTAATCTGCGCAGCCGCAAATCTATTTGGCGAGTAACAACTATCGAGGTAACAAGATCACCGGCCGATTCCGCCGTTCTGTCGTCCCTGTAGTGCTTACGATCAACCACTACGTGCCGCTGCCACCTATACACCGACGCATCCGGTGTGCATGTCGCTCGGTTTCCCACACAGGCCAGCATACCAAAGGTCCACATGCGTCGTCTACAGTCTACGCAGAGAGCCGAGCGCCGAGCGCCGGGTGGGCCTGCAGGTACACGCGACGCATCATCGGATATGCGCATGTATATGCATGACGCGTTCCAACCTTCCAGCAAACAACGCTCCCGCGAAGCCCAGCGATCCGCCAATCTGATCTAAATAGCAGCGCGACGACAATGGCCACCGGCCGCGAGGACCTACCGCTCCGCTCCGCTAGTATTTCCTGCTGACAGATTTATCTCGCCATCGCATCTTACGCGAATTCGTAGACGAACCTTGCCACGGAAGAGGTTGAATGACGTGAAAATAGAACGGTACTGGCAGATTCCTTCCTGTTTGCCACCCGTTTTCAGCACAGAATAGTGAGACTTTCTGGAAAGAAGGGCCAGTTTGAGCAGTGGAATGTTGCTGAATATTTGCAACTAATGCGAGCCACTATCTATGGTAAATATTGCATAACCAGAATTCGACAAGATACCTTAAGTACAAACCCCAACACTATCTGCTTGAGGTTGAAAGGAAAAGCATGGCGGCACGTTGCGTGAGAAAAGTCCTTGACGAGCTCTGCGGTCCAGAGTGACTGATTCGCAGCGAAGAATCAGGCGAAGGGATGTTTACTCTGGAGGCGCAACACCTGCTACGATGTCGATCTATCATAAGGCGCGATGTATCCCATACAAAAAGAGCGTATTATTTTAAGGATCACGGCACACGATCCATCTCGGCGTTCGTGATCTTGTTCGACGGAGGAGCCAACAGTGATGCAGCGTCACTATTTGTTAAATATTCGAAAACTCGGACGGATAGATCGCCTCACTGGGTTTGGAACAACAAGCGCGCAAGGTGGTTTGCATAGCAGAAGCAAAGCAGTGCCCGTCCGGGTGAGAAAGCAAACGTTGCCAACTGTTTTCCTAACACCCTTCTTGGGAAACCGGCGATCTCGAAACGACGATTGGGATCTTGTTCTGGCTTGCCGATTTGCCAACAATAAGTTTCCATGGTATAACGAATTTGGGATGTTAGTCATGTAATATTGTGTCCTTAAATGTTCCTTCTCTCAAGTAAGAAATCTTCTTAGAAGATAAAGTACCAATTGAAAATTGGCATCTCAATACACTTGATAAAACAAGACAATACCATGGACCTGGTACTTGCGACGTTTGCATCCTGCAGAGCAATATTTAACAAATTGCTTTCGTTTCATCAGTCGGGTTTCATCTCGTATACTGTTGGGATTTGGAAAGTTCAAAAGTATTTAGCTCTGCCTCTGAGGGTTTAACTGACTCGTTCACTTGGTCGCGTGTAGGGCTTCATTTGATGAACCCAGGGACCATGCGACGAGCCGACGAATCTCCCCATTTCCTACTAAATAGCTGAAGCACCACTAATAAGACGTAGATCTTTAAAAGTGCGGACTATCACAGCACCAGCAATAATCCCACATGTCAGTCAATTCTAGTAATATGTTTTGCGGTACACGGTAAATTAGCTCTGTCATCTGGTAACTAACGGTTGGTGAAATTCGCAAACACCAAATCTAAACTAACGATTTAGTGTGATTTAGACGATTAGTTGATCAGTAATCCGAGTGTGAATTCAGAATTTGGCAAGTGGTCGCGATCATCTGTAGAAGAAGTGGTTGGAAGCGCGAGGTTGACGGGCGTTCGTTCCACGAAGACGGGAAAGATTATCCGATCGGCTCCGACGGATTTGTCTTACGGACTTTTCGGATTTCGGAGCACGCGCGCATACACCGGCCGTCGGATTGCAAGTGTGTTTCTCATTAGAGGAGATTTTGTCAGGGGAATTATTTGCGATAAACAGATCGTGACTTGTTAGGTAGGTGGCAGGTGTCAGAGTGCATGCGCTGGCTTCTTCTCCTACGGGATGTGTAAGTACATACTTATGTACTTACCTACGCTAGGTAGAGTTATAGTTGTCTGAAATTCTTGGATAAGCGCGTCGCCCATGATTCCCCGAGGAGGCTGGAAACTAGCTTTGCTAATATGTATAGGAGACAATGAGGAAGACGAACCAGTTTGGCAAAGAAGCGCAAGCCAAACTTCAGCACGCACTTGTCCCTGACTGACGATGAAATTATTATTCTAATGCTTGTGATTTCTACCTCTTTCCGACAGTAGGTTATATCCATTTTCTGGAACATTCTTTCGGACACAGAATATTGCAACACTGATAACTTGGCACAAACGTAGCTTTAAATTATCTCTTCCTTTGAAGATCCGCTCTCACCGGCGACACAAATATTTTTATAGCGAATGTTGCGTCCATGTGTATATTAGGATTGCTCAGATTTTTCCTCAAAAAAAGATCTTTCAATTAAGTTTAAGGAACCATGAGGATTAAGTCAGTTACAGTACGTAGGTTGGTCATTCAGTCAGCGACTAAAGTTAAAGTTGTGTCTAGATTAAGATTCAGAAGAATTCGTTCATTATACCGCTGAATGTGGATACTGTAAACGCCGCCTCATCCTACTTTCCGTATTTGTATGTTAACATAGGTATATTGCAATGTCACTTCTTATCAATCTGCCAAGCGGACTAAGGAAGTGACAGGATTGAAGCGATAGCTTCCTGGCAAATCGATGATAATACCACCACGAACTGGACACTGTAGTATAATCGGTAACCATAATCTCCTAGGCTGACAAGAGTGTTCCAACTGTTGAATGTGTTATCGGCCTAGTTACTTGCCAACATTTTCCATTATTAGACTGTGACTCTTGATGCAATTGTGAAATACTAGTTAACCTACTGCGAGAGAAAAAAGGAACTTCGCTTAATTTAGTCTGCTTTATGTTGAGATTTAGTAGTTGAATTTAACTGATTTAATAAAGTGCTAACAATAAGTTATTATCATTGGCTGTAAGTAAAATCTGAATCTAGAATTGGGGGAGAAGGTTAAGTGACAAGAAGGTCGAGTGATGGGAACAGAAATTTATTAAACCTGGATTGCATCGGAGGCGGATCGCGCCGCGCTGGCGAGCTCCAAGAGGGACAACCGACGGCATGCTTATTAGTAGGGGTGGACTTTTAGAAAACGTTTCCCTTATTCTCACGAAAATGTCATCAAGTCTGACGGCGACGGTCGATCGTCGCCGAGACTCATCTATTACATGTGAATTATACAGGCACGTATACATAGGTACATATTACATAGATACAGGAGGGATTGACGAAGAGACTGGTACGGAAGATGAGAGTTTACCTTCGCGCGTCTACTCCGTCCGACGTGTTGGGTTACAATCAAGGTGAGTTTTATCGTTTAAGTTGGTACGATTCCTATAATACACTTTGAACAGCGCGCGCCTGGTTTTCATCGGATGTAAGATGTAATGCCCCGCATCGAGATCCCATACTACGAGCCACCGCGCCGTATGAAACTCATCGAGCAACATTCCTTATTTATCGTATTTACACGGTTTCCTTTATTCGCGAGTAAAATCTTGAGCTTGGCACACATCCATGGAGGTCCGCGTCAACGACGACCGACAGTTTTTCTGCACTATGCTACCTCCTCACGGATAATACCAATTAATCTAGCGCAATGAGGATTCAATCATCTACTCGCGAATACGGGTCTGTACATAATTTCTTTAAACATTTATCTATACAATACACGCATTACTCCTCTCCTCATTCAGTCAGTCCGCGAGACTTCAAGTGCCGGACTCGAAATCCATCTTAATCCTTTCCTTGATGTCTCCTAGAATTCGTTGTTCATTACTTTAGAAGCTTGTGTGGATTAAGAGAAATGGCCTAATCCAGTAGAAAGGTGGATCGGTACACTTCTTAAACTGTATATAGTATAGTCTCTAAGAATTTGATGGAGCATTCTAATGAGAGAATGGTACCAGTAGAGGCAATACAAGTTCTCGTAAATTGGCACTAGCCCTAAAGCAGTGAACAGCGAAGTTAGCCGAGGAGTCTACGTCTAGAGAAACAATGAGGAGCGATAGCTCCGGCTGTGTTTCCCAAGTTTCCACAGCTTCGGCATAGGGAACACAAAGTTCATGGAACATAGAGGAGCGCCGAATCCTCTTTACTTTCGGCTACTACTTCCATCACTTGAGTTTATCTGCTTCGAGCAGGTTTACTTAGTGTCTCCAAGGGTTCCTCATCATCTCGCGCATTCATATCGCTACACAGTGGCGAGTTCGAACGCTCGCCGGATTAGACACTGGAGCCGCTACTCGAGTTCGCCGAGATGTAGTAATTCCGAACTTGCAGATGATTATGCAGGTGAACGCTGGTGACCTGCTGGCCGGCGCTCTGTATGCTCGGATTACTCCAATGCGCCGTCGGAGAGAGGACCTTCGAGTCCGGGCTGGCTGATGGAGTACCGGGCGACGGCAACGCGTTCGTCTCGGCGACGACGTCCACATCCACGTCCTCCTCGTCTTGATCGGCTTCCTGAAGATCGTGGAGTTCATCTTCGCTGCAACTGAACCTCCTCGTCTTGGCCGGTCTGAGGTCCGACTCGATCTGGTGATGGTCGTCGGGTGCCAGGAGGGAAGCAACGTCGAATTGCCTTTTCCTCGAGGGCTGAAACGATGACTGCCTCAGCGATTGGCTTTGGAAGGGATGTTGTTGTTGCTGTGGACTCTGCTGTTGCTGTTGATGGTGCGTATGATGATGATGGGGTGTCCATAGTCCAGGGAGTGGTTGCGATGCTACCGGTGGACCAAGCGCAGCCGGTGGCGGTGGAGTGGCTGGCAAGGGCGGCGGGCTCGGGCTATCCGGTTCCTCGTCCACTGCCAAACCCATGTGCCTCCGTACTTTCCTTTGCGCTTTGCGCCTTCGAAAGTCTCCTCTTCGGAAATCTTCCAAGTTTGCCGGATGAATCGCCCAATAATGACCTTTGCCATTCGCGCTCCTGCCGGACTTAACAAAACAGTCGTTCAGCGACAAGTTGTGCCTGATGGAATTTCGCCAGCCGGGACCGCGGGTCCGGAAGTAGGGATAATGTTCGAGGATGTGTTGATAGATATCGGAGAGGACGAGCTTCTTCTCCGGCGATGAAAGGATCGCCATCGCGATCAGGCCGATGTAACTGTGCTGGGGCTTGGGCTCCTCTGGTATTCGCTGATGGTGCGGATGCAAAAGAGCCATTGATAGTGCTAGCCTGCTAGGATAGCCGGCGGCGGCCGCTGCAGCTGGATAAAGAGGCAAGGGTGCTGGGAATCCTGGCCCCATGCCGAGGTGAGCCGGTCCTCCCGATTGCGGATGTCCGACGCCGGGATGCTGCGGATGCAATTGCTGGGCCAACCTCAGTCTTTCCGCCATCGCATAGTGATACAACTGCAACCGATAGTGCTCCAGACCCGGGATGAAACCCGCCATCGGCGACCCCAATCCGACGGCCAGCGGCTCCTTCGCCGGCGGTGGGCTCTCGTTACTACACATCTTCTTCTCGCCTTCTTCAATCTTTCACCAACTTTTCCTCCTTTTTTCTCTGTATCACCCAACTTTCCAAGGTTAGCGCTTGAAAAGCGTTAATCACAAGCTACACATCGAAGCCTCACGAGCGCGATCCCAATCGACTCATCGATCCGTCAAGGAAAAACAACTGGTTGCGGTTGATTCTCACACTGTTCCAAGTTCGCACGGGGGAGAGAGAGAGTTGCCTATCACCAAACGATATATCAGAGTACTGTGCCGTCTCTTGAAAGTGTTAGAAGTGGTAAAAGGCTACTGGTGCCGTCATCACTTGCGGGATGTGCTAGACGTGTTTTCCAAACGGTTTTCACTCTGTTTGTCACGATGCGCTCCGTGCGACCGACTGGTCATGATTTACGATTGCCTGGTCGAGCAGGGGCACTGGTGCGGCGGTGGGTGCCCCCACCGCTCGGCCACCAGCGGCCGGAACATTCACCACGTCAGGGTGAAAGGAGGCAGAGACTCCGCCCGGTTCGCTCGGCGCTGTGCGGATGCGGCCTGCGCCGAAAGCAAAATCGGCGCGCGCTCTCTGCGACCAATAAACGCGTAGAGGTCGGCCGAAGATGGAACTCTCCACGGCCTGCCACACCTACTACGATGGATATTGATCCCGAATTCCGTAATCTAGCGGAGCGAGCTACACGTCCCCGCTGCTCCTGCCACCGCCGCTGCCGCCACCACCGCCGCCGCCGGCATCCTCGTCGTCGTCGTTGTCGTTGTCGTACTCTCGAGAAACCCGACGCTCGACAGAACCAACTTACTCCTCTTCTTACTCTTAACTAAACCATTCACCGTCCGATATCATAGACGATCGCACCGATCCCAAGCAGAATCCAACCGATTGGTCTCTCTCT
This sequence comes from Ectemnius cavifrons, assembly GCA_964023945.1. Classification (NCBI taxonomy): domain Eukaryota; kingdom Metazoa; phylum Arthropoda; class Insecta; order Hymenoptera; family Crabronidae; genus Ectemnius; species Ectemnius cavifrons. The sequence continues at coordinate 16,464,614 of OZ030375.1, read as the reverse complement.
TACCTTCGATCGACTGCCAACTCTCTCTTTTTCATCTTCTACCTACTGAATGCTAGTTATGTACCGCTATTTGGCGGTCTATGTGCATACTTGGTAGCTTCGATCATAAACTACAATGTAATAGGCAGTGTGGATAGTTTTCTACTGCGGAGAGTTCAGGAATAAACTTTCTCCAATTGAAAATCTGCATCTCGAGATGACTTTTGCTAGCGAAACAGTTAACAATTGCTCGCATCAGACTGGCATCTTTATGCTAGATCGAGAACTCGTGGTCAGGCATTTCTGCTATCAGCTGCAAACTACTAAAAACAGACCTTTCCAAGTGTGACTGCTTCTTCCGTAACAAGGGCTCCGACTCTACATTCTCTGCGAATTGAAACGAGCGTGCCACTCAAAAAAATCGATAGATCGATCAGCCGGTGAAGCTAGTACGCGTGAGTGGCCGCTAATTTGCCACTCTGGTGAAAATGGTTCTTTCCTGGTGATTAAGTCCTTCCAGTGCAGGGTTTCGAGAGAGAGAGAGAGAGAGAGAGGGGGGGGGGGGGGTATCAAAAATCGGGTCTCGGGGTCGGGTTCAAGACGAACCGGGAGGAAGCCAGAATCCCAATGGTCTCTCTTCCTCTCCTCCTTTCAGATACCATCCCCCTCGATCCTTCCGTTGAGTAACTACTACCCCTCCTGAATCCCCCCACCCCACCCCACCCCACCCCGCCCCGCACCCCTCGACGCCTTACCCACCCTATCCCACTCTCACTCGCGCCATCCTCTCCGTTTCTCCCGGTCTCCCTCCCGCAGGAAATCCTTTCGGCGGTCGCTCGATTCGCGAACAAAAGCCAAGAGAGCGCGACGCGCATTTATATGGAGGCGCCGCCCTGTAACTATTTGTAAGCATCCGCCATGCTGGTTTCATATCTGCCGTTCTCGGCTTGCACGAAAAATACTATTTTATTGCGAGGGCACCGCTGCAACATGGCGTTTAGCAGTGGCGGCCCGGCACGGCGCGGTGCGGCGGGTCGACGGGTGGTCGGCGACACCGGCTCCGGTTGCAATTGTTGCGTTTCATTGCAAATAACAGCCTCGCGCAACCCCCCTCGCCCCTCGCCGCACAGCGCCCAACTCCGAAACCACCCCTACCAAACCCTGGCCTACCCTGCCAACCGTAACAACGCTTCGCCACGAGAATTCTCACGGAATCCGCCACCACCTTCGGAAATGCAAGAATGTCGCGGCGGGTATAACCGGTGGGTATCACTTGGCGAGCCACTCATTCGCTGTCACCGTTGTCACTTCACTCGTTACTTCAATCTTTATCGCGACGACACCGCAGCTCTCGTGTCAGCTTATCTCTGCGTGAAGTTGCGGAATATACAGCGGCACGTTGACTTCGCAAGCGCAAGCTGCAGCTGGAAGTACTTACGGTACTTTGCGCAGTTGCATGGTAGTGATACCACTTTCGAAAACAGGAGATTAGAATGTAATGGTATAGGATAGTGGTATTGTAACATTTGTAATCCTGTCTCGAATAGTAGGTCATTTATTATTGGTATGGTTGGGTATTTAAATACTTTTTGGGATTTCATTCGGTTTGAAATGTAATTCTCCTGCCTGAAAGTGGATTGTATGGGCTGAGCGTTGGCAACCAACAGTATCGATATCAGACAGATAGGAAAACTATCGTTGAGAAAGCACATGACTGAATTGAAAGTGAAAAATCAAAGAGTTAATTAGAAAGAGCGTTCAATGAACGGTGGTATAAATCCTATTAAAACAGAGGGCGAATTTACTCGATGAATGACTCGTTCTGTACATACAATAGAAAACATTCGATTCAGGCAGCTAGGAAGAATGGGATTGAAATAGAAAGCTTTAAAAGTATCCGAAAAGCACGGCATTCACGTAGGATCTCGTGCGGTCTCGTAACTCTAGATCCAGTTCGATGAGACATATCGATAGGATAGAAGGAAGGAGGGAAGAAGAAGCGAAGGCGTAAGGTGGCCGAAAGTTTCGTATGGCAAACTGATCGAGGTCTAAGATCGCGAAAGATCTCGGCACGACAATCGAGGAGGGCAGCTATCGCCTGGCCTCGAAGTATGAAGAGGGCGACGATGCGCGGTGGTCGGAGGAAACCGGAGGCTGGCCTGTCAAAACACAATAAAATGCTTCTGATCGAGGGAATTGTCGGCGTGGAGCTCTTCGGATGCTCCAACTATCTTCCCTCTTGCATCGAGCGCGGCCAGATCCACGTGTGCGTGGGGTGTGCGACGGCCTAAGTGTGCCTGTATGGAAGACCGCATATAGATATCGGCCCCATTGTGCCGCGCGACGCTAAAACGCTCTTCTCGCGCACCGAATAATGGCGATAATTGTGACGAAGTGGAGCGTCATTGTGGGAAAAAAGGTACTGTAACGACCGGCTTGGCCGTGCGGCCGACGGTGCTGCCGCTGGCACCGGTAAGTGGCAGATGCATGCCGATCGCATGACGGCTCTTCTCCAATTTCTTTCCTCGCGCTGCTCACCACTCATCCCACTGTTACCTTCGTTAGAAGGTGTTTACGCCGTTCTAACAGCAAGGCTCAATCATCCATCAGCTTCATTTTGCACTACCGAATCAAAATTCCCCCCAACTTTAGAGCAGATAAAAATCTGATGTTAATCCAGGGTGTCAATTAGTTGGTCTTATTACGAATAATACGTTAAAGCGCATTTTAAGCAATTAACACATCTCCCATATTTCGGTTCGAGAACAGTGTGTACATGTGTATTCGTACTTTTGAGCTTCCCTACTTAAGCCGTGTAATGGATACTTCGAGTTTCAGCGGAGTTGTTAATGAATGTCACAGCAAACGACCAACAACTTCGAGGCCCAATTGCCGGAGTTCCGATGATGCTCGCTATCACACGGTGTCCGCTGGTTTTGATGCTTCGCAGTACACTTCTAATCGGTTTTCAAACTCCCCGAGGGCAACGGTGCACGAAAGTGTACATTCTGAACTCCAATTAGAGATTTCAATACAGTAATAGAGCGCTCGAGGGAAGTTACTAAAATCTAATTAATCTTATTGTTACTCGTCTTTTGTTGACTCTTGCCGGAATTTTAATTGGACATCTTTCTCATTACAGGGATTCTTGTATCTAATTCAATTAATTCCTGATAATCTGAATTCCGGTATAGGAAGTACATTTTTACAGTTGAAATAAAATGGCGAAATAACAAAAAAATAGAAATCACATTTTGTAACAAAATCGGACCTGGTACACATTTCTGTGCCAGCTACATACAAACATGTAGGTTTCAGTGCAGAATTGCTAGTGGCCTTTGTATTTGCCGTGTGGGAGACGTGCCGCTGGGGAAAGAGCATTTAACAACGATGCTTTATGCATACTCTAACGAGCTTGCAATCAACTGGTACTAAACATTAGTAAGGCTTCTGGACCCATCCCTTCTCTCACTATCACTCTCCCCCTCCTCCCAGCAGCCTCCTCTTTCTCTTTGTCTCTCTCCTTCGCTTTCACTTTGTGCCACCCCCAGTGATCCCCTTTGTAATCGGAGCACGTTGTGCCGAAAAGGAGAAAGAGGCTTCGGTGTTAGCAAACGCAAAGGAGAGGAAACTCTGGCAGATACGGGCCAAAGTGAAAGACAGAGGGAGAAAGAGACATAAGCGATAGGCAAGCGAGAGAAGCAGAGATCTCCATTAGCTTTGACGCGCAGCTTCTCGCAAAGGGATGCTCCCGTTTTACAGAAAGTGTACATCAGCCTGTTTCCTAAGCATCCCTTTTACTCCGGGCGTCGCTATCGCATCGAGATAGGAAAATACCTACTTACTTTCCTACCTGTCATGATCTCCTGAAATACACATGTATAACAGTCATTTATAATTTATGAACTTCCGGGCGTCAACGCGCGCCATTCTACATATGTAGATACGCGTTTGATGAGGTGCGAACTGTGCCAAGTATGTATAGAACGACGAATGAAAGCACTAAAGATAGAGAAGACTGGCCAAGAGATGGATGAAGCGCGATGAGAGGAAGAAGAGGTGGAAGAAAGACGGGCGATGCTGGAGGCAAGTGGTCTCTGCTCTCGAGTAGGAGGCGATGCGAGTAACGAGAAAATAATGAATTGGCAATAGAGTGGGAGGTAGCGCGAGGAAGAGGACACAGCGGGGTGCCATTTGTGTTTACAGCGGTTGGGCTCTCTCGGCGCTAACGAAGCATACCAGACAGCCGGATTGGCGTTGCTGCGGGTACGGCGGCGTTAGTGTCAGAGGAGAGCGAGGGCGAGGGCGCGCGTTCACCTAGAATAAGAGCTGTTCACTCCGGGCAACGCTTCTATTCACCACGAATTATCGAGGTGTGTCCTTTGTGCGAGTGACTATGCTGCGCTGTGCTGTGCCAGCCCGGCATAATACCGAGGAGAGGAGCGCGCCACGCCGGACGAGAGTCAGGAGCAAGGACCAAACGAGATTTGCCATTGTGAGGAGAAACTGCCGCGATGGCCGCGTGGGCGAGCTGCAATCCGAACGGAAGTCCTCGAGAGACTGGAGAAAAGAGAGTGGAAGAGTGAGGGCGAGATCTCAATCGTAGAGGAGCTTCCTGGCTGCTGCACCTTCTCGATTCCGGTTGCGGTCGACTAACGCTGCGGCTGAAACGTGACCGTTTGGCCGTGTAACAGGATTACAGAGGAATAGATTAGATTCGAGATATTTAGCGCTAGCCACTCCCGCTCCTTCTTTCTTCTCTCGCTCTCGTCGAGAAGAGCACAGAACAGTACCAACACTCGAGCAGGCTCGGCGACCACAGCCGAGCGCAGCGGGATTCTCGCCAATATTTTGGGTGTTTAGCCTTTGTGACGGGACAGTGGCCATTGTCGCGTGAAACGATGGGCGTGGAGTCCCCGCCGAGAAAGGGAACCGGTCACCTTCTTCGCTCCCTTTAGCGCCCTTCTCTACCTCGTACTCTCTGCTCCTTTTGCCTCGCCTCGCCTCGTCCTCTTCGACAAAAGGAGCCGGGCCAAAGGCTGCTCCGGTGTACTTAATTTGCAGCGTGGTGCTTCGATGACTCTTCAATTTGGCCACGTTTCCCTTGTAATGGCCGGCTGCGTAAATAGAGAACTCTATTAGTAGTATGATTCCCTTACTACTTCCTGGAGGAAGGACATTCGCACCACGAGACAGTCATTGATAGTGGACTATACTATAGCGAGATTGACGATAGGCTGTTTTGTGATATCGACCGATATATCACTGTTGTGGCAGAACGCACCGATGGGGATTGAAAAAACGAACGGGTGATCCTTTGATAGACGGATCTCGATCACCGCGCGCTGAAATAGGAGATCAAAGCCGGCAACTACGACGTAGTGGTTACCGTCCAAATGTCGTCGAGCACGGCTTGGTATGAATATTTCAGAGTGGCTGTTGTGAATGGGACACCATCGACGCTGGAGCAGCAGCCCCTTGATGTCTCTGCTCTCCAAAGAGCATTTGTGTAATCTATTAGTACATTCGGGACGTCCGGGGATGAAACCCTTTTGTCGCTCGTGCGAGGTGCTTAAGCGGTTGGTTAAGCCTAAAATGGGGAGCCGTGAGCACACGTGAACCGCAAGCCCGCAGTGGCATTATAATGAATGAGGATATCCCATTCCGCCTCTGTGATCTGTTGGCTTTGCAGTCTGCTAGACAACTATCTCTACATAGCTAATAGATTAATTCTAGTCTCACTCATTAAGGCGAAGTACCGAGAAATGCGCTACTGGCTTTACAATGATTTTCGCGAATTTTTAACCACTTCGAAAAGGAGGAGATACTCAATTCGATCGCTACTTTATTTAAAGAAATAAATTACATATTTGTACGAAGTATATGTATCATACCAAAAGTAAGAATATTATAAATTGATAAATTCTCTTCCTCGAGTAGAATTATTCTCAAGATTCCTATCGTATGGAGCCGTTGACTAGAAATGATCGTCGGCTAGCCATACTAGAAAATTGTTATTATCCTGTGGGACGCCAACTTCGATACCGCTTAGTAACCATAACTCTATTGTAGCTGGTATTGGTAGAGCCTATAAAAACACTCGAGCTGTTGCGACAGCCGCCCATAAGCGTGTCTGTGTCTCGGATTGTTCAAGAGCTATTGTAGTTAGCGTCGAGCGAGCTGGCAATAATAACATTCATTTGCTTCGGCAGTGTCATGATTCCCTGAGATTCCCTTCCACTCAGCCCCGTAATTCCTCCCTGCTCGGCATTTCTCTAAAAATAGCTTTGATAGCTCCCGCTTTCATAGGATCTCGTTGCAACAGCCCTCGATTAGAAGTTCACACTATCTATATGTTTGCATTCTTGCAATAAGTATAGTACACGAGTCTTATGTAGTTCTGTACACGATGATGAAAAGGATACTCTGCAAATTGATTGACATCGAAAGAAAAGTCTGAAAGTTCAAATTGCACTGAATGGAAATGAACCTTTCGAAATAGTCTACGGTAACTCCAGTTATGGAAAATGATTGTACTCAATATCGCTAATGCCAATACGAAGGAAGTAATCCCAACGGATATTGCCGGACATTCCCCTCTCATTGCAATATGACTAGCACGTCCCTAGCATGGTCTAAACGATGCTTCGGTACAATCAAATGAGCCGAAGACAATAAAGCCGGTTTAAGACTAACTGATATTTTACGCGAGGTACTCGCTTATGCATACTGAAGACGGATGATTGGCGAGTGTGCGATGGGAGAGTCTTGCCGTTATTAGCGCGGATAGAAGAGGCGTGAGGAAGAGCAGTGAAGAGAAGAGAGATATCAGGGATGGATAAGGGCCGCTCGATGGACATCTCGATATCTTGATTGTAGGACATCGATAGGATCAAGACAGCTGTCGCGTGCCGCGGCGATCCTCAATAATAGCAGTCGGTTCGGTGCTGGAAGCGGCAACAAAGGCTATCCAATCCCCTGGCTCGGTGATCGCCAGCCGTAATGAAAAGTGAAAAGGGTCCCGGACACCAGTCGCCATGTAACGTTTAATGTGTACATGCGAGCGGACAGTATCGCGGTCTATCTCAACTACCCCGCGCACCCTTTGTTCGCGATAGCCCGAGTTTACTCCCTTCAAAAGCTAAAGGTTCTCCAGTAGCTCCAACTATCATCGACACGAAAGCCTCTGCCTCTTGTTAGCTTCGCCCCGGGAATGCAGCCGCTAATTATTTCCCAAGGAAATTGGCCGTACTTTCTACCGGGACCGCTCGCTCGCGGACTTCGTTACAATTGGAATATGACGGCTTCCATGCTCCGATGAATTGGGAACCAGGGGTTATCCCATCGCTGGATTACCTGCGATCATTGTCAGCCGACTCACCGATTGTCCGGTTGTAATAAAGAATGCTTGTAAAGTAATAAATGCTGTTTAATCACTGTGTTTTCCCAATACGAGGATCCCAAGGAGGCGAGTTCCTTATAGCCTGCCCGAGTAATATCCATTACTCGATATACCTGCTGAGATAGTTACAAGCCTCTAATGGAGAGTTTGGTTTTATTGCGCATAGTATAATCACATTATTTTACCATACTTTGATTGGCTATTATAGGTAATGATTATTAGTCGTACCCGCTGCTTCCAAATAGTCATTCTAAAATGGAATCAGTAGGTAACGATTGACTAAAGACGCGTGTAAGGATTTACAGTTCTCACTTGTCAAGGTACACTTTTGTTCGACAATTTCTCGAATTTTAGCTGTAAACTTTCCTGATATATCAGTTGTAAATACAAAATATTTTTCTCTGAAAGATCTTGATATTTCGAAGAAAGCAACGATCGACGAGGGAAAAGAAAGTGCAGAAACGTTGCAGCAGCAGACGTTTCGCACAAAATGAAATTTCGGAATATCACAGGAAAATCTCAGGAAAATCTCGGTGTCGTTTGACTTCGGGAATTTTAGTGTCTCTGGAAGCGATCGCAAGTCTGAAAACATTGTGTAAGACGTACTTCCCATCGATTAGAACAGTAGCAAAGTCATTACTTCTACCACCGTTACTGCACTTTGCAGCGGCGCACTAAGCTTTTGCGGCAACAATATTAACTTTCGCATTAAGCAGTACAAATAATTTGGGAAAACTCCGCGCTCGGTGCAACGATTAACTTTGGCCATAAGAGATTCCGGGAAAGCGATTATTAAGTGACATTCAGTGCAAGGTGCTTATTTCCGATGGGGGCCGACGCCTCGCGCAGGTACACGCCAGGTAGACTTTACGCAGAAACGGATTGGATTAGGATTTGGAAGAAGGACCGGTGGGGTAGGTCGAACCCAATTTGCATGCCATAAAGCTCGCCGTGCGCTGAAAGATTCACTTTTAGCAGAGGAACGCAGCCCTTACAAAGCACATTTCTCTCTGCTTTCCGCCCTTTTCCTAACATTATTTTTATTAGTCTCGTACTAATATGAATTCGATTTATTGCATTACTCGAAAGTAAATGATTTTTCTTACAAGTACAACTGGGAGACTCCGCATAGAAAAACGGGATTGAAACAGAAATAATGTCTAAGCATGCGAGAAAAATAGGCGCATTTCTAATACGAGCGGTATCATAGACTCAGTGCTGGATCATAGGATCATCCTCAAACCATAGGTTGTCCCATCGAGTGATGGCTGGAAGTTAACATGAAGCGCGCGCGAACAGATGTATGAACATGTGTCTCGCCGAGGCGTCAAATACAACGCAGTAACACTCGATGGATTGTACTGGTCCGGTGCCATGTTACCTGATCCCTCCGCGGCGGGCACGGCTACGAAACTGCACGCTTATTTCTCGTATTACACCCACGTACTGTTGGGTAATCATCGTATAATGGCGGCGTAATAATTTTTGGCCCGAAAAGGGGACGCGCTACGAGCGAGAACTCTGGATAAATAGGAAGAGAAAGAGAAAGAAAAAGAGAGCGGATCGCCCGGAGGCTGTGACGAGCAATATGGGCACCTTGACGCAACTGAACGCGAGACGACGGCAACCCCATACAGAAACGGCTGGCATGTATATCTCCGTCACTAAGTCCCCGCAGAGCCGTGTTTATTATTCACTTAGGCTACTCACTCATTCTATTTGTTATCCCCCGCAGCGGCACCGACGCGCACTTCGCAACTCCGAATATCGGCTTACCCCTTCGAGAGGGTGCATTGTGCAGATAACTGTCCGATGGAAATGCCACCCGACATCTTGATACTGCGCCCTCTCTGCTCGCCTATACTTTTTCGTCCTTAAACCCATTATTTGCATTGTTCTCTGCACGTCGCGCTGGCTGGCTCACCCCTTCGCCAGCCATTTCCCGTCCGACCTTTGTCGAGATGGTAATAACGTTATATGTTGCGGCCAATGTCGTTTATACTGCTTGAGCTGTGTACACTGGCTTACCAAAAGTCTCCTGATGCCGATCCTGCCCATTATAGGATGTTCAATGCTCGATTCTGTATTTGTATCCATGCATTGTTGCTTCGTCTATGTAAAATACACCTTCACGACACGAGTCGAACAAAATTATTCCCATTTCATCTTATCGATTATCGCCATACGATTGTAAGGATATTCAGTGTGCTGACAACTGTCTTTGATGACACACGTTATAGGCATATGAGAGAGTACGTGTTAAGGTCTCAATTATGAAGTCAAATATATATTTACCCAACATCATTGGGCCGCAACACTAGTTATTGCCTATCGGAATCATTTCGACTGTCTCAACAACCCTGGCAAATGAAATAGCAACTACTAAACGCTTCTTTCACGGATCGCGTTATGGATTATCCACGTGAACCCTGTCCCTGGAGAGTTCTTGATGACTATGGAGGGGCTTTTTCAATGGGTTCGATTGGTGGTTCACTCTTTCAAGTATAACATTCAATGTCTCACACATTTATCCCGCGAATATGATGAAAATGAAGTATGATTTGTTGGATGTAAAGGGTGTCCTAGGTCTGCGAAACGCACCGTCGGGAATCCAAAAGCGACTGGCAAGCGGTATAACAACGATAAAGAATCATGCGCCACAAATCGCGGGCAATTTCGGGGTTTGGGGCGGCCTCTTCTCCGCTATTGAGTGCACCTTGAGCCGCTATCGTCGGAAAGACGACCCTTGGAATTCGATAATGAGCGGCGCTCTGACGGGCGGTGTTCTCTCCGCGAGGGCAGGCCTCACCGCTATGTTTGCTAGCGCTACAGTCGGCGGTGTCTTCTTGGCGTTGATCGAGGGCGTCAGCATCATCATTACCAGGCTGCAAGCCGACGACTTCGCCCAACACATGACTGTCTATGATACGGAGAAGTCGGAACGGCCCGACACGATGTACACTTTCAACGGCACGCCAGTATCCCCTGGTGTTCTCGCTGACACAGAGGCCAATAGTAAAGGATAAATGACAATATTGGAACGGTTACCGGGCAGATCTTTGAACAAACTGTTAGTGTTGTCTTTTGGAGCGATCGCCGCGCTACTTCTTGGCGTTGGGCGTCGGCGTTGATACCATTTCGATGTATTTATCAGTCACGGACATTCTTAATATCATTTTAGACATTCGTCCCTTTGACTACGTGTCTTCTTTGTCAAACTCTTATTAACATGCCTAGTGGTACTTCCTTTTAACAGTACACTTGGTGCGAGGAGATAAGGTAGGTTTTGACGTGGAGTTGGGTGAATTGTGAGAGAAAGATCGCGGGGAAAAGACAACGGTGCAGGATGTCTTGGAATCGTTTATTGCAAGGTGGTAATGACTATTTTGACAGCGGCTCGCGGTAGGCAGTCATTGACAGAGCGCAAGAGAGAAGCGAAGAGGTATAGTACCGTCGGTCGGGCGTCCGTCCCATTGTTGCCCGCCACCAGATTGGAATCAATATTTACACTCAAGCTCGTGTAAGCTGCGGATTACCGGAGGCTCGGCTGATCCCTCCAACCCTTTCCCGATTGAGTCAGGACAGCCAGTGGCCACTTGGAGGAGAGGTCCAAAGGGATCCTGCCTCTTCTCTAAGGACACCAATCCACCTCACGATACCTATGTACCCTTCGAAAGGTACACGCTTCCCGAAACACTCGATTTCCAGTTGACGCTCTTCTAAGCTCCAACTATCGTTTCTTCAACCCCACTGCGATTTCACGCTTTTTAGAGGGCTGGAAGGGGTTCCCGGGGGTTGCTCCGGCAGTCCGGACTCTGACTGCTCGGTGGTGGGTATTTAGTTAGGGTGTGCATTGAACAGCGACAATGAGAGCTCGATCGCTATTGTATCCCATTGCTGTGGCTCAAGCAACGATTAGGACCTTGTGTTGCCAGTAAAAAGTTCGCCACCCCATCATCTATCAGTGGTGTATATAATTCGCAATTGGATTACTATTTACTGCCTGGGAAATTGGAACTGTCTAGTATACGCATGGGCAATTTCGATTTTGAGAGTTTTCGATGCTATTGTCGCGGATAATCATGTTTCCAACACTTTGCGGGCTGCGTGTTATTGTATCGGCATTTCGCAAGATTTGCCTACCACTGTTGTATTTTGCGTTTATCTACCCGTTTATACGCCTGGCATTCAAATTCGGTTTATGCAATGCAATTATTACATTTGCGTTGCAGTACTCCAATTATGCATGGCTAAAAGAGGATTGCACTATTGTAAATTCAACTAACGTATTGATAATCCTGCTTGAACGTGTGTTCTGTGGCTTCTATCGATTGTGGTTTGGCACACAAAGCAGTGATGTTCGATATACACAGTGCATTCAGTAACTGCTATATTTACGTATATACATACATATACATATGTATACATACAGACTGTGTTATATATAGTGTGAGAAGAGGGTTGAGAGTTGTTTTTCAACCCTCTGATTTCGATGGATAATGTCGTTACCTACCACTGGTTTTTGGATCGATATATTTCTCTTACCATCCACGGATTCAGCCATCTTCTGTCGATATCCGTACCGACAGTCAGTCTGGTACCGGTGTTCGATATTTAATCGTCTGCCAACACTTTTCCACCTGTGTCCTGTGACAGATAATGCTACTTCTATTTTTTACTTTCAGTTCTTCATTACCCAACAACATTTCCTCGATAACAGTGAACCAAATGAAATGTGTCAAATTATTATGCGTACATACAAAGTTGGTAAGCTTTAATAATTCCAGGAATTTGTAGTAAACTAGTATATATTTCAAATTGTTAATAAACTTCGTCCAAAGAGAGAGTCTCTCGCATTCGATGGTATACAATATTTTTCGGTCTATTATTGTTTCATCAAAATTATTGGATTGAATTATTTTCTATTGACATTATTATTTGCAAGGAAGCGTGAAAGGCGGGGATGCTAGCAGGAGATATATGATATTGTTCTTCTTATGAAATGCCCCCTAAGTATCCAGAATCCAACATCTGCCTACCACACCTACGAGCGGACCATAGATTTCCCTAAAAACATGCCTAAACGAGCGCATAATAAAGCCATCATTGGGATGGCGTGGTCCATCCTGCGTCTGCTTCGAGCTCGAGACGAAGTTACCAAAGGCGAATCGGACAAAAGGACAGGCCGATCTCTTTATACTTGAGGCCGCGACACGTGCCGGGCATAATTTACCATTGATGGTTATATTCCATTGTAGCCACTAGCTATTATGGGCTTTACGGGCAACCGCTGAACAAAACCTTGAAATGGTAAACACCTACCCTACGCCGATGGCTGCCTACTTTCCCAAGGTATGTGTCCTCTCCCACCTTGCCTGCTTACTCCATCAAAGTTTGAATCGATTTAACAGTATGATGCAAGGTAAGACGAATTGTTAGTCAAAGTAAGAGGAATAAACTTTCGGTGTATTATATATTGTTGGAAATGAAAAATTGCCCCAGATATAAATATATGTGTGTAATGATTTGGATAAATTTTATTACGTTGGCATACAGATAACGTGGAAATCACTGACAGTTGTTGATAGAGGATCCAGACAGACTAATTCACGCTTCAATAAAATTAATTAGCCCGGTCTACAAGGTTTGGGGGCGTCTGGTGCTGTAATTTGGAAAATCCGCCGTCTCCGTTTTCTTCGACCCCTGTTAAGCGTTAACTGCTTCTACAAACGACAAGTCTCCTTTCACAACCCCTTCTATCGGGTCGAGAGCAAGAGCGGCTCACCCTTTTCATCCCTGGAGCACTCAAACCCCGCTAAAGAGAGAACGAATACATACCACTCTAGACATCATAAACAAACTCCTGATCCCGTTTTCAATCTTTTACACTCAGCGACACGTGCGAACTGTCAAGCCGGAAGATACCTTCCCCATTCACGAGTGGACAACTGTTTTGCCCTCGTAATTAATGTTGTCTTTCAAGGGGCCATTCTTATCCTCATGAGGATTTACTTTGAAAATGTATTGCAAAATTTCTACATACACCTCGCTCGTTTATTCGCTCTTGCATGTGTACTAATTGTGTAGAAATGTGCTAAACCTTAGGTCAATTTTCTATACAATTATCTGCTTTATTACTCTGCTATCGCCAAATTATTTAAACCCCATCGTAAAGAGAAAGTAGGTCTGATTACAAATCCCCTACCTGAAATTAATAGAACTTGCCTGTAGAGTGTTCGTGAATTAGCGAGGTTTTTGAATGAAACTACTAACTAATTGTATCACTTCATATATAAATAGAGGCGTATATACGCATTGAGAATGTTTGTATTAAATGGAAGGACGGGAGAGAAGTTGCAAGCACGTAGAATCATATTTCAGTAGATCCCATTCGAGCGGCCGGACTCCGGTGGGTGGAAGTGCGCGGTTCCGGAAGATTGTGCGGGAAGACAGCGAGAAATAATCGGGAATCGATTCCGCGAAGAGTGCTGACCACGGCGGTGGCTGCTCCGATTGCTTTCGGGATTGTTTCAGATCAGATTGCTATTCGAGTGGCAAACACGTTCAGTGTTCGGAGCGACTGGTATAGGGCTTTGAGGGCGCGGTAGATCCACCGGCAAGGAAGGGGCGAGGGGATTGTAATCTGTATTATCCCTCGACTATTAGTGTTGAGAGCATCGAGGGGGCACGGATTACACTTATTACGATAGATACCCGACATAACATCATGCGTGATGCCTCTACTCGATTACCGTTCTAAGGAAACATTACTCTTAATTGAAATTACATCGCTGCACCTTTGCCCGATCGATCTTCCCGATTTCCTCATTATTACTTAGAAGCCCACTTTCCCCGGATAAGCACAATCGATCCAAGATGTGTACATACGTAATTTATAGGCAACCTGAATTCTTATCGCGTAGCCTGCACTTGGCGTGACAAATGTAATTCTAATACAACTAGTAACGGAATCTCATTCCACTCCTTTTGCCGAGAACTGAAATGTATGTAGAGTCATTTACGTATTCCAACGAATTCGTATTAACTACATATACGCGCCGCAGTTATTTCAAGTGGATGTCTTTCGAGTTACATATGAATGTCATTTATTAGTTATCAAAGCAGCTAGGATGAAAAAGTACTTTGACATGCAGGAGTTAAGCTCACTGAATATACCAGATAAAAGACTGAACTGTTTAGCTGCTCTAATATGAGAGATAGGCCAAGTTAAGTATAATCCAGGGAAGGGCAGCAGATTGACAGAGAGAAGGGTGGAGAAGGTAGAGTGGTGAAAATCGGTGAATCAAAGCTTGTCGTCGGATTTTGGTCGGCAATCGATAAATCGGCGGTAATGATACCCCGAGGGGCGCGACGCCAGAGCATCTACCGGCTTGGGGATCGAGCCGGCTCTTCCTCTCGGCCGGCAAACGACAACTGTCGGCCTATTAAACTAATTGACTGCGCAGTATGCCTAGCGTCGACGCGGCCAATCCGTGTATCACATCACGCTTGCACGCTTCGAGTATATCTCTGTCTCCAGTTACTGACATCTCTCGCATGTACTGTGTGCCTCCTGTGTACAACATGGAGCGCCATGCCACCCTCCTGCTGAAATTTCGTACGCTTCATCGCCTCCGAACAGAGCTCCGAAATAGAGCTACCCGTTATGCAAATGGCCCAAGTGCCTTGCCGCTGGCTGCACGCTGCGATTGCGGCGGCTTTCCGTTTGCCCCCTCCTCCCACTCAATCCGGTGACTTCACAATCTCATATGTGGAGCAACGACTTACTAATACGTACGTCAAGGTACCTCGACATTTGTTAGTGATTCTGGGACCTGTTTATATAGAATTTCGTCCCTTAGAGAAACGCCATTAATAATCACGATATTATCGGGCATTTATTGGCCCGCTATGACAAGTCGAGCGGTTCAAAGGCAACTACCCGTGAAACTGTACCTCTTGCATCTTTCTCGCTTGGTATAGCAAGTTTTGCAATAAAAAATAGTAAACTTTCGTTGGAAGTTAATCACGACGATAAAGAAATCGAGCTAGAGAAATCGAAGATCTAAGTTCCCAATTGGCATCTGGCAAGCACACGTATGTATGTACAAATCAATTACTTGGACGATAAGCAATAGCGCTGTACAATAGACCGAGTGCGTAGAGAACATGTATCCCTCAAGGCGACCAGCGTTTACGAGTTAGACACGCTAATTTTCGCCATTGTCAGTGGGTTACGTTACGCAGCAGGATTTGATCGGTATCGCTTGCGCGTATAGTGTGGCTTACGATTTTCGTGGAGATCAATCGCACGGTTTGTCGGCCGGGGAAGCTCTAATACTGTACACGCGCGCAACCCATCAAAGCGATCCTTACAACACACCGCAAACCGGGAACCTATTCACTGCCTGGCACACTTAACCACTTCACCTTCGTTCGATCGGACGCGTGCCGTCGTACTATTGGAAGAGCTCGTTATCACCGCTGCGAATTGCCTTCACTCGGATAATTGGGTATTTAAGGAGATGATACAGTTACTATAAAGTACGAGAAAATGAGGGGGAGGGGGGGGGGTGGAAGCGTTAAAGTAAAAGATATATCACCAATACCTATGTACAGGGTGAGTCACTTGCCTTTGAATCGCCAATGATGGATATAGGCAGTTGAAAATGGTATAATTATACGGTGTTGAGCAATTTTAATATAAAGGAGTATTTACCGAATCTTTTTCACACACAGACATTTATTTATAATATCAAATTCTACCAATAATGGAAATAATTGGAACTCGAGTGTGAAGGGGATGATTGAAAGGCAAGTGACTCACCTTGTACATACACAGTTTCCAAGCTCGTTCTTCTACTAATTTATTTATAATCATGACTTTCTATAAATTTAGAATTCAACAACAATGGCAAGTTTTCGACAAGTTGTTATCATATTGTTATTGTAAGCAAAGTCCTGCATCCTTTTTTAAGCATCGGGCGAGAATGCTCGGAGAACTGCTGTGATAGGTGGCATTAATAAAATAATGCAGTCACGGATTTCTGAGCAGACCCGAGTGCCCAAGGGGCGTGCGATGCGACAGCATGGACACGACCTTATGTTCACACATCGTCACACTGCCACCTCGCCTTTTCTCAACTTGCTTGGGGTGCAACAGTCGGCGAGAGAGACAGCGAGAGCGGAAAGCGCCCAGCCCGGTATAATTGGCAGGGGTCCGCAACAATATTTATTACATCCAGGGGTGGCAAAAATCATAATGGCCAAGTGGGGTATAAACTGCACCAGCCTCTTTGCGGTTCGTTAAACGGCGCTTTCACTGGGGGAACCATACTGCTCCCGAAAAGGCAAACTAATCTTTCAGACTATTTTTTGAAGAACTTTTCTTACAACAGAAAGCCTCGAGTGCAGCAGTAAATAGTCGATATGCTAGAGCAGAATACTCATGCCGAATTTCGTGGGGATAGGTTGAACCGTGCAGAACCTTCTGCTGAACATGAACATGTATAGCGCAGGTTGTCGTAACGCTGCCTTGTCTAACTGTGTCATTCTGATCGACATTAGCGGGGCAAGAAAACTTGTCCCATTCAGTCTGATAGAATCCTGGCGAAAGTTTCAGGGGGTTTTGTTTTTCAATTTAATATTCCCGCGACTAAGCATCTACTTAAATTTAGAAGTCGTGCGCTCGTGCTACGCCAGATTAGTTTGTAAAACGGCACGCGAAAGAGTCTCAGTGCAGCAGGAATATAAATGAAAATGAAACAAAGCATGAGGACGATCCGCGGGGGTGTATTCGTAAATAAAAATTGCCGTCATATCGGAATAGTAGTGGAGCGGTTTGCCGCTGTGGCAGCGGCACATCTGAAGCAGGTAAGAGTCGTTTGAAGCGAGAAACCGCGCGTATTACCGCAGCTCGGCGAGCGTTACTGTATCAAGGGTGTGTGCGTGGCTCGAGTTCGAGTATGATAAGAATATCCGGTAAGTACGTGTTTGTAGTTACCCCTGAGGTGAACCACCCCCGAGAGTGGCGAGTGAGCGAAACTCCGCCTTCGAGTGGCGGGCGTCCCGGATGGGGTTGGTTGTCTGGTGGCGACTGGCATTCTCGGGGGCGGTGCTTTGCAACCCTGTGCCCGCTTGTTCTCCGCTCCGCTCCACTCCGCTCGCGCTCTCGCACTCACCCTCGCACACCGCACTTGCCACTCTCGCTGCGCAGCTCCGTTCTCCCTCGTTCCTGCTGGCCTCCCTCTCGCAGCCACTAGCCGACCCAACTCACCCTTCCGTCACTCTTCCCACTTTGTCGCTTTCTCGCGCAACGTCTCTTCGCACTGCTAGCAGTACCGCCACCGGCTGAACGTGTGCCTCGCGGACCACGCTCCACGCCGAACCCGAACATTCGCATGCACCGGAAGCCAATCCTGACATGTCCGTCGTGTGACACACTGCCGCCCTTAACTTCTGCTACTTCGACGTCCGATCACCCGTTACTCACCTGCCACACCAAACACCAGCTTAACAGTTGCAAGGAGTACGGCTCGACCTACAACCCTTGACGGTGACCCGAACAGGATAAAACATCCTGTAGGACCGCGCACCTTGTAAAACTAGTTTTGCGTGATACTGTTTTTGTGGCATCCGTGATCGACTACGCCAAGACTGCATCTGGATTATCCAGGAACCAGGTATTTATGATGTATTTTCAGCCTGTTTTCTGGGTTTTCCTTCTCTCGTTGTGATACAGTGGATTGTATTGTATCATTAAGAAGAATATCAACATGTTCTTTTATATTGTAAAATTGATTTTGGCATCGGCATATTAAACGCGTTTTATAAATGTGGCGCAGGAGAGATCGGTACTCCGAGGCTTATAAAGAATTCCATTCATAAATTACTGGAACGTGTATCGAAGGGGAGCCGCTGTCTTTAAAATCGAGAGGTCGGCATCTTCGGAAGGGTCTCTTTTAAAGAAAGTAGATCGCTACTAAATAAGTTGATAGTCGATTCACGAGTCTGGAGCAAACTGGTCCCGTGGGATAGGAGGGTTTGTTTCCACCATGGGGGTTCCGCGCTCGAGCGGGCAAACACCGTAAACTGTTTGCTCAGGGATTAGCTATAGTGTCCTTCCAGATTTGCCTCGCGAAAGACCTTGAAAACAACAACCTGTTCTGTTTAGGTTTAGGGGAATTAATAAGCTCGACGCCCGTAAGCTCTGCTGATTTCCAAAAAAGTTTCACCAACTTGCCGGGCACACTGGGAGCAATTTCACGAGTTATCAAAGTTTGGCAGTTCGAGTAATTTTTTGCTTAGCTTCTCGTGAAAGATTGTACTTTCTCTGACTAAAAATACTATTAGTCTTTTAAGTACAAAATATCAAGTGAAACTTAGAATCACATATTCCTATAATAGCTTGTTAAGGTAATTTTCTTTGAGTACAATTTCATCGCTGGAGTCGTGTTATTGGATCATATGAAGAAACAATAATAAGCCAAACTTGAAACAAATTTAATTTCAATAATTGTAACAATTAATCAAGATAGAGTACTGCCAGATTCGTCGGAAAGTTTGGTCGAAGAAATTTATTACCAAAGTGGTAATCAACATAGTGTGTAGGATTAAGGACGATTCAGTTGGAATTAGTTAGCATGAGTCGGGATGTATGTGTATGTGAGGCAACCCGATCGCCGTTTTTGGGGTAAAACGCAAGCAGTTGATATTCGAGAGCAATGCGTAACGACAGGCATATTCTAATATGGTTCTAATCTCCTTTAATCTAACTCTATTTTCTACAAGTTTTACAAAGTACTTTGAAGTTCTTTGTACCTTTAATTTATTAGACGAATCAGATATTAATTTCCACACCCACTATCAGTGTCAGACACTCGCACTCGTACTAAGTTCCTTGTACAGACGCAATTAGAAAAATATGTCGCTTTTGTACTGCCAGCTTAAAAAGAACTTACGTCTTGACAGTAAAGTTTCTACTTTCCAACGATACACGGTAATGCAACTTAACGTATGACACTATAATACGAATAATGCTTAATCCTCTCCAAGGATATCAGAATCAAAAGGAAGTATAAGATCGGTGACAGATGAGAATCCAAAACACTCTTCATTGATATTAAAAGCATACTCTCATTAATGCACTAAAGGAAATGAAACCTCCTCCTACTAAGAACGTCTTAACAAGTTGCCAAATAAGTTCGTGTACATACACACTCTAAATAGAAGATCAACGAGATAACTAAGAATTCTTAATTGAGCCATGACAGTTAAAACCACAATTTTTTGGGAACAAGTAAACCTTTTTCACTCCTGCGATTACTCATTTGCAAATTCATCCACTTTTTTCTTTGAATACGTACCGGCCTTTTTTTTGCGGACAGACAGATAGTTTTTCTAAACCACTGGGAACATTGAACAACTATGTCGTCAATGTTCCAGCCGTCGCGATGGCCAAGGCGAGGCCTAGCGAGTGAAAAGATAAGACGGTGACTTGATAAATCATGCAAAGAATCCAAGAGAGGGCTACAATTACTGAGAGAGAAGGAGGGCGAAGTCTAACAGTAGAATGAGAAGGAGTGGTACTGGCAGTCGGAGTAGGTAGAAAAGCGCGAAGAAGTGGAGAAATTTAGTGAAAGGAGAGGAAGCAGGAGACGGAAAGATGGAGGGAAAGCGAAGCAGAGGGCCGAAATGAGAGAAGGCTGTAGTCATAATGGAGGCAGAGGGATTTAACAACGTTACAATGAATGAACCTGCGCCCGCCATACCCCGGACTCCGGCGGCTTGCCCCAAGGTGCCCGTGGAGCGCGCAGATTGAATTGTAAAATAACCGAAAGGGGGGAACAATGCGCCTCGGTACAACATTGTGTTTGCATTTAAATAATCCGCAAAGCCCGCGGGCACGCTTATTCTCGCGACTTCGTTCCCATCATCCGTCTACTGCACACAACCCCCGACTTCAATTCCCTCTCACTCTGCCTCTCTATCATCTAGCATGCATGTCCCGCTCTCTATGCGACACATTCCCCAAATCCCCTTTCTTCTCTTCACCGTTTTTCCCCTTATTTCTCAAAACCTGGCATACCTTCGGAATGTTACGCGCGCGTAACTCCGTGGCAAGCATTACTCTACTTTATTTAATCATCTCAACTTTCATCAACTTCTGCAGCCAACTACAAAGGAATCTGCAGGCAGAAAATCATCCGCTTGATTTGGTCGTCTAAGAACTTCGGTAGTCGCTATCTCCAATTACTTAACGGAAGCTCCGCGAATAGCTCCGCAAATGCAGTCCAATCATTAATAGAGAGAGAAAGAGAGAGGGGTAGGGAGCGCATGGTGAAAAGTCGGTGGGGAAGGATTCGCTGGGTACCTAGTTTGCACTAATTGTAAGTAGCGAGTAATTAATGCGGTCGATTCGGGTCCGATCCGGGCGACCGCTGACCAACGAAATCGAGGTAGAGCGGCGAAGTGGGTTGGCTGGGTCGGCGGGGATGGTTGCGCGGAAGGAGGGGCGGGGGGCGGGGGGGGGGGTGAGCAGGGTCAAGAAAGCCGGCGGGTGGAACCGCTGTTGTCAAGGGGGTAGGTGCTGCGCGAGGGGGTGTCGGGGGTGGCTGTTCGCGCAGGACAGGCTCGAAGTGGGGCCCGGGGGGGTGGCGGAGGGGGGATGTTCCGGGTCGGCTATCGGCATTGTTTCACGGTGGATGGGAATTTAATTTGCGCGAGAAAGAGGGGATGAGGCATGGCGTGGCGTGACGGGGCGGGGGTGGGGGTGGGGGCGCACCGCGGAGGCTGGAGCGAGAGAGGACGAGGAAGGAGGAAGAGGACACGAGGAAGAAGACAGACTGGAACGAGAAGCGGAGTAATAGAAAGTGCGCAAGAGAGAGGGGCGGGCGAGTGAGGGGTGGGGCGGAGGTGGGGTTGGGGATGACAAAGACAAAGAAGACAAGAGGGAGCGAGAGACTGTAAGAGGAAGGACAGGCGGTAGAGGGAAGAGGAGGGCAAGGTGGGTGCTGCCTTGTTTAAGCATGGGTGGGGGTGTCAAATTGAATTACCCCCTGGCTCCACGGTCCCCGGGGATGTTTGCTGGAGCACTGGCGCTCTCCTCGTGCTCTCTCCCACCTCAGGCGACTCTCCTCGCTGGAGATGGGCTTTATTCCGGCACGGTGTATGTATCGCCGTTATACGTGTACACTTACACTCTGGCGGCGGACGTTGTGCGCGCTATACCTTCATGGAGGCGTTTTCAATTAAAATCAACACCGGGGGTTGCCCCGCTCTTGCTTCTCTCGCTCTCTTCATTAACCGTTGTATCGATCTTCCTCTCTCTCTCGCCCCTGCCGCCGTGCTTGCGCAATCAGATACTACTTCCTCTTGCTCGTTCTTCCGTGTCCTGCCTGGTCTGTTAGTTCCGCCAACACTCTTACATTCTCTTACGCGCGCTTCCTCCCACTCTCTACTTCTCTGTCGCACCCCCTCACTCTCTCTCTCTCTCTTTCTCTCTCTCACTGTTCGTCTATCTCTGGAGACAGCACGGAATCCTCCCCTATAGAAACTTCACAATCTCAATGAAGTCTTGTGCGCGCGTTAAACTAATGGCAAGAGGCTCCAGTTACTCGGGACGTTGCACCTACACCCGTCTGCTTCGCCTCTTTCGCTCAAGGCGACACCGACGAATCCTCGCCCTCCCATTTCTAAGAGGATAAGGAAGTCGACGTTTTCTACGTCGCGTTTTACCTTCTTCGTTTTCTGTAACTTCCTGCGCTCTTTCGTCCGCCGTGAATAAGAAAGCGACCGATTTAGAGAGAGTTGACAAGAGGAAACTTATACGTGCATGTTCCTACTCCTTAAAGTGAAAGCGTGTGTCAGTCACGATCGTTATGCAAAAATGACGAAAAGGATTATGGCTCCAAAGTGGTTGACATAAACATACGCATCGCTTAATGATCGGGTTGCAGCCCCCCAAGTCCGATCATTACCGGCAGCGTGCCAATAAAATCACCTGTAATTGCTATGCAAATAAAATTGATACCGCGTATGAAATTCACACAAATTGCGTGGCTCTCAATGATCCGTCGATGATGTGAGCCAGACTTATTGTTCGTGTTCGATACGAATTATCCAAACCGATGTAATATTAACTAGGTGCTTATTGTATTATCGTAGAGTGATAGATAAATTACAACAATGATTGTACCTCGTTGCGAAGAGCTTTTGACAAACAATCATGAGTTAAGAGGGTGAAATTAAAGTGAGCATTCGGTAATCGTCCTTCTCTCTGTCTCTTTAATTCGATTGGAGAACCAAGCTAGAGAGGAGAGAACGAGCCGGTTCGCGAGGATTTAATTCTGTCCTGCTGGCGCTCTTTCGATTTACTTAATCACCGTCTGATCAGGTGCAATAATTAAGGAACGGCGCTTCGGCGACGACGATGTGGTACATAGCTTATTCACACTTAGAATCGATACACGCGTGTGTAGAGGCCCGATCCCTGGAAGCCGGTTACCACGCGATTACGATTAATTGTCCGCGAATCGACGAGCAGTCCATACAATCGGAGGGACAGAATTTAATTGAACTAAATCGAGGCAACAATTTAATGGTGCTTGGCGAGTGGCTCGCTTGGGGGACCAGCCAATCGATAAAGTGTAATAAATATAATTACACGGAATGTGGAAGGAAATCGGCAGAATTTCGTTGTCGAATCACTCGCTTTTTCTACCGAGCTATTAAATCGAAAATGTATTATCATTCGTGGCCGTTGCTTCAAAGAGAATACAACGCGACAAATGCGAAGGAGTAATTTTATTTTTACAAAAGGAAATCCGCTTATCTTTATTGGCACTGGTTGGACGCATGGTCGAGTGATGAATAAATAAATGTAGAAAATGTTTCTCCCAACAGGATGGACGGGCCGGCGGTGCTGACGAAGCCGTTAATTACCGGACCCCATAAACCATCGCAATCGCCACAGCCTCAATCCCACGCAAAGTCCAACCAGGTAATGTAGAGTTCTAATAATAGATGTATTAATACAGTGGACTTGAGGACTAAGGTTATTGACGCAATGCTGAAAGCCGAGTCGATTGAGACAATGGTTGCATCTAAATCGATAGGAGTTGCAGGTGGGTACGGTGTCCCTTTATGGAATACACATCGTGTCCCTAGTAATCGAGGGCCAGGAAAGGCTCTGTCTCGCGCAGATTAGCAACACGCTGCTCAAGCAATTCAGCTACAACGAGATCCATAACCGGCGGGTCGCCCTCGGTATTACCTGCGTGCAATGCACACCGGTCCAGTTGGAAATTCTCCGTCGCGCCGGTGCAATGCCCGTCTCTTCGAGGAGATGTGGCATGATTACGCGAAGGGAAGCCGAGCGTCTCTGCAAATCGTTCCTTGGCGACAATGCACCCCCCAGGTTAGTCAGCTAGCACTGCTAGCCTTTTACCTCGAATAACCAGTGAAAAGTGCTCCAACTCGCAGTAGAGCTGGCGCGTGGCTATCGGGTACGTCCCAAGTCCGAAGGATACCAAGCCTTTCTGTCATTACAGATTGCCGGAGGATTTCGCCTTCTCGGTCCATCACGAGTGTGCCTTTGGCTGTCGTGGAGCATTTCTTCCGGCGCGCTACAACAGCTCTCGCGCAAAGTGCATCAAGTGCGCGTACTGCGGCCTCTTCTTCTCCCCGAACAAGTTCATCTTCCACTCGCACCGACTCAGCCCTACAGACAAATACGTGCAACCAGATGCCGCCAACTTCAACTCCTGGAGGCGGCATATGAAACTCTCGGGGAATCCGCCGGACGAGGTGGTGCATGCTTGGGAAGACGTGAAAGCAATGTTCAACGGCGGCACGAGGAAACGCCTACTGAACAATTCGAGCTCAAGAGAGTCTCCTAGTCCAGCGAAGCAACCTCGCTCCTCACCCACCACGCAAATGCCTGCTTTAGTACCATCACCGACCCATCCGAGAGTACCACCGTTTCCGGAATTGCCGCTGCCGCTTTCCAGGAGTCTCGTCATGGATTACGTTTGGCATCAGCATCAGCAGGCTGCTGCCGTCGCAGCAGCAAAGACACCGGGCTTTGCTTTTCCACCTTATGCTCTGCCATGGCTCGCCAAACGAGGACCAGTTTTATTTCCCGGTAAGCTTGACAAACCTACTTACTTTGTTAAAGCGTCACTCGATCAACTCTGAATTAGTAAATTTTTTAATTGACCGCAGTTTGTAGGGACACGCAATGCCAGATTGAAAATAGAGATATTATTATACTTAAATGGCATCATTGGCGTCATATAAATTTTTCCAAAATTGCCCATTTGCTGATTCCCAGCGCGCACTTCGCGATCAGTAATATATGTATGACGGATTACCGAATGTATCATCTGCCAGTAGAGTAAGCAATCTCACCGTGCATCAATGATTTACCGGACATCCATAGTAGAGAAACGCCGAACTGATTTAATACAAATTAGTAGCCACAGATTAGAGGGTAATGCATAAATTCATGCTAATTATTACCTTTGATAACCATTAGCCGACCATTTGCGGGCTAGTATAGCATACATGACTATCGAGTAGCGACCAGTAAGCCGTATCAATTGTCTAAAATCATTATTTCACTTAACACTAGCACTCAATATGCAGTACACTTGAACTTTACATTCATATCGGATAGGGGTACGCCAATTACACTGGAGTTATGTGTGAAGGACCAATTTATGTAATTACTTAGTCAGAACCCGCAAGTTTTAGTTCATTATATTAATACTCGTCGCTCACCACTGATGCTGATACACTAATAACGTAGATAATATCGTAACTCGGCTACGCAAATAAACATAATGTTCATACAAAATCTAAGCTTGACGAACATTTAATTTTACTATTCATTAAAATACCATTATTCGAATTGGCAAGGAGTTTAGGTCAATGAACTTTACAAAGGCAAATGATAAGACGAAAGAAGAAAGGAGAAATACCTGCATAGAATATGCACCAGGGGATTCTTTTCTCAGTTAGAGAACGTTAAATTGCACTGGAGAAATGAAAGTATCGTTAACATTTGTCGGCTTTAGCTTCGATTCAACATGTGAAAAGGAAACTGCGCGTAATTTAACTTGAACATTGCTACAGAGTATCACAAGAAAAACTTACCATTGCACTATGTATACATACATATGTAAAGGAGGATAAAAGTGTAGTATTGGCGATCAATTGAAAGAGCAACATTCGCTTCAGGACCACTGCCGGCACCGATAAGTGGCACGAGTCCGACGGAACCGTTGATATCCACGGTGAACCAGCCACAACCACTTCATCAATCGGCCTTTCGACCTGTCATTCGTGGACCGCCAGTGGCCGAATCCGTTCTCCAAGAACAGCCCACTGATCTCGTACAAGACGAAGCAGCCTCCGCGAACAAAGAAGAAAATTCGGACGATGAAGTCGACATTGAAACAACCGAGGATGATCCAGTAACGCCAGATAATATCCCACCGCAAATTCTTCATCCAGCTTCAAATTCGACCATAAGCAATCATAGTGGCCGCAGCTCTTCGCCTCAGTGCTGGAGTCCTCCTCGAGAAACTGTGAGTTATTTAAATCGCTTTCAAATCTTTACCTTGACTTTCGTGCGAATGAATTTCTACATATGTATTGTAAAAAGAAATGTTACATGTGCCATGATAGGAAAGCTTAATCTGAAAGAGTTGCATAAAATTATATTCACTTTATACTAGTGTACACATGAACTCTATTATACCGTTCTGCTAATCACAATAAGCCCCGTTAAGTGGGATCTCTTAATCGACGGCTCAAGTTCGCACGTGCAACCATGCGTCAGTAGCGGCACGTGGCCATTGTTGGAGACTTCCCTATATCGAGCTTGTAATAAGTTTGTACCCCTCTATCACCACACATCGGCAAACACTTGACCGAGAAATGTCTTTCGACTCTTCCGAAAATATTGTCACCTTTACAATCCCTTTGTAACATCGAAGCTTTTTCATTGTCGCATCTTACGTTGGTAGTTATGCACGCGACCATGCACCCCCAGTAAAAACACCACTGATATTCTAATATTAGTACATACTTGATACCAATCACTTTAAATCCATCTTTGGAGGAAACAATGCCCTGTGCATGCGCAACTTGAAGTATATATAATGTCAAAGTTGCAAGTAACTTTCTCGCAAGTATATTCTTCTGTGCCGCATTTATTTCACTTAATTCTCGAGCGGAAATTATTTGCCTCAATATGCAAAGCCATCAGAGAGATATGATGAAAGTTGTCAAAAGACTGGATGTTCCGTGCGGCTAGAAAGAGAAGTTTTTCAAGCGCGACAGTGCTTGGCGTCCCCAATCATTAAGTAGTGAATAAAGCTATATGCGCCGTCGTTTAATAACGAAGTGTATTTGCCCCGTAAAGAAAGCAGCTACGCCCGTATACGCTCACCTCTTCTGTAAACGAAGAACACGATATCTCCCATGAAACATGATCTTACGAAAACAATTTCTGGCCAAGTTAATCTAATTAAAGTCCCACGTATCAATTCAGCACTTTCAACAGCGCTTCCCATTTGAAATATTATTTGATCGAAAACTGCCATCGGGTCCCCCAACAACAACTCTCTCGTTCGTTCGAGCATTTTTAAGTGCCTCTAGTTATTGTGCATTTTAATGACAACTGGATCTATTACGCAAAATCATCTCTTATTATTGGCCAATATTGATAACCAATTAAGCAATGCTTCTTGACGTCATACGGCAAGCCGGGTTTCTTTCTTTGTTTCCAATATCGTGGAGGTTGCCATGAAAATGTAGAAATCAATTAATTGTTGCCCTCCGGCATCAATACTCAAGAGTAATCTTACGACCAATCAGTTCGGTGGGAGTATCGAATAGTTGGCAACCACCAGCTGCGATACGAGCACCAGGATAGTGAGCAGTCGAGTCGAAGTAGACATCTAGTGGCATGAACTAGCAATGGTGGGAATAGGGCGAGGGGGGTTCATTCCAGAGAGAGAACGAAGAGGGTGAGTGGCTCCCTGCCACCTAATGCTACTCGACGTCCCTAGAATTTGCTCTGCGGTCCGATTGCTCGTGCGCCTGCCACCGTCAATTGCGATAATTATTGTGTCAGTAAATACTCCGTAACCATGCGGACTACATAACGGAATGCCGCCGATCGACCGGCTGATTACCTAATACATCCCGCATCACTGATTCTCTTACGCCACTGTTTTAATTAAATGGACTGGCCAAGTGTTATTTTGACACAACGCTCTCACGAAGATAAGCTCGTAGACAAGAATTTTGGTAGAATATCAAGAATCGTCTTATAACTCGGCAAATCGTAGATATACCAAAAGGAATTTGTAAGGGTGACTATAATAGAAGACAGCGAGTTTCCTGCGATATATCCGAGGATGTAACTAGAGAAACAGCTCTTCGCCAAGTTTAACCCACCCTGAGATCTCAATCGCCTATGCATCCTGCCCTTTCGAAATAGAGCTTGGACCCGCACAAGTACGATTAAGCAAGGGCGAGTACATTGTAAAGAATTTGCCCGAATCCTCTCTTTGATAGTGAATATCCATTGAACACGACGGGGATAGACAACCGTGGTAAGGACAAGTGCCTGCCCAACAGAAAACTAATTGAATAGGGACCTAAATGGTCGCGCACCATTTAACTGCACAGAACAAACAGCATAGAATTTAGACGCAGTTGAAGGATAGCCGATAAATACATAGTAAGTGGTAAAAACTGCTTTTACCCTTCAACAATTTTGGAATGGTACAGTAGTACTGATACCACTACCTTAATACTGACCGGTTTCCGAGGAGAGTAACGATACGAAGTCAGAGCAATTATCTGTAATTATCCTGTCGAGGGGAAAAGCGAGGGTGGCGACGTGGTGGTGGGGGTAGTGAGGGGGCGGCCGTAGTTAGAGAAAGATGAAGAAGGGGGAAGGGTGGTCCGGGATAAGCTATCCGGATTGCCAGACAGCTTTTCAATTCCCCCTTGTTGGTGAACGTGTCGAGTGGGCTGGTGCCGTATTTTGCGAGAAGGCCGGATTCCTTCTCGCTCTTTCACTCTGATACAAATACATCCCCCACGATAAAGCCGGCCTCTGGATACATGTCATCGAGATATTCGTCACAAAGGTACATCAAGGGCGCAGCTAGTGTGCAGGCATGGTTACCGTACCACACCAACCAGACGACAGACTGATACTGCTCACAACTGTATTGCGGTAACTAAGTAATCCCCGAACGTTATTCGCAGTTATTTTTCGCTTGGCCAGATCGCTCAAGGAAAGAAGCGCAGGGGGGGAGTCGTACATTTTCATTTTCGCCGCATCTGCCGCTCTGGCGTCCGTCGCTTCCGACCAGCGTTCACTTCAAATTAAGTTGGCATATTCGGACATTCTGGAAACATTGCCATGAGTTTCCTTGAAAGCTGAACTGTTTGTGAAATTGTCCCTACATTTATCGCCTCATTAATAATTGCTAATGGGTACTGGCTGCGACGGAGAATTGTACTGGTGTGGTAAGGAAAGTTTTATCACCGTGTTGTTTTGCTATGCAAAACAAACGTTTACGAAGGAAAAGACAGTTAATTGGTAGCGATCTTTTGTCTCGTCGGTTAACATCTTTTGACCGAACGTGATTAACGAAAATCGGATTCACGCCAGAACTCCTTGCGTTGGATTTCGGTCGGAGGATGAGGAAGACAGCGAGGAGCTGGGCTTCTCCTCCAACATCCATTTAAATGCAATTAAGCGCCGTCACGTAGGAGAGGAAGGTGGGGCCCAAGCACGTTTAAATCACGGCTACGGATGGTTTAGTTAGTTTCGACCGCAACTTTTAATTGCGCTTCGATCGTCTAGAGGCCCATTAGATCTGAGACTGGCACTGCTCTCCTTTTTATCTTCCTCTTTAGTGAGAGCTGGCTCACTTATGTATTAAAGGAAGTTTTTTCTCCGCTCGAAATCTCAATTTATCCCTTGTAGGAGATTCGTTTCCCGAGGTCTCGCCTCGTTTGAAGTCGTGCCCCGTCGATATGATATCGGGGAATATGGTGATCGATGCTGCCGTGACCCACTTTACTTCCGGGACACAGTAAGCGCATGACATTTTCATTTTATGGCCGGCAGTGCTCGATCATTAATTAAGGGGACCCAGTTGACATTTTTAGGAGCTTGGTGACTACCGCTCGAAACTCGCCCTCTTTCCTCCGAAATGCCAGCATCTGACCTTAACTCGCGCGTGGGTGAACGTATCCGTCGGGAAATCCCTGTGATTAAATTGACTCGTGGATCGTTGTCGAGCTTACCGCAATGCATCGCGTTTATCCGCCTTTCGAAAACTTGTCCCGATAACGCTCGACCGCCCGCAAAAAACGTTTTCCTCCATTCAACCTCCAACCTTTCACCACTAACGTTCATTTTATCCATCACGAAAAACACTTACCACTATCTCAAACCCAGTAAAGTTTATCTGAGGTAATAAATGGCATATTCGCACACACAACTGTGAAAGTTGCACCGCTGCCTTCATTAACCGACTTCGAAAAGCAGGAGGCTCTCAGTCTCTTAATAACTTAAGAGTATACAGTTTCTTAATTAATTCTTGGAGCTGTTAAAGATAGGTTTAACAAATACACGCAAAGAAAATCTATGGGGGAAAAAGGTTTAATTACAAATATAAAAAAACTATTCTATAAAAGGTTCGTCCTTTTCATAAAGTACGAGCAGGAGCAAGGATCATGGAAATGGAGGTTTGCCATGCAAGTCGAGGGCGGTGACAGTTGATTTAATTACGATCGCAGCCCCTATCTGCTCCGCCCCGACATCCTCAATTCTTGCTTCAGCGCAGCATCTACACTTTATTCTTCCTTCCAAACCTTCCATCTTCTTTAATTTCATTCACCAATAAAAAACATTTTTTCTCTCTCTCTCTCTTTCTGTCCCCCAACAGCATGGAATTTTGCTTTAAGCACTTTTGCATGAGTTTCCCGATAATGCCGACGATAATGACAAAACCTGTCGTCGAAAATATGCAAACACTATTCGCCGGCGATAATGACAGTTTTACGTCAGAACTAAATGGGCAATCAGTGCGCAGTACGCAAAGGCGGCGGGCCATTGACATGTTGGTTGAAATGAAAAAAATAAATGAAAGGCATTTTGGCCATTAGTGGGAATGGCAGCGACAGTATTGGTAGGATTTGCCGCGCAATCGGTGGAATTCGTTAGCCTCAGCCTTCCTGTACTCACAGCATATTTCTTTCGATATAAGGGGCTTAAGAGAATATTATTTTGCATCGAAATGATACCTTTTGCGGTCTGTAACAACTTTATACTTAGATACACCGTGAGTACTTACGTGTTTGCATTTGAGAGTGCTGCGATGCTCATTTGTCGCTAAATTGAGGAACGAATTGGAAGCGCACCGCCCCCAACGAGCGAATAGAAGACTCTGATCGCCATGAACTTAGTCCTCGAAGTGAGAGATTCCTTCCGGGTTTTCCATTTTTGTACCCGCTGCATTCGATGCATCGTTCAATTACTTCCTTTGAATTGAAAAAATGAATTCCTACCGAAGGAGGACTCCTCCACTCAAGGAAGAAAGATCCTTTTCAGCATGCCAGGCGCTCGTTTATCCAGTTTACGGTGAGTCTCTCCATCCGCTCCGCTTGCAAAGTCGACAAAGGGCCTATACATACCATCGACATAATAACTTCCATTTTCGCAAGCTTTTCTTTCTCTCATGCAAACCCTCCTTCTACGAATGCATCGCAGAATGCAGAATTCATTACGGAATAATGCTTCCATTTGTCCGAATTCTTTAATTTCATATTGCTTACTTACTTCATTACTCAATTCACGTGTCTCATTACTAAATAAACCGACTGCTCTACTGATAAATACTCTTTCGGGAGTTAATCCCGAAAGGAATATTTTCTCAGTTTTTAAATAAACATGATTGGCGCTTTAAGCGCCGTGTAAGAGACATTTGCAGCCGTAATAAGTAGAGCGAACGCGAGAGTAAAAAAGATTGTCGATAGAGATTTTCTGGATTGGCGGTGCAAAGCAGGCTGACTCTCCAACTGCAACACCGAGCACGGTTAGTGCTCTCGAACAAATCCGGCATTATCGGGACTATAATCAATTTCCCGGCATAATTCCAGAAAGCGCGCTTATGAACTCGGACGAAATCGACCGACTGGAAATCATTCGACTAACGCGATTGCGTGTGCTAACTCTTTGCACTCGTCGAGAGATTTGCACCCCTCGATACCGAACTAGAGCCGTACTCAGCTGGAGTAGCATACTATGTATATTTACTTCGTACTATTGTGGCCTCTGCATATCCAATTAATTCTCCACTATCTTGCGACACCTGTGAGCTAACCACAACATCAATACTAGAGTCACCCTACCATTAGACATAAGCTAACTAAGTATCCTCTATTGCCGATCAAGAACTTACCAAACAAATGTGAGTGTGAGTATGTGTATGTGTGTGTGTGTGTGTGCTGTACTTCCGATGCTTATACGATTACAGGGATTTAATATTAGAATGAGGCTGGGCAAAAAGTTTTCGGCAACAAAGAAATCAGCGATGTAATTTATCGCGCGGGCTAGTTTGAAGGCCAGGGTCGTCAGCATAGAGCGACAAGTTTAAGCACTAAAAGCCAGATTGCAATCGTCGCGGAGACACGCAACCAATCAGTATCCCCGATCAATCAGAGTCAGTACAGGGGCGCAATGAAGAAGGGTTCGTAACAAAACGGTGCCAGGCCGACTGGTCGGCCAGCAGAAGCCACCGTACCGTCCGCCGCCGGTCCATTCGACCAGAGGGATACAATTCGCGCAAACACACACGATCCGGCCGTAACAAAAAGAAGAAAACCGCACTTGCAGCGGACGCAACGTAGCACAGCAGCAGCCTGTTCGTCATCGACCGCGCGCGCGCGCGCGCGTTCACGTACCAGAGCGCCGCATCGCATCGCGCCGAACCGCGCCGCGTCGCGACGCCAGCCGGCCCGAAACTTTCGCCGTTACGTGAAATCCGTTGGTGTATAGGGATGCGCACCGGGTTGGTGTAGGAGGACGAGCGCGTTCGTCAGGCAGAACCCTGCGAAAAGAGGAGGTGGAGCTCGCGAGCAGCGCGAGAGGCCTGGCGTGGAAGGGCGTCGGGGATGCTGGCGCACGCTACGATTGTTTCGCCGTAATCCTTTATTGGATCAACGGGGCTGAAACAATTGAGCGGGCCATAACGCGAGGATGGGCTCCCTCTCGCCCTCTCGCCCTCTCTCGGTCCCGCAGCCCTCCGAAGAGAGCCAGGCGAGCGTGTCGGGTTTTCGGTCTGGCGATGCCGATGCTGGCTGCTGCCGCGCCGCTGCTGGGCAGACTCGCGCGCTACCTTCCTACTCCTACATACATAGTTACGTACACACCTCTGGCGCTACCACCCCCTTGCATCAGGCAACGGGAATGAGACGCGCGAGAAAGAGTGAGCTATAGCAGAGGACGGATAGCGCGCTCTAAGGTAGGACGCCGGATAAAACAGGCGGGGGTGGAAGCCGGTGAGATGGGACGGGCAAGGATTTCTGCCTACTTTGCCGGGTGAACGAAGTTACAAATGGAAGAACGCGGAACTCATCCGCGAGCGTAAACTCCTCTTTTCTCTAGCCGACCCACCCCCTCTTTCTCTTTCTCACTCTCCCTCAATATCCTTTCAGTTACTTAGCCGCGTTTGCTTTATTTCCCTTATTACCTCCTCTATTTCTTTAGAGCTCATCGGTGTAGCCAAGGATGCCTACTTCCACTTGCCTCTTGCTGTTGCACTACTTCCTTCGAATCGATGATAATGCACCGTGTTCAATATGTATTAAACATGGCTGTTTCTACCTTGTAACCGTCTGGTGTCCGAGAGAGCACTTGCGATGGATTGTACGCGGTAAATTTGGTAGATGCGTCGAAGTTTCTTTCTTGGTCCTTTTTCTTTCTTTCTATCGTCTTATTGCATCGGTTCCTTCCGTTCGTGAGCCAAATTTAAGGGCCCCAGGATCTGTACACATCACGTACCGGCAATATAATAAAGAAATCGCCCGGGAGGACTTGTAACGAGGCATACCTGCCTCGAATTTCGGCGTTGCCTACTTGTAGCTTATATCGCACCGGCACTCCGTCTTTCTTTCGTTTTAGTCCCCTCCTTCATCATCGGATTCGTCTCTCAGACAGTTCTCCTGTGGGAGTGCGAACAACCGTCTAGGGAAAAGAAAAAAGTGCCGGGGATTCTGTATCTAGGATTTGCGGCAGCCCCGGGATTCTTCTATTCGAGTGCTTCCACGCTCCTGAGCTAGAATACTGATTTCGAAATTAAAAATCTCCTTCAACGACCATCCAACATTAGACGTTCATAATGTAGGATTGGATATATCGTATAGAGAATCGTCGTAAAAGAGAGTGACGAAGGGAATGGAGGATTTATAGAAGGGGTGAAGGATGTTTGCATCGAGAGTCTGTATCCATCCAAGAGCACACGGCTTGAAATCACAGTTAAGCGTTGCTAATCGATTCGTTGCGACGAGCGTGCTTGTTACACGGTGCCCGGTCCCGGTTCTGCATGTGCCGAGGTTGCATGGATATTATAACGAACATATGTGCTAGACACAGAGATGTGTGTCGCTGGGACCGGCTAGGGGAGGCATATCTTCCCTATCGACCACCTGCTTTATCCTGCATGTATTCCCAAAACGAAAGCTCCCCCACTGATTAGTCTATCGCGGAACTGATCGGCGCCACTTCAGAACTTCCATTTATTTCTTACATAACGGCTTAAACTCGTCCTCGTTAAATTACTGATTCCCATTGACAGTAACAAAATCTACTTCAATTGTTCACATACAGTTCCTCAGTTTTTTATTGGCATGAAAAGGTCTACTCGATTACTTCACCATTTCAGAGTTATTTACCTGACCTTTGCTCGTTAAGCTGCAGTCTTGTTATGTGCGAGACCTAATTACTCGTGAAACCAAACAGTATGAAACTTTGATTATGCCCTATGCTCATTCTAAGTCATTACAATTAGTCTTCTCCTACTGATATCGGACGGCAATCATGTTTCATTGGTTAGTCTATCAACACAATTTTTCTGTTACTACTAGAGTTAATTGTTTGATGGGTAAAACGTTTCGAAAGTGCTTTTATGTTTCATTAGGAAAGTATAATTTGTCTGACCAACTAACAAGATATTAATCACGAGGCGAACCACAAACATTAAACATATATGTATATGATGTGCTATTTAAAACATATCAACAAAGAGAAAAACGAATGTTTCTGAATTGCACCTGGAAGTGCTTCCTAAAGTCATTAGTCAAATTACAGTACTATTCAAGAGACTCATTAGACAATGTCAAGTCTACTGTTGGCAGGGAAATTAAAATAAAAATTGCTTCAAGCAGTCGGTGAGAATTGAATTTGACAATGTTATACCGCATGATGGTGTAAGTTGCGATATACATTAATAAAGTAGCGTCAGTGAAGAATATATACCTAACAACGGTAAATGTAATCCCTGTGAGTTCCATGTGTGCTGCAATACGAACGTAATCGCCGTGCGGTATTTTATGAATATTTGATTACGCTCACTAGGGACGTAACACTGCAATCAACTTTACCTGTCATTTTCAACACTCCTATCTTACTCCGTGGATCTACATAAGCGAACGTGTATGCGCAAATAAGCTCACCAACGTCGAACAAGATAGGCATATTCTACAGTTTGCCAATATTTTGCACAGCATGAAACCATCGCGTACACATAGGGTAAGGTTGCCCAAAATCGCAACTTCCTGTTTATGTCAATTAGTTTACACCTTCGAAGTATAGGGCTCCTAACTTGCCTAAATCGAGCTCATATACATTACTATGCTGACGCTAAATAGCTAGATTTGATTAACGAGCATTTAATTCTATTCTTACTGTTGTTCATATTCGGCATGCTTGGAATAAATATGAAATATTATTTCGAGCCTGGAATATCTCTGGAGGAAATACAAATAGAAATTGTGAATGACACTGCTATTGAATATACAGGTATTTTTTCAATATTCCAGTAGAGCATCGTAGGATATAGAGAAATCTCACCCAATATCTTACACGCAGATAAGTTGCTCACGAATACCGTATAATTGGCACGCGGGGACGAGAGCTTGCATTACTCGGAAAGTAGGAGCGTTTTAAAAAATGCAATCTCGCGTGTCTGTTTCACCATCACACGCTTCTCCAACACATTTACACAAAAGTCACGTAACGAGCAATGCACCCACGACATACTCTGATTTTTAAATAACGCCGGTCACGCGGTTACTTCAAAGAATTGGCTTAATGTCAGCCCCTCTCCTACTCCTCATGGATTCAATTAAAAATGGCAGCTCATGCGGGAAGATAGCAGGGATGATTTCATACGACGCTCGTGCAACTTTAATGCAACTGTACATTACGGTAATGAGTGTGCTCGAGTGAATTCGAGTAATCACAGCCTCTACCTGGAATAACAGCAAGCTAGACCTTATGGGGCTGTTTGAATGTGAATACGCGACCAGGAAGAAGTAGGGTGTCCTACAACAATAAACGATGGGATTGGATGACTTCTGCTTTCTCCAGTCCGGCCGGTGAATAATTCAGAATGATCGACCGCTCACGGAATTAATTTAAGTAATTCGGTGATAGCTATCGGCGGAAACATTAAATAAAGCGGGCGGTACCTGCTGGCGTTGGGGGCTCTTGTGGATAGTCGCGGGACAAAGGGAACGCGCTATCATAGGAATACGTGGACAAGATCGTGGTCATCGTTGCATAACTAAGTGAACGATCAGGGATGAGTGTAGCGTTACCTTTCAGCCTTGTCCCTCTTGCTCTCTGCGCGAGAGAACGGCTGGACATGTCATTTCGTGGAGAAGTCCTATCGCCGGAACGGCGCGCTCTGTTTGCCGACCCTTTGACCCAACCACACTGCCCCACTAGCTACACCTGTACGTCCAAGGAAATAACGATTTCAATATTGCGCCATTGCTCGAGCGAAGTGTTGTTCCAACGCTGATGTTGATTGAAGTTACCTTGCACTTTTATTTGTCGACGAGTTTCACGATCGAACACGATCAGCCCCCTTCCACTTCACACGCAGCACTCCAACTTGATTAATTCCCTGCTAATACCCAACGCCATGTATTTTAACTCTTTCACTCCTGGCAGTTTTAGGAACTATCGAAAATTATATCTTTTTGAAGGAAGCAGGGAGGGACGCCATAAACCAGGCTAAAAAGTGTGTGTCTTCTATTTCTCTCCCTCCTTTCCCTAAGCACTTTCATTCCGCCACTTTCTGTACCAGTGGGACTAACGATTACAGATTGAAACAATAATACCTCCGAATTAAAATCGCAACCGGTTTAAATTGTAGGAATTTGAAGTCTCTGCTTATAAAGGACTTTAGAATGAAATTTACTATTGGAGAATGTGGACTAGAATAGACTAGCGAGCGAAAGGCAAAAGTGAAGTTGTAAAGTGATTTTCTCGCAGAAGGACTAACGGCTGCGAGTCACTATATTCGGATGTAGATTGCGGGTGGTTGGTTTCTTACAGCAGACCAATCTCGGACTGTTGCAGGAACGGGAGGCGGAAAAGATTGCAGAGGAAGCAGCAGCAATGCGCGACGTCAAGACCGAACTTCCACGCGCGAGAAGTCCTGAAACTTGGCAGGGAAGCAACTTCTATCGGCATCTTAACGTACTTAAAGGCAAGTTTCGAAGTTTCACTTTTGTCCTTACCAAGTACATATTGGCCTATGCAAGGACTCTAGGCAAAGATCATCCTGCGATACTAAAACTGCTACTTTTCAATCATATACATATGCATAGGTGCATTATTGTATAGTACTATACAAGTACTATATGCAATTTTCAAGTGCGCAGATTTCTATCTGAAGTATGAAAATCGAGAGTTCTGCACGAATACTCAGTCGAGATTTGTACAATTTAATCTGGCATCTGGTTGACCCGGTGTTGGAGGAAGGAGGGAAATATTTGTAGCTGAATTAGTATTGGTATATCTATCACTGACACATTGGCCAATATGGAATGCACATCTCGTCTTAGACTCCCAATATAATTACTATTTGAGCGGTCGACTGTAATTGATAAACTTAACCTGGATGATAATTAATCCTTCATTTTAGGGCTACGGTCGCCCGATATTAGTAATTAGTAATTGGCACGGCTACGGCCAGCTCGCGGCGGGTGCGAGCGAGCACGTCGGAAGATGAGAGTTTCCAGCAATTAGTGTAATTGGTAGCGAGCGGAGTGTTAACTGGAAACACGGAAAGACTCGATGTCAGGCAAGGGTGGATCTTCTGAGCGGTGTTGGCGGAAATGGGGTTGCGAATGGACTCGGCGGGGACGTAGGGGCGTGATTTTCCCGACGCTTGCGCCTTCCTGTTCCAAGTTCGAGAATGATATAGTACCTACATATACAGCTTATATGTGTGCGGGGACAATGCAGTAGTGTTAGTCACTCTTGATCGATTATCACAGGCATTTCATTGATTCACGGTTTGTAGGACCCTACTCTTATCAAATGCATGCCCTTATGCGAAAAATGTTATAAGCAACAAGGAAGTAACTCTTCCTCGCTGCATTCATCATAAATCCATCATATTTGTGTAAAAGTAGATTCCAGTAGTTACAGTTTTCTAATTCTAAATGAAGTTTAATCTTTCGCAATGTTTCGACGTACTCTGTGCCACAAACGGATGTATTTATCGGAAGAGTTGTGAACTGCTTACGCAGTGCTCCCTTCAAAATACGTTAAAAGATATAATTACGTAAAGTGCATAGATATACATATACATTTTGTAGAGACGATAAAACTTGTCGCTTGACGGGGGGAACAATATTACATCTTACAATCAAGGCTGTTTGCGACTACGGAGAAACACAGAGAACATCATTAGTTAGGAATAAACGACACGACATATACGCGCATAACCACTATTATCCGTGTACATCTCCACTTCAATGGAGCACTCAAAGCCCGCCCACTGATATTTTGATTCAACCATTGAGCAGAGTCGTAAGCCAAAAATAACGAGATAGCTACGAGACTACTTCGTCAAGCATGAATACAGAATGCAGTGACAGTAAACGAAGCCACTTTGACTAACATACAATCTTCGGAAACACATCTCCGATTTCTTTCTGTAGCTTCTTGGGAGTTTTGATGGATGCGCGCAACCTCCCCGTGTATTTCACTAGCAAAAAGGCACATCGCCGCCATCCCGGCAAAACCGGCCACGTCGTTAATTTGTTAAAGCGATATCATCGGGCTGATGACTTTTATTATATTAATTTGCCGTGCGCGCGCCCGCGATCTTCACGATAGAATAATAATCGCCGAGCACCGACCGGCTGCCGGGAAGGTTTGTTCCATCTGTTTTTCAACCCCCGTTACCGAGGGAAGCGAGGTACAGAGAAAATCTGTGAGAGGGAAGGAGTGGTAGATAAATGTTCGCATAAAAATATCATTGGTCGAATCACTCCCCGCGATTTCGCCTGTTTTTCCCTGAATTGCTTCATCGGCCATTCAATTTGTATGAATAAATGAGAGACTTTTTCGATTTTACTTCCCCCCACCCCCACCCCCACCCCCACCCCACTCTACCACCCCCAACAATTGCTGGCCGACCTTTGATCCACTGTGGGAAGCGAGGGCGTATGCGTGTCCGCAAAGCTTTCTGTTAATTTTCGACAATGATGATTGCAGGATACGAGCCGACGGAACGACCGGCCTCGGATTGTTCGGCCTGCCGGCCGCGAGGAATATTTTACGGCCAAATCCATAGTCCGTCTGCCCCTACTAATTAATCGAAATAGCCGCCGCGCAGAAGGAGGAGGAGGAGGAGGAGGTGGATGAGAAAGAGAGTGGGAGACAAAGAGGAAAGGACTTCACGGGGAATATAGTGTAAATCGTAATCCCTTTCAACAAGCTTGCCCGGTGTTTGCTCTTCCAGGGACGAGTCTGGACTTCTATCCCGCTGCCGGGAAATTATAATCCTCTGGACACACGCACATATCCAATGTTTTACCGAGCGCCATGTTAAACCGTAAGGATTTGCCGATTGTCTTCTGTAGCTGAGAATAATCCGAGGATACGTGGCGACCGCATACGCCGGCAGATCTAAACTTCATTCACGCTAAAAGGATAAACGTTTCGCGCATCGTAATAAACCTAAGAGGCATCGCGAAATGCGAACTTTTGTTACTTTACTACCTAATGTAAACAAGTCAACTCGAAATATTTACGGAGAACGAGTAAGTATTTCAATGCTACTGACTGCAAGTGGCATGGAGTTTCATAAAGCGTTACAACGAATTACACGCGACGCTTTAATATAGATGGGATTAGTATCGGCACAAAACCGGCTGAAAATCCGTTTGATCACAGTTCTGCCAACTAACCGTGGATGAAGTTTATCTGCACTTTGCAAACTCTGGCGCGCATAGACACGCGTCCAACAAGGCAGTACTTCATTGATTTGTGCTTTTTCACTCCAAATACATACTTATATGTATGTATACATGGAGCTATGTATTTTGATTTGAAGTCGTCAAACTTTGTTTCCGCTGTTGCCTGAAACATAGGCAAAGGGACGAGTGTGCAAATACGAGCAAGGCGAGAGTGCTCGCATTTCATTTTTATGATTTGTTGTAAAAGATAGGGCAGAGTTGATTAAGACATTGATTAGTTCTAGTACATCGTTAGCTTATCTCAGCTTCGAATCGGCAAGCCTTTACTTCATGGTATTATCCTGGCGCAATATATCCGTTCCACAATAAGCGTGCAAGCGTCTGTACTACGAGGTTCTCCGCTGAAGACGAATTCAGAAG
The DNA here is from genome assembly GCA_964023945.1 of Ectemnius cavifrons. Taxonomy (NCBI): domain Eukaryota; kingdom Metazoa; phylum Arthropoda; class Insecta; order Hymenoptera; family Crabronidae; genus Ectemnius; species Ectemnius cavifrons. Next base: position 16,424,272 of record OZ030375.1, on the reverse strand, counting down.
GAACAAGAGGAGAATGCATCGTTCCGGTGTGTGCTGTCAGTATATTCAATGCGCTCTCCCTGCAGCTTATAATTTCTAAGAGATTTATTACGGAGACTTAAATCAAGTTTAAAAGCAGCAGGCACTTTGAGAATCCGATGGATAAAATGGAGGGAGGTGGTGAGTCCGCGAGCGCACCTCCGTCCGCTTTTCGCCGTAGACCATATTGTGATGTATACAGCTGTAATTAACGCCGTGTAGAAACTTAAATAAGCGAGTAGTACCACTAAACGTACTGTAGGTAAACTATAGAACAGCACTATGTATAATCCAGAATACAATAAAATTCTGAACAGTAATACTGCTTCGTCTGCACATTACCACCCCCCCGGTATAATTATGTACATTTATCTTCAACGCGTAAATATGTAAATATTGGTAGTACGTGATAATTAATTTTTTCTTCTTTTCTTGATCTGTTCAGTCCAATTCAATGCTAGTTTCGACTCTTTTCAGATGGTCATGCATGTCTTTAAATTACAGTGTTTTTGCTCATTTTAATTTATTATTAGAAATATGGATTCATTTATGTTTTTACGTTAACTTACTATTTTTCTCTATAGCTATAGCAGTAGTAACGCAATTGCTCTTAACGCAATCAGATTTTCATTTGTCAATACAGATTTTTACCACAAATCTTATAAATACGAAGAAGCTCCTAATTACAGCTAATTAATAATAGCTCCTTTTATCACAATCTTGATTACCACTTGGCAAGAAGCATCTTTATAAAAGAAAATCATGTAGGGTATAATATGTAGAAAGTATAGAGGGGGTGTTTGGCAAGAGCTTCCCGTGAGGATGTCGGTAAAGGGGGAAGGCAGTTGGACCATTTTATTTTCGCAGCGCAGGTTCGCTGCTGGAATGTCTAGGAGAAACAGATCTTTTTCAATTACCGGAGAAACTGGCTTATCGTAGGAAGTATGGCGTAATCTTGGTTGGCGAATGTATCCTCGCTGCAACGTCCTTGGGGAGCGTTGCCGCGTAGTAGGTAAGGACGCTCGAGTGAACAGCAGCCCTTGAGAGATACACAGGCCCTTAGTCCCCGAGCGATCGTCAGCGAAATTTCAGATTTCCACCACATATGGTACTTACGACCTGCTCCTCTCCAAGGTAAATCTTACGTCTTCGCTTTCACATCTGAGTCACTGGAAGGTTTTGCGACAATTCAACAATTCAGTGATTAACGTTCGAGCCCACTGAATAATTTACAATGTACCGAAAGTGTACAATTTGCGGTTGCGAAGTTCAAATAGTTAAAGGTAAAGATTATTAGGTAGATCGGCTTGAATCTATTAATTGTCTGATATTATTCAATAATTTGTTTCGTAAACTTCGCCAAGTATATCGTTGGAACGTCTCATCGAGTGTCAAAGTGCAGGACGCGAGGGAAAAGGACCTGGAAAGCAAAGAAGTCAGGTCATGTGGCATTGATAATACTCGATCGCGGGCATAGTGTGTGTCAATGATGGCCGCTGTTGCAGAAATACCGTCTGCGACTAATGTTCCAGCAAATTGGCTTCGCAAAAGTAGTCTCTAATGCCTCCCGAGAGGAATGTACAAGTACGAGTGGCTTTTGTGTTACACCAATTTTTCCCGTAACAGCCTCACGTCCCGGCGATACTACATTTCTCTCGCTCTCGCGATCCCTCTCCCCCCTCTCTCGCTCTCTCGAAATCGAGATCATCGGGGTAGCCCATCTTGAACTAAGCTTTGTCCGTAACAAAACAGAATCAAGGCCTATTCGGGCCGTGAATACACAAGCCTGGAAATAGGTTTAGAAGGAGTTTCCGGAGGCCGAGACGACACTACATATAGAGCTTTTACGTAATCGGGAAACTGGCACCATGGAAAACATGAATTTTAAAGAGAATATTACTGCTTTCCTGCAGTTTTCTCTGGCAAATGAAATGAGCAGTCATGTACTCATGTAGAACGAGAATTAAAAGGGTCCTCCTATTCGCGTATTTAACGAAACATTTTAATTGCAGCCGGTAAGCCGCTTAGCCGGCCCTCTCTCGTGTTCGCGTTAGTAAAAACAGCCCTCTAATTTCGAGGAAGCGAATGAACAGAGTGTATTGTAGCCCGAAGAAAGTAACTCGGCTTTTCATTCAAAGAGAACTTTCTCCCCTAAAGCGATCCTTGTTTTCAGGGCGGTTGGCGCGTGGAAAAATGCTGTGCCTTATTCAGCAGGGATGAAGCGACACAGAACCTTGGCAAAAATCGAAGTAGAACAGCATGGAAACAAATAATATAGGCCGTGCAATCAAGTAAATATTGGAAAAAATACATAAGTAACTAGTCATTCTAAATCCAAGGTAAAATGCAAAGTATAAGATTGCGCAAGTGGTCAGTGCGAGGAGGTCAGTGGTGGGCACCTGGGAGAAATAAGGCTCGTGGAAGCCGATGTGAAAAAGCGTGGCCTCTGTAATTGGGCATCAAAAGGTGATATTTTCCAGACGATGCTAAGAGAATCGGGTGGGGTTGGTCGCTGGTAATAAGTCAGGGCGAAGGAAGAAAGGAAGGAAGGAAGGAGCATAGAGGCTCGATCTCGTGATAGAAAGAAGAAGGCAGGCGGAAGGTGGATCGCGTTAGGGTGGTTGGTTTACGAGGGTGGCTGCTCTGCGCTCGGCCGCCTGATGGTATGCCTTGTTACCGGGCAGAGCTGCGCTCCCCCGGGTAATATCGTATACAATTATGTCCACTGAAGAGAAGACATGCATTATGTATCCCACCACTGCGGTAAATCATGCCACAGGCTTGGTTAACTCTCCAAATGAGCTAGTAGAATCGCTCCTCCCGTGCCAATCAATGCCCCCCACTCACTACTGGTCTTTTTGCGTGGGAAACCCATTGTATAAATGGATGCGATACAAGCATGCAGTACAAACTTTCATCGCGGGATTAGTATAGACTAATTAATTTGTCTTCCTCATCCTCATATGTGTATACCAGTATTATACACGAAAGGAGAAAAATGTGAAGGAGGAAGGAATTCACAATGGGTCGTAAAGAAAAAGCTTTGTACTTCATTTATTTTCTCCCAGGAATTGACAGCCAATCTGCGATGGATTTTCCCTCGTAGATCAAGCGGATTGCGCTAACAGATTCTTCAATTATGTTAAGGTGTACAATGATACTTAACAATTTTTCCTATAGAAATGATAAATGATGAGGTAAATGCGAATAACGATTGACCTATTTATTTTCATTTTCATCGATGTTCAATGTCGATCGATCGAACTTTTCAAAGAATCAGATTCTACATCGGAATACTCAATATATACTATAGTTAATGTCACCATACTACGTGTATAACATTTATCGCTAATAAAACAGTATCATCATCTGTATGACGTCATATTCAGCACACAAATCCGAAGGATATGGGGAGGGGTGCGCGTGGTACAAAAATGTACGTATGAAAGATGCAGTATGACATAGAGCACACTTTATTTCTTAATTAGTGATAATAATCATTCAGCATTGACCGAAATCGAATACATATACATACATACATATATATATCATACGTAGATATATATATATATATCGTATCTTTGTATATTCGAATATATATATATGTATATATCGCATATTCCTCTTTACCCGAAGTTCAATAATCGTAGTAGATTAATTTATCAATATAAGTGTAATTAATTGTAATGTATTGTCTGAAAGTATCACTGCGTTGCATCCACTGGTCGTCCCTTTTACACTTTGTCAATAAGGGTAATGAAAAGATAACGAAGAAAGCAGACGACTATTGGCGCCTGGAGAGAAAGGTACTACGATAGAATAACACCGATCGGAAATGGGGATCCTCGCTCCCTTTCGTGTCTCCCGTTAATCCGGAATACTCTGGCGCTTACAAAATATAAGTGGACCGGTATTCCGAGAAACACGAAAAGCGATCGGGCCTCGGGTTGCTTTAGAAGTGAAGCATACCGGGCGAGAGATAGCACACCATGCGGCTAAAGCTGACCAAGAAAACGAACAAATGCAGACAGAGTGAGCAAGGTAGACAGAGGAAGAGAAGGCAAGCGCCATTGATTGCATTTTCCAAGACCAAGGATGCTCAGTGACTTGCGGGGAGCGATAGATCCGACGTCTGCCCGATCCCCAAATAGTTAGATTACGATTAAAATGCAGAGAGCTTGCTATTTCGAACGTGGGCCCGTTAATACAGATCAAACTCATCATGCATGCAAGTCTAAAAAAGTATACATATTAAAAATTTAAATGGGCTCTAAACACATTCTCTTTAAATAATGAATAAAGTACGCCTAAACGCACTCTCTTCTAATATAATTAAAATCCTACAAGGAAAGTGTGACAATAAAAATCTGTAGCTCTCGAATGCAGTTTGTTTTAAAATTAGTGCAACTCCTCGGCAAAAAAACTTCATTGCCATTCGAAAAAATCAAGCTCTCGGCAGAACAATATTCAACATTTAACAATAGCCAACATTTATAGAATAAGATACCGATTTTTAGTATTTATAGTTAATTTCATTTTCATCGCAATCGTCGATCTCTTTTGTATTCCCGTAAAACTGCTTCGGCGCCCGCAACAGGCGAGAATGCGAATTGCAGGCGTGTATAACGTCATAAATTAATATCACTCGGCAAAATCATGTCTGCACAAGCATCATTTATCATATCCTCATTTCATTCGTGACAGTGCAGTGTTTCTCAAGACGATACATATATTGCCACTTTGGTATTGCTATCGTATGCGCAAGAATGCTTTTTCCCTCTTACAACTGTCACAAACTCGTTCAGTACTCGGATCAACTACTGGCCGCGCCTCCCTCGCGCCACATTCACGCATGCTAATTGACAAAGCTCCTGGCGATTCGATAAACTCACGAGAATAGTACAACTCTCCCGATATACAGCTAACAATAACGTTATACTGGGATCCAATTAATCGGACTCTGTTTATACCCCTACAAACTAAGATATTGCTCGCTACACTTTGTTAAGTTATATCGACTTGTGTATGGCACCTGAATGTCGTTATCAGACGTTAGTTAATGTGAGTGTATCGGCTCGCTGGGGGACGAAATCATAAGAACGAGAGTTCCCAAATTTCACACGAAACTAGTGTTACTCGGACATCAAGAAGAACGAGCACAATAGTTTTGCTGTTTCACCTCATGCGCGTAATCAAGCTTATTAGACCGATCGGAAACTCTCACATTCCAATCGAAATTCACCAGTTTCTTTCTCCGCTAAGACATACTTTTGAGAAACACTGATCCAACGATCATCGTATTCTTCCTAAACGCTGTGATGTTAAACTTTAGTATTGCACAACATTAATAACACTTCGAGCCTTCGGAAAAAGTTTGATGCCTCACGATAGTTATGGAAAGATAAAACTTCTGGTGATCTTCACGGCTTTTCTTTTGAATTTTATCTTTTGCGTTTTTTTTTTTGTTTGTTCTCAATGACTGAACACTGGTGACGGGTGGGTCATTAATAGTAGGTAATAATACTATTTGCGATAGGCAATCATTTTGAACGCGTCAGAAAAAACCTGAACTAAATTTGTTTCTGATGACACTTTCGAGCCAATCATTGGCAAACATAATTCCAATCCAATATGTTTTTTCAGAAGACAAAGTTACAGCACAAGGCGTATTGTCTATTGTTTGTAAAACTTAAGCAATTATAGTTGTATGTATAAATGAAAGACTATCGTTCTACGTTGCGGTTCTTATAAAGAGGTATTTAAAACGCAATAACGTATGCAGACTGTGATTTACGCGTTAATTTAAGAAGAAATGTATGCACTCTAACAATAAGTAAATTGGAATCCAGGATAGGGCTTAACTAAATAGAATATCTTGCTCTATGCATATCTTGAATTGGAACACTGTTTTGTATGTTCTCGTACTCTCCCGCTACTGATTCCCACGAAATTGCTTTTGGAACGGATCCGAATGTAAAGCATCTCGTAGTGTACCGATTATCACGGTAATAATGGCAAAATTACATTGTTAATACTAATCATAATGCCATCGTCATCACCATCGTCGCCGTCATCGACAACACATGCGTAAGTCATAGTATATTCTAACATTATTATAATATGCTTAGCAAATATTTCTTGAAGATTACCTAAAATCCACGTGGCAACAGATAACCAAGTTCCTTAATTACTTTCATTGTTCTGGCGGTTGAACTCTCATACAAAGTCAGGAGAGGGTGATATAGAGAAACAATTACAAAGGAAGAGCTATGCTGTTAACATATTGAAGAGATCGATTCCTTATAGCGACAGATCGTGTTTCCTACTTTGAACTATACATCTGGGACCTAATACACGGAAATGAGGATGCATCGACTAACCGCTTCGGCGGGTTTTAATAATCAGAAATCTGAAAGGTCATAAGCGAAGCCTCTGAAACCTTTGAGATAAGTCTAAAAGGTCGTAAACGAAAAATATACTGTCGAAGAATAAACCATCTTCAAGAGTTATAACAGGACCACATATGTAAAGAAGGCATAAACCATAAAAAAGAACGTCGCTGACATAAACGGATGTGTCAGCCTTCGTGATTACTTCGTATGGCCAAATTGGCCACGGTCGAAGTCAGTAATAGGATCATATGGTACCATAGTAAATAGTAAGTGATCGACGACTTCGTGGAAGAGGTTCGCCGCCATTTTGAGGTTTTACTTAAACTAAATCCTAGTATTCATCTAAAGTCATCTAAATGATTCAAAAAAGTAAGCGGTCAAAAAACGACGGGGAATGGAAACGAGTCTATACTATATACTATAATTATATGAATACATTATGCAAGTAACGAGTCTTATTACGTTGAATGGACTAACGCAATAATTATGTCATGATGCGATGAATTTAATCTCACTATGAAATCCATGATTTCTCAAGATACTTGATGGATAATAAACAACGATGCATGATGGAAATTATCGCAACGTAGGAAACGAGTGAAGTTTCTCGGACGTATAATAGTCCGGAAATAGAATACATATAGAGCCGACCATAAAAATGTCAAGTTCGAAGCTCAATTATCAACTAAAATAATAATACTTGGATTTCGAAAACAACACAAGTTACGCTAAATGAAAAATCATCAATTGATCGAGCAAGACGATCTACTAGAGGTAGGAGAAGAGCGATAGCACTCGCTACAGATCGCCTCTAATGTAGAATTGGCGCTTCGGTATTTTGTGCAGTTGAACTCTGAATAGGACACGCAAACATTATTTTATAAAATGACATGACACAGAAAACGAAGAAAGAGCCGCCCTTATCAGTGGACTGTCATCGTAGGTACTTTTCTGTCTTCTGTCTGAAGTGTAAGTGTATGTAAATGTCTGTATTCTTCAATGTTGATGTAAATATGTATCTGCACGCGCGAATGTTCTTACGTTGTTAAAAGACTATAACATTATATATGTACATTAACATGCGTATAGAAGCTATTCTCGGGACGAAGGGAATAGTCGGGTAGTAGAGAAACTCTGAGTCATTCCAGACAAGCTTGAAATCGTAACACAAGTGATAATAGAGAGGTTTGCAGTAGGGTTTAGGCTAACTGGAGTATAGGAGATAATTTCATGGTAGACGCTCATGAACGGATATAGGGTCTTTGGTTTAGAACAGCGTGATACTCTCTTAAGGTAATGGCACTACGACCTGTACGTAAGTCACAGGGAAATAACCTGTGCGACCATTCAGGCTGCCTTCAAACCAATTTTCATCAATTTTTTGAATTAAAGTGATCGTATCATTCTCCTATAACAGAAAGGGATTTTCACAGTTACAATATCAAGCTAGGTGATTTCCATCGATATGTTATAAGGATAACAATGTAAACTTACTTTGAAACCAAGTTCTCCAGGATTTTCTGCCTCAAAATCGTATAAAGCAGTGCAACACGGCTGCCGTGCCATTGGCGTCCTCGCTGGTGATTTGCTCGGCGATGGTAATGGAGAAGCTGCAAATAATTATACGTGTTACACAGAATTTAAAATATAAAATATTACGAAAACTCTGCCAAAAAAAGTCTAATAAATTGCGGCTTATAACTGCATCGCTAGAAAGTACGATATTCACTGTAAAATTTACATGTTAGATGGTCTAAATCATAATAAATAGAAACACTTACAGAAAAGAGCACAAAATTAAAATTTAACATTAGCCGAAAAATAAAGAAGAAAGCTGGACGACACGTATACAATTTAATACAAATAAGAAGGTGTATTCTATGACACATCCTAAAAAAAAGGTGTAACATTAAATGTTCATGCCAATGGACAGCACTTATTAAAGAGTAGCTGAGAAAAATTGCAAAGCATTAGAAGCGGTACATGAAATAGTTTTTTGGCCTTGCGATACGCATGTGATGTGCAAGAAATGGTAACTTTTTGATAGAATCGTTTCTCTTTCCGTCACAAATGCGTATCTATGCAAGAGAAGGAAACCCCACATGCGAGATTTACCATTGGCAGATTGCGGCGGGTTTCCGGCCGGAAATAGATCGAGCTGTGAGCGCTTCCCTTCTACATGGATCGGAGACCCGGCTCGACTTGACCCTACATTGTATCAGAAGGTCATACGTTCAAGTATGTGACAGAATGCAGAGAAGACAGTTAGAAGATGTATGAGTGTACAATGTGAAGTGTTATATTCGATTAATTAAGACTTTGATACTGCGAGAATACTGCGGTAGTGTGCGTGTTTATCCTTGTGACCTTTACATTGACGGATACTCTGTGTTTTATTCTACAAATATTATATCAATTGCAAATATGTGTGGTTTATCGTCCAAGTGAGACAGAACACAAACCCAGGTTCGTTAAAGTCCAACGAGAGATTAGTTTACTCCCACACAGAAAGAGGATGTAAATTTTCAGCCAGATGCAGGACACGTAATAAACATTGCATAATAGAGAGATTACAGGCAACAAGTCTAATCGTAATTGCCAATCTTTTGTTAGGGTATTTGTGAAATGTGTTTTACCGTAAAGCGAGAAGTTCCCACCGTTCATAGAATCCAATTGCGAAGGTATGCCCTCGACGTTTAGATCAGCTAATGACTTCGGCACAAATTCCATCTTTGGCTTATTGGCTGCCTCATCTTTCCTATAATCCATTGAATACAAAGTAAGATAGAGAAATTTCTCTTATTACAGAATAACCCACGATGTCGAAATAGTTTTAATCCAATCATACTTTTCAAGTAATGTCTCGGTTAATACCCTCAGAACATCAGTGCACTGCTGGTGATACTCTAAGAGAGCTTCGCTGAATGTTGCCAATTGTGCTACTTGTTCCACCTATAAAAATCAAACGGCATACAAATACCACCGCTTGCACAACATTAAAACACTAGAAAATGTAACTGACTTTTATGGAAACATACATCGTTCTCGAGCAAGTTGAACATTCCGTATTGTGCCAAATGAAGACTCTCTTCAAACTTCTCTTCGGCCTGGCGAATCTCATCGTCTGAAACGTGAGAACCTGCTCGCAAAATTTGCGCCAGTGCGAAAATTAAAAATTCACTACTGGTTACCTAAGTGTCTAGATTAAATACTTAAAATAAGAGAGGATAAATTATAATTTATTATACAGCAGAGTGCGTACGCGTAACATGTAAATTACATGTTGTACTTCATAACAATAATTCACAAGAACAGTTGCGTGATTGTACCGAGGGACTAGCATAACTAAATCTACGTCATTTGATCTCAAGTGTTGCATTTATGTCCTTGTGAGAAGCAAAATAATGTGTTCAGTTAGAGTAACGTAAAGGGGTCGTATTTAATATTCGAAGCGATTGGGGTTCATCTCTTATCACCAGTCTTTCGTAATATCCACACTTCGGCAGCAAATGTGTTACGCATTTAATAAATTATTAACACGACATTAACAGTTATGCATACTGTACTAGGATTAGAAAAGTCATACATATCTGGCGTACTGAAAAGATAAATGAAAATGGACAGCCAGAATATTTTTACATTTCAATGTTTAACTGGGAAAGTCTAGTGATGTATATACAAGGGTCACTATGAATTCGTAGGTATCAACCAATAGCGTGGTAAGCTCCAACTTTTAATGTAGCGTGATATAATATTGTTAATTGCCTCGCAGCACTACATATCACGTACCAGGATACGTTGATGATGATTTTGCCGGACTCCCAAAATGTGGACTGGCAGACCTTTTTCCTGTAGCTAATTATTAGAAACATATCGAACCCGATCAAAAATCTAAATTTTGTAATTGAAGCGCTTGATTGTCCCATATTGATTTTGACATTTAATCTCTGATAAAAGAGAATCAACATGCATAACATTTGACGAATATTTAATTGTGTATAAGTTTTGTGCCTGTTTTACAATGGTGTTGCAACCAACGCCTTAATGGGCAGTTTTCCAAGTGATTTAATTCAACATGCGCGTTTCACTGAGCATGCAAACGGGATGTTGAAATTTTGTTTGAAACTAATACAAGAAGGACCCGTGTATGCAAAGGGTATATTGTTTCAAAGAGGTCTGAAATACGTGCGTACCAATTTTCAAGAATTATGACTTATAATTGCAAATGCCGCATGGGATTTCCATGTAGCAAGGGGACCGACGTCACGCTTAAGTAAATCAATAACGATGCAGGGGGACAAAAGTCAACATGCGAATAATTAACGTACCTTTTGCTTGTCGTCTTCTCTTGCAATCAAAGTCCAGTCTTCGTCCTTGAAGTTTCTTTCGGTGGTGCTGTAACAAATCAACCGTCAATATTGTAACCAATACTTCGGTATATGATGCACTGTATGTATCGTGTACCAACTGCTGCCAGAGAGACAACTTTTCTAATAAGGGCTGCAACTTACCATAACTTCTTTCAAATCTTTAGTCTGCAGATGGTGCAGCGGTTCCAGGAAATTTTGCTTAATGTTATCGTCCAGAGAATACTTTACATCAGCCATCTGTTTCATTGCTTCGCCCATCTCAATAAGAGCTTGTGCTAAAGAGATTTAAAAAAAGGATTAATACTCAAGGGTCTTGTAATCCAATTCCAAAATTGTTAGATTACGTCTATGTATACCTCACAATAGTCATAACATATTGTAAACATGATCATACCGAAAACACTATCATCGCCTAATTTCTTGCCGTAGGTCAGCATGCAATCACCAAGAACACCTTCCGGCTGAGGATATGTCGAGGCCTTCGCTTGACCGCTGAGCTTGCTGATGCCCTTGACCGCGGCCATCTTCGCTCTCGCCGTTGGATTTGGTTGGAGAAATTCTTTCGTTTTCAGCTGCAGCTCCTCCACTAACTCGCAGGTGACGTCCGTTTTCTACGATTAATATTGCACAAACTTGCACAACCTATCGGAATCTCTTAAACTGTACGTACAATACAATTTTTGCCGGACCGAAGAAAAACCCACGGCATGTAGTATCACAGTCGATGCCGACAAAAATGTTACGTACAACGGCAAGCTCTTTTCAGTCGTGATACTGCCCCAAAAATACAAAAGCGTTCACTCACCCTTTCCATGTCCATAAAGTCAACGTCGAGCTTGGTTCCTTCCGCTCCTCCCATCTTCTCGGTCATATACTACACAGAGATAGTTCAATAGCGATAAGTGCCATCCCTTGTCTAAATGGAACATTATAATAATACATCTATATTTTCAACTATTCCTTCTAAAGTAAAGTAGCCATTTCGTATGAATCAGGGAAGGAGTAGTTCGCTCATCGTAGTTATTCGGCATTAACAATATCTTTGACATGGCAATGTTTGTTGTAACAAAATGTTACATCGGGATCTGACAAATTTACATGACCATACTCGCTGACGATCTATACAAATGATAGCAGTTCTCCACTCGAGGTACGAGCGTCGTAAGTAAGCTTTCATAGGAACAGTCAATGAATCTGATGAAATCTGCGAGGAGGAGAAATCATTTAAGTGTCCCTAAAGCTGGGTGATACCGAGAGACTAAATGAGATTTCCTTGCTTGGTTCGAAGACGCGCGGAAAGCAAGCGAAAGGAATGGGGAGAAGGAGTTTCGCGAGGGTAACGGCCAAGGGTCGCCGACGAGCGACGCGAAATGCCATAGTTAGAGGGTGAAAGAAGGGAAAGTAGGAGTAGCGAAAAGGATAGAAGGCCGCGATCAATAATATCCGCAGCCGGTTGATCTAACCCGATGTACTCTTGAAAGTCTGCCAAACAGGCTGGAAGGAGAGCGGAGGATTCCGAAGTTGCGATTTTCATCGGTTGCTACGGCTGCCAAGATCAGTGGTTGCCAGTGCCCTTGAAAGCATCCCTTTCTACTGATCTACACCCCTTCGTGCACACCACGTGCGCTTGGTAAGCGCCTGAGTTTCAATTAAGGCTAAATCCTGTTGTATCATCGTGAAGGAAACCCGTTGATATCAGCATCAAAGACGAAACATAATTTTTCGTACGCATAATACGGCGAATTCGCGGACGATGAAATGTAGAAAGCAGTGGGCGACACCCTCTTCTACTATCTCATCGAAAAAGTTCGATTTTTCTTTCATGAGCCTCCCATTCATTTGGATCTCCAATTGGCAAAATGGGGGCGAAACTACGATCCCATCAATACTTGCAGTAATGATGAGCGCGCGATTATAATCGTTCCAAGCTCTGAATAGCCGACAGGGTTGCTTAATAAAGATCCCGATCGGCCATGACCCATATTCAACGCGATGACCTACTTTGTGGAATACGCTACCGTAGCGCACGCAGAAACGTAGGTAGCGTACCAGCTCCTCGGTTAAACGTCGTCCTGGAGTAAGTCTGACCCAAATCCGGCGTTTGCAATGTCACGCTCCAAACCGATTCAATTTTATGCATTTGCAACGCTGATGCGCCTGAACCTTCGAGCACTGTGAGGTACGCGAAAGCCACGACAGCCAGCACACCATACAAAGAATTAATCCCATGAATTGTATAGAATTTCCAGTGCCGTTAATACCCTTTACGGCAAGCTATTCTGTTATAGGCAAACTGCTACACGTAATAATACCAGATCACTTTGACTGAGTTTATTGAATCAGTACACGTGCAGCGCACCATTTTGTAATAACTTTGAAATTCCCTTTCACTAGAAGCGCAAGTATGGATATTGTGACAAGTCTATTGAAGTGGGAATTAAGCCTCAATCGCAGTTTATTCCCTCCCAGCAGATTCGAAAGAAAGCCGATGCGTTGTGCTCGCATCTTGGATTCAATAAGTGTCGATCTAAATAGGAATTAATTGTTCCACTCAAGGGACATTTAAGTGAATGAGACCTTCATTCTCGGGTCAGAGCGCTCCACGAGTGAGTAGGAATGTCGATAGCAGAATCTACAGTTTCGACTGCTGGTGAATCTCTAGCGTCATCCTTAGAGGGGGATTGAGTTAAATGATTGCTCGCCTTACAAGATTAAAGAAAAGAATACTATTAGGCAAATCAGTCACACCTTAATGTCGCAGTTCTGATCACGAAATGGCAGGGATAATCCGCGCTCTATATATCTGCTGAACGTCAAGGTAAAATCAATTCTGCGTCGTTGCAAAGTGGAACTGGCACATTTACCGAAAAAAAAGAAAGCGGGATTCCGCTTGACACTATTACTTTCGCTTGAAAATGGGAAATCGCTTGCGGGGCCTGCATCTCGACTGTCAGCAGCGTATGGAAATCGAATTTCACGTGGCCCTATCAATACCGGCCAACTCTATTATCTACGCATACATTCAGGCACGCGCTGATTGCCTCGAGTGTATAGCGTTTCAGATAGTATATTTACGAGCAACCGGAGAGGATGCAGCATCCAATACGATACAGCGTGCAATTTAAAACCGCCCTTTCATGGGAACTCATGCCAGACCATTCATGGAAAAAGGTCAATGCTAAATCCGTGCGATTCGACCTTTCGCAAAAATACAGCTCGCTCGATGAAAATCATGTTCCTAGGATAATCCTGGGATAAAAAAAAATAATGAAAGGCTTTGAAAGGCAGAGTGACATCCAAAAGGTTCAGAGGCGCGTAAGGAAAGATCGCCACTGTCTCATTAGAAGTTTCGAATATGTAATATGCCAAACCGTCTGCATTCCGACTCAACTTACTCTCCAATGATAGAATCACGTTACGGGCTAATGAAAGTTTGAACAGTGCAGCATGGCGCATCAAATGCTTGCATTAATTTTATCGCACATCACTTAATTCGAGGCTCACGCGGCCAAAGGTTCATTGTTAATCTATTGCACGTGCTAGGAGGAGAAATACTGACATTTAGTATGACATGAAGAATATAAAGATATAATTCTTTATTTTTGAGTGATAAGCCCCAATGTAAAAATTAGGATGATTTGAGCTACTTTACCCTACTATGCAAACCAATTATTGAGTTAAATAGACAAAGCAACACAGCATTCCATTGGAAACAGATTATACACTGTGCATGTAGTACTAAACTAACTAGTACTATAAAACAAAACTGTATCAGACGGCTCGCCTTACTATTAGGCCTGTATGTAACATTATTAAGTTAATAGCTTCCAGTTTCGTGCTTCCAAGAATTTCGGTAACTCAGCTATGATAAACGTCATGTTTCAGGCTTACATTAATTATGCAACGCGTCGGAACATACTTTTACCCACCATTACGACACCGTTTACGTAGTCTAATGCAAAAGCTTGTTACTCTATAGAACATCCTTGTAAGTAATTCGTAAGAAGAAATGTCCAGTCCGCTTTTTTCCTTATCAAATATCATTCAGTGCAATGCTCGCAATCGAAATCGTTAAGAATTGGATCGAGTTTAAAAGCGTAAAAGAACTCAACGACCTTTGAATAAAAAGAACTAATGGCCACAGTGCTTTCAGGCGCTCCAAATACACTCGAAAGAGGACATAATTACATGGGGAAAACAGGCTTTATGAACGTGGGCGCTTGGGTCTAGGAGTTTCGAAGTTTCTCCAGTTCTTGAGAACCTGAAGTTCGAATAGACTTTTAAAGTAATTAATTGTAGGCTCTAATTACGGGAATTCTCTGATGCAAGGCATATCGTAATATTCTGCGAATATTTCCAGGAAAACAGTTCGGTAATGATGGTGGAAAATAGATCAGGTAATTAACTGTTACATCTCATGCTGAACTCAATTAAACCTACATAGACTTGCAAATATGGAAATCAATAATGCTCTTGGAACAAGAATCTCGAAAGCACGCATGTTCAGGCTGTCGGTACTTCGAAAGGAACAACAGTATAAGTCATCTTGAATACAAAAACTGCGTAAACTCACCTGATTCGCCTTGTTGATTTGTTTTTTGAGGCCCGCGAACGCCATGGTGGTAGATTTTGATGTCCTGGTTCACAAGTATCAAGAGTCTGGAACAGAAAGTAGGAAAAGTCAGTCACGGTGGCGCACTGCCAGAATGACGACCCGAAAAGGAGCGATTTAACCCAAATTTCGGCACAAAAAAATTGTCTATACTTCAGCTGCTTTGCCGGCTTCTCACCAAGCTCGGAAACACATAGGCTATCGATCGCATGTATTTCCAACATTATAACAAGCTGCTGATGTAATAATCGAACGCACGCTAGTTCCACAGCTAGTTTCCCGTAAGGTATAAAACTCAGTCCGCACATTTCTATAGACTTTTTCCAAAGGAGGGCGCAAGTACATTATGAGCAACAGCAGAACCATTAAAAGGTTACTGGTTCAAGCGCGAACAATTATAAGTAACAACAAAAACCCCCTTACACACCCCGCAAATTATAACGTTTAATATAATAAGCCGAAAATCATCACCCCGTTTAAGACGACCATATGCATTAGAACATGTAGTAAATGAAGCTGCAAGTTGTATAGGAACTACAGCATTAGCTGCAGAAAGAAGCTCAGCGAGACCGCTCTTAACAAGCCGTATTCCTCCCGGTCAATGAGAGTAAGTGCCCTACAAATAAGGGCAAAGGTTGTACATGAAAAGGTATGTATGTGTCAGCTAGAATAGGCTCCGCGCCGAGGCTATATTTACAGGGCCAACTTCTCGACCATGTACAATCCATCATCAATGACGAAATCCTCTCGCAACCTTTCAACTCCCATTCTAGCCGAATGTTTTCTCCTCGACTTCGTACACTCATGAAAGCCAGATGATACCACGAGATTTCCGGCGGACGCGAATGACTCGCACTCCCACGAAGGAAGTGGCGGCTGCCGGGAGAGGAATCTCGGCCGTTCTATCGAGGATAGGGCAAATCAGTGGAAAAGGACATTCAAGAGCACGATGGAAATCTAGCCGATAACCCGTTCGTGCACGAGAACGCTTGGAAAAAAGTAATAATGTCAAGGACCATTTGACAGATTTAACTAAGTACATAAGACGAGAGGGGTGTGCGGGGAGGGTGAGGATCGGCGGAGATGAGGTGAAGGCAAGTGGAGAGAGAGAGAGAGAGAGAGAGAGAGAGAGAGAGAGAGGGGGGGGGGGGAGGGGGGAGCTACGGGAGTGCAAACATGTCGTTTCAACGCACGACAAGTCTCAAGGGTCGAAATGAAGGGCTACACCCGGTTAAATTAGCCAAAGATTTAATCAGGGCGGCAAGCAGCGCCGAAACAGGAGTACAGGAAAATCGACGTCTCTCACCTTCGACGTGCGCACTCTCTGGCTGGGTTTTAAACAGCACGGGGTCTCTCCGTCTAGTTGATGAAACACGCGCTCCTCCGTACTCCGGCGAAGGCGAAGATGCGAGGTCGTGAACGGGGTGAAAGCGGAGCGGCGATGGTCTCGCGAAACTGAGCGCAAGTAAAGCGAGAAGCGTGTGTGCAGGGAGATCCGCGTGGACCACGAGCACCACCGACTCGTACGTAGTCGGTTTTGCACACTGCGCCTCTTCCTCGAGGGGTAGTTTTCTGGCTACGGATCGATAAGCGGCTACGACTCGCGCTCTCTCGCTCCCACTCCCCTATTTCCCAGCTGGTTCCTCGTTCATCCTCTCACGCCCTCCCTCTCACTCACACATACACACGCGCGCACACACACACACTCTCTCTCTCTCTTACCTAAGCTTCCCTCCATTCCCTCCCGTTTGCCAAGCCGATACACATACACAGATGCCAGCCTCCCTCTTGCCTTCTTCCACCAAGGGCTCCGCTCTCCACACCGACATCGCATTCCCTCTTTTCTCCTCCGGTGCTCTCTTTTCCTCGCCAGGCATTTCGAACCCTCTCGCACACAGGCATGCACGAGGGGCACAAGGGCATGTCTCTCTCCCTCTCGGCGGCAACCATTGAGCCACCCTCTTTCCGTTACTCCTGCGCTTTCTCCCGCTCTCGTAGTCTGCTTGCTCTACTCTCGTAGCCGCCATGCGCCGTCAACCGTCAACCCCCGTCCACCCCCGTCAACCCCCGTCTACGGGGTCGGAGGGGGGTTGCACACGCGCCGCCGTCGCCACCGACGCCGACGCCGACGCCGACGCCACTGCTCTCTTTCTCTCTCAGCCGACACACATCGGGTGGCCGCGAAACACTGGGACACACTTTCTAATGGACACACGATGAAAAGTCAGTGTATTACTGTCCCCGTCGAGAATGAATACCGACTTCCGGAATTGCTGTGAGAAGTTCGATTGACTAACCCGAGCCCCGATACCCTTTTATGAAGCTCGATCAGCACGATTGTTATGGGATCGTCGAATTATGAGAACTTCGTAGGATCGCGTATAAGTGTAGGCGAGGGAGTCGATCGTACTCTCATTAAAGCTGCTCCGATTGTCCAACCCATTTAATTAGATTTATGAATCCTGAGTTCCGCTTTCGCGGTAAAGGAAAGCGAAGGCAAGCGAAGCACCGCTCGACGTTGTTGATGATGACCGAAATACATAGATGGTTGAGAGCACTTGGGAGAAGCTTAACAAACGGGCTCTGGAATACCGTATCGCAAAGTACTGCTGGAGGCTGGAGCAGCTTATAAAAGCACGACAGAGAGAGAGACGGGGCAAGAATTGTTGCTGGTATTTGTCGAGTTGCGAGAAAAGTTGAAGGGGTAGCGTCGAAGCCTACGTATTATGATCTTGATATTGTGTATGCTGACAGTCCAGTGTGGAGGTCCATCGAACGTAATCGCACGGGACTGCATCGACATCAGAGTTTTCTCCGTCGGGTCGGGTCGGGTCGGTACGAAGCTCCGGGGATTCAAGGGATTCGCCGACAAAGGTCATTCGAATGAAAGAAAACAGAATGGAATACATTCGTGTGAAATCTCCTGCCTGATATAGGGAGGTACGTTAGTGAAATAGCATTGAAGCGATCGAGGCTGAAAGTATGCGAGTTTCGTGGCAGAATAGACATCTGTTTGTCCGACTGATTTTCTTCCTGCGTCGATTTGAAATTGACTGGTATATTGGAATCGAAGAATATTACAAGGGGTCATTGAAAAATAATCAATATGCTGGGGTTTATGGAATTCGAGGAAAAGTATATGTGTCATGAATAAGAGTATCCCGTATATGAGAAGGAAAGACATTATTAATCGCATAATCCACTTGGCTAGTATCGGGTTCCATAATTTCAGCGAATCTTTGGCTCAACTTGGAGGAATGATCGGTTGCTAAGAAACCATCTGGGCCATAGGAGTGGGTCATGATGCTACTATCACTCGATAAAAGTCTGTCGCTTTAGACGCCCACCGCGCGTCCGAGTGTACATCCGCCGTACAACCCACCCCCACGTTCCGCAAAGATACTTCTAAAAATATGTAGTAGCTCAGCAGGAGGCGACATTAATTCATTCGCTACTTGACATTCACGTTTTACTATACTACAGCCTTTTTTTATTAAGGTTGTCATATGTGTGCAATATCCATTCATCTCGACTACTGGCTACGTACATATGTACATATATAGTAGCGTACATGTAGTTTGCAATCTTGTTTTTGCGCTGATGAATTCCGTGCTTTAATTCTAACAGAAGTATACAAGAACTTACACCGAGTATATGATACAAATGGTCACTAAAGCTTAAAAAAGAATAGTACACGATAGGCTCGACTCTAATTAAACGATTTTCGCAATCCCTTTCCTCACCCTTCGAACTCAATGGAAATGTAGATAAACCTATCAAGTTGAATATTGCAAGCCGGAATCATCCTGCCAATACGAAAACCATGTATTATTATCCACTTTCAAAGCTATATCAAATTCTAAAGCTAATACCGCAAGCAAATGTTACCATCCATATCCTTACTTTTGTTCACAATAACTCCTGGGTATGCAGGCAGAATTTTAATGTTAATCGGATATTCCCGATAAGATAACCACTATTGAATATTCATGATCAATATCGAAGGCTTCTCATATAATAAATAAATTGTGCTGTTTCTTTCGATTATCGAAGCTCAGATTTTATCGTTGTAAAACAGAGACCAGACTTTATAGAGTTTGTCCATGATAAAATACTTTCTGTGCACATTTCAAGCAAATGTTAAATAATGGCGTGTGCTTCATTCATTTCGAGCATGGCAGTCTTGAATTAACACAGACTGACATCTAATACCATAAAAGTCTATTATCAGTGCAATTACTTGTGAAGCTTAAGTAAATGCTTTACTACACTAAACTCGTCTAATCTTACTTACAATTAATTAGGTTGCTTCAACTAAAGGCGAGAACAAAACGTTATGCAGTAAAGTACGTGCCAAGTTCGCCAATACAATTAGAGAAACTGTGATGGGTATTAAATTATTTGTCATTAAGCCCTTATTAGTAGAGTAAAGCACATCGATCGCGTATGATTATCCGAGTGATTATTATAGTCGCTGTTTGGAGCAACCGCGTGAAAGCGGCAGCAGCCGAAGTGTTTCATATCATATAATGGGTTATATTATTATAAACACTGTTGCATTCTTGCAATAACATAGACATTACATTTTCATTAATCACTGGCTGCTATTCCGCGGATACTTCATATTTGAATAACCACAATGCACCTTGCGACATGAATATTGCAATTTGAATGAGGAGCTACGATTGAATGGCCAACTGATGTTCTCAATATTATACGCATGTGACTAAGGGTAATGCCGTTCCTAACTTTTCCTAATTATCCTATAGCCAACAATTATTTAGATCAATGCATCACCAATACCCGAGCAAGCCAGACAATGTAAACTATGGTTTTCCGGTCAACGAACTAGTGAAAAATGCCCCCCCGACATATTAATACTGCAACTTGTCGTAACCCAAAGTTGACAGTTTTCTGCTTTAAATGTGATAAATATTGTTTCTTACTCACTTACCCAATTTCTGCCTTCTGGAAACACACTATTTAGAGCAGGAACTGGTCTAACTAACCCCCTGCTGCTACGGGTTGACATGAATGACAGCTGTTTGTAGTTCTCTGGTAGGCCACATAAGCGCTCCCGTAGTGTGATAGAACGAAGCCGCTAAAATATGAATATTATACATGACATATCTCAAATAATTAATACTAATCGATTTGATCTGCAATACAAAAATTATATTGCGTGTGTAATACGATGTAAACAGGAAGCAGATTAGATTTCGACAAATGGTTTTTATTATCAACATTATTAATACAGTGAAACAGATAGTATTATACAGTAAAATAGTGCCGTTTTACAATAGAAGATCGTAAAGCTTTTTACATTTCGTGTAGCGTTTGTGTGAATATTCCTGGATCCAATGATTTCATCCCCCCTTCAAAGAGATATATAATCTCTAAGATCCTTATCAGTTTCGGCATCCAACGTCTGCATTAGCTGATCGAATTCATTATTCCCAATTATTCTTCGTAACATAAGTAACTGTAAAAAAGGCAAATATTTATACTGTTCAGCTCAGTTATGAATATAACTATGCGATTGTGCGCGGCCATACCTGATTCTGTACCGTATCTAGAAAAGAAATACTGTGAATTGGATCAGAAGCTGCGAACATCAATTTCCGTTGTTCATGTTCGGTTTGGTAATCTAAGTCTCCATATTCTGGCGGACCGGGGTGGTCGTTAATTATTACAAAACTGAAATTAAAGAAGGTATATGCTGCGTCACACACAATTATTAAACTAATGCTAACATTTATAAAGAGTGGCACACTGCTTACTCAGGTGTTTCCCCAGTATTATTACGCAAGTCGTCCAGAATATCCACAACTTTGACCATTATCTGCGGAAAATATTCGAGGCTATTGTTCCCGGGGCTTTGTGCCCCGAGTAGTGAGAAAAGTGCGACGATGAACAATTTAGACATATCCTCATCATAACCAGGCATTTGATCAATCCACATCCGTTTGATTTCCCCGAGAATCGCAGTTTCGCCGACACCTGGCACGTTTATTTTCCTGACAGCTTCAGTGATACCCTATATGTATTAACGTATTGGCAGTATTTAATAGAAAATTTCAGAGTATTAAGGATTGATGTCGATTGATTAATAATTGAGTATTACCTGTGCGAAAATATCTCTAGATATTAATAAAACCCGAGCGAGAATATATAAATTCATAAG
The DNA here is from genome assembly GCA_964023945.1 of Ectemnius cavifrons. Lineage (NCBI taxonomy): Eukaryota > Metazoa > Arthropoda > Insecta > Hymenoptera > Crabronidae > Ectemnius > Ectemnius cavifrons. The sequence continues at coordinate 16,402,696 of OZ030375.1, read as the reverse complement.
TCTCGCCGGGTAACATAGATTTTCCTCGTACACATCCCTAGACAAAATGACATTTTCATTTAATAAGCTTAATCAATGCCTTTCAATTAGTGTGCATATTATTAACCATTCTTACATCTCAACGAATAGTGTAATAAAATACATACTCTATTATTTTAGGTAAAAGTGGTTTGATTAGTTCCACTCCTTGCTGCGGTTGAACAATTAAAATTGTTTGCAACAGTTTCCTAGTAGATGTTTCATCAAGCGGTCTTAAATCTCCTATAAACGACCTTAGTGTTTCAATGAGTATGCGACCCCTCTGGCTTAAAAACTCTTGTGGGCTTAGTAGCGCGTATGCTTTTGCAATTTGCAAGCACAGTCTTAAATGCTCGGTAGATTGTTCTGGAAGACCATCGACGTCAAGCAACATGTCATATAAAGTCCAATCCGCATAACAAAATTATAAACACACCTAGCAACGGGGGCATATTTCTGAAAAGATCCATTATGGCGGGTGTTGGAGCTGGCGCATTTTTCAACAATGTCCACCACAATTGAAGACCCTCTTCCGCTAAATAAACATGGCTTTCTTGAGTAACATCGCAACTTAGGTCCACCACACCTATTATCATGGGATGTAAAGCAACACTTTCAGGACCCAAAACCTATTCCACATACAGTCCCAAATCGGCTGATTTAGCTTAATGAAAACTTTACACAAATGGGGTAAATGTATAACTTACTCACATTGACGATATTTACAAGGGTAGAAACTATGGCACATCGTAACATACTATGTTCTGCAGAGTACTGCCAGAGATGGGGCAAATATATACTTAAGGCAGCCATATGTGACTTTATACCACTTCTAACATGTTCGATCATAGTTGATAATACGTATAAAACGTGCATCTGAATAAAGTATGATATTATTCAACTATGTGATGTACATTGATACTTCTGAGGATTATAGTTACCATAGTGTCACACTGTTTCACTTCTTTTAAAAGCGAAAGTAATGATGGGAATGCAGCCTCTAAGTAAGGTGAAAATTCAACTGGATTAAATTCTATGTCATCTATTGCGTACTTTAAAGCATCTGTTGCAGCCAAACGAACACCTAAATCTTCTTCTGGATTCAATGCTTCAATCATTAGTTTGTACAATTCAGGCCTCAGTTCCGCACTGAATTTAACACCTAAAAACGTTATTTCATTTCAATACTAATGCCAGTATCTACTTGTTTCTGCACAAAATCGTTTCACCAGACACTCACTTATCCAATGACGAATTAGCCAACAGACCCGTCTTCTAATAATTCTGTAATTGTTATCACGGATCTTTAATTCTTCTTTCAGAGTTGTTGAAAACCATTGATCAAAATCAACCTGATCAATTTAACAATAATAATTGAAGACCATTGATACTGTACATTGCACCTCATATTATAAACGATTTTACCTCGTCGTATAAATCAAAAGCAGCAAGTCCAACTGCATTGTAAACTGCGTCTTTTAATAAGATAGCATGTAAATTATTCGGATCAACAGGTTGATGATGTCTTTGCATCAGATCCACTAGTACTGATGCAAGAACGTCCCGAAAATGACGAAAGATTGCCAAAAAAACTGATTCTGTGCACGGCTATATAAAAAATAATATCATTCAATCCGCATGAAAAGGATATTTAAATTAAAGTTTGACTGATATTTACCCTTAAACAATACTTCCACGATTCGCCTGCATCATCGATAGCTGGAAATTTCAAGATTAGGAAATTCAATTATGTGTTCTTAAAGCTAATGTTAATAAGTATTAGGAATATGATTTACCAAAACTTTCGACATCCGAATCCCATAACTCTAGATCAGATGAGGTGAGTAAAAAGTAATGTGTAACCAGTCTTGAACAAATTTCAGTCAAAGTCTGTGGGGTGAAAAATTCTTGACTCAGCTGATTTGCTCTAAGTGCAGTTGGGTCAGTCGGTTCTGTTACAATAAAGCATAGAAAAATAACTGTAGCCATAACATCAGCTTGTTTATATTTCAAAAAGAACGATGATTACCTAGGCGTTGTCTGTGTTGAGCTTTTGTAGTTATTCTATAGCTCGGAGATAATAAAATGCCTTTTATCAAATTCAAACATTGAATAATAAATCGCTCAAAAGCTAAAGCTTGGCCAGCTTCTATGAAGCAGTAGAAAACAGAAAATTCTAAGCAGGCTGGTATTAGTTCAACAAAGCATACAGGGTGCCATTCTAAAACCCCAATTAAAATTTTGGTCAACTGTATTATAAATTTATCAAAGATTTCCATTTGAATGCCATGGGATGTTAATCTTTTTCCTGAAACAAAAGCAATGCTTAATTCTATTGACTAGTGCGTTTTGATGCAATCACCATATAACTGGAATACAAACGGCATTCGAGGCAGGTTTTTGCACGTTCAATAATAACTCCCAGGAACATCATAGCATCCGGAGACTTAGAAGGTTCTTTGAAACCATTGCAAATGAATCTCCTCAAAATCCTTAATAAAAATAGCGCTTTTTCCAGTGTTTCTTGTATTTGATGTGCATCTCCTCCATTGGACGTCATGATAAGAAAAGATTCTGTATATGTATTCCATAAATTGAGAATAAAATTGAACATATTCATTGTTAATTCTTGAAAGAGTTGCCTGTCGCCTGGCAGGCATTTAGAAGCTAAGGTTTTAACAACACGATGTAATATTAGTAGCGCTCTATGTTGAGCCAAAGGATTCTGCCCTCTTATTGCTTCGAGTAAAGTCGGAACTAGGGAGTCCCATTGTCTAGGACAATCAGTTCTGTAAAAAGAAATTATTTTTAAGTATTGTAATCATTCATCAGGTCATTAGATACACATTAGTAATATTATAAATTTGGTACATTAGATATTGAGTAGTAGCATCATGTACATTACCTTGCAATTTTAGCAATAACAACAGCTAATTGCATAGCTATTTGATTTACAGGTTCCCCAAAACTTACTAATAAACGTTGTCTAAGAAATTCCTTTTCATCCTCCGCAATTGCACTATACAGAATACCATGAGTTTTTATTTATTAATTGTTAAAACAGTGGCAGAACATTTTACTAAGTTTCGATTCTTTATAGGTCTAGAAATGGACTTACCCTTGGGCTGATTTTCTCCAGTATTTATCGATACCATTTTTAAAATATAAAATAGCCATCCATCTAACATCAATAGCCAAGGAATGATTAGAAAATACATTCTGCAACAAATGATGGGAATATAACATTCCAGTATTCTATCGGTATATCCTATCCTTTTATCAGCTCAATATATATTCGCATAAATTTCATTTAAAGAAACTAGTTATCGTAAAGCTTACATATAGCTCAATATAGAATCCTCTTTCAGTTTCCCATTCTCTTAAAGTCACTTCTGCTGACTTTAATATTCTAGGGTCTTGACTACCAGCCCGCTGAAGGACTTCTATCAATGCCGAATCCATCTCTTCGTTCTAATGGAATGGAGTGATGAATTAGGAGTTAGAAACCAACAAATTTCTTACTGTATTTGAAAATGTCAATATTAACATGTATCACAGGTTTCACAAAGTAAGGGTTCAGTATGGACATGTGGTATTAATAATAGTTTTGCATAAACCATACTCGTTTTCCGAGTTAAAGTTTAAATGCAGGGTTATGGCACGCTACTATTATACCAGACGATTTAAATATAAAAATGAATTTCGCCTGTTGTTACATCATTTTCTTGGTTTAAAGGTTAAATAATCATCTGCTGTTCCGGAGTAATTAGACCTAACCTAAGGGAAAACGTATTGCACCCGTCTGACGATTACCTATCTCATACGAGCTTTATAGGATAAGGTTGTGTGCACTTCATTTATCCCGAATGTTTATGTACCGAATCGATACATAACGAAAATCCCCAAAGCACTCAATCATCAAAATGTCACACACGCCCGCAAGTCGGCATCAGTCGGCATTTCAGAATGTACTTCCCCCTCCCTGCCTTCCTTTTGCATCGTGAGTGTGACAGTGACATTGCAAGTGGTCCAATCTGGTCCAATCCAGCCCGATAGACAAATTTATAAAACTTCTTCATCTTTATCATATTATTTACCACCTATCGGACCAGATTTCAAAATTTTGCAAAGTTGACTAAATTATATGCGTTTTACAAATATAAAAAAAATAACATTTTCCACGACACCTTTGGGTATTTATTCGACAAAAAACGCAAAAATTCAGAAACAAAAAAATGATAATAAATTTTAAGAAAATTCCACAAATGTTCCGATTGGACCAACATAGTATATATATCATATACACTATGATATAAAATTTTACACAGTAGTTATATACTTTTAAACCATTTTATTAACAATAATTTACGTTTGTGTGTGCTTAAGATACATAGGTACATTTAGATTATTATGGATATACAAAATCTCCAATCATTATGAAATACTTAAAATATTTACAAAATAAATGATATATTAAATAATAGTTCATGTATAAACTTGGGATATATTGGAGCTAATTCCTTAGAATTAGAGACACGTTTCATTAATATTGTATAAAGATTGCACACTACCTCAGACAATTTTAAAATAATTAATCAATTGTTTTCAGTACATGGTCAGGTTGCATTTCCAAAATCAGCATTGCCATCTTCACCATCACTACTATTTGTATCCAAATTATACAAAAAGGAATCATTTTCAGATAAAGGAAAGTAGAACCTGAAACAATATTTATATGATATGTGGCAAGATGTATGGTATTTTGTGTTACTGATTCGAAATACTAACTGTGGTTGATCCCATGTTTTCTTGGGTGGGATTTGAAAATGTTTCTGTGCTTGCATATGCTTTAGAACATTACTTACTTGCACTTCGCACAAGATACACCGTGATGAAAGCATCTGTTTCCTAATATAGTTCACGACTTTTACCTAAGTAAAATATTCCAGTATATCAATAGATTTAATAATGTATGAAGGATCTAATGTAAAATATTCAATTGCACCTTCTGGTAAAAAGTGAGATCTGCTGAGGCAACTTCAAAATCGAAGCAATGATCAACTTTCATATGATGGAGAAGTGAGTGATACTGTTTATCGCTGTGCTTACAAAATAGGCATGTTATAGTCACTGCATCATCATTCCAATCAGACCATAATTCATCATTATCATTTTCAATTACATCATCTATGCACTCCTCCTCTCTAGATATGCTCTGCTATATAGATTTTCATTAAATGTTTTTTATTGAATCATTAATTATTTATCACCTCAAAATAAATAGATGTATATGACATATGTATTAATCTCACCTGATGTTGAACTCTTGTACTGCCTGGCTCAAGATAATTGTTTATGTAAAATTTATCATATTCCTTATTTGCTGGATTTACACGCTTGTGTAACTTTTTTCTCATATGCTCCTTTAATGCCACTCTGTCTTTAAATACTTTTTCACAATATATACATATTAAACTGGAAAAACAACTCTGGAAAATTATGTATGCATACATGTCGATAGATGGATCTTTCAACTATACAAAAGATACCTTTCAACTGTGGACTGAATTTTATCCAGAAATTCATCAAGGAACACTAAATTCTCTGGTTTTCCTAAATACAAGTTGTGCTTCTCGGATAGATGTTTTATATAGATTGCTCGCGAGCCTGTAAATTCCATACGGCAGAAAATGCAACCTCGCTTGAAGCTTGTGTCAGCTCTTTCCTTTGATTGTTCCAGTAACACCCATTCCTGAAATGAAATTGTAGTAACCCTATTACCTTACCTCACAAGACTTCCAAGGAAACCTCAGAAACTACTCAACCAATTTTGATAATCTGTTCATCATTGGAAAGTGCATTTCATCCAGATAGACATAAATTATATATTATTACAGTTACTCTTTAGTGGAGCTAACAGTGATCATAAATGTACTACAAGATTGGTTAAAGTATAACTTCTTCCATAGAGAGGAATTTCATATAATTTTGAGAATCACTAAATGAATTTTAATGCAGTTTTCTGAACTGTATCGAATTATGATCCAAGTAGGTCGACTAGTATCTTATGAATTTCTGTACATACTAATTTTGCATGGTGTATTTCATCTCTTAAAGTCTTATCTTCCTCCAGGCAATCAGATAGTAAGAAATAATTTTCATTTTTGCTGACTTGTCCATCAGGTTTACAATCCATTAACAATGTAGTACAGAAAGTATATAATGGTTCATCTTTAAACTTGACCCTCCAGTAACGAATGTAACTATAACAAGACTCACTGATACTCTAAATTTACAGTGCTGCAAGGAATAACGTTATATCATTTAACAAACCCGACAGTGAAACCTTTTTAAACTTGAAATCTTCGAAACATCCCCTATAACTAGTCGGTGCTCTTGAAATAAGTGTGTTAAAAAATCTTTTTCATTTGTGGGCAAAATGTATCCCTCGTCACATAACAAACATTTTGTTAGTGACGGATTGTCATCAAGATCAATGAACTGGGATTTATATGTGAGTTTCTCTGTAAAACAATGATGCAGTAAGCATAAAACAAGACAACTTATCTTTTATTTTGTACAATAAATAATTTAACATAAGAAAAGAACCTTCCATATCTATGTTTATCCAAACTATATCTATGCGGACATGTATGTATATGGCGGCCTCGAAGGCTCGAGGGAACTGGCGCCAGAGGGAGCCTAATACTCGAACGTCGAGAGCGAGAGGTCGGGAGCAGCGCAGTCAACTTCAAGTCGACGTCAAGTCGGCCATGTGTCGATTCTATTGCAAACTTCATATGACATTACAAAGTAGAGGGCAGTTCACAGATCCGTAATTCCGTAGTCGCAGCCAGTCGCAGCAGAGCTGCAGGGTCTACAGCCCTTGCTGTGCTGTGGCCCTTGCTGTCTCCCACTTTCCATTCTATCACAAATTGCGCCCTCTTCTTTCAATCGAAGATCTGTTCATTCATTGTGTAAGCTTTAACCAAATTTTTTTAGACGAATATAGGGCATTTGAGCTTCTTCCATAATACCAAGAATTTATACACGTAAAACAGTATCTTATTATATGCTTTTCTATGTTCTTCAACAAAACTTTTTGTTTCATATGCTGTTTTCCCATGGCCGCAACATTGACGGATGGACCTTGAATGTCAACACTGACTTATTGGAAACTCAATACTATTGTTTACTTGCACCGCTAATCTTTTTATACGCATTTAAATAATACAAATGCACATTACTATTACTGTAATTATATACTGTCATAATCTGTTGTACATGATTTTCAATTACTGTACTGCTTCCGTACTGTTAAGCCAAACACTATATTTAGTGAGCAATGACAGTTGCGGAGGTAAAGAGGATAAAATTCTTTAAAAAAAATCCTTGCAGAAAACTATTAGTAAAATTTTGATGATATTGTTAGATAGTACAAAATAGTAAAATGGGTGAGACACTTGTTTCTATTGTAAGTAGCAATTTAATAAGAAGATTCAATATACGATTGAATGGATATTATTCCAAGGCTAAATATAGTGTTGCACAGAAAGACCATTATAACGCGTTGGGTATACCACCTAACGCCACACAAGATGAGATAAAGTCAGCTTACTATAAATTGTCTCTCCAGTATCATCCTGATAAAGATACTAGTGTTGGTGCTAAGGAAAGATTTCAAGAAATCTCACAGGCTTATGAAGTGCTCGGTAACTACGAATTACGGAAGCAGTACGATGTCCGTATGAGGGTTGTGCATGGCGCTAAAAGCGATGTAAAGAAACATCCTATTGTAAGAAGCGAAATAATTGTAAGACCCCCTAAAGCAGGAAGGATTTATGATTTTGATGAATGGACACGACAGCACTACTCTGCAACACTTCACAAGCAACAGAAGTTCATAGAAACCTATGAGAGACGGCAGAGAGACAGACGTGCAGACTTCGAACCTGGTTCAATTCCCATCTTTCCAATTTTGATCGTATTGATCACTTTGACATTTTACTTTCTTGCAACTGTTGACTATAAATGGACAGGCACACGAGTTAATGATAAACATGCTAGTAAGCCAAAATCCTCGGTATAAATATGTAAATATTCAAAGCAACTTACCGTTTCTCATTTAGTATGGCTGTTTCAAATGGTACATGATATTAAACACTGATGGCTTTTAAGTGGCACATCTTTTCATCCTAACCCCTTTTAGAAGTAATAGATTAAGTTGAGTAAAGATGTTTCAAATAATATAATTATTGTTGCAAGTACTTTTGTTTCCTTTGGTTTCTATTATGATCACTCTGGATTTCCAAAAATGGTGATATTTTTAAAAAATCACATTGCGAAATTTAAATTATGTTTCTGTTTTTGTATTGCCTTGGGAAACCTCTGTAATAATATCAAGGAGTAGAAAGGTGCTCAAATAATCCTAAGCGACTGTGCGCTTTCATCGTGTTTTTGTGCTTTTGGTATTTTATTCTTTATGTATAACATACGCGATATTTAGTAATCTGCCTCAATGATAAATATGAATTATACTTGTATTTGTGAGTAAGATCTATTACACAAATACACTAAAAAGAAAACACAATTGAGTTTATGAAGCAAATATGATCACGAAATTACTAAAAAAAAGTGTAAATACAAAGGCAAAGATTTGCTCTATTTCTCAATGCTAAACTCGAAACATTCTCTAGAAAAATATGTATACATCTCCGAGATTTGACATCATATAATGTGAAAATAAACCTCCAATATAGTTATATTAATGGTTTTAAAAAGCACCGTTGTGCGTAATATAATGCTCTCTTCAGTGGAGAGAAGAATGACACAAACTAGTTATTTGAATCTTTCATGTTAATTTTTGCACTATGTGCTGTACCACATACTATCTTAATAAAGTCAAAATTTTGTTGCAGTTCCTCAAATTGCCCATAATTTCTATATATACATTTGGTATCGTAATTACAAGATCGTCTTATAAGATAATTACCTAGAACGGTTTAAAATGCGGTAACCCTGATGGTACTGGCATTGGCATAGAAACAGGTCCGGTGGGGTATGGAATTGACGGCGCCATCCCTGGGAAATTAGCAGAAAGCGGATAGCCAGGCCCGGCACTATTATTATCTGTCTTCCTAAGTAATTCTTGCATTTTATCGACTTTCACTTTTCTCAAGTGCATGAGTCTTCTGCGGGCCAAAAACTGTTCCAAAAATTCTTCCACCTCCATGTCCCCAGCAAGAAATTTTTCCGACACTGTCTTTATGTACAAAGTTAAGCAAAGTTAAAGACAGTAAGTTACCCTTGTAAATTTTAAGGTGCATAATAATTATGAAATTAAATAATAACATACTTCTGATTCCTCCTCGATTTCAGCAGCAGCTGCCTGTAATAAGTCAAGAGCTGTATCCACAGTCATTTCTCCAGAGTTTGCTCCTATAAGTTATTATAACACAATTATTCTAATTATCCCACAACACAAGAATATGTTGTAAATGTTGAAGGGATACAACTATACAACTATATCCATCTTTCTCATACAGAACAACATACTTAGTTGCTCTAGCTTTTCCTTTACGCTTGAGCACAATTCACTTGCTTTTTCACTAAGCTCCTTGAGCAACTGTTTGTTTTCCTCCAACTCTGGTTGTTTAGACAAATTAAATTCTGCTAAGGATCGGTTGCTTGCCATCGTTACATCTTTTTCTGTTTCCAAATCTTTACACTAAAAAATTACAAAACTATCTAATAACTATTTATGCATGACAGAATGCGAATGTTCATTAGCAGCCTTCAACTATAATTGCAAAATTACCTGTTTTATGTCTTTTACAATATCTTCAAACTTCTCATCATTATTTAACATCTCCTTTAATTCATCATTGCTCAGGTGAGTTAGTAAGCTTAACGCAGCAGGTATATCTGGTTCTTGGGTTGGTTTGAACATTGTTACACACTAATATTATCGTATAAAACAACAAGAATATCCTCTCCTAAAACCAAAAAAGGAACATCACAACATATTTTTGTTGAATGGCACAAAATTTAAAAAAAAAACACAGACAGCAAAATCGACAATGAACTAATATCACTGGTGGGGGCAGGATTTTGAAAACACATACATTTACCCTTGCTTCAATAATGTAACAATTTAAGTAACCAACAATCAACACTAACTCTGAGTCCGATAAATATATGTATGTTCCAGCCCACCCGCTTGCACCTGTCTCCGTTAATATCTATGCACTCGTATGACTTACGCACCTGTAGTGCTTTCGTCTCTTCGGATTCGTTGAGTGTAATGAGTGTAATATATCAAGTAATTCTACACACGCATTACGTGTGAGTCATATGCGTGAAATATGCATGCATCCAATGCCCTCACATACAATCCTTCATGCATGAGCTTTGCCTATAGGCGTGAATCGTATTAGCCTATTGGCATTGGTTCGCATTGGATCGTATTCGTATCATACCCACTCACAGACACAGTATAGCAGCGTACCTAACCTAGGGTGCACCTAGATGAGTGCGGACAGGGAGGCTTGATTGAGCTTAGTTTGAAACACAGTTAGAAGGTTATGTTCGCCAATACAACGCAATATGAGTTTGTTTATATGCGCAAGGTACTTCGTGTGACAACGTAAAACTTTGGTGTATAATTATATACGAAGTTTCATAATATTAAATTTTCTTTAACCAATTTTGGATATGGCTAAGAAAAGTGAAAAGCAGTAAGTTCAGTGATGAAAACAATGATTCTCTGTTATTGTGATACTATGTGCTACGATTTCAAGTAAATTAATTTCAGGTATGGCTTGATTCTTCCTAAGAAACAACAAGCAAAAACAGCAATTAGTAGCGTATTCGGCAATGATGACGATACGGATGAAGAGGATGGTACGGACTGGGTGAGAAGAGCACTAAAGGCAGAAAATGAAAAAAATAAAGTTAAGAAGCAAACAAAATTAAGTATGCAAAAGGCCCTTAAGGAGGATCCCACTATATACCAGTATGACGAGGTATACGATGATATCGAAAGTTCAAGGATTCAATCAAAGATGATAAAGCAGGAAGATAAAAGACCAAAATATATAGAGAATTTATTAAAAGCTGCAGAAAAAAGAAAGAAAGAGCAGGAACACAGGATAGAAAGGATGGTACAAAAGGAAAGAGAAGCAGAAGGGGACACGTACGCGGATAAAGAAAGCTTTGTTACATCTGCGTACAGAGCCAAATTAGAAGAGTTTAAGCAAATGGAGGAAGAAGATGCTAGGATGAGCAGGCTAGAGTCTATAGCAGACGTGACTAAACAGCAGGATATGTCTGGATTTTATAGACATTTATTTGCAAACACTGTTGATAAGCCAAAACCGGGAAATAATACTGAAAATGATAAAACTGACCCATCCAAACATGTTGCAAAGGATGCTGAAGAACACATAACTGCAAAGACAAAAAGAAATCGGCAATACAGGCAGCGAGTAATAAACACAGACGATAGTGATAGCGAAGTTGATGATAAAAGTACTCAAAGCACAACTGTAAATCTTGAACCTGTGAAAAATAAGAATCATCAAGAAACTGAGCTCACAGAACCCGAAAGTAAAAAACAAAAGCAAGAGGATGAACCAAAAAATATTCCACCAATTACAATGCATAGCAAAGAGAAAGCTGAAACATCTCCTTCTTCTCCTGTTGCACACGAAGGATCAAAGGGTGAATCAAATACTTGTGGGAATACTTCCAAAGAAGATCAAAATGAATCTGATGCAAAACAAAAGCTTGAGCTTGCGCGGAAAGAACGCTCACGCATCTGGGAGAAAAGGACAGTTAATGCTGTATTTGATGCAGCCTTAGAAAGATATTATGCGAGGAAAGCAACGAGATTGTCAGCCGCATAATCAATCAAGAAGTATAAATTCTTAGGGTTCTCTGTTAATAAGTTCTTTATGTATACATTAAACTCAGATTTTACAAAATTGTATATATAAAACGTAATATGTGAAAATACATTAATACTTTTTATTATTCTCATATGATTTTGCACACTTTTGTTTATGTATTTAGTGGAGCTTTAACTTGTATAAACTTATGCCTAACATCAGTGTACACCATTTTATACATGGTTACCTGGACGTTTATAGGAGATGCCCTTAAATACTCTCATATAAAATTGCAGTCTTCTAAATCCATTCACACATTGTGCGAGTTTATATAGAAAAGATATACGCACATTCTAACAGAGATATGTTACATGACTGTGTATTCGATGTAAAATGAACTTCTGTACCTCCATTTAATCATGGACACATGACAGCTTAGAGTACAATTGATTGTAAAGAATTTATATAAAATCCTAGATATTCTCAATACATACGAAAGTATTATCAATGGCAGTTGTGGGCATTGTACTGTGTAACACAATTCTATCATCAGAATGTAAACTTTTATTTATTTGAAATGTTTGTAGCAGATATATGCCCAGAATCTCCTAAGCAACAGAGAACTACTCTACCCGAAGGAAATATCGCAATCCAAGTGATACTTGCGTGATTCAAATTTATGCGACCCCACCCTTCAGGTGGAAATTGTAAAGCTCTGAAATTTTAAAATAATCAATTTACTTTCATTCACCATCTATAAAAAGCTTAACGGATCAACACTACATACCGGCATACGAAGTATCTAATTACATTTGCATGGCAAACAAGGACAGTAAATGAATCTTGTTTTTGACTTGGATCAGCTCTATGGAAATACTTTCTAAAAGCAGATTCTATGCGTGGACCATCTTGGAAGAACTGAAATTAAAAAGAGAATCAACATTCATTATTGAATAAACAGTAATATATGAAATATGATAACACTTACATGCTTTTCTGATTTCCAGTGACCTATAGGAGGCTCGGGTCGAATGGGCGCACCTTCCGTCAGAAGACTATCACTTCGTACTTCCACATTTTTCAAACTATTTTCAATAAGTGTTGATGTCTCTTGTGCACGTGTCATTGTTGATTTTACAATTAGATTATATGGAATATTCAATTCCAATAACCTTTTCCCTGTTGCTACAGCTTGTAGCCTACCTTTATATTGTTAAATAAAAATTAATTAGTTATGTTACGAAGAACAAGTTGCAGTAGGTAGAATCTACGGACCAAGTTCAGTAAGTGTTCTCTGCGCATCTGTTTGTCCATTAGTATGATACTGCCCATGTCTTACTAATATTAAATGCCGAGTAGCTGTAGGTTTCTGTTGTTCGATTTTTTTGTTGTATAAGTTTTGCTCTGTTTCATTATTCGTTTTCATTGGCTTTACTAAGCTTTTGGGATCGCGCCTATAGATAGGAGATGGTAAGTTTATGCTCTAGTTTTACAATCTATTTTTCAGTCAGAAAGCAGCACAATTATACTCATCAGTAATATAACGGCTACAGAAATATAACGCAAACGAGATTCATAGAAGCTTTATTTGAATTATATAATGTGCATTCATATACGGAATACAATATTAAAATTTAATAAACTCTTTCAATTCATTTATAAATTTACACTTTGTCAAAAGTTATTCACTGAATAAGAACGAGGGTACGAGGAATTAAATTGTAACCTATCCCAGTTAGAGTCCCATTTAATCGCAGAGCTTTTTTCAGCATCTTGTTCTTCCACATCATAAAATTTGTAGTAACATAGTGCAGCACCACTTATTGCACCAATTCCAGGAATAACCCATTTTTTAAAACGTGAAGTGGTTGACATCCTTTTATACGCCGATATGCTGTGGCTTGCACTTATTCCATATACGATACATATATATATGTATCCAGTGCAGTACAGTGTAGTACACATGTGCTAATCTATACTAGCGCCCCTAGCGGTCAGTCATGAGGCTAGAAATCTACTACTACAGCAACCAATAGCAATTTCGGCAAATAACGGAACACATTCTATACTAATTTACACATATGTATCTAGAACAATATAGAATATATTGTGACTGGTCTCTTTTTAGTGACTGATAGTGACAAATCAATCAGTGATATAAAAATGGCGTGACAATGTGTCATAATTTTTGTGTTTGTACACAGGAACTTAAGGATATACTTCATTTTTCTTTTCAATCCAGAAACACCGAATGAGCGTATAATTATTTAGTAAGTACGAGGTTTTGTATGTACATACAAGACTTATACCAATCGCATCTGATGTCATCATAAAGCGAAAACACTGTTTCGTCAGCTTACAGCTGGTCGCTTGTCTCAACTGATATCTTGGCAGGAAACATATTGTTATTATCTGTACAGCAATTTTTGGCAGCAATATCGGTACTACAATTGGACAATTGTATCAATACTTTAATCTCCTGTGTTGATGTTTTATGAGACTGCGACTACTATTTCCTTATATTTGCCTATTAAATTCTTCTTAATGATACTATTTTGTAGTTTCGATTGCACTAAGAATGAAGTGTTGCTCATAGAATATGGCAGAAAATATTGAATCGAGAGGAATGAGTCATGTACCTTCTAATGCGAACATGCCTCGTATATCAAATGGAAGTAATACTAGACACCCATTAGGACTGTTTATGTCACACACAGCAACTTTGCCTCAGACAGCTTCGCCCACTATTATTAGTAGAGGAATCAATTTTGGAGCCAGAACTGCGGAGCAAACCAGAATGTTTGCTAATAACATATCTTCTGCTATAGAAGGAATTGAACCACTTATAGAACAAGCACGTCTAGTAAGTATTTTAATCTCTTGTTAGCATAATACTCATTTTATTATGAATTATATTTAGCACGACTGAGAATTGTTTTCTTTCAGCGTTCTAGTGTTTCATTAGGCTCATTGTTAAATATACAAAGAGCTCACACACAAACGAGAATGCAGTCTACATTAAGTGAAAATGCCATTGCTAGGGTACCCCCGGATAGTTATGTTATTAATTTAGAAGATCATTCCCCTTCCGAGCTCACGTTTCGCGATGAGTCTGTTCAAGATCATCATCACCATCAAATGACTATAACAAATAATCCTCTGAATATAATACTTCAACCTGATGATGAAATGGGTAGAAATCAAAGCCATGCAAATGCTCCTGTTCCTACCAGTACAGTTACTACTCCTGGTAGTACAAGCACTAGTAGCAATAATAATAATAATAACACAGATGAGGACTCTACAGATACATCACAGATTAGGCCAGAGGCAGCAGCAGCCGTTCTTAAAGTGTATAAGAGATTCATTCCATTCATCTTAATTCTTATTGCCAAGGGCTTATATGACCACAGAGTCATACTTTTGAACTTAGTAGTAATTTTGTTCACATTTGATTATGCCAATACAGTTTTGAAGCGTGAAATTGCAAAGCAACAAAATAAAAGCTGGATGTCGCTTTTAATAACCATGTGTTATGTGGTTGTGTGCATTATATTCATTACTTTTGAGTTTGAGATACACATATTCTCTTCTTACACTCAACCTCTTACCATTGGGGATCTGCTGTGGTCTGTGTTTGTAACAGACTACATACTAAAACTGATCACAGTTGTTATTAAGATTGTATTTACGTGCTTACCTACAAGACTTGTTGAGATACGGAAAAGAGTAAGTTTTATACTGCCATGTATGGCTAAATACTTGAAGCTTTGCCAGACTTAATATTATAAAAAATAATTTCATTGTAGGCTAAGTATTATTTTATGATTGAAGCAACATCTCAACTATACCGAGCTATAATGCCTGTTCGCCCATGGTTGTATTATTTGTTAGAGGCATACCAGGGTACAGAGAAAGTTGTAGGAATTTTTTTGTTTGTGATGTATACAATTAGCAAAGGAAATGATTTGCTTTCCAATGTGCAACTGTTCCACAGAGCAGTGCGAAAATTATTCCAAGATGTGGTAAATGAATTGATATATCTCTTGGTCCTATGTTCTCTAATGTTCAATTGTTCAAATTGTACTTAATGAAATATTAACTTTTCAGAGCTTAGGGGTATCCCCGTCCAAGGAACAGATTGTAGAATCTGGTGGCATTTGTGCTATTTGTCATGAGGAGTACTCGGTACCAGTACAATTAAAGTGCTCGCACATTTTTTGTGAGACTTGTGTCCTCACATGGTTGAATAGGGAGCGTTCTTGTCCATTATGCCGTGCTGCAATTACAGACCATCCTTGTTATGGTGATGGGCAAACAACAAATTTTGTGCAATTTTATTGATCTGTTGTAAATACTCTATATTCTTTCATTTACAATACGTTCATATATACGTATGAATTTTCAATTTCTTTTCGGACACGCAGAACTTCTGAGCATGACAGGTTTAGACGTGCAGCGTATTGCAATGTACAGTATGTAATTAGGAGCTTTGTCCAGAAATGTTACACATAATACATTGTCGCATTTCCTAATAGAGGTATGCATAGATAAATAATTATATTTTCAAAATAAATCATTATAATACATTTTACATTCGTAAATTGTCAGTGATATATTTCCAAAAGCTATAATATTAAGTATTGTTTTTATTCTTCCATATGAACTACCTGGAGATTTTGAGTTACTAAATAGGCTAATAGTTACTAGCTAATTTTTTATCATGTTTTATAGTAAATATTTTTAGTAATTAATACCAGTAAGGAAAAAACGACATGTCTTCAAGGCCCAAAGCTTGCTTTCGAATAATTATATTTCAATACTTGGTCGTCAATGTAATAAGTAAATCATATTTTTATGTGAAAAAATTCACACTTTTACAATACAGTGTAACATGTAAGCATCCTATTTTGCGCATTACAAAACATATTGTCAGACAGGGTTATGACAATATTGACAATAAAGTAAAAATATATGGAAAAAATATAAGGTTTTGGGTTTATTACATAAAAATAGATTTCATAATGAATTCATCTTCAAACGCGTTTGGAAATATTCTCCATCACCCTTGGTTGCTTGCTTATTTATTTCCTCGTGGCGATCGCGGCTCACGATCTCTTCCAGGACTTCTCCATCGCCCTTAATTAATCTAGGCAGAAAATTAGTCATTTGAATTGTGAGACAAATATGTTTCCACTTACTTTGTAAGTTATTATCACCTGTATCTTCCAGTTTGATCATCGTAGACCCGGCGAATTATGCTTTGTCTTTTTTCCCATTCTTCTTTTGTCATTGGTGCCATAGCCTTTGCCTTTTCACTTATTTCCATTGGTACATTCTTTGTGGTAATTTCTTTAGACTTTTCTGTGTCCTTTGACTTCTTCTTTGCGGAAGATTTTTTCAATTTCTTCAGCTTCTTCTTCATCTTCTTCTTCTTTTTATGCTTCTTCATTGCTTTCTTCAGCTTTCTTACTTTTCTCTTAGCTTTTTTGCGCTTCCTCTCGTCTTCCGATGAATCCGTACTACTACTACTATTCTCATTGCTGCTGCTTTCACAGCTACTACTGCTGCTGGTACTGCTGCTACTACTACTCTCGCTTGTACTGCTACTTACACTCGAGGAACTTGATGTAGATATTGATCTCTTATTTTTGGACTTCTTGCGTGTCTGTCCTTCAGTGTGTCCTTGTACTTTTTTCTTTTCTATCTTTTGAACATACGCATCCTGGACTTCCGCCTTCTTTGACTCAGACTTTTCAACAGTGGAACTCTTGGAATACTTAGAATGAGGTTCCTTCGAGCTACTGTCGCGCGCAGAATCTGAGATATCTTTGGTTAAACCTTTATGATACTCTGAATGGGAATCTTGATTGCTCCTACTTCTGGATCTATCATAAGTATGTCCTCTGCTGTTGTAACTTGAAAATCTACTCCCTCTTTTATCATTGTTGTATCTGTTGTATGAGTAATTATTATAGGAATCTCTCTTGTTCCTGTCGTAAAAGGTGTAATGCTTATAAGGTCTGTAACCAAAGTTACCGCGTCTTCGGTGATTATCTTGATATACATTGTATCCTTTGTATCCCCTGTAATCTGTAGAATGTGAACTCATCCTTTGGGATCTGGTTCCATTCTCGTACTTCCAGTACTTTTCATCTCTATTGTCATACCTCCTCCCTCTGTCATCTTGCGTGTTCAATTCTCTGCTGGAAGCACTGGATGAGCTAGAGCTACTAGAACTGCTTCTATGTTTCGATTTCTTTCTTTTATCCTTGCTACATGCATTTCGCATTTTCTTAGGTGTCGTTACCACACTCGGAGATTCTGTGTGTCGCAAGTTTTCCTCCTTAGCCTTGCTGGACTGTTCGCATCTCGACTCATCCTTATCTTTATGACTCATTGTAATCTTTTAACGACTAGCATGAACTAGTATGCTACCTGATGCTCTCGCAGCTGGTGTAATTTGCTTTCCAGAATTCATGCAATGGGCGGTGTAACTTACACAAACCAGGCGTAAACAACGTTGGCCGACATCACGGAGTCAGGTTCGGTGTGACGCATATAGGGTTCGTATTCTTCACAAAGCACTTGCGTAAAAGGTTACCAAACTCTACACTTATTTTTCGGCATGACCGGGTCCTTTATTAAGTCATTACTTTATTATCCATTAAATTAGGAAAACGTTTTCAGTTGAAAAACTGACAGTGCGTCGCAGTGCATCGCTGATGGAACCGGATGAAATGGCAGGAATCCCACGCTTAATCACTTGACTATATCTTTCTTTACCTTTTCACGTCGATAGAATTTTTCGCATAAACCACTATAAACCAGCGAGATGTAGTTCGGGTAAACCACTGGTAATTCAGCTTCACTCAACTAAACAGTAGGTTTTCTCAAACATAACTTTTCTGATGATTAATATTTTGAAAAAACGAAAGAGGAAACCGGTATCACGTGATTTATACCGGGATGATGGATGATGCACGCAACTTTTTGAACGCTGGTGAATTGAGTTGTAATGCAAATTTTCTTTGCACTGATAATGTTCGTTTCCTATCTGATTAATAATATTTTGGTCTTGTATTCCTACAATTCGTTAACTATTAAATTCTGCCAGCTTGTCATACTACTTTTATAACATTCTACAAATAAGGGCAGAAAGTATATATAGGAATATTTCGTCAGATGGGAAACGATTATTCTTTTATTTATGTCAATAATCTGTTGCAGCAGCCATGAGTCATGGCATAACATTTTCAAACTCTTGATTTAAAAAAATCGTAAAAATTACCAAGTACTAATATTCAACTTGAAACACATATAATATGATGAAACTTGGCAGAAAATGTATTTGCAAAGACAAAGTAAGTATATATATATTGCTGTTTTATATGTCGATGGTGTGAAATAAGCGTAATATGTTATAGGCATACAGAATGTATAACGGTTCT
Source organism: Ectemnius cavifrons (assembly GCA_964023945.1). Lineage (NCBI taxonomy): Eukaryota > Metazoa > Arthropoda > Insecta > Hymenoptera > Crabronidae > Ectemnius > Ectemnius cavifrons. The sequence goes on along the minus strand of OZ030375.1, from coordinate 16,383,339 downwards.
GCAGTCTCTTCCTGTTTATTCTAACTTGTACGTAGATAAAACGTTCAGCAATATTGAAAAAGTATTTTTATGATTAAACATATATATCAGCATGTGAAAAGGGGTTAACCGTTTGACTTGGTGTGTCGCAATAATATAAGAGTATCAGCACTCTGACCAAGCCTTTGCACTTTGCTGCTCTTATATCAGTGGGCACTGACAATGTTTATTAATACACAATGTCTGTCTATAGAGTATATCTGACGTCCTCCTCTATCAAACCCGTAAGAACCCGAAATACAAACATATGTGTGCTAATGGATGTATGTAAAATCAAATAATTTATATGTCAGCACAATGTTAAAAAGACACATTGTGACGTCATCCGTAATCGTTTCTTATTTCTTGACACGAAACGCCGCCGAATCTCTGATTTTATTATAATTACATGACCCCTATAATAAAAACTAAACCATAATACCACGTCAATCTCTGAAATGGGAGTGATATGGAATTCGGCATGTGGGTGTGTCCAATGTTTTATTTGTTTCTACACAATTCAGATATCATCGCCAATCACCAAGTACAGAGATTTAAATCCGGCACTTTGCCTTGAGTTGCGAAAGATCGTGGAGGAGCTTACGCTACCGGGCAAAGGAATCCTGGCGAGTGACGAGAGTCCCGAGAGTATTGATGAGAGATTCGCTGAATTGGGCATCTCGAATACCGAAGCTACTCGTCGTGAATATCGACAGATGCTATTCTCTGCTGACAAGGTCATTAGAAAGAAATTTGCAGGTTCTTGTACTCATTAGATAGTAAAACTGTATAGTAGTAATGTGCCGAAGTTTATTCATTGGGTTTTCCATCGTAGACCCAACTATCACAATACTTGAGCGGTATTATCCTACATCACGAGACAGTGTATCAGAAGACCACCGATGGTGTCGAGTTCCCTGAGTTTCTCCGACAGCGAAACATCGTCCCCGGGGTTAAGGTCGATCGAGGGTTGGTACGGCTGTTCGGCTCGCAGGACGAAGCAACTACGCAGGGCTTGGACAATTTGCAGGAAAGATGCGTTCAGTATAAGAAGGATGGATGCCACTTTACCAAATGGCGATGTACCTTCAGCATATCTGAGACGACGCCGAGTGGGCTGGCCATGGTTACGAATGCGCACGTCCTCGCAAGGTGTTCTCTCCGAGATAATCCTTAATTAAACATTCTGTTGACTCTATAGAGCTAGAAATCCTTAACACCTAATCAACTTCACGACCATTTATTTATTGAAGATTCGCCAGTATATGTCAGAGTGCCCGAATGGTACCTATCATAGAGCCAGAGATATTGACTGTCGGGGGGCACGGAATAAATAAGGCTCTCCAAGTACACGAAGAAATGTTATCGATTTTATTTCGTAGTCTAAATGAACACCAAGTCTATCTGGAGGGCATGATCTTGAAGTCGGCCATGGTTTTGCCGGGCATAACAACGACGATTAATTGCAAGCCGCAGGTATTGGCCTATCATTATGTTATGACAAAGAGAGAGAATGAGGGAGGTAATGGGCACACGGGTGAAGTATTGGAAATGCTTACAGATTATTGCTGAGCATACACTGCGTGCTTTGGAAAGAACAGTTCCTCCAGCAGTACCTGCCATTATTTTTTTAAGCGGCGGTCAATCCGACGAAGACGCCATTCTAAATCTCAATGCAATTAATGCGTGCGATGGAAAAAAGCCATGGCGATTGACTTTTTGTTACGGCCGCTCCTTGCAGGTATAATTACTAGAAAGAGACCATTCAATTTCTTTATCTGATGTGGGTCGTTTGTTACGTGGTTTCTTAGAACACGCCGATGCAAATATGGAGAGGAAGTGAGAGAAATGAACAGGAAGCACAAGCTGTTCTCATAGAGAGAGCAAGATTATGCTCTGAAGCTTCCCTCGGCGAGCTAAAACTCGATGCTGTTAACACGTGCACCCGGAACATAGGGGATACAATGTAAAATTAGAGCTGATCTTTCAATACTCTACATTATCGCATATTCTGCAACACTGCCATCATAATATCTTAATGATACTTTTCGCGCTAGATCATTAGCTCTGCAGCATTTGAAATTAACCGTGTACTCCGCCATGCATACGTTTATCTTAATGGCTTACACACACTTATCTGGTAGGAGTTACGTAAATTTAGCGAATTTGTCTTGAACCGCTGACCAGCGTGACCAATGAACCAACGAAAAAGGTTCCACAAGACGAGCCCACCTTATCAATTGCTTATCAGCTGCGATAACAAGTGTTAGATGGCAAAAGGGAATCGAAAGGCATGCTTTCATATAGCACATGTGAGGGCGTCAACCTTAACAGTGGAAAACCCTCTCAGTCATTTCGGCGAATGTCACGCAAGGTGCCCTTGACTGACCTCTAAAATAAGGGTTCTCAATGACAGCCTCTGTCGAAGACCCGCTACATGCCTACGTGCCATTGGACCCGTTCTGACCATTGGTTCTTTTCTGGTCGATATGTCGTCATTCCCATAGATCCCCACCACCCTGCTTCTCTTCATCCTCCTTCGTTGAATGGTCTCGAATACCACGTGGTGTCCCACAGTACCGTAATAACTTTAAACTCATCTCACAAATGCACGTAGGCAAACAAAAGAACCGTATCTGATAATAAAGAGTAATATATAATTTTTCATATGTGATTTTTATATCCTAAAACATACAACTCATATATATTTTACGGTTCTATCTGTTTCGAATTTAGTTTTTTGAATTAACATAACGATCGGTATCATTTTCATATTACGATATGCGAGACATTATTATTCAGAGGTGTTTAATGACTCCTCAGCATACTAGACTTTAATATTAAGTAGGAATAGTCCAAATTTCGAAGAAATCGTGTGTCACTCGGAACAACTTTCTCCTCTCGCGCGGAACATTGCATCAGAGGAATCTCGACGCTTGGTGTTCACGATTACGGTATCTATGAAACTTTAATACGTGAATGAGTCTGAATTGTTATGCGATTGAGAGCCTCTGCCGTCGTTAAAAGAGCGCTTGCGCGAGGGCCAGCAGCATTCAGACTTTGAAACCGTGGAACACCCCGGCTCTCCTCAGTCGCTTTCTAGTGATCGAACGGTTCGACCGGCCTGCACGCGCACATTTCCCCGAGTCACGAATCAATCCATCAACATCAGGTGAGTAAGGCCTGCTTCTGCGCGTGTTGTTCAATGAATTATTCTACCGTGCCAATGGCAGCTTGCATGCACGCGCGACATGTTATCTCGAAGTCTCTCAGCATTCAATCTCCGAGGAAAAGGCAGGAAAAACTCTGCGTAACTTTGCTCTAAAGTAAAACGGTCCGTGACCTTGACTGACATTTGGACGACACGACACACATTCGTCCCGTGGTATGCACCGCGAGATAGAGTGTGTTAGTAGCAAGAGTTTAGAACCTTCTGTCTAACTAAGCCATCGAAGATCCGAGTTAGGCTACTAAAGGGAAATTCTTTAGCGGAATCGCGTGGCTCCCATCGATCCGCATTTGCGCGATGAAGGAACTGGACTGACATGGGTTAGAGTGCGCTTACCAGCGCCGACTGTTCCATGCTTCGGATATAGTATTTTAGCTGGCTCGTGCGATGTCCGGAGATCTTTAAAGATTAACGCATCTGCAAGTATTAAAGTACCAGAATATAGAATTGGGATGTTACGGGGTATTACGCTAGTAAACTACAGAAACGCTTCATTCTTACCTAAGTACGATTTATCCTCGTTCCGGTTGACTCATCGACACGTTACTCTGAAACGAATTTCATCTCGTGATGCTTGGAGACATCGTTACATCGCAGTCCAAGTATTACGTTAATCGGAGTCGTTGAAACACTCTACTATATTGATTCGCTTATCGTCAACAGCTGCTTGAAGTCGATTGACTGCTTAATAGGATACTTGGTGTAGGCAAGATTGCACTTAACCGTCCTAAACCAACTCTGCCATATCTCATCAATTTCTAGTATGTTTACTGCTCCGTCGAATGACCGATGTTCATATAATAATCAGAGGAACCACCGTTGTTGAACTTTCATCCAACCAAGGATGAATTACAAGGCACCGCGTGTCCAATCGATGGATCATTAAAAATAAAACAGATCGCCCTTTGCAATCGCCGTGTTGGAATTTCGTCAGCTGATCGATCTCCGCAATCGCTGCATGCCACCTCGTGTTAGATCGAATTAGATACTGTTTATTCGCGCATTTGCAATTGCGGTGCAAGCTTACGCAATCTGACACTAGTTGTTCCGGTGGGATGATTGCGTGTGCCTGCACACTAGACTTTTGACGGAAGAAGAGCTTACGAGTGAGCGAATATTGCTCGCGCGTGCTCTTGAGTTCGCGAAATGCATCTCGCAACTGGTAAAACGATCTTAAGCGCATTTCATCATACATTCCAACGGTTCATAAGTGCGAATAAAGGCCTGGCGGATTACCAATTTTCCTAGCCGGTTTTACATGCTGCCTTCGAACTCAGCCTCCCCTTACTTTAGCTCCCCTTTTCGTGCTGCAGAATGCTCAGCGCTCAGCTGCGCACACATTCGTTCAGGTATAAAGATCAAGCAGCGTTCACACGAGCTTGCTTTCGTCCCACGATAAGATTTACCTCAGCAAGACTCGATCGTTTTTGGGAGTCGTTGATTTCCATATTGAATTCTCGACGGTTTAGTATGCGAATACCAAGCAATGGACTTTCCCCACAAAACAATTAACATTGCTATATCTACGTATTTGGAAGAATACAATATAAAATGTTCAGGCATTGCACCTATGACCTTTACAGTTTCATAAACTTTGGCACAGTATCGTTTCATAGAAAAGATGGCCCATCTTTTTGGGAGAGGGCCAACGGAACGCATCGCATCTTCCACTCGTCGCGTCCACTGTCTAAATCCATCTAAAGCGAAATCCTCTTGTTGGCTGCTTTTAGATCCGCCGCGAGGGGTCAACAGTGTGTGTGTGTGATGTTGAGCTTGAAATAGAGTTCAATCTGTATTAGTGACATATGTCGCTGTTTCTTAATGTCAGCAGCCTGTATGTGTATGGTTCGGCGAATAAAAATTGAGGCTCAATCATGCGCATTCGTTTATTGTCCACCCGGTGCAACTAACCTCGCAAACTGCTTTTCTACACACGGAGAAACTCAGTTTTGTAGGTTATTGCTTTCGCATGTCTCACCATACACACGAAACGAATCATTTTAGCACGCCATAGTTTCAATCACTAATGCTTCCATCATTAATTAATTCTTTATCGCGAATTCGAATTGCATGTGTCCCCCTTTGCTCTATAGAGTTAATAAACAACTAAACGGTTAAGTAATAAATAAATGTACAATACGTCATTGGAGAGTGGCGTACATTCATATTTACCATGTTTGTCACATTGTGCAAAAGATTCGGTAGATAACATAATCAATTGCATAATGCAGATAGTGAATACCCGACGTAATAAATATAGTATGCACGTATTTCTCTGTACGTACTGCTGAGTACAGAACTCTCCAATTTACTCGATCACGCAGATGAACTACGAACTACTGACGATGCGCATACTACTAAATTAGCACGCTAGTGCACGAAGTGATATATGATACGATCAAATACGAGAAGCGAGCGTTTTACAGACTATGCTCATCCACACTTGAAGTACTATTACACTCATCCGTACATCTACGGTTACTGGTTAATTCTAGGCAAATTGGTAATAAGCGGAAACCTTTCTTTAAGAACGAATGCATTATTTAACACGAGCACTTCAATGCCAAGAATTAGTTCTAACAGTGTCCAATTGTTGTACGTAGTATATTTATTTCTCACCCACGCATAGATATATTTACACACGTAGATATGTGTCGAGTTCGCCATATCGCCACGTGCCACATCGAGCGTGTCTCGCATTTGCTATTTCTGGACGGGGCACTGTCGCACTTCCGTCGCTTGCAAAATTCCAGATTTTTTCTCACATGGTATCATTGACCGGCTGCTGGTACGTGTCTGACGAAATTTTACGGTTAGAGCTTTCACCCGCACGCTTTTCGGCCAAACAACTTCCTTTCACTCGAGATTGCAAAGCAACGTGACACGGAAACCACATATGCATATCAGCCAGTTCTACATAGACACCGCACAATCTCTCGAACACATAATCACTACATAATAACTATTGAAAGGAGTGTCTCACTGATTCGAAATTAGTAAGGTTGGACGAGTTGATTCCGTTCTTAGGTCTGCTCGGGTTGTGCAATGCTGCGTCGCACTATTCGCGCGCCATCGGCATAATAAAGGGACGACCCGGCGCCGGTAAATGCAGAGGCGCAAGCGCAACCAGTAACACGCATTATCCGATACCGGCAAAGCGTAGCGGAATCGCACCGAACAACGTTATTGACCGCATACCGACAAGTTAGAGCCGTTGCGCAGATCATCCTTTTAGCGAGACTAGCATCGAATTGTTATATGCGCTAGTGTCACTTACACGCAAATTTTTCCCAGTTGAATTCCACTCTTATCATCCAGCCTGCTTTGTGAAATATGTTTCCATATAAATTAAACTTTGATACACATATGCGTCTCAATAAAGCATGCTTCTATTGATCGTTTTTCCGTGATGGGATCTTGGAAAACTTGTTCCATCGAAATAATACAAGCTATGTATTGGGAGTGTGCTTGCTTTATTCAATATTCAATGAATATTTCAACTTCGAACACTCGTGGATTGAAGAGTGGCTCACGTGGAAATACCTGGTGATGTTTTAACAGATATGGCTCTTTTGGGAAATTTCGAGAGCAACGTGAAGCGAAGCATGCGGCTGCGCGACTAGAATACTGTCGAGTTCGTTATTGACCGACACAAGAAAACGCATGCACGTAGTCGCATGCGGAGATATGTGTCCGTGTCCAGAAACTACCAACCACATAGTTTATTATTGCCATGACAAATGATGACTTCCCTTGCTTTCCTTAGATTTCGCCGCCTTGCGTTCTGGCGTTATGTAATTTGTTATTTTCTGTCCGACGGCAGTTGCTTTGCCGCGATAAATTGACGGATTATCGCACAAGAGTATCCGCTCCCCAGCGATTCGTATTTAGCAATCGAGTTTACATAAATAGTGCTACGTTTTACGACTCACGTGGGGGGTATGATGAAATACACCGGATGTAAATTGCTAATAAGATATCCGAAAGATTGAAATTTTTTTCTCACTGGCTGGTACTCAAATTAACATTGGACGCGTGCTAATTGTCGCACTGAAGCAACAGCAATTGTAAAAGTGCTTGCGAAATACCTTGACAATCTTAAACCTTAATTTCGATTAGGTATATCCGTAATCCAATGAGATACTGGCAGAAAGGTCTGCGATTAAGAGATAGAGTTATCGAACGATAGTGACCTACAAGCAGAAGCCTTCTCGGTCACTGGGAACCGGGATTGCATCTCTGCACTTGATGCTGTGCGCACTTGTCCTCAGCAGATGTATCTTGCTGCGTCAGCATGATAACATTTTAGTATCTATCGGAACGTGTTCCCAAGAATTACGTCAGTGGCTTATCAACGAATTTCGATTATATCAGCCTGGCAAAAACATAGATAGATTCAAGTGGTATATGAATGAAATACTTTCTTTGGAAAAATTCCGCAGACCCTTGGTCCGTACTCTTAAAAATCATCTCGGATATGTTTGGAATGTCTCTCTGCCCTACGTTGAAATCCTAGCAGCTGCTGCATATGAATTTTATGCGCAGCAATGCGTGGAATGGAAATCAATGCGAAGTTAGTGACTCCGTGCGTGAGTTAAATTCCATCGTTATTTCGGCTCTCGAGTTTGCCAGGGACAAGTTCTAAAAATTGCCGATATGCAGTATACTCGCGGCGTATGTAGATCGGCGCAGGTATAGTTCGCTCGCATTGCGCATTGATAGTCGATTTCAAGTTTTACTGTTTGCATTTAGTACCAAAGAGCATGAATAGGGTCGACATACTATAGACAGAGCGTTTAAGGCTCCTATCACTCCCAATTATATTTTCCGTACAAAACTAGTAGTCTACTACAAGTGGCATGTTACTCGTTTAAGCGAAAACTATTGAAAAAGAATTTTCTTACGGGTGAAATTCTCCTTCGTTTAAAAAACTAGGACGACAATACATTCGTCGCTCTAGTCAAAGTACTTGCCTGCTTACGTCAAAGTGTAAGACACCAGAATTAAAGTTCAGGGAGTAAATTGCGCCAAGATCGGACGACCTTGTTCCATTCTTCCAATCTTTTCTAATGAGTCGCAGTCGCACTCATTGTTTGAACTGTTGCAATTATCGTGCAAACAAGGTTTCAGAACGTTAAAGGGCGCTTTGTCGCGCGTACCCTTTCTTTCGCCAGAATGGCACTAATGAAATAATATCCTCTATTGTTGGCTGGTGGACATGTGCAACATGTATTAAGGACGTTATCGCGATTCAGTAGATTCGGAGCACACATAACTGTTAGACCCAGTTACATAGGTGGCTGAATCCAGATGTGCCTGGGACAATTCTACTTTAACAGCAATTCAACCAGTAGTTTCATCTGCATTTTATAAGGCCGACAGCCGTGCTGACAGCCATAAACTGTTCTCTCGAAATTTTTCGCCAACGATGATAAAATTGTCTCCGCCTACGCGGGGCGTTCAAATTCGTGGCGAAAAATGTACAGCGATAAAGTTTCCTCGTAACGATATTTCAAGTTTTTAGGTGGCACATCGTGCAGGCATATTACCCCGCAGTGAAATTTACCGCACCACTTTAAATTCTTCTAGCAATGCTGCACTAAGTGAACCAATTGCATTGCGCGAAGTTACGATATCGTCGGCGCGAAAGTATTAGTAGTTGAATTGCCGGAAATGTGATGGAGAATCTTTTCTTGCATCAAGGAACAACTCACATAAATTCCAGAGCCCTAGCTCAAAATTCATTTTTTCGCAAATTTCTGAAGGGGTCAGCAACTAAGAAAAGTTTAACTCATCGGCAGCTGAGAGGAGTTGCAGTCGAATCAGGGTCGTTAATGACTCTTTTGGCCATACTGAACTGCTTTGGTGTGTTGAATGCACGTGTACCGAGTGCGAAGTGTGCGGCGTTGTTCTGAAATATTTTTCGAGCAGGGATGCGCCACGAAAGCGAAGGTGCAGCGAGCGTGAGAGAGTGGCGAGAGTGGTGTTGCGGATCTTGGGGGGTGAGGTCTACCAAGGGGAGCGGAGTGCGATAGGGTGGCAAGGGTGCGACAGGGAGAGCAGGTGTAGTTGGAGACTGGCGGCGTCTCAGGTCACGGATTCAGAGTGCGCAGGGGGATAATACAGGCGTAGCCCCGAGAACGTCTGCGCGTGCTGCATTGCGGCTAGCCAAGCCAGCCCACTCCTCCGTTGGCGGTGTACTAGCTGTGGCAGGGGCGTCGCGGTGGAAGCAGGGCGAGGAAGGCGAGGAGGGTGGGCCAGTAGAAGGCAGAGTGAGAGGGAGAGCGGGAGGATCTGCTGGATCGGAGGAGAGCGAGGGAGGAAGGCGGTGCGCGCAAGAGAGGGTTGAACTCGGCCGGCGAGCGGCAGCGGATGGGTGGGCGAGGGTGAGGGTGAGGGGGGTGTGGGTGGCGGGTTGGGGTGCAGGGTGAAGGAAGGAGGGTGAGAGAGCCGATGTGAACCGGCCGACACGTAGAGCGAGCCCAGGTGTGCGAGGGTGGGCCAAGGGATGGGGTGTGGTGGGGTGGGGCGGGGAGGGGTTCGACCGGTGGAGCGTAGAAGGGAGGATGAAAGCGCGTCTCCCCCCTGTTTTGCAGTTACGGCACTGCACTGCAGCCAGGTACCAACCCCCTGTCGCCTCCTGGCTCGACTGAACTGGCCGGATAAAAGCAGTCGCCGTGTCGCACTCGTACGAGACACGCGCGTCTTCTTCCAGTCTGTTTGCGCCTCTGCTCCCACGGCCGCAAAGATGTAGTCGGCGACGCAAGCGGGCCCAATCGCCACCGGGGCGATTGGGCCCCGACGCGTAACAATCACGACGGCCAACCCGATCGTCGGGCTGTTGCGCGCCAAACCGATCGCTTTTCTTTCGTCTTTGGTCCCCTTTATCTATCTCTATCTCTCGTAATCGGTATTGTCGGTGTTATAAGGTGTACAGCTATTACACGGCAACGCGTAACACTCGTTGGCTCTCGGCCGGATTCCAGCAGACCCTTTTACGCACCGGGGAGCGCGTGTTCGTCGTTATATTATAATTCTCGTCATTATATTTATTATCGTTGTACCTACCGTACTTTCGGGTGCCGCGCTACTCCGCCAGGCTTGTTTATCACATGCCGATTCACCGAGAGACTCTTCTCCGGGCTCGAGGTAAGTGTAGCCACCGAATCTATCCGCCCGCCCTATTCACAACTAACTCCCTTCGCTCCCAGTCTTCGATCGGACGTGCTTTGCACCACCGCCGTTCTTCCGGCTAGCTTGTGCGGCACATCCTTACCCAAGGAGTCAGTGGACTCGGTCCGACCACTCTCCAAAATCACCCTCTCATCTTCTACTGCATATCTCCTAATATATTCCTGGAGGTACCCATTTGCCGTACGCCCACCTCCAAGTGGTACGGTTGCGAGTTATGCGCGCTATTTACTACCGCGCTACTCGAAAACGCACGTTATCAGATGCACTCGGTATGAGTGCAGTTGCACCCTCGAGTACACGCGTTGACCCTATTGCATCATGTTGTACAATTCGGTGAGCGTAACATGCTTCTGTCATTGACGTCAATCACGATATTTATATTGATTGTTGTTATTAGAAAGTACCCCGGGGACCTTTAGTCATTAATAATGGTAAACTTAAGTCTTCGGGCCGATGGGGAAGATACAGGGAAGAGGTAAGAGTACTCGAAATAACCGACGTATCTTTAACACCTTCATCGATTTTAATATTACCACCCACCCGCCACCTCGCCCCTATCTGATCCCCTTGCTTTTCCCCGAGCCGCCACAGAGAAACTCGCTGCAAAATTAATTGACCGGATGGAGCCGGCTCTTTTCTCCACTAGAAAGGTTCTCCTCTTTCCCATTCACCCATCTGTAGAAATATCACCCGTAACAACCGTTAGCTATAGGTCAGCCTCTACGTGCCTTGCAATGAAACGGTTATTTCCTTTATGTCGCATAGAAATGTCAGAAGCGCAGAAAGTTTCGAGCTATTTCGGGTAATCCAAGAAAGAGTTTCTCGTCCACTTGTTCCAAATGTTTTATAAAGCTAACGAACTATATCAGAAATAGAATCCCTCGATATAATGGAACTTTTCTTATTTTTGTCGCCAGTTAACTTTGTTTGTGGGTCAAATTCGTTTTTGCTTTTTCAGGCTTCTATGGGACAAGCTCCTTTCATTTATTTCGACCCCTTTTATTTGCAGTTAATTTGACTGAGTCAATTATAGCAAATTTTTCCCGAGACTTGTGATATAAAATCTATTACACCAGGACGCTGGACAGGTAGACAGGTATTATTTCGCAGTGGTAATTTGACCTCCACTAGAAATGCACTGTATAACCGTATCTCACGTTAAGCCGTCCACGTACGGTCTTAGGGGCCCTGTCAACCTGTTATAAAGATGAAAAGTTATCGAGGAGCTTACGAAGTAAACTCCCTTTATCGACTGGTATGTGTGTCTGTCTCAGGATACTTCTTTCTTTCTTCCACTCTACTCTACTCTGCTTCGTTTTCCCTTTGAACAATAAGCGACACCCGACAGACAAGACTTCTCGAGAGCTCTCAGCGGATACTCGATTAAACTCTGCACTGGGTGTGCATTCAGTCTCAATTACCACTTTTACACACTTTATGCAGCACAAGATAAGCTGCAATACTTTTCGTTCCGGTCATTTTCTGTGAGATAAGATCAATGCATTATGCGCCAATGCCGTTAGCGTGCAGCGACAAAATCGTTTGCCAAGTACAAGTTCATTAATGACTTCGTAACTACGCCGGGCGAGTTCGGCCATGTCCGTTTCATCAGTCGGGAGTCGGGCACCGTTGGAATCCTCGCCAATTCGTCAAAGTCATCAAGATGTACGTCGCAAATGAGTTCGCCAGTATATCATGAACCCGTCAATTCAAGTGGAAGACTACTGCACTGTAAATAGAACGTTAACGCTTCTATTTTAATGACTGGCCATCACTGACATAACGGGGATGCAACTGATCCTGGTTGAATTGAAATGGAGATCGCCCTTTTTAAAAATACAATCTTACTTTTCCCCCTTTCGATAATGCAAATTCGTAGTCGTACAGCTCGAATTATTCGTAGAGCCTCGGCAACTTCATTTATCAACTTTATTACTGGGCACGGCTCCGAATTGTCATTACAATGCGGTCTGTAACAAAGGCTTAGGTGCAGCTTTAATGGCGCTTGCGTGCCAAGACTCTCGCTACATATCCATTGCCAAGATTACCAACGAAAGAAACGCAAATGACGAAGGTGCTCGTCTGCCGCGCTTTGCCTTCGGCGATTCCAATCTTTAGCTAATACTTTGCGAGCATCGCGCTCTGTTAATGATGCCATTCTGCGGATCCAGAATGCTGGTGCACGTGAAAGCATTTGCGATAATGATATTGGCACCCGGTTGAATCGATGTATAATTTATGGTGAAAGCAGGGAAATTCAAAGCGCTACCGAAGGGGGTTCGATGTAACACGCAGGAGGGCGGCTGTAATGATACGGCTTACGTAGCGATAACAAACCCCCAAATTCATGAGAGCTAATTGGCTACTTTATCGAAACAGGTGATACAGAACTAAATTAGTCTGCAGCACAGTGGGACGCACACACGTCTTGAAATGCATTATTCGCTAATTCCTAACCACTGTTGCCGAGGGTTATTAATAGATGCGCAATGCATTAGCAGTGGCGATGCAAGCCAGTTATTAATGCAATTCCCCGAATTGATTATTAGCGGGCGTCCCGAAGCCAGAGAAATAGGGCGAACTAATATTTTTCTTTCATGAGCCATCGATGTTACCGGCGAATGACTGCAGAATTTAATTATGTCGAAGAAGCCTTGCTCGACATTTGATATCTTATGCGAGAACGCTTGCAAGCCATCTAAATGCATCCCTTAGGAGTAGAAAGTATATGAGCTTCGCTGTGTTGCGCAGCTTCCCTCTTCACCAATACATTGGTCGGTAGTAAGGAAATGCATTATCGAACAAAAGATCGCAATCCTGCTGTGGATTTAGTCGTGAATGTAATTTACATATTTTCTCATCATCCTCCTACCGCGTTGTAAAGGCTAATGTAAATATAATGCGGCTCCGGAGCACTCGTAGTTCTCAAGAAATAGCATATATATATGTAGGTGGCGGCTGTATGTTAAATGTCAAATACAATTCGCACTTGGTAGCAGAGATATGCAAATTTAACTTCGCGTTACACGTACCGCGAGAGACTTTGAGTACGAGGCTTTGAATATTGAAGATTATTGTTTCGTAAATAATTCCAGAAAATGGCAGAGAAGTACGGTAAGCTCGAGCCAGCCCTCGCCGAGGAGCTAAGGACCATCGCTCAGCAGATTGTAGCACCTGGAAAAGGTATCCTTGCTGCTGATGAATCGACCACTACGATTGGCAAGCGTCTTCAGGACATCAATGTTGAGAACAACGAGGAGAACCGCAAAGCATACAGGCAGCTTCTTTTCACCACTGCAAAGGTATGTTTAATACCATTTACCTGACTGTTACTTTAATTCGAGATCCCAGGCTTTCAGAGGTGTCCATTCTATCCTCTACGTCACTGTCATCATATGATCCACGTTGATTGACAGTTTAATTAAAATTCTGTTTATTCAGCGTCGACGCGTCCACTAATTTAATCAGAAAAATGGGCTGTCCGACGTGTTGTAGAGCATGTGAATGAGTGAAAGGGTGCCTCTTAATTATCTAATGCCAGGCTAATGCGGAAATAGGATGACGCATTCCATTAGCTGATAGTACTTCTGTCCCCTTCTTTCTAATGTTATCGTGTTACAACGACGCGTCTTTGACGCAGCCCTATCACTTGCCGCTTAGAATTGATTGAATTTTTCTCCTCAATAATCATTGTACTTTGATCTTCTACACAGGACGTTATCAGCCAACATATCTCCGGCGTGATCCTCTTCCACGAGACCCTCTACCAAAAGGCCGAGGATGGAACACCATTCGTTGAGTTGTTGAAGCAACGCGGAATCCTTCCCGGAATCAAGGTCGACAAGGGTGTTGTCCCTCTGTTTGGCACCAATGACGAGTGTACCACCCAGGGTCTCGATGACCTTCAGGCCCGTTGCGTTCAGTACAAGAAGGACGGTTGCCAGTTCGCAAAATGGAGGTGCGTCTTGAAGATCAAGAAGGACACACCCAGCAAATTGGCGATCTTGGAGAACGCCAATGTTCTCGCCCGCTATGCTTCGATCTGCCAGAGTGCCAGAATCGTTCCGATTGTTGAGCCTGAGATCCTTCCTGATGGAGACCACGACCTTGCTCGTTGCCAACAGGTCACGGAGGAAGTACTTGCCGCCGTGTATAAGGTACAATATATGTTTCTATACTCCTATCCTATCAATAATCCAGCTAGCATACGAAGAGCAGCTATTCAATGTCATATATATTGGGCCTATTGCGTCAATTGAATGACATCTTGATGATTGTTTCTGCATCGCAGGCTCTCAACGACCATCATGTGTACTTGGAGGGTACGCTTCTCAAGCCGAATATGGTAACACCAGGTCAGAGCTGCCCGAACAAGGCAACACCTCAGCAAATCGCCAATGCGACAGTGACCGCACTGTTGCGCACTGTACCACCCGCGGTGCCCGGCATCACCTTCCTCAGTGGCGGACAGTCTGAAGAGGAAGCGTCTGTGAACTTGGATGCTATTAACAAGCATCCGGCGAAGAAACCTTGGGCTCTTACCTTCAGCTACGGACGTGCTCTCCAAGCTTCTGTCCTCCGCGCTTGGGGCGGAAAGAAGGAACAAGTAGCCGCTGGACAGGATGAGCTCATTAAGAGAGCTAAGGTTAGTCTACCGATGATGAGACTTTTTAAACATACTCTACAAAGAGAATTTTACTGTGATCTAACTCTTCAACTATAATTTACCCTTTGTCAGTTGTTATTGATTTTTTTTTGTTTCTTTAGTAGAATGCTCTTAGATGCATGAAAATAGAATAGGGACATATGTATTATGTGTGTGCATAGTCGTTTGATTACTTTGTCTTCTATTCTCAAGTTACTTAAGACTGTTTCTTCACACTTTTGATTTTTATTGATTTCTATTTTCCGCTCTGACTTCAAAGTAAAGATAGTTTTGCAATGTAAATATTATTTTTATTCTGGAAACGCGCCAGGCTCTCTTGTGCATTTTCGCAACCATGTCATTTGCTTTATACTTCTCTTGTTGTATTCTAATTTCGCATGTTCCTTGTTACTAGGTTTAATCTGTGACTATTAGTTCTATTTGCTTACAATTATGTATAATCAGTGTCTAGTTTAGTGCCATGTTGTCGCACTTAATTTCAATGATTTCTTTTATTTTATTATTTCTTTTAATTCTGAGCTTCTTCGGAAGCACAGACCTCTTTGCATGTTCTATGTATTGTGTGCTTGTTTAGGCGAATGGTGCCGCTTGCCAAGGCAAATACGTTGCTGGCAGCATTGTTAGCAAAGCTGCTGACACCTCTCTCTACGTCAAAGCCCATGCCTATTAAACTTTTTCTTTATCCCTTGTGTGAAGCTTCTCTTATAGTAAGTATTAGCATAGTAATCTTCCTCTTTTTAATTTTACTTCGTTAGTTTGTATTTATGTTTGCTATACTAACACTCGTGACTCATTTGCATCTCGCACCAATGTTTCTCTGACACAGCATTTGATATTTATCTTAAGGTGCTTTTATACTGCTGTGTCGAAATACTGTATTTGAATATTATGAATCTAAATATATGTATTATTGAGGACAATAAGCTATTGTTTCCGATGGAATGGAAAGAAGATTGAATAACGAGAAAATCTCGTGTTTATAGGCAAATAGCGATTCGGCACTCGGCAAATATGCGGGTGGCGTGAGTGGTGCCGCAGGCGACGCCGCGCTGTTCGTCGCAAACCACGCGTACTAAGAAAGAAAAATCGATGATAGCGAAGTCAATAAGAGGTATGCATTAGTATATTAGATCGTCGGACATCATCAACGTCGATCATCGTTGGACGCATGGAGGACACTTGATCGGGGAAGATTGACGGGCGCGAACAAGAAGCAGCATTCACGAAGCCTGGCGAGGGGTCGAAGCGCAAAAGTGCAAGCCTGTCTGTGTACGCTACTTGCATGACACGTTGAATTGGAAGGAAATGCCACATGTGCACACGATATCCCTTTTAGCCTTCGAGGGCAATTCGAATTCTAATAGAATTTTAACGAAAATTTTAATTACGATCGCTTTCACTTGTCAGAAGCGTACGCAGAGATTGGGCGATCACTTGGGCGCTTCGACGAGAACGTTGGATGGAATGGTATACTCAGGATTAAATTAAATCAATCTGTGACAGCGTCCACCGCATTGCCGGCCATCACAGATGTGTAGCACTATCAGCATTTCATATTGCTATGAGGGAGAAACACACGAGAGCTCTTCGTTCCTGCTTTTACACTCTAATCTCTTCCCTTCCTCGTGCTAATACCGTAAATCCGTGGCACTTTCACTATCATGCCCCGCATTCTCTTTTCAATTTTTCCAAAGGGCGATGCGTAACTTCGTATCGCCCTTCCTGGCAATCGTGTGCTTCTAGTTCGACTATGAAGCGAGACATTGTTTGGTTCGATTCAATACGATACTTGGGAAATTGCAATGTGAATTGTTTCAAGGAAAGCGGCAACTGCGGCCGGCATATGCGGGGACGCACGAGCCTGTCGGCAATCTCGATTTAAATGAGAAGGCGTTTTCACTTCTGTCGTGAAACGGATTTAGCGGCATTCGAGTTATTCACACTTTATTGTATTCTGTAACACTTAAAGCAGATATATATATTATATATATTGTCAATGTCGTTATCGTATTCTACGTGTATACAAAAAATACGAAGTAAAATCATATTGAATGTTGTTTGTTAGCGAATGAGTCGAATATTATGAAATCGTACCTATTATGTCATCTACATATGCAATATGTGTATCTTACATAGATATTTAAGTAATGTATTGAAAAGTATCTCGTACGTCGATGTTATATCTAATATTTTCATTGTAATCTAGGTCACCAAATACACTGTGGAGGGTATATTCTGTGTTTCATTATTCCTCTCCCTCTTGAGACGAAGACGTTAACTATTGGTGTTCATAAATAAATGGCAGTAGAACAAAGAAGTTAGCGTATCTGTATGTATTCTATCGCTAAAATTTAACTTCCCTATTATGCCGATCTATTATTCCACTCTTCTTTCGGAATTAAGTTGCATAACTGCATATTTTCTTTTGAAATAAACAATAGTTTTGGTGTAAAACACGTTTTCGGGTTATTTCATGTGCTAATTTTTTAATTCTACATAGTATAAAAATATTAGAGTGGAAACGGAACATCCATCTGTCGGAAATGCATGTTCATGTTGTGTGAAGGTAAAGTAGTCGCTTATTCTAGGACAGAATTCTCATATGAAAAGTCATTAAATGAAGCTCGAATTCGGAAAGGATTTCTGCTTTACCGCTCTGCAATACGACAGGGGATACTTTTGATCTTATTACCTATTGCTGTCAGATGGTAGTACCGAAAAGTGTTGACAGTTGATAAACCAATATCCCACTGTGGGTCAACTACTACTGCTGGCAAGTTAGGATCGACGAATAAAAAAGTAACATCCAATGGTAAATTTTGATGATTTTTAACATAAGTTCGACGATTGGTATTACAATATTTTCATCGAGCAATTTATTTAAGTTGTTCCCGAACACTTTTAGCTATCATACTCCACATCTACTTAAAGAAACATACCTAGGCAAGTGCTACAAAGCATTCCTCCTTCCGCGATTCCTTGCCAATTTGTGCAATTAAATCCCTAACACTTAATTAAAATACCTTTTGCGACAAGGTATTCGAGGAAGGTATTTCAACTCTGCAATTACTTCTTGCTACAATGAGATAAGGATATCGCTTAACGCTGGCTGCAATAGTTAGCAAACCTTGTTCGCACCAAAAGTTATAAACAATAGTGGACAAGACTATGCAAGACTATTATACCGGTGTGTAAAGCAAATAATTATCCATAACGAAATGAATTGTAGAAGTATCGACTTACTTTCTAACAAGAAAAATTGATATATCTTAATTGCAATCTTACATCTTGGTGGGAACTCGACAACTTATCACGTCACGATATAAATTGACGGGTCCACATTACGCACAGCCTGTGCTTTTCAGGACACCCTCTCCATACACCTTTATCACTGCCGAGCGCATTTGATCTTTCGAATTTCAAAGGCTATTGAACATTGGCGTTAAGTATCCTCGAAAAATCGATTTTACATTATACCAGGAGAGAAGGAAGCTACAAAACTTCATAGTGAAAGAGGAATGTTGCTTCCAGTATGATCGGTTGCGTCTATTCGCTCAAAAAACTGCTGGAAACATAGGAGCGCATTATCCCACGCTTACATCCACGATCAGGCATTTCTTTTGCATCAATAACACTGCAATTTTCTGAAAAAGGCATCGAGTCATCACTCTAATGCTTGCCATCAGTGTTAGTTCGAGATGACATAAGAGAAAAATTGGAGGGTCAACAGAACGATTGAAGTACATAGGAAAAGAAGGAGTGTATGTATGTGCTTGGAGGGTGGATGCGTGGAGCTTCCTCGGAAACTATCCAACTCATCGTCGAAATTGCATCTGAGGTAGGCATACCGCTAGGCAGCCGGCGAAGATAGGAAAGGCTGGCAGGGTTATATCGGTCGGAAAGTCGGCTGGTTTTTGCTAGGTATGTAGTAGGAGGATAGTGGATAGGTGCGTGGTCGAGAGACTGCGCAGCATATTCCCTGCAGCATCCAGCGATCGCGTCGCGAGCGCGAGTACCGCAGCGCGCTCGCCGAGAGCATCTCAGGCTACGAGAAGGGTGGCGCGGCGCGGTGCTTAGTAGGGGAAGGATTTTGCTTTTTAATCCATGGGTGTGGATGCGGGGTGGGGTGCTCCTGTCGTGCTGTATAACAAAAGCTGGGTGGCTCCCGAAGGGTTCGACGGGAGGAAAGGGGAATCGGAAGGACAGGGGGAGGGGGGTGGCGGAGGAGGAGGAGGAGGAGGAGGGTATGCGCGATCGGCAGGCTCCATCCAGTGCCGAGTGGCCCGGTCCCTTCTACCCCCGATATCCTTCACTCCCCACTACCGGCGGCATCCCTACCCGCGCTGGGAATCATCCCTTCCGTCCTCAGACGTTCCGGCATCCTCGCTGACACCCTCGTCCTCTAGCATAGGCGGGGGTCGCCGATCGCCTCTAGTGAGTTTCGCGGGGTCGGCTAACACGTGCGTGAGAGTAACACCGGTTCATCTCACCGCTTGCCCGCCAGATCTACACTCTAGAGTCTGGACAACCATTCTTCCTTGATTTCTCTTCGGTCATCGTTCATCCTCCTTGGAGCACGCTCGCTGAACAGTAGTCCCCTTTTTCAAGAATGTGACGAGTGTGAAGAGTGCAAACTCCCCTGATGTCACGCGACTCACCGATCGACCGCGCCGATCTTGGATGATTGTGAGTGATATTTGTGATGGGTCATCGTGAGGAAATTAGCTGATGGTGAGCTGGTGATTGGGGTACGTGGATGAAGGGTCGAAGGGTGACACGCTCGCGTGCAGTGCTTGTGAGGAAGGAAGAGTAGAGTAGCGACGAGCTTCCGGTATCAGCTGTACCGAGAGGATGGAGAAGGAAGGTTCAGGTTAGAGATCGAAGGCACCTGTGAGTGGCGGGTTCATCGGGAAGACTAGGCTTACTCTGCGGTAGGAAAGCGACAAGTAAATTGGTTGTTTTCAGTGTACTATCGTTTACATATGTGTAACGTGGTAGTTTCTTCATTTCACTGACATCGGACAGCATATTTTCCACTAGATTGAGTGTACGCACAATTTGAATGCTGGTATACCTTCCTTGATTGACCCTCGCGCCCTCCTGCAATGTGCTAATTAGCGGGGAATTATTGTTGTGCTATTACTGTTAAGTTGGTAAATACTGACCCGTCTTTCTGATCATTTGAGTTGCGGTGTGCTTAGTTAGTGGTCCCTACCAGGAATTATCAGAACAAAAGTTTTGTTCGAAAGTAGGTTTGTTGCACGGAAGCGAATAATAATGTATTTACGGAACACTTGAGAATACTGAGTTCAAGATAGTTGGAGAAAAGGAAAGATGCAGAATAAAAGGTGCACCAAGGCTGAGTTTAAATCACCCCCTTCGTGTTTTTGCCTCATTAAGATTATTCATATTTATTCTAGTGCCCGAAATCACCAGTATAAGAAAAGTCCCGAGTCCCTAAACTTCTTATGCTGGCACATTCATCATGTTTGAAAGTCGTTTTCCAATCTAGATTCTTCAGGATAACCGGTTATAATCAAGATATAGTATACTACTTTTCAGGAAAGATTTCGATGCCAATGTCGCATTCCTCTTGAAATCACGATACTCTAAGATCATTGATTCGACAGTGGTTTCTGCACCACTCCACCTGTACCCGATCCATCTCATCCCATACAGAATGATCTCGGAAAAGGTTTAAAGTGACTGGAATGTCTTACTACTAAACCGAGAAGGAAGTAGTTCTTCCGTAATATAGCAATTTACAAGATCTATTCCAGGTCTGACGAGATTTATCGTTCGTCAGTTCCCTGCGCGTGAATAGGTTGCGCGTTCTCCGCATGTTCTTCCATGTCTGGTTGCATCTTTGTCGAATATTACGGTATCCGGTGAAAGGCTTTGATGATTAATTGAAAGACACGTTGCCGACTTTGATGTTCGGCTTGCGCACGCAAGCTCAAACCCAGTGCTTTCGTGCACTTTTTTTCAGACGTATTCCAAAGTGCACTCGCACTGTAAAAGCGGTAAAAGTCTACTTGGACTATCATATTTTTACGGTAAATCTTGGCATAGGCGAAATGTTGATTCCTTGTCTCGGGTTGAGCAGCGTCGTCAGTGGCTCGCGCCCGTGGTTGATGATAAAATTTAATCCAGTTAGAGAAGAGGGTGAAATATAGAGCGAGCAGTGGGAACCTCGTGGTGGTTAGTCGATGTGCTGATGCACGAAGTGTCGTTCCTAGCGGTAATCCAGTTATGCTCAGACCGCGCTGGCCTCTCGACGGTCTACTGACGTTTCGAGGGAGCGTAGCACTCGCTCCGACCGCCCTAACTTTTTCACTCTTCTGATCCGCGCTCTGCTTTGCTCTTTCCTCGTCATCATTACTCACAATCAGTGCCTGCTCGTTCATCTTCTGTCGCGATGGAGGACGTCGCGACGTGGTGTCGTCGACGCCCAGGACCGGCGTATGTGTGGTGGTCGCGAGGGTTCGTCGATTAATTTCATACGCGGAAGATTCCCCGATCGATCGGCCGACCTTGCGAGTTCGATGTAACTGAAGAGAGGCTATTGGACTGTGATACGCCAAAGGGACAACTAATTTCTTGTTAAGCCGATTACGCGGTCGCTAGCTGACGTTTACTGCATTTTCGCAAGCGCTTTGACCTCTCCCATTCCACCCTACCCATAGATCCCTTTCTCTCACTCTCTCTCATTCTCTCTTTCTCTCTTTCTCTCTGTATCGCCCGCAAGCTTCCCTCTGATATGTTGATGGTAACATTTATTCGATGGCATTCATCTTTCTCCTCCGCAGATTGTCCACTTGTCGTCGCCGCGTTTGCTGCCATCGTCTCTGCCTGGCTGTTGCTCGTTTTCATCTTACAGATGAACACGTCGCTACGAGAGCAACATGTCTCGCCAAAGTTTCTTAGTAGGAGGACCTTCACGGCTTTGACGTCCCTGAAGAATAATCCACTGATCTTGAACTGTCATCGACGTTTGCATATTCTTCTAGATACCTTCGTGGTTGAGTCGCGTTGGGTGTAGTGGCGGATCTTTACTGGGTGCATTTTAATACAAGAAGTGAAAGAGGGCAGGCGTACTTCATTAATAGTAATTTGAGAAGCGCATTGAGCCTAGTTAATGAAAGCCTCGTGTTCCTTGAAGTGATCGTATAAGAGGATGTGAGAAGTAAGTTTCGCAACATGACAACGTTCCGGCGCTTCCTACCTAAGCCGAGGTGCATCGGTTGTGATTAAGTTCACCTTGCAATAGGCCGAAAATCAAATGAAAAGTGATTCGTGGCCTACAATAGTGACTACAAATGCTACTTCCTAGTCTCGTCGGACGCGATACTCGATCTTTCCTCAACTTTAGTGTCACCATATCTTCTGTAAGATCGACTACGTCCAACGTGAAATGGAGGAAGTGGTGCGAGGCGCTCGGAAATTATAGCAAGGGGAAATATAAGGAAAGGAGGGTGGAATACAGTCTCATCTTTCGGTGGCTTTATCCACCAGCACTAGTCAAGATTCGTGCAGAACGTGCGGACTCGGGCGGACTCGGTCTTTAGTGAACAGTAAACACGTGGACTTATGGTTTGAGCCGGCGCAGAACAAAGAAGGGTGTAAAGAAGGGCAGAAAGAAGGGCACAGCTTGTCAATAAGGCATCGATGCCATGGGAGGCCTGACTTCCCTTAATTATTCGTGTAATTAGCCTCCCACTGGGGCCGAGGCAGGCATCGGGGCTCCTGATGTCTGGCATTGGGAGTTGGAGGCTGCTCGATATTTATCTCTGCGCGCCTGCCGCCCTTAAAGCTGAGGAACTGTTACCCTCGAGGATGAGAAGAAATCGTTGGGTACGCCTGTCACGATGGGGCGGAGGACGATTGATTCGTTGTATCTGATGAGTCTCCCTTTCATAAAAGTAACACCAGTTTCCAAAGGGGGCGACCAGCGATCAGTGGTGCTTGTGGATAATTGCAGCATCGTCCAGCAGGTGGGATATACTTGCCTTCAAGGATTACCCTGAGCTCTCCAGATAAAGCAGATAAACTGCATTAGCCAAAAAGAGGATTTAGGTTTATTGTGGCTATTGGAAAAGCCGACCTCCGTAGCGTCAGCAACCGATCACGAAAATCTAAAGTGGAAACATCTGGCAGAAGCCAGATCGATTTGAATAAGTACTTCTATTCTGTATGAATCGATATATTTACGAGAGGCCGGACGAGAGAGGAGATTTAGCCGACGAGGTTCGCTGGAAGCGCGTAGAACGACCAACTAGCGGAAAAGGGATTATCAGGTGCGATCGATAGGTTCGGTCCACCGAAGAAATTCATCCGGATCGGAGCGATTCGACACCTAAAACTATTCCCGGCTCCATCCGATAGGCCAAATCTAGTTGAGTTAAAACCGTGCCGGTAGCCTGATCGGAGAAAAGTTGAGAGGCAGATAGGAGAACGTGGTGGAAGTGGTTTGAAAGAAGAGAGAAGATAGAAGATAGAAGAAAGTACACGGCTCTTGGTGGTGGGAGTGAACAAGCCAGGCCAGGCTCACGTATCCTCGCATTTCACTCTCTCGCGGGAAATCAGTGGGCAGAGAAAGCGAGATAGAGGAAGGGTGAAGTGTCTCGGGCATTAGGGTGGCCCGATCGCATTCCATTTCGGACACCGGAGAAATTGATAACGATCGCATTGGCCCATTAACTGTATCTGGGAACACTCCTTTCCTACTTTCAATATTAGACATCGGAGACATTGTCCTCTATAAATATCGCCTTCCACTTATTTTGGACATCTCCAACAATTGTAGTACTTTAAAGAAATAAATCGTGCCCAACAAAACCATGGAGTTTCGATAACTACGCTCGTTGCTACGATAAAGAAAGTTGCTGTGAAAGTTTCACTGGATACCCTTAAAAAGCGATTTGGTGCTGGAAGAATCGTTGAAGCAATCGGTTCGGGAATAGGCTAGCTCGCAGTGATACGGGTGATGTGAGAGTGGTCGGGCGAGTGGCCGGGTGTATTAGAAAGAGGGATCGCGCAAAAAGAGCCTGCAAGACAAATCAACTGCTCGGGGGTGAGTTCGGCTAACCGTAAAATGTGATTACAAGCGGTGTGAGTGCTTCCGATCATTTGGACGCAAATGCGATAGGTGACTCATCCACCAGGGGAACTAAATCGAAATCGAAATCGGCCTGGTGAATGGACTTGGTGCTGAAAACTGGGAGGTTGTCACTCGAGCGAGATCGAGGGTAGCTCCTGTGAAAATTCGGTGGCGCGGCGTCCTTTGCGGAGCGCTCCTTGAAGATATCGTGAGGGAACGAGGATGTGCCCCGGCCGAAGAGTCAGGGGAACCGGACCCTTTATCGGGAACTCGGAGAAATGAAGTTATCAGTGTCGGCTTTCAGAGCTCAGGCCAGTGCTCACAAGAAGATCCTTGCCAACTATCCGCATCAGCTGAGCTACGGGGCTACTAGCCAGGCATCCTCAGCCCGGACCCCCTCAGACCCCGCTCCGGTCCTTCCTCACTTCAAGGTGTGTATTCATCTTTTTATATATTCTTACCAGTCTGTCGCTCAAAACCCTTCCCAGTCGAGAACTGTCATAATCATATCAGTACGATTTACGGCTTCCCTTTGACACTGCCGTACTTGCCGGTAGCACAATACGACCATCACCCGATGCTCATGAATTGCAGACTCGCAAACGTCTAATCTCTAATACACTCTGATTGCACGCAGGCACACGTCAATCCTGCCCTCGCTCTCGACTATTCATACTTAGCCGCTCGATCGTGCATTCACTCTATCTCGATTCTCGCACCGCGCGTAAACGGCAATTACCAATATCATTTTGGAGATTAATTCTCCTAAAGCTTGTACAACAGAGTCATTAAACTTTGCCGGGTGGCATTTATTGTCTCCTGTGTTCCATAACTCTTTCATGGCACTGGCCGAATATACAACGAGTGAAGGCATAAAGCAACTTTAAACATAATCGCATCATTTCATTGGGAGATCGAAATTTTTAAATTACCTCGATGCGCGCAACTTTAACAAGCCCGTTTAAACTGGCCCATTAAATTCGGGCCAAGCTTTCATCAGAGTGAACTGTAAGCGATTTAACAAATTGTTTTAAAGCCTTCCCCAACCGTTACAGTGGAAGCGCGTGAATTATTGGCGATGCATAAACGGACGTGTATACTCCGACGAAACAAGACCATAGCCGGACGGAAGGAACGCTCCACCAGTTATTATGGAATTCGAAGTGCTTACACGTACTTGCAATTCGTAATGTAACACTTTTCTTCCTGCGTTATTCGTATGATTTACGCGATCGCAAATAGTTAGACTGTCTTTATGCTGTCCAACAATTCTTTAAAAAAAAAACTGTCAAGTCTTACTCGATCTAACTTGCGGTAGTGTCATTCAAGCCTTCGGAACTTGAGTGTATAAGAAACACAAGAATGTTCCACATAGTCCAGATAATTTATACTTTCCTTTCTACGAATGCAGCTCTGAATTGCCGTACTAGGAGCGAGCACACTCATAGACAATGGCAAAAAGAGTGCCAGTGGTTCGTATAACGCCGCCAGTAAGTGTTTCTAACATTACTCTCATACGGTCACCCTTTTTGTGTGCTTCAGAAGAAAATCCACTGGCAGTCACAGAGTATCTGCTCCAAAATGCTTAGCCAGGTTTCGAGCTTCATAAAGATATGTCATTGACCCGCAATTATTCTAATTGTTTCTCGGTATTGATATCTTTGGTAAATCGAGCTTACCAAGTGGATAGAATGTAAATGGCTTGGCCTGTATTTCTGTAGTTGTCCCAAGCCGCATCTAAGTTGACACGACTTAGCAATGTAATTACATTTCTTTCAACACTATATTATGCAGCACCACCTGCAACCTCCTGTCACCACACACCGCCCATGAAGTATTCAGTAGCCCAACCTCACTTTAATGTTTAATGTAACACTGGAAAAGTAACGAAATAATAAATAACCACGAGTAGAAACACGCACTCCTTTACACTTTTAGCCGCACCGGTATACGACAGAATATATAAGTGGTAGTTTGTGTATTCATTTTAACTTACTTATTCAAAGGTCATCGTATTTACTGAGAGAATTTATGTGGAACATGTTACTATTTTCAATGCAATCCTTCGATGGGATGTAATTCTTAGTTGAAAATTCCGTCCTTGGTGACTCCACTGCAATGGATAGCCCTATCAAAGTTTCATACTATTGAGTACTCAAGATAGTTCGGTTCTCTACGGATCGTCCTATACATGGGCCATTCATGTACATCAGGTAACAGAATGCAACCGAAATGTCACATCGATTCATCCATTATAAGACAACTTTCCTGGCTAGCGGGATGCGACGTAGCGGCAAGAATTCCACGAGCTCTCGAAATGCGATTGCGATACCAGTGAAAACTTCGGTAATTCCATCCACCTCGGAAAATGGATCTTTGGAAATGCACTTTCAAGCCGTTGTCCGGGAAACGCGCCACTTTCATAAACCGGACCGATCGCGAGCAATAATATGCCCAACAGTTTTACGGTGAGTCAAACCGAGAAAGTGCGAGAAGTAGAATATTTCATTTGAGTAGAACGATTTTTCATTCTCCCGCAAGGATTTATTTAACGAGTTAATCTGGAGGCGTTCATTACGAATATACGACGGAAAGTGACATCCGCGTAAAAGGAGATGGATTCTGTTGTAGTAGATACACGGTAGAATAATTCCAGATTTAATACCACGGTGGTGTCGGCTGGAAATCCAGAACTTGACGTACGCGTTCTAGTTATTATATCACGATTCCGAATTGCCAGAATTTTCCATCTTCCACACCTTGGCTGATCCTAACTCGTCGAGTACAAATAGGACTGAACATGGCTGCACAAACACGATTAGGACGGAACAACCTAAGACACCTATCTATTGAATTTCTGGGATCGATGTCTCCGTTATGTGCTGCGGAGCCGCCCGAGGCAATTACATGCAAATATTTCCCTCAACGTTTTGCCACTTGGAGTTTCGGGATTGAATTTCTACTTTTTCTTCTCTTTAAGGAACAATCGAAATACAAAATCTAAAATGAAAATATAAGATACGTACTCGTAAATATCTTTCGAAATTGTGATGAGAATTGGGCCCCCTTGGGAATAGGATGCAGTGATTGCAACTATGGAAACCTGCGTCCATATCATTAAAGCTGGCCTCATTTTCCAAGATATGTGGAACACGGAGTCGGTGTACTTGTTAGTTACAAGCCATATCCACAGGTGACGTGAAGAAGAATTGATGGGGACGCTGGGCAAGAATTGTCCAGCAAGCAGGTTTACAGTGCGCATCGGTAATATTAACTTGCAAGGTATCGCGCTTCCCTAGCATTTCATTATGCGAGTAGGAGAGACGGCAGCACAGTAGGGTCGTAGATTTCTAGGGAAATTACCCGGAATACATCTGCCAGTGGAGCTGGCACGGCGCGGCGCGGCGGTCCTGTATTAGTCGCATGCACTGTCGCAAATTAATTTCCGAGTTCTCCTTTTTTCTAATGCATCTGGCGTGTCGACCGGCCTTTAACTCTCTCACAATACCTGCCACCCTTGGCACACCAACCGAGTGAGTTCTCGGAATAAAAAGATCACGAGAGTCGACCCGAGATCACCAATTACTTGTAATTACCACACGAGCGATCTCGCATTAAGTGTTCTCGCGGGATAGCTTTAGCTCGGCGCTCCGAGCATAATGTTCTTATACATATATGTCTCATTAGTGTTAGGTTGCGTGCCGACTATTACGTTGGCTCTTCGTTTAGACGGCTCGCAATGCTCGCCGTTTATATTCGTCCTTCTGGAGTGATTTTAGGGTATACAGCATTTGAATCCTCTTATTCTCGCTCCGACACACTATTAGCTGCAAATTTAGATCAGCTACACACCGGATGCAACATGCACTCTCGAAATGTTCTGTTTCGTGCATTAGAAGGGCCTTGCGGCTATACACAATAATCCTCTAGTCGTTGAGTGATACTCAACGCGTTGCTAAGTAGAATGTGGTTCATCATAGACTTACCATGATTCTGTTTCCGCTACAGGCGCTTAGTAAAAAGTAAAAACAGTCTCACATCCGAGGAGCACGATTTTGAATAAAGTTTGACAGAACAATCTTTATAAGGTTCTGCAACTGCAAATTTTATTCTACTTGAGCACGTCGTTTCTGAATCATTAATTTCATCCAATCCTAACCATTTTTTTGATGCTTTCCATTTTTTTTTTACTATTTCGGAGGCTGAAATTTTATGAAGAATGTTTTTAACGCCTCCGCAAAGAATGGCTCAGTCGCTGCAATACTGGCGCGAGCACGTTCGCCAGTTCTTTCAACAATTTTTCCTCCAGTCGGTATCAACTTCTTTGTGAAGTCCGGGTAGTGTGCGCTTGTCACATTGAGCACCAAGGTCCCCTTGCGCGGTCGCGTTAGCACAAAATGTGCATCGTTACACCATATATGTATTCCTATTGTGTCGACAGCTGAGTCGAGAGTGCGCTCGTTATTTACCTTGCTTTGTACTTCGACGATGTTTGCTGGAGGATACCTTTTTCCAAGTTATACATACTCGATACGTAAATAGCACGTGGGGAGTACTGAATCGATTTATGGAGAATATGGATACATATTTATTTTATTGTACGATTATTCCCGCACTGCCACTGCGGTGCTCCTTTGTTCGCGGTGACTAACAAGCCGAGTTCACGTTTCTTTTGGTGCGTATGGATTTTTCTTATTCAAATACTTGAGTTCGTTGTATAGCTTCATCAATGAATCATTTGCAACTCGAGAAGAATAGTTTTTGTAGCCAAATACCTTTCTTAGCGATCGCGCAAAACCGCAGTTGTAGTTGAGATACAATTTTCCTGAGGAGATCTACGAGTCACGACTGTCCCAGTTTCAGTAAGATTGGAATGATTCGAGAAATTGGCGAGGGAGTTCGTGCCAGTGGGTTGGGGAGGTAGCCAGTAGCGTGTATAAGAGCTTATATATAACCCTGCGTGGCTTTGGAGGCTAAATAAGAGGTCAAACGCATCGTGATTCATGTGTGTGTACTCTTCGAAGTACTAACGATCATGTAATTAGGTAAGTTTGCTCGGGTTCGATCGCTTGGAGTTACGTTTCAGTAATTTCTGTGGGGTTATTGGGTATTAGCGTTTTAAGATATGTGCGTTGCTGCCACCTAAGGCATAGAGTCATCTGTTAGAGGCTTCAGCCAACGATATCTTCCAGTGCTTATTACTCTGGATACTTTATTAATTAAAGTCTGAAATTAAAATGCACACGCTAAATAACATTTAATTTTCCTGAGAGCTACGTGGAAATTGATCGAGGCTATATGTACAAGAGTTTCGTTTCATTAGACGCGAATCGGGATTCCTTATTGCATCGATTGTCTGACCACCTGATACCATCCAGTTCCGTCCGGCTTATTTGATTACCTCGACATTTTAAGCTACTCAGGTGTAATCGTACTATCATTAATTAAAGCAAAGGAGGACGTAATTCTGTTTTCCAAGTCCGATAAGAGTTTCATCCAGTGATATCCATTAACGCGATTGAATTGATCGGCGAGAACCGCATATCGGGCAAGTTGGGAATTTGCTTTCGACATTTTTGCGGCGAACCGGATGTGACCCATTTGATTGATTTGATGTTAAATTGATTGTAACCGGGCATACTGTGCTTTGCTGAAATTTTCACTTCCGAATGGTAAATACATTTGCAATTAATAGCCCTTGCCGTTTGGTGGAAATGAAGAGTGGTTACAGGGAATTCAGACGTGTGAATGCAACCTGTGTGCGAAAGCTAATGAGCACGTTGCCTGGCCACTGCAATTAAACCTGGCCCACTATCTAATTATACGTCGGAACGCGTAGCCGCGTAGATTTAAACATTGTTGCGCTTCACGTATATTTGCTTTAACGAATCTTCAAAACCGATCATATTAACACCGATAGATTGTTTCGCCATTTGTTATCAGGTGAAACTAATTAATTCATATGGCATGAAGCATTAATTCGCACAAGTTGTTAATCTGAAAGCTTCCTTGGATCGTGGAATTAAATTCTCGCATGCTGTATAACAGGATATCGCTCGAAATAATTTGGCCAATCTTTTTTCATCACCATCTGACAGGAAAGTCTATAAGCACCATGTTCCCACTACATTGGCGAAAGCACGCTTATTAACTCGAATTTATTTAACTGGGAAAAACATAACGAAAAATCCTCAAGCGCGTGAACATAAAAACGATGATACTTGGAGCACTTGTTTGATAATGGCGAGAGAAAAGTACGGAAGCGGGAGTGGTTCCATTGCTTGAGAGGACCACTCCTGTGCCTGGATTTGCAATTACGGTGAAAGAGCATGTTGTCACCATTATCATGCAGCATCACGCTGCCATTGTTACCTACGAATGCAAGAATTGAAGTGGGTGGTTGGTGGGTATTCAGGAAAGTCAGTGCCGTAACGAAATTATGCTTCGTCCCGGAGTATTATAGGGCGGCCGACGCTTATGTAATGCTGAAATCCTGGGGAATAAGGCGTCGATAAACTCAGGACAAATCCCTCTTTAGCCGTGCAACACTACATTGGGCGTTTCCTTCCTTCCTTGTTTGTGGTCTCTTGCTCCCCAGTTCCCACCAGTTCTCCTGCCAAAGTAGAAATCAACTTTTCGTCGGGCCCGGGCGTAGGGAAGTGGGTGTATCTTGGCTAGGCGGAAACTGGAAGTGACATGATTCGTGGGGGCATTCGGATTAGATTGCTATGGCAAATACACTCTGTCAGAGAACTCGTCTGGAGGAAGCAAGAGAGATAGAGGGGAGGAGGACCAAGTAGGGTTCGAATTTCGGTCGTGTTCGAGTTCGAGCCAATGCTTCACGGGATCCTCTACACTGCTTTACTAGTTCTGGAATATAGACTGGTTTGGTGCCATGGAATATCGTGCAAACTTTCATGGCTCACCATTACATAAGTTCCATGTATACTCACTTGCCACGACTCGCTCGATGATCTTATTAATAATCCTGCCAGCGCGGACGGGATAACCATATTTTAAGAGCAGCGAATAACATGGACGCTAACATTTCCATTCACTCGCAATTTTTGTCCACGACCAGGGACATGGGACCTCCGTTAATTCTGCAGAGATAGAAAATGTTTCTGATAAAACCCGTAGAATTATTGCTGAATTTCGTGTACCGTGACATTTATCGTTATACCAGGCACAGGCAACCCCGGCTTATAATCCTTCAATGATACTTTGATGAGAAACTGCGAACGAAATCCTCTGGTGAGAAACTTTACTCCTGATATTTGCAGAAACCGATTTAAATTGGTGGTGCCCGAGGCTGATGAGTTCGAGGTAATGGTGCTTTCAGACAACAAAGATTGAATTTAGTGATTTTCTCTCTCTTATCGATTAAAGGGATCGGACTGTTTTCTCTGCGCGAACGTTTGCTAGATTCGGATTTCCTTCAATACCTTCCTCTGGCACTCGAGATGCCAATAACATCGGTTCACCCTACGTGTTTTCGGGCACGTATGTACATGTGGAAGGTTTGATCGAGCCGTTGGTACACGCACGATTTGCATTTAACATCCAGCAGTCTTGGGGCCGAAGGAGCAAGGGGATTTCATGAGAGAGAATCCTCGCGAAATCACTTTACCTGGCAGAACCTCGGCGTTATGTACACGGCGTCCTCCAGGGGTAGCTTTGTTGCCACAGGAGGTCGTAGGGTATTGAAAAAGTTGGCAACGACTGGATTAACTGTTGATGCTTTATTAAAACTTCCAATGAAGCAACCAAGTTCCTCGCCCTCCTACGCTTTACAAAATCGCGAGCATTGTAGAATCGAGATCAGTCGAAACTACGACAAAGAGTAAATTCATGCGTAAGATCGATTGTGAGTGTTAATCCCTTGGAGAGTGGTAGACGAGGAAGGTGAAGTGCCTTAGAGAACGGTAGGGCGTAGAGCAATTCAAAGCCATACATCATCACTGAGTCGTCGAATACCATTGGGACATTGTATGCCCATGAGATTTCGAAGGCTAAAACGATTCTGCTATATCTCTCCAGATGTCCTTTATCAATTCAATCTCTTTGCGGCTTAAAGTATCTTTAAGAACTGTTCATCCGCTCAAAGAATTCGATCTCACAAATTGCCCCTGTCTATCGAGGGCCTGTAAAGTACCATGGAAAATTTGAGTCGGCCGTGGACTCGAGAAAGTGGTCAAGGCTGTTCCCCGTCCGCCGTATGGTGTGCGCCTGCAGTCTCGCAAGTAGAATACGTCAATGCAAGGTCCGCCGTATCGCAGTAGTACGTTCACAGTTCACGCGTCTGATCAAGCGTAGGTAGTTCTTACAAAATCGCTTGGTCGGAATTATTAACTCAAGAAAGGAAGAAGAAATAATAAGCTTCTTACTCGAATTGCAGTACGTGTTCGCACGCGTCATTTCCATTTCTCGCTGCGGCGAACAAGGTAATAGTACGAATTAACGCTGCACCAGGGATACTGTTTGCAATAAGCATAGCTCCGGCACCCAGAAATGATTGCGGCAGTGTGGCAAAGGGAGAATTACGCATGGCAGTTTCATTGTTTCATGGGAGTCTCACGTAGAGGAAATATTGACCAGCCAGATTATTGGGTGTCCTGTGGTAAAGCCAGGGCGGCGCGGCGCTCTCTCTTTTCGGTTGCATCGGGCGGGCGTGCGTCGGGGGTGGTGAACTGGTGGCGGTGCAGGCGGTGCATGTGTACTCGCCAAGCCTGGGAAATGTTGGTTGGTTGGTTGGTTCGGCGGCACAGGTAGAAGTAGAAAGGGAGCGGTAAAGCAGGAAAGCCGAGTGCACGTGCGTTCCGAGTTTCCAGGGCTGCCGGACGTGGCAACCTTGAACGTTTTCTCTCTGTGTGTCGAGAGAAGCAGTTCGAGGAAATGAGGGCGGCGAAGGAAGGAAGGAAAACAAGGCGGCGGGTGGCGGGCGGCGGGCGGCGCGGCGAAGCGAGGCGCGCAGCTTCTGTCTGTGCCGGCTTGGAAAGAAGAATCGCGGAGTCGCTCGGGCGGCCACGGCGACGCTGCAAATGGCAACTCCCAAGGGAGATCAATATCTCCGCCAATCGTATTTCTCTCTTGACTACCGAGCACTGTCTCTCGACGATGCGAGGATATGGGCGCCCGTTTTTCCTCCTGCTTCCCTTGGCTTCGCCTCCTTCACGGCGCGGCGCGGCGCGCCTTTTTCCCCGAGCCAGCCTTTAACTGTCTAGCCTCGGTGGGTTTGCCCTTACCCGCTACTCTTCGTCCTCGCTGCTTGCCGGCCACTTGGTTCAGGTCAATGCCGGCAGACTTGTGTCCGGTGTACATCAATTCTTACGCCGCTTCTCCCAGAACATGAGTAAATAGAAGGGTCGAGTGATGAGCGAAGTCAGGAATAACGGCTGACTTCTTGGCCGTTAGTCCCTTATTTACGTCACACGTGCTCTGCCTGCCATCGCACGGCTCTAATGCTGCCAGGACCAGTTTATTTCCGAGTACTAGTTGGCCGCCTCAAGTCCTTTCGTCCACTTGTCAAGTTAAACTGCAACTGCGTGCACCAGTGAGTGAGTGAGCGGCAGCATACGGAATGTTAGTGCAAAAAGTTTGCCTCCTGATATGCTGCTGCCAAGTGCATGCCGCAACAGCTGCACCTTCATTAACGCCATTGCGAAGTTTGCCATTACGGTGGTTGATAAAACACTTGGAGCACCTAACTACCAGTCATTCTTAAAGAATCGATAAAGCCATCGCGGTTTCCTACTTCCTTTGTATTAATTGTTCACCGATTCCTCGGCATTTGCGAGGCTCACATGGATGGGAAGTATTTTATTCATTAACTCGCTTCATTGGAGAGAATGATCTTAGCCAAGGGTGCGGATTCCTCTCAAGTATTTATCCCTGGAAACCTTTAGAGAATTACTCTCTCGTGGCCGCTTTCCTGGAGCAATGCAACTCACGATCGTTCTCACTCGCTCGCTTGAAGGAAGCTATCGGATAAAGAAAATTTCGACGTTGTAAATACGCGTCTCAATTACAGTCGTTTGAGCCCGTTTCCCCATCTAGTTGGAACACGGGAGAACCGGAGACGGTGTTTCTTCAAACTTATCCCTTAATTTCTTTAATTGCTTTTGTGTTCTCAATCGCTTGACCTGCTTTCTTCCTTCGATATTGTATTTCTAGGGTGACGAGAGCTCTTTCAATATTTGAGGTACAACGGCACGGCAATGACCCAATTCGTATTCGTTGCAGAAAAATAGTAAAAGGGTACGCAGCTGTGTACCACAAGTGTGTCGCACAGAACATTCAGCATCCATCGTCACGTACAGGACGTCCTTCGAGGCTTCGGTTCTCGGACTTATGATCTTCCAGATATTTCGCGCAAATTCGTCTTCCGTGCTCTCCGCAAAAGTCTTTCCGAAATCGACGCCTTCCATTTTAATCATGAAATGCGATTGAAAAAGTTGTCAATTGTGAGACTTTTCAATCTGTTTTGTTCTCTTCTGAAACATTCTCAGTTCATTTTATACTGTAGCACTGTGCCTTGTTATATTAGTAAGGTGTAAATCATAGACACAAAAGCATTTGTTGCAAAGAAAGATTGAAATTGTTTGACGATAGCGACGGGAACGGCTGCTAGATTATAGCTGGAAAGTAAATAGAGCAGGTAAGCATATTCATACTCCAACGTGGCAATATGAGGGATGGGAAAAGCGAAGGTGATATACGTGCTATCTATTTTCATGATAAACAACCGCGAGTGCAGCGTTCCTGGAATCGGATTTGCGGGTGAACGAATTCGTGGCTCTCCAGAATAGATATCGGAGAGCAATTTTTCTTTCGAAATACCTCGGTAACTGCTTTATTTTGTGAAGTGTCCTGCGGGATAAAAATGAGTGTGTCAACTAGATTTAGAATTTTCGGAAAAATCAAGTATAACTGCGAACCGAGTGGGTATAACGACTATTTCTTAAGGATTTTTTAATGAGCAGATAGCACAACCGTCAGCAAGTTCACGTACCAAATTCCGATACTAAGATTTCAGTTGATTTTCAATTTACTACGCGAATTCCATACCTCCGTCGTTTCGATACATATAGTACTGTTCGTGCTCGGAATACTTCGGTTAGCCTCGTTCACTACACCGAGTGCGAACAGGTTCTTTTTACTATTTATCTTTCTTCAATGGAAATCGCGAGGACATTCTCCAGGGATATGCATAAACTTGCCTTTGCTCGAGCAGCTAAACAAAAGTCAACGAAAGGAGGATCTTGAATTTCAGGACAATGGAACTTTTCACACTTTACATCAGTCTCTCTCGTTGTCCAATATCACATTTCCATGAATGGAAGGAAACAAAAATATTTGCAATGTCGTTCTGTGCTATGAAAACTTTTTGGCATTCCAGTGTCGGAAGTCTTTCAGTATTCGCTCATATAAGAAAATGTACTGCGGAATGTCCTCATCTTCGTCCTTATCGATCTTAGAGAGCTCGACCTGTTTCTATGGGTTTACATTCTCTCGAATAAATGGGATGATTCGAAGGCTAGCCATTATTTCAGTTTTATAGCTAAAGACCGCGTACAGGACCTTATCCTCTCCGAATAAATAGCTACCCAATAGTTAATACATCAACTGGTTAAAGTATGCAGGGTGAAACTAAAAATCGCCGTAAATGAGAGGCACGTATACGAAATTTACCCTTCAACTTTACTTCTTTCGGAGACGGCGTCTTTTAGTAAAATAAATGAGGCGGGCATCTCGGCGTGGGCGACTTAAACGGGAGGGCACTTAACACTTGTCTTGCTTCGATGTAAACAGACGACAAAAGCGTAAAGGAGACAGTTTAATGAAGATCTTTCACGCACAGTACAACGAGCTCGTTATGCCGGCGCGAAATTGCATTGTTTCCCAGACCACAGGCGCGTTTCAATGCTTTAATAGTCCGCTAATGACCGTGTCCGTCATTAAATTTCGTAAATTTCAACCAACCCTTTGCTAACGCTTTGCCAATATTTTCATCCTCGCCTCGCTACAGCGCAAGCACGAAGAGTTCAATGAAATCACGCCAGATATTCAGCTGGCTCAAATCAATTTTGATACAATAAAAGACTAACGCGTCGCGACGGATGGAAGCCGAAAAATTCAAACGCACAATATATCGTCATTTGCTGTTATCAGCAAAAATATCTGTACAAATGAGTTTTTCACTTCAAGTCTATTAAAACAATTCGCCGAAAATGGGTTTTTACAAAATGACGGTAAAAAAATGTATCGTCGAGCAATAGTTTTCGGCTGAATGAACATCACATCAGTGAATTGTTTTATGGGTGTAAAAATGTGAGTGGCGATCTGTTAAACCTACTTGATTAAAATGAGAAAAAGCTTCTGTACCAGATTGCCTTTAAAATATTTTGCAAATCCATTAGGATTCTGTCTACGTGTTACAAGTCTCATTAATTAACGCCGACAGAGCGCGCATAACTCTTTAAAGAAATATTTGCGTATTATAATATTATGCAATATATTATTATACGATAAACTTTAATCTTTCCGACCTAACCAAGGCTAAAAGTACCAGTTGGCTAGTTACTTTCACATAGCGTGACATCGTATTTCTGAAAGTATCGTCGACCGGCGTTTCTTCATCGGAGTAATTTTATAGAGCGTTATAAATTTTAGTACATCGTCTTTACAAGAGGCGCCGGTTATCTATGGTTGAAGCAGCTCTTTTTATATGACTCGAAAAAGTGTATAAAGGTAAGGGCGACGTAAACGTAACCCTAGAATCATAGGACGGCAGAGATAATCCTGCAATAAAAGCGGGCTAACCACAGCTTTCTCCACACTCCAATGGAATTACTTCTTGAAAGCATCCAGGTCCACAAGCTCGATCTCATTTCCATAAACCCTGCAGCAAACGAATCTCCTGCAATACCCTATTTAATTACAATCCTTGCCGGGGATTTCCAGTAGTGCTGCTCCTTTCTGCACTACCCAGGCGCGCTTCACCGAAATCTAATCAGTCGTTCGGAATAACATATCTTCTACATATGGTGTTCAGAGCTCATTCCCCTTGAAGTTGTTCGTGACTCATCCTTTCCTCTGGCAGAGGATGAATCATGCTCTACCAAGATACAGAAAAAATACTTTGCTTCTGTCATGTGCTGAAAAATCGAGCCTCCATTTATCCTTTCATCATTCGATCGGCTGATCTATGCACTCTTTCAACGACGCTTTCCCTTAATCGTGCTTGGGAAGTCAACATGCTTCACATCATGATTAATTATATCAAGGTATATTGTATCGATCGAATGCAACAAATCCCTGCCGTGCGGAGTTGGTCGTCGTCCGTTGGAAAAGGCTTATCTTGTCTTTCCGGCTTTGTGACAGAGCGACCGAGGGAGGTAGAGTATAAAAAAATAGAAAACTCCTCAACTTCCCTCGATGGCACCTGATTGGAGGCCTTGTCGATACATGTTGACCTAATTAACGTTTGTATAACCCAAGCGGGTGTGGCCTTGCTCTTTCAATTAACTCATTCCAGCCTTGGCTCATGTCCCCCATTCTGTGCTTCTGCTTTAGTTCCTCTCTCTCTCTCTCTTTCTCTTTCCTTCTCGTTTTACCGCGCCTTCGTTCCTCCGTAGACCGTAGAATCCAGTTTGCTCTTGAAAAATAAGAGGCTTGATCGCCCTGGCCCGGCCGCACACTCAATCGTCATGCGGAAATATAATAATGCTAGCTTATACTGCACGCGGCACTTCCGCCGGAACTTGTTCAACCAGCTCTGACCTCATCTCGCTGCTCTTGCGCTCCTTTGTACTGCTGCGGTTTTTGCATATACACGTCTGCAGCTTACAAAGCCAGTCTCGTTTAGCTGAATTCTCCAGACCTACTGTAGTTTCGGCGATGCAGTTAGGAGCTGGTGGATGGGTGGGCGATGAGGATGACCGGGCGGCCAGCAAAGAGATGGAAATTACTCGTCGCATACATAAAATGTACACCAGCACCACTTTTGATATTAAGCCGAGGCCAGATTCTGAAAAAAGAGACTTTGTAGATTCCCTAGTTGGCGCATGGATACTGCCAATATAAGTTGCGCTGTGTAAGGCTTTCCTACGTTTCAGAGATTCGCATGCACCGCGCCAACTCGTTAGCGTGGAAACTAGTCGTCGTTGCAATTTGTAACTTCATGGCTTGGAAGTGAAATATCTGGTAATTAGTGATCACTGAAGATAGAACGAAAGGAATTCATATGTTGCGATCAGTGGTAACTTTCCTACAGGAAAGTTTCCTCCACGCGAGCTCCGTGGCAATTGAAATGATAGGAATGTTTCGGAGTACGATAGTATCGTATGTGCGGATTTGGCGATTAGAGCGTTTATTGAGTCATTGAAAGAGTGATTGAACGGTACCGTGAATGCAACTATGACCGTGTATCGCGTTAGTCCTCGATCGTACATTGGAATCGCTTGTGCCAGAGCTTTTTGCTGAATTAAAACGAGCCTTTTGCCGGGATTCATGCTGGACGAACGATCGGGTGACAGGCTCAGCCTGGAAAGTGGCCGCTGATATACGACCGATTCTCAGAGCGACCACTGCTGGAAATCGGTTCGCCATGTACACGCCCGATTGCATTCGCGCCGGCGACAAAGTGGTTTCTTTTTTCGCCGCGCCACACACAGATACGCAGTGCTGTCGTCGAATCAGCCACTCAATCACCTGTGATGAATTACCGCCATGACGAATGTAAAATGCCTCTCGGCGCCGCCGCCGCCGCCGCCGCGTCAGCCGTTCGGTCGTTGCACTCGACATTTATGTAATCGCCGCGAACTTCTGTCGTTATGGTGCAAGAAAGGACAGATTAAAATTGGCAGACTGATCAGATTGCTCTGTTAGATCGATTAATGTTGGACCATTAAGGATTTCATTCGATTTTATTTTTACTCCAGCGATTTCACGGATTAACAGCCGAAACTAGCATCGACTGATTTCCAATATTACTCGAAATTAGTACACCAATATATGTACAAATGTAGACATATGTGGATTGCTCATTCTATAGGCAGAACAAGCTATAATAACCGCATTGGTAAATATGGCAAACGATTGTCTGTTGATTGACGAGCGCGATCATTAACTACCAATCCAACTGAATTAGAGTGGACCTTTTATTCGAAGACTATTTTCCCTATCATGCTTGGCAAACCAGATGCTCGCGTATCGTTTCAACTTGAGAGAATGGGATCTCAATATGTAGACGAGACTCCTTCACATTGGTGGATGTGTGATATCTGCTGCTCTTAAAGATAAGTATGCTTCAATCTATGCTAATGCGGCAGGCCGACTTTCGTACTTCTCTCTCAAGGACCATTAGGCCAAGAGAGTTGAAGCAAAATTCAAATAATTGATGACCAACGCTAAACTCCAGTTCGCCCATTGCTCGACTTCTTCTTAGCAGAAGCTGCTCTGTCGATTCTTAATTTAACAATGGGAACATTCGCGCCACTCTACCAGCTAGTTTGCCCGAGTTGTCGAGTACTCTCGGCACTCACAGAGTATCGACTTTGTAGCTAACTTCTGAATTACCCATCAGGCATGACATTCCCTGCACTTTAATAATTCCCTCACAGTCAGTAATTTGAAATTAATCTGATTGCTACGCTCACCTTCAAATATGTACCCAAGGTATATCTGAATACATATTTGACCCAAGTACATATTTAACGTTTTCCGTTCATTTAACAGATACACTTTGTATGTTGTATCTTTCCAAGTTTTAATAACATCGGAAAACTTCTGTGAAGCGATATAAACAGTGACATTTCGCCATGAAATTATTATAAGGGCGATTGAGAGTGAGACACGTCGAAAAAGCACATCACGAAGGAAGAAAATGGTCGATTCGCCAGGTGTTCCTTTCATTAATCACAATGGACGTTTTAATTACGATGCCGCAACCGATTCGGGTCAGAAGAATCACAGATCGCTCACTGTAATTCGAGTGCAAGTTCGATTTAAATGCGGCGCCCGTCCTCTTCCTTGCAGGATATCCATCCCTGCGCTCTAATCGAATTGCTGTCCCGCTCTCGCTATATTCCAGTCCATTCGACACTCTTTGATAATGCATGTGGTTTCTTCTTCAAGTTACAAAAAATTCTGTCACTTGTTGCATAGTCATGAATTCTTTACAATAGTTTGGCAGTGGCATTAAATTGTCCATCGTTTACTGGTTTTAATTTTTAATTCGATTAACGCATCATTTATGTAGTTATTATAGATAATTAGATTTGACTAAGTGCTGGTCAGCATTAATTAATTAACTGCTTCAATAATTCGGTACATTTTTTTAGATTACCTGAAATTGTTCCGCATCAGTAATTAGAGCTTTTAAAATTGACATTTTCGCTGAGATTAGCAGCATCCCTCTTCGCCGTGAGATCCAAGTGTTAAATTAGTGGCGACGCCAGGGTTAATCGTTTTTTTCTGAACGTAGATTTACAACCGAGCGTTTGGCAATTCGGCAGATCGTAAATTTCCAACCCCTACAAAATTAGAGGGTCCACCGAAACTGGCAATTGGGGCTTCCGTATGGAGGAATTACCATGGTCGCCGTATTGTCAGAGTCGTGCGAAATTCAACCGCAAGTTCCAGTTCTCTTGGGCGGCGTCATTTGATCCGCCGCACTGTGAACCGTAAACCTCCAAAGTGCTAGGAAACAGAGAAAGCCGCCCTTGATTCGAGGAACAACGATGAGCCGAGACTATCGCGTGTTAAGAAATGCTATTTTTATCCGGGACTCGAAGCCTAAAATTCGGGGGTGCAGAGTTTCGTTAGTAACCTTTATATATACGTATACATAGGAAGGTGGTTCCGAGCCAAGCTGGTGCTTAGGCACGCGTGCACGTGGGTTAAGTGGATTCCAGCTCATTACTGTGTGAGCCACGACAACTTACGGCTCTAACTAAGAACGCTACATACACTTTCACCATTATCTTCAGTATCGCACAACCACTATTCCGATCACGTAGACCCTGCTGAATTGCATCAGATCCCTGAAAACAGATATTGAAGTTTTCTGCATGCAAAATGGAAACAACCCCTTTTTTCCAATTAAACTTTATTCGACAGTATCTGTCTTTTGTTCTGATCGTATTACAGGCAAACAGAGATAAACGAAAGAGGCAGGTATTATTACCCGATTGTCAGCTTAACAAAAACCAGCGGAATTAATCGCGAAAGTTTGCGCAGGAAAAATCCCACGAATGGAAATAGTATTTGAATAAACAGCTTTGTTTCGTGATATCATATTGGATGCAGGTTATTGAATAGGGATCGATCAAATGGTATAACGATTTTTTTTTATATGAAATCAATTAGTATTGGCATTCTTAAAGGGTTTTGTGGGTGTTACCGTTTGAAGAAAACATTGGATACTGTCCAAAATGTTACTAGGAGGGGGAAAAAAAGGAACGGCTGGCATAAAGTCAATGTTCCTTGTCTTGGTTTTGAAAAAATCTGCTAAACTCGCATTCACGTTGGCTGTTGGCCGCGTTACCGAACTCAGACTCTCTGAATTTACAACAGTTTGCGGAAAAAGGTGTGACGCAAATGAAACAATCCGTTACAGACAGGTGCGAGGGTGCAGAAGGGTGATGAATCACACGGCTGGAAAAATAAAATATTTACTGACTGCTCGACACTGGTTGAGCGAGCTGAGCGTTGTTAAACCTCCGCGCTACGCGTGTCAAAACGTTACAGGCACTATTTCAAATGTTACCGATGTGGCCCATGGTACGAAGCATTCGAGCTTTCTACTTGATTTCCTTCCTGTTTTTATTTACTCTTTTATTAATAATTATACAGGTATGTACGCGTTACACAATCTTATCAAAGTCCAGTTGTTCATGGAAAACAACTCCTTATCACTACACCGATGGAGCATAGATTAGATGTACTATGTACAAGAACGTCCTGGAGGGATGTACATTCGATCGTGTTTGCATAAAGTAATTATGAATTCCCCGTTATACTTCTCGCTGGACAGGTCAAACATGTAAACATATTTTACGATCACCCTTCCCAGTATAAGTAGTCTTGCGCAAGCTTCCTACCTACTAGTCTATCGAGTGTCGTCCACTGTATTGTACGTCTTGTTCTATCACGGAAGGCCCCGCGGCAGTGTAACTTCATTCATCGTGTGAAAGGTCGCATATGACGCATACATGCGGCTGCCATTGAATTGCCTGTCGAGTAAGTCGAAAATCACTGCCAGGGTAGTGCGGATATACCGATAGCATTGGCTCAAAGGGATCAGTGAGTTATCGAGCTAAATACTAACTTTGCTCATCCTCTCAAAAAGCGAGAGATCATGGGGTGGTGTTTCGGATTTATTCATTACAAAGGATAATTAATGCCGGCATAAAGTATGCCCTGTCAAAGGCTGGTTATTAAGTGAAGGATTTATTACAATATTTACATGAGGGATAATAATGTTTCGCAACGACATAATTGACTTTGGTAAATTTATTTCGATATTGAAGTCCACCGAAAGGAAAGAGTGGGTCACTCGGTCGCAATGCAGTACGGATAAAGGAACAATGGGCTTTTGACGAATCGTGTTCCTTTAATAAAGTTTATGGCGACTGGGAAATGTGGCATAATTAAATTCTGGTCGCGCGACTGGGCTCTACCTGACGGTATGATCTCTCGCCTCCGCCATCGAAGCTTTCTCATTGTTATTGGCTGCGAGAACTCCGTAAAATTTTGCGGTTCGTGCTATGAACGGAAAGGTTTTTACAGGAGCGACATAAACGGTTAGACTTATAGAATTTGGAATGTTACCAAGATCTCGTCGACGAGGGAAAGAAGCTTGCATTCTTTCCATTCCAGTTATTCGAACGTCGGCGGCAATTGACCTTTCACTTTGCTCCAAGGTTTGCTTGGCGTATTCTAGGGAGGGTGAAGATAAAAGTTCGGTTAGTCCTGGACGTGTTAATGGATCTTTGAAAAATTATATTTATCTTCGCATTGAAACGGGGTTGGTCGAGAGGCGCGGCGTGTTCTTGTCACTCTGCCCAAATTCATTTGTCATGTGGCTTCGACGATCCCTTTCCGACGATCACTGGATAACAGGAGTCATTAATAAGGTTAGCTATCCTATCCCGCACCCCCCCAACTGATCCCTTATCGCCACATATTATCGATTGCTTTATTATGTCATTCACGGGGCGAACGCAGTCGAAGCAATCAGGCATTCATGTGATTCAGGTGTGCATTTACCGATTTCAGGGGCCAGAATCGAAATGCTGTTCTTCAACTGTTTCCACTTCGTAAGTAATACACCCGCCACCGCACCGTTCCTATGTCGTTTCGTCGTGTATACCGTGCACGATCTATCTAGTATTTTCCTCTCGTCTGTATATCACCCTGCCCAAACCTCAATTGGTCGCACTCTCTTGTGTTTACTTGCACTCACCTATGTAACTTTGGAAATGGCACATTTTGGACTATCAATGCCAATAATTATCGTTAATTTGTCATACTTTTATTATTGTTAGTACCACCAAGTCAATTTCAAGATCCTGATGACTATTCGTTACGCACACTGCCACGATATAATGTACGAAAAAAGAGGTTCTCGGTGTTTTGTATCTTTGCGGTAATTAATACAGGCAGGGAATGAGAACGCGAATAGAACGTGGTGCCATAGAAAATGCCCGAGTAAGAAAAATGCACTGAAAGAAGCGAGATTTAATTGGCAATTAATATCGCACTACGGTCCTGGAAAAAAAGTTGACAGGTCCCCGCTAGCCGAGGGTGACTTAAACTAATATGCCTTAATTAGGCGTCCCGGGGCGAGGCAGAATGTCATTATCACTTCGAAAATAGTACAGCACGTTGCCTCGCCATGTATTTTCGGGGAACCTTGATACCCTACAGATGTCGGACACTTTGTTTGTAAAAGGGGTATGTGCACATATGCGGATTAGAGTTTGCTTGTACAGCGCATTATACCGAGAAGAGCAATTCAGCACTCCGCAGTCTTACTTCGGTACTGCTAAGCTCCGACACGTAATGTTGGTGCACCTCCAGTAAATAATAATGGGTCGAGGATGTTGTTAAGTCGACGAGTTTCCGAGGTACTCATCCGCTTAGTTAACGCGACATGGTTCAATTAGTCGTGTCAAAGTCCCCAAAAGCGAGGGCCTTGTCTGCACGATGCACGTTGTGTTGCTGATGCCTTGTTAAGATGTCGGTATCAGGCATTACCGCCTGACGAGTGGCTGCCCTATTCTACTTGCGCTAAGCTCGGTCGACTGGCAAACCAATTGGATCACCGTCAAATGCTGCAGTCCAGCCAGCATCTTCCATCGTTTATTTACAACATTATAAGAATGATATTCTTTTTTCGAATTTAGATTGAACGCAGTAATTCGACAAAACAATAATCAATCTTAAAGAGACGTCTTTCTCAATTCAACGTAATTATTTCTACTGGTGAACGGAAAGGGAAATGGAGGTATTTTGTGACGTTGGATATCTTCTTTCCGATTGGTGGACAATAGGGGGGCGGTATCCAGCAATTATTCAGGACTCAATGATCCGATTACATCGACGT
This sequence comes from Ectemnius cavifrons, assembly GCA_964023945.1. Classification (NCBI taxonomy): domain Eukaryota; kingdom Metazoa; phylum Arthropoda; class Insecta; order Hymenoptera; family Crabronidae; genus Ectemnius; species Ectemnius cavifrons. The sequence goes on along the minus strand of OZ030375.1, from coordinate 16,338,521 downwards.
TCCTGATGGGGCATTTATGTGGTTCGATCGCGCTGGAGGGCGACCCGCCAGAAATGCTCGTGGTCGCTGACAAAGCTGGTTAATAGTATGCTCAATAGATCGCTTTAAATGTAGGTCGCGCGGAAAGCAGGTAATGCTAAGTAATGCTAGTACAAAGCGTGGTGCGATGCGACGTGTCAGCGGAAATCGTCCGGTTTGCAGGGGCCGTCAGAAGCGAAGGTAGAGAAAGTGTAGTCGGATGGAAGGAGTGCATAAAATAACACTAGCAATTTCTGGCGTGTTCTGGTCCAATGTGGCATAGAGTGGCGGTGTTTCGGAGAAAGGAGAAAGAGGACAAATTCATCTGTGATTCAGCGGCGGATAAAGAGCGCTGCTCGCTCGCTCGGTCTGTCTGTCCATACATACATATAAGAGAGGAAGATCGTGGTGGTATCGTGGCGCGGCCGAGTAAACCCGCGACCCCAATGGCGATCGACGTGACGACTACTGGTAATAAAATTCCTGCTACTATGGAAACAGCACTTAATATGCCTACGGCGCAGCGAGATGGAAGTGGCTCGCCGGCGCGACGCGACGCAAGCCACCCGCCAGCCGCTCGGCCCGGCCCGGCCTGGCCCAGCCGCCCCGTATTTCCAGATATTCCTTCCGCTTCGTGAGAGGGAGAGAATACACTCAAAGAGACTGACAGTGAGAGTCAGACGGATACATATACATACATACATACATATATAGAGAGAGAAAGATGTCTCGTTGATTTATACGTAATTCGACCGCTGGATAAAAAAGGGCAATAGCGAGGAGAGATGCCTGTGTGCGAGAACAATTTGATACTGGCTCGTGGAATACACGCACCAGCCTCTTCTTTTTCCTTTAGTTTCTCTTTTCCGAGCAGACCCAGATATATCCCCGCAATTGATAAGCACGCGTCCCTGCCACGAAGACAGATTATAATTTGCGATACTGTCAAATTTCATCGATATTCATCCTGTTTCAATCATCAAATCCAATAGCAATATCCAGAAACGAGTCTTTCACTAAATCTGGGTGGGACTAGCGGATTATTACTGGAAGCTCTGGATGTATATTTGCAGGGACAGTTGAAATTGAACCCAGCAAAAACTGACTGCGATAATCGCTGGATGAAACTGCCGATGGGTGTTACGGTGTTGGTGAGAAGTTAGTAGCAGTCGTTTAAATGATGCTTTCGTATAAAAAGCAGAGGTAGAAGATGCTGGTAGTTTGCTTAGACGGAAACGAGAGCAGCGGCTGTTAGCGCTACGGGGGCATATTGCGAAGTCGCACTGAGCGGAGTAATATGTAGAGTTGAGCATTGTCCTCTTGTGCGAAGATTCTGCTGGAAACAAAGCGAATACCAGGGGTAGAGTTGCTCGGCACGCTTCGGTTGGGTTCCGGTTTATAAGGCGTGAAAAGAAGAAGAGGGCCTTTTGTTTCAATCCTAATCTAGATCTTCTCCTTATGCATCTCTGTGATAATACTTGCGGAGCAAGAGCGTCGGAAGTGCGCCAAACAGATTTGCCTCAGTTTCAATTTAACAGGGCTCTCTTGCTTTACTGCGAAAGACGGAAACTAGGGGTGGGAACATTTCGCGAGGAAGGGTAATTTGTAGTAAAGAGGAAACGATAGATTGCTGCTAAATTCCAGTTCTTAGAAATTCTGCGTGATAGTTCTCTTGTGAATAATTTAATTATATTCCATTATGCATACTTATAATTTATAATTAGGCGTTTCGTTGAGATACTCTTGTCATATTTCCATATTTCTGAATAGCATCCTTATACTCACATCGTTTATTATTAATAAGGTTAGAATTCTCTGGCAGGATAGAGATATTGATGCGGCTAGCCACGAGAGTGTAGTAAATACTTAAGTTCGTGAGAGGCACCATTAAGTAAACGAGATAAATTGAGTTTTAAGTGATCGCGATCGATGGCCAGTGCAAAACAGTGAGAATGAGGTTATTGGTTACTCCATCGGAGAGTCTAAGTGGCTGTAGCTACCTCAATTAGCCTTTAAACTTTCGCCCCCACAGCATTACCCAAGGATTTTGTCTCGATTCTCTGGTGATATGGCTTTCGTATTGTAACCACTCCCTCTAATTGCCTTGGAGAGTTTCTTGAAATAAGCGGAGTGGCGCATGACAATGAAAATATCGATTAGAATGCTAAGCTCTGAAACGATAAGGTACTTCAACCACTTCCATTCAATTGTTTATACTACTTTGGCATGTACCGTTGTTCGTTTTTTGTTATCGCCTCCCCAGTTATACCATTTGGTTTTTGGTGTACCTCTCCTGGCTGCGAGAGAGTGCGCGAAAGTTTTCTGTTTTCTTGCACAATTCCGCCGATTGAAAGCCAGGCTTTCTCTCTTCACTTCTTTGTCCCCGCTTTAATCCTCTCGCTTCCTAGTGGAGATGCCCGCGGTGACAAGATAGATCAATAAGAGCGAAGTTTCGTGCGTCTCCTTTGATGTATTGATTCAGCCTCGGTTAGCCCCGGCTCTATTAAAACACTTTTTTATTTATAGAAGGGGCGAAGGATCCTTCCACTTTGTGCTATTAAGATATAAGATATTCTCTCGAAATATGTAGACACGCTTTGTTTAGCCGACCTACTTTATTCATCCTAAAGAATCAGCTTTCTCGCGAGACACAAGTTCTACCAGTTATTCATACTCGTGAGTTTCTTCATTATTCGGATATTCATATCTCGCGTGTTTTTTTATGGCTCAAATTCGACATTAGATAGAAGAATTTAGAGAAAAACGTGTGGGAGATTCTCAAGTAAAAACGCTTCGCACGAAGAACCTACTGATTACGCCTGGCGCAATCAATCTTTTTGATAACGGCGGCCAAGTTTTTCTCCAAATCCGAGGCGCTTGCGGTCTCATTGGAGAAATGCTGCTGCTCCGACATCCTCGACGAGCAACATTGAGAGCTGCTTCATCGAAATGAGCTCGAAACACTTGAACTTTAATGTGTACCGCGGGGCTGCCCCCACCGTCTTTATTCTCCCGGAGAGCGAGCTTCTCCATCCGTCGGGCGGTGTACGTCCCTCAGCCGGTTTTCCCATCCCGTCGTCGACGGAGGGACGATTGACGTATCGATTCCAGCAGGGTGGTGCAGTCTGGCCTTCGCCGTCGTGTCTGCGTGTTCCAAAAGTGCTGGCGCTGCCTATCTCGGCGCAGTTGCTTCTTCTTATTCTTTTCCGTAATTCTTCTTTCCAGTTCTGCTTCAACCCTCTGTGTTCTAAGCTTTATTCCTCCCTCCACAAGACGCACTTCCATCGAGGAGCTTCTTGCATTTGGTTTCCGCGCGAAATCGAGACCAGGCTAGACAAACTCGCGTGCTCTCCACGTGACAAAGCCCGCCTCGCACCATTGTCGGGAGCGGCAGTTGTGCGGTTTCTGATCCTGCTTCCGAGTATCGTTTCACCATCGACTAAGTTCGCCGTGATTTCATCGATCAAGCTTAAGGAGACTTGTTGGTGCCCGAATTCTCGGAAATACGAGTCTCACTGAGCAGACCCTGTCGCCCATTATAAAGACACCAGTGCAAGTACGCGATTGTCATCCCAATGGTGAAGTGCTTCCGGATTTCAAATGAAATTCCGAGTGATCGACCTTTTAGGGATCTCATTTACGATTGATGTCCTTTTTACTGCCCTCGGAAAACGCTTCTACACTTACTTCAACTAGTTCCTCAACAGATTGGTGTTAAAGTATCATTATGTTTGGCGCTCACAGTTTCCTTCTTTCAAACAGTGTTATCAAGGAGAAGAACTTCATTAATAATCCTTGTTCAATATACATGTAGCTCAAGGTGGAGTGTGTTAATGGTTCGATCAATGTGAAGGCGACATGATTTTAGAAAGCATGCACCTTCTATTGAAAAACTTGAAACTGTGTCATGATAACTCTGCAATTCACTATACCTGGCAGAGGTAGGCTACGAGAATGTTGGCGGCGCTACGTTAATACAATCAGAATGTAGTCCGCTAATAGAAAGAGATATTCGAGAATGTGGAAACATGTATCGCCGGAATACGATGTGTCAATGTCACTATCAGCACACGCACAATCTGACACTAGACTATATTTGGTACAAAGCAGCGAGGCGTCGGTTAACAGTTGCCGGCTGGTTCGAGGGTATTATTTCCGTCAAAGATTCAACATCCTGACATTAAAACAATAGGAAAATGAAGTGGAAAAGTTGATCGAAATGATGGATCTGGTTTCGAGCAAATAGAACTGACATTGGAGCCAGCGATACTGATGCAGTGTAATTGTACGTGTCACCCGGCTTGTCACCTTTATTTCCGCTCATGCTAATTTCAAGCCCACCGATTATGGAGTGGGAAATCAACTTAATAGTAACGTGGCGTGCTTGAACCGGAACCACGGAGCCCCTCATTGAAGAAAGCTGCGAGGGCAGAGCGGGAGCTCTCTCTCAGACAGAGGTTTGTAATCGAATTATTCTCGGGGATTAAAAAATTATCATTCTCAAAGCCAATATACTCATTCCGCTGCTGGAAAAGTTCTTTTAGTATTCGCAACTGATCTTATTACGGGATTTTTATTAGAAGTGATATATTGGATTACTTCATGTTACCTTTGAGGATACAAGAAAGATTTTTAAATGCAATCTTGGACTTTAATGAAACAAGTTTTTAATAGTAGCAGGAGTAGACGAATTTTTGTCGGAAAACACAATGGTCTCTGGCGAGCTGTATTAATTGCATTGTACCGTCCAAAAGTATTTCTCGAAAATGTGTTTTTTCTACACCTCTCGCTCCAATTGCGCAGTGGATTTCATCATTCCTGCTCCGGAGCGAGGCTGTATTCCACACGAATGAGCAAATATTCTCTTGCTAATATTGGCTTTTTACGTCGCCTCTCCTTTTTAATGTGGGAGCTGAGCAGGAGGGTAGTAATTATAGATTTTGTTAGGAAATCTTTACGCCTTGATTGTTCGGTCTCAACCTGCCCGGAGAAAGTGAATCGTGTCGCTAATTATTCCCGATTTATTACATAAATCGATGCATGGAAACATTGTTTGTATAGAAACATCAAATTCCAGAGATTCTTCAATTTACACCTTCGTATTCTTTTTCATTTGCTTAATTCCTTTCCGTTCTCTGCTCGTGCCTTTTCACTGCCTATTCAGTCGTTTTCGCCGGCTCGTTTTCCAGCAGGGCCTTCAACAGGTAGGCTCTATCTGCGATATCTAGTGCACCGTGCGAATTCCATTGATCCGGTTAAATGATCCGGATAGTCATTTGAATCGAGGTATTCTTCAAATTGAAAACTCCACAATCTCTAACAGAGAAAATCGTCTGTGACAAGTATCACCACTTTCCCATTGGTGTTTGTCAAGGCTTTCGTGACACGTGTAGCAGAATGTAGTACAATGAACTTGGCGGGAGGAATATCAGGAAATTAAAGGAAATCCGGCGAAACATTTGCCTTGGGGAATCCCTACGAGCACTATACTAACATTTGCTCACGATCTTGTGATAACATGTGCCATGTATGCGTAACGTTTCACTCTCGTCCGAGTGATCACAGTGGAACATGCTCCACTTCCCCGGAGGCTATTGCCATACCTTACCCAAGAGTCACAACATTAACTGAATTCTTTCTGTTAATACTTTATTCGCCGGCAATAGCAGTCCGTTATTGCGGCGCCGTTCCGAGTGATTTCACGATTAGTCGGATGTGTTATTTCCCTGTGAAATGGTTTTCTCCTAAATAGGCGACACTTTAATGCGAGACAGTGTGCTTTTCTGTATGCGTGCATTCGTTGGATGCTAGCCAGTTCGGTGTGGGAAGCCATTGTCATCATTAAGGCATTCGTTATTTGAATTAATGACCCTGCTTTTATTAATATTTATTTTGCTTGGCAGCTTCGTAATGGTGAATACAAACCCATTAATCGAATCTCCCTTCATGTCCAGATGCACCTGTGGTGGAAGAAGAGTTCGATTGCGGATCAAAAAGAGAGTGGAAAGGGCTTTGCAATGTTTAAAAGCAAAGGCCGAAAACGCTTCGAATAGGTTGTCTATCCAATTTGATTCGGACTTCAGCCTCCGTTATTCGCGAACCTCTCTCTTCCCGAATTGACGCAATTGCCAAATATTCCTTTGAGGCGTTGCGCTTCCCACTTCGTGGGCTTCCAAGCTCGACAAATTCGACTCGACAATACAATTCTCTACCCTTGCACCGCCCGACATTTCGCTCGGTGTTTTCCTTCATTCTCAGGAGAGAAAGGGGCAATATTCGGGACTTGTTTAAGTTGTTATTACGTGCCAGAACTATTTGCTGTGATAAGGAAAAAGCTCCTTCTCTGCCGACTAGATATTAGTTCTATCTTCAGTAGCGACAGGTGCACCCACGATTTAATTAAATCGGAGTTGGGAAATTACAAGACAATTGTTTTACTCTGACTCATCGATTAAATATGCCCGTTTAATACTCATTTATGTGCAGTGTCATCGTCAGCGGGTAGTAATTTCGACCGAATGAATGGTGTTTTTGGGGGTCGCTTAACTTGAAATCTACTACCCATTTCATTGAGTGCCTCGGGCCGAGATCGACACGAACTGACATGAAAATTGCAGAAAGCTTTAAAGATGTGTCCGATCGAAGGAGTTTGTCCAAGTTAGGGTCGAACCGCCTCGAAGGGCCAGTAGGACGAAATAAAATCAATTACAATTGGCCTGAGTGAGAGAGAGAGAGAGAGAGTGTGAATAGCAGTATCTCTTGGTAGGGCAAATTCGTTGGTGGTTCGCAAGGATGCTATAACAGCGCGACGAAAACTTGTGATTGATACGTGGGAACCCATTGACAATAGCTTCACCCTTGGGAGCCCTTCTAGAAGCCTCCAGATTCTCGACAAGGATTTTCCAAGTGATACCCGTTACTCTGCTAACTCTCGTTTTCTCTGCCTTTCGGTAGGGATCTACCTTGATGAATTGTCCCAGTTACATTTAATATCGTTATTATCACTGGTGAAGAGATCCTCCAGTGGGTACACATACCGCCATCAAGTGAATGACATCAAATTTTATCGTTATTCCAGACCGCTATTACACTTAATCGCTAAAATACCACAATTTGCCTATCAGTGTCAATTATTGTCTGCTATTACAGTGTAATACTGTAAATACAGTTCGAAATATCCGACAGTATATAAGTATTCGGTCGGATATAATATAATGAATATATTATGTAACTGGAAAAATGAAGGAAAGTGAAAAATGAGAACTAGAGAACGTTCTGGCGGGCAACGAACCTTGATGAATGTGTTGTACATGCGATGCTGTCAAGCTGGATGGAACATCCGACTGGGAATCTTATTCAGGGCCGTGCTGAAGAAAATGTTGTTCACAAGAAATCTGGCTGCACTTGTGACACTGAAAATATGAGAGGTTGCACTTTCTTTAACTTTATGTAAATGCAGCTGTCAGGAACTTGGAAAGTACACACTGCTTTTTAGATAAATCTTAAGTAGTCGAGAGGTCATAAAACTGTCAAGCATCTAAGGATATTTTAATTTAATGATAAATAAATTCTTATCTCCTCAGAATCTGCTCTAGTTTTTTTTATTATATAATTACGATGGTATTTTAATTATTTGCCTGTGAGTTTTAACGAATTTTCGGTATAAATTCAAGTTTCTCTTTAACACTGGTATTAACGGCCAAACCCTTAACAATGGAGGAGTTGCACGAAGACCATTAGTGCCTGCTTATCTTTCCACGTCCCTTCTATTTCTTTCTCGAATATAATGCCGTAATAATCTAGGGAATTTTTCCCGAGCTTAATTTTTTATAACGGTGCTTCGTGAAATACGTGCCCAGGTTTCTAAGTTGCCTCTTTGTTTCCAAACTTCGCAATTGTGTTTACCCGTTTTAGTGGTGGTATATCCGTCCTTTTTTGTTTATCTGCCTCTCTCTCTCTGTCCTTCGTAAAGTGCCTTCCTTATAAATTTATTTTTTGCCGTGGGACCAGTAAAAGTTGAACCAGACAGACTTTGAATTTCAATAAGCTACGTTCACATTACCGACGTTCTTGTCAGAATAAATACAAATCAGTCTAATGCGACATTTGCGAGAAGTGCAAGGTGGGATATTAATTCTCGACGTGAAACCGTCAACACCTGGCGCACATTTTATGCTCATAGGAACAATTTGCATGTGGATATTGGGGCTGAAATGACAACTTGAAATCTAATATCAGAGGAATTGTTCATCCATGGCAGGCGAACTCGTCCGAAAGTAGTCGTACATACGCCGAATGACAAATGTATAAGTCTTCGGATGAAAGTTAGTCGATGTTCGTTGGTTATCGCGGAACATGGCTGCTGAGTGCGAAGGGAGAACAAAATAATTGAAAAGTTACATAGTAAAGGAATATGCAGAAAATAACAGGAGAAAACGTAAAATGTGCGGAAATATTGGATGTCATGTCATGGCTTGGAGAGGATGTGCTGCACAACTTGCAACTTTGGTTCCCGGGCAACAAGTTTTTCCTTCAATAGTGCCGAATAACTCGCTTAAGCCTGCTTCCATAATTTTCAGTTACAGAGAATTTCCCCGGAATTTCGTAGAACTGTTAAAAGTTTGTTAATTTCGCATTGCTGGCTTCCAGGTTTGCATAACAATGTTAACCCCCGGCAGACCCGAAGTGGGAAAAGTTCCTTTGCTATCACCTACGGTACGGTTATGCTGTATCTCCATAAATGTTGAAGGAGTTACGCAATACACATAATGTACAAGTGTAATTCTAAAACACTCGTGTTCGACGAACCTCAACCATTTACTAAAAGTTGAAAGACCTATCCTGATACGTTCAAAATCAGTACTTTTGTTCGGAGGCCTATATTTCCACTTTTTCGTTCATCCTAGCGCTGCACAGCCATTCGAAACTCCACTTCCGCTTTAAGCATGTTAAACAAACACCAGGCGGCGTGAAAGAACGCTCGAGGCTGTAAGACCAGTGTGTGAAGAGTAGGCTCTTATAACGCTTGGCCGTCAATGTATGTGATACTTAGAAAGGTCATTGTCAGTACTGTTGAGTTGTAATGTGATACAAGGGAGCGGTATCAGAACATTATAGAAGAGGGTGATCTGTTATTGCAGATTAATCAATCATCTGCCATGTCGGTGGTTGTCATACCGTTTCAGGATCGACATACATAAATTAAATAAGCTTACCCCGACAATTCATCTTGAGCAATATACCTATCAACGATCAATTGTAGGAACTGCATATTTCCTCTAATACTTCGTTCTGGTGACTATGTTGTACTTTTCATATAAACTGCAGCAAAGAAATAAGTGGCGTTTGTGAAAGAGAAGGATGTTGTACGAACCTTCCGGAATGAAACACCTTGCCAATGAATTATTGAACACTCTGTGAATCGGAACGCGAGTGGCTTGAAAATATGGGCAAATTAAAATTTCAAATGGAGCCTCGGATTTCCTCCTTCAAACCGAGATGTACCCCTTTCTTCAATAGATTCGTTAAGGAATCCATTTCGGTGGATTTGCAAGTAAATTTTGGTCCATGCTCTATCTCAGTTATCCTAAGTAGGGAGAAGAGATTTAATTTAAATGGAAAAGTGTGACAAGTACTAGTCAGAGTTTCAAAGCATATTTAAAAGCTTTAAAGTTTTAGGAGTCGACAGACATTTACTCTTATAGTTTACTTTCTTCGATATATAATTTCAGTCCAGCGACGTATTGCGTAGTCTGTCTCAGGTGCGAGGTAAAGATCGATCGAAACTACCTCCTTTTTTCCTTATTTGCCATTATGGCACTCTCATCGGATACTGTTACCTAGGTATCGCTGGGTCAGGGTCATCCCTTGATCTCCAATCTCCATTATACCTTAAGTCATTTTTTGTCGGTCTGACGAGGCGCCATCGTTACCACTCTTCGTCTGATCAGTCGATTCCCCTCGAGTATCATTTTTGGTCCACTGCCTTCGCAAAGAACTGAAGGATCCAATCTGATGGAAATCAAGCTACCAGCATGAGAACAGTGCGTGCTCAGCTGTCGACTTTCCCAATAATACGTATCGCGAATCACATTTACCTTTGGCAGTATTTGACTTGGTAAGACTAGTACTCCACGTCGGAATTAGAGCTATCGAGAATTGTCGAGACCGTATAAATTATTACTCCTCATAGCGGTCCAGCCCCTTCCATTTCCAAGTTGGAAGGCTAACATTACCAAGAGCTTTAAGGGGGTGTAGGACAGTTAACCTTTACATTTTTATAAATTGTATAAATGTTGATGTGACTAAACCAATCACTTGGTGAGCACAGTCATTTTACCTTTAATTAGTATACTTGTACAGAGTAATTTGAGGTAAAAACATTTAAAATCAGATAAACAATAAGGCAGTTATTAATTGTTAAACATTACAATATTAATTATCCATAATAGTACTCTGCAGAGGATTTCTTTGGTACGGTTGGTCCAGTGAAGATCAGTTTTTACAGAGTTCTTTTTTAAGATCATAGCTAAAGCAGGGACCAAAATCATGCAGATAAGTCATGTGGAAGTTGATTAAAACCAATTGTTTATATTGTTAACCAATAAAACTCTATTTTCTGTAACTATTTGGTTATGCTAAATGTACTAAATGATTGAATATAATAACAAGTGTGGTCCCTGCTGTAACAGGTGGTACAGTTAATAATTGTGCAAAAGCGAAACCCATTTGAACCAATAGTTTTGGAAAAATCATCCGCACAGTACTATTATGCATAATTAATATTGTAATGTTTAACAATTAATAACTGCCTTATTGTTTATTTGATTTTAAATGTTTTTACCTCAAATGACTCTGTACAAGTATACTAATTAAAGGTAAAATGACTGTGCTCACCAAGTGATTGGTTTAGTCACACCAACATTTATACAATTTATAAAAATGTAAAGGTTAACTGTCCTACATCCTCTTAAATGTTTCGAACCTGTCCGTGTAATGATTTCTTCTAGAGTAATTTGACGTGTTTCCACGAGTCGTATGTTTTAATCAAAATCGAATTCGAGAATGTCCGGCTTAAAGTAAGATGTGCCATTCGAGAGGACTTTCGTAAACGACAATATTGGAAGAAGATCCTTTCTGGGTTTCCGCGGCTCTCGCAGCCTCATCAATCACGCATCCGAGATCATGGCTGACAATGAGCCTACAGACCGTATTTCTTGCTGGAATATATCGGCTATCTTTTTCTCATTCCATCAATCATCGGTCGCGAATTAATTCTGCTGATAAAACGACAATTTCACGCCCGAATGTTTGAAGAGCACTTTTAGCAAAATGATCACATCCACATTGCCATATTGCTTAAAAGAGTCGTTTTTTAGGAGTCTCACACTCTCGATCACTTATAACTCCCGTTATAAATTAATACCTACATTTAACTCGCATTGTAAATTGATTAATATATAAATATACTCGAGTATACTCCACTGGCAAGAGATAAATAGGGTATTTCCAAGGGTCCTTCGGTCACGCCGTGTTTTGACAACTTGGGTTTCTCGCATTTCCAAAGAGCCTGGCAACTGAGTTTTCCCGAAACTACTCTGAGCTTGGAATCAACGCCAGAGAGGGGAGAGTGGAGGAATTTCGGGCGCAAAGTGAAATGATATGGGCCGCCTGGAAATTTCTCCCTTGAAATCCGGAGGAGCAGGCGCGTGGGGTGGAAATTTACGAGGAAGTAGGTTATTGGGGTGTGAAGTACAGGGAAGGCAGCGGCGTCACTTGTGCGCGAATCACGCCTCCTTTTTCCTCGTACAGGAACTACCATAAGACAGCAGGCAGCCCCTTTGTTCCCTACGATCATCACAAGAACTTGGCAGTGAATCATGAGGCCGACCTTCATGATTCAGGAGAACCCCTTCGAGCTCCAATATTGTCAGGATACCCAACAACCAGGGACACGTGTCAAGAACGGTGAGATTCATAGAAACTCACGGTACGATGACCAGAAACTTTCCAAGTTCCGCATGCGTTCAGTCGACCTTTATATAGAAGCGATGCTGGAGGTAGTGAGCATTCGCCGCAGCGGAAGTTCAGTTTTGGCGAGCAGCTTCATCCGCTTGTATCACTTACTTTTGTCTAAACTCGCGAGACTCAACCAGAGTAGCGAGTATTTAAAGATGACATATATATTGTCTCGCAGGATTCGGGTCACGTTATATACGCCTCGGAATTCTCCTATGAAGTCTTCTTCTCGGCGTACAAAATGCCATCTCTCACAAGCTCGACTGCTACTCGACAGAATACATTCATCGGAAGAGTTTCTATGAGCAACCGGAAGGATTCGTGCAAATGACCGGGAATGGATGCGGCGATTGCGAAAATATTGTCAATGCCGTTGGAAAGGATCGTACAGCTTTTTCAAGCGGGTTTTCGCTCAAGAGGAAATCGATTGGTGCCTGGCGAATAAGCCTCTCAGTCGAGCTTATTGATATATCGTTAGGCGCTGAGAGCAAATGCGGGTACTGCCAGTTCTATCTCGAGTACCCTCGATGCTAGAGGTCACGAAATATGGGGCGTTCTCATAATTATATCACTTTGCTATTTTGCCTAATAACTTATTTATAAATATATCTACATCATACTAATAAAGTATCTGCACTTATCGTTGCAATTGGATCCGAGTACATAATCAATATGCATAGTATATCATAAACCAAATGATAGACATATTAATTGAATATTAATTTCGCTCTAAGTGAATCAGAACTTTAGTTTTACCAGGCAGGTGGAAGGCATAATTCCCGAAATCGATTAGAACGGAAATTGGTAGCGGCGTACGACGAAGTTACGATCTTCTCGACAGATCCGCGCAGGTTCCTTGATAATAACCACATGGTATGAGGTATGAAGCACTCAATATACATATATGAGAGAGTATGCACCTACTATGTAGTATATCTAAACTATGTTTCGGCTAATGCATACCGAAGTCCTGCAACCTAAAAGATACCGCACAATAATGACACAACCTATTACCGGATGAATCATCAGCTATATGTATTAGTGTACTAACTGAAAATTATTCGGGGACGGCACAGGTCAGTTTTGCCGACTAACGCCTGCTTTTAAAACGATACTCACATTTGTAGTCCGGCCGTGCCCGAAATCAATTTCTACCGGAGGGGATTCGCGTAAAGATACTTGGGATTTAACGGAGGCATCCACAAGAGATTTATGTTTATCGCATGCCACCACTTGTTCACTCGTGCTAGATATATTGTACTAAAAATTGTAAGACCATAATGGAAGGAATAAAACTGAAGCGGGCAAGCTTTCGCGGCAAGTACTGGCTTGTGCTTTCGAAAGTTCTCTCGCGTACATATATGAAGCGTGCCGCTTGGTTCACTCATCTATTACTTTCCTCAGGCGGTGCTCTCTCGCACGAGCGTGCCTTACCTCAAAGTAACATGTCCGCAAATTCAGTTGGCTTAATCGAGAAACTGAGAGATTAATCCCGGGTTATCGGAGATTGTCGGTCAAATTCTGACAAGCTGTATGTAATGTAAACGGCTAACGGCAATAGAGCAGTAATCGTCTAGCAAGAGCAATCGATATCCTCAACGTACGCTTTTTACGAGGGATCGTTAAAGAGTAGTTTTTAAGCTTGTTATGGTTACAGCCGAAACAATCCCGCTAAAGTAGCTGTCATAGACATTTCTTTCGGAACCAAGACTACCTACTTTCTTTTAAATTCAGTTGTCTTAATATGTGAAGGACCTGTTCTTCTAAAGTTGCCCTTTGCTTAAAGTTCTCCGCCTTAAAGAACTGTAGGCGACCCTTTTTCCCGGGAAACGAGTGACACGCATAAGTCAAGTGAGCCAGACCCTCTCGGTGTAGGGATAAGAACGAGGGTGCTTTTCGTTTGAGACTCGAGAAGGAAGACGACCTCGTGAGTAGATGAAATCGATAGTCCAGACTTTATGGTTAAAACGAATAACCTGTCGCGTATTAATCGCTCGAACAAATCAGCTAGCACCCACGGAAAATATCTTTTCGAGCTTTAAATAGAAACTTAAGGCACCTTCGGTATGATGAAAGGTTAACGGGATGTGAGGAATGATCGTATAAGCCGAATAGCTTTCCTCACATGGAAATTTCTTCTGCAGGTATACTTACTTGGAAGGTTCGTTTTCTAGAATATCGGGCTATTGACTACAACGGCAATGTACTGCCGACTAGATAGGTCCGGCAGCGTTGATTTCCTCTTTACACTCGGTTTAGCATCCAACGAGCCACCGTCTATGCCATAGAACCTGCCAGCAGCAGGTTTTACCCCTTGCGAAACCAAGCGTAAAGGTGCTATCGGTTCTGCAAAAATATTTGTTGAGCTATTTCGCCAGGTGCAACGATCTCCGTCTACCTTGACATACACACATTCTGAAACACATTGCAAGCCAGCCGCGCACGCTAGTACCGAAATCCCTTTTCCACTGCGGTTTTATCCAACATTCCTCAGAGTTGAATTCATCCTTTCATATATCCGTTTTAAATTAAATCTTGCGACGATGGTATCATTTTATTTAGAATTCCGCAGTGGTGAATTCAAAAATGCAATATATCTAAAACGGTAAAATACCGGGTTTCCATTTGGTAATGAAAAATTCGAAATCTTATTATCTGATAGCAAGAAGAACGGTGTTCCTACAGGTGTCCTTGATGAAGGAGTTTAATAAATCTTTTATTCGATTAAACCTTACTCAACAAATTACACCGATATCGGCTAATATTAAAGAAGATGTTTCGATACAAGGTTCGTTTTAAACTTTATTAATTTCGAATCTTAACTCAAATGCACTTTTCACCATCACTTTTTACTACAAAGCATAATGTTGGAATGAACAATCGAGGAATCGTACTCTATAGTGTCTTGGAATCGGCGCGATGGATATTGGAAAGAAGAATGATCTGCGTGCCAAACTCATAACGCTATGATCCTTTTGAATCCGTTATTACAAAAATATAATCGGACTTTAGGTGAGGTTCGGGGTATTGTGTTACGAGACGTCGACAGATGGGATCCGTAAAAGGATGAGAATGTGGCAGATACTGAAATCGGCAATCCCTTTGAAGACGAGCTGGTAATATCAAGCTCCTTTCGGAAATAAGCGGCCTTTCGGAACAGTGTCAGTGGCTTGAGTGGGGGCTGCCAATAACGATCGGGAGAAAATGATTTCATCTCTCGGGGACGCTTGCCGTTTCATTGCCTCCCTCTCGCCTCCCACTCTTCCTTGCTTTTCTCACTCGTTCCATTTAGTATAGCGTTATTCCGCTCGGCGGAATGATGATGGCGTGCTAATTAGTAACTGGCGGGGCTCGGTAATATCGACAATTTCATTTAAATTAGTGGCGTATAAAGGAACGAGCAGATCGTTCTGCAGGCCGAACAATTTGAATCGGTGTAAGTGAATGATTAAAATTCCAACGGTCCGACCGAGTCACTCAGTCGTCGCATGCGTTGTGTAGAATGGCAAGTTCGTCGCATCAAGGAAAGGTCAATTTTTCCCCGCATTTTCATTCCACCAGTCAGTTGGAAGAGAAGTAAAAAAGCTTCAACGATTGCCTTCATCCAACGTGATTCCTAGAAAGCCAACGTTCGCCCGACAGCTTCATTCAGTAATTGCAGATTGGAGGATTTAACGCTCTCTGCCTTGGCGATGAATATCTCACATATTTCAGTTATTAGTTAGAATCGGGTAACGATTAAAATTTCCCAATGAACGCCGTTAATGATCTCTTCCACCTCATTAAGCGAGCCATCGCGCCGCTAAAATATCGAGCGGCAAACTATCGCTTAATTAATAATCGCACATGCGCGCCCGCGAGCTAGAGAGGGCTGCATTTGCATAGAGACGCTCTGAACGTAGATATAACGAGTAAAATTTCATTACAAAGTAAATATGGTAATTGGTTTCGTTAGTAACTCGGCGATTACTAGAGGCGCGATGTCAAGTGCATCGATTGCAAGCTAGATAACGCATAACGAGGTTTCCCCAAAAAGGTCGAATCATGCATCTCGAATACAACTGTTAGTTGGCATCGATTTGACAGTAGTTGGAGCCCTGTTAACGTCCACTCTGGAACTAATATTGCAATTAAAGTGAACTGAACGCGCGAATAAGTAAAAGTAATTATAAGATGGGAAAGGCTTGCAACGATTAGCTTTGGAGAGAACAGTTGGCAAAATGTCCACTTGTCGAAAAAAGCGACCCAAGACGCTCAAACTCGGAATTGGGGCGACGCGCCCCATCTGTCAGACGCAGTTCAAAATACTGGCAACGGCTCTGGCTCTTATCATTCCGCTTAACGTTGATCCGGGGCAAAAACTTGGAGCGTGCCGAATGAACAATTGGACGGCTAATCTCGGCGAAGCCGGGCAAATGCCGAGTGATTGGCGAGGAAAAAGACGATAGCCTGAGGAGAGCGCTCTGCGAATCAAGTATCATCGAATCCCAGCGTGGTCCATTGACTTTTCGGCGCGGCGATCCATAGTTGATCGCTTCGTCGAGCCGAATAAATTTATGACAGTAATATCACCGGTACGATGGTTGGCGCGGTAGGAGTAGGAGCACGCTTTAAACCCGAGAGGCTTCCATTTAAAGCGAGCCTCCAACCACAATAATGGCCTTCTCCGATAAAAAGTGTTCTGTGATTGAGAACGCTTTTGCCGCCGGATACTCCCGTGTTACGAGCCTCTAACTTTCCTCTCCTCGTCTCGGCGCAAAGTACCTCATCGCCTTTCCAGTTACATATATCGACGAGTGCCTCGTGCAATGTCAGATAGAAATCAATGAACCACAAGAAGCCCCGCAATGGGGATTGATCTTGGACCGAGTGGTATTAACACAGTTACGGAAGATCGATTGAGTTTGACTTGCACGATCTCCAGTTCAGAGGGTTGCAAATTGGCACGGAGAATGGCAGCGCTCGTTTGTGTGTCTCTGGAGTAGATTGAATTCGATTGAGCCTGCTCGGCAAGAATTTTAACCGGCCGGAGGACAATGGAGCATAATGGAGAAGCACGCGCTTCTGTCGACAATTTAACTTAGCTAAGGTTTTTCGATTAAAGTTAATTACTTCAGAGACGGCTGCGTGCACGGATCTTGCCGAGTTGTTTTGGAGACGCTCGAACTTGGAAACACAATTTGAAGAGCCCCGCGAGAGTTGCCTTCGAGATTTTGCGGATGAGACGAACACCGAGCTAGCCCCTCGGGCATTTACTGTAAGCACGTCTTGTAACAGCTAGGTAATCCCTTGCTTCCCGTCTTCTAGAATAGCGTTCCATTCCTATTTTAACAGATATTAACCCTATTAGGACACTTGTCCAGTGTGGTTTGCTTTCGCATTACCGCTAACTATATTATGTAATGGTCCTACGAAACAAGATTATACATAGATAAAGGTTATCAAAACTTTTACGACAATCGTTGTCGTTGTCTTCCCAAGAGGAATGAAATATTTGCAACAATCAAAGTGGCTGTAAAAGTACAGCTTGCAAATCCACAGATTTTTTCCCACACACAACGCGAGCTAATACACATTTACCTACAAGTCAAAGTTTTATTGAATCCAGCGAAATGAATATGCGAGTGACGAACAATACGAAGTCCATAGTGTGGTCGCAATAAAATGTTACAGGGCAATCCGGACCGCCTAGTTTTAGTGGCAGTGAGCAATTAAGCGGCGCAAGCTTGATTCGACATGCATGCGACGCGATTTTTTATGAAACAATTTGCGAGGCTTGCCAGACGGGAAAGTAAAAACGAGGCGAAAGGATATTTGGTGTAATAAAATATTACGTGCAAAATCCCAGGCATATTTAACCGGAACATCGCAGATACAAACCATATCGCAAGTAGACGCGTTAAATTGCGAGTCTCCTGGGGAATTTCAATAACCACGGGCGAGAAAACTGTCAAAGTTGAAAGAAAATGTACAGAAAACTGTTTGTTGATACAACTACCTTAAAGTGGTCCGCACTTTACAAAGCTCGGCGTGCCAGATTCCAGCGATACATAGCACGCTGCATCCGCCTGGCCTGTATCGCCAGCACTCGGCTTTAATTCTCCTTTTCCATTGATGAGAAAAAAGGGAGCCTCTTCGGGAAGCCGGAGGCCAATGTGAGCGTCCGGATAAAATAAAGTCTAATCGCTTCTTAATCCCAGCGCATTTGAAAAGTAGGACCGCAGACCTTTGCACGACAATATATGTATGCCACGTCATCGCAAACGTGCTTTTAATGCCTGCATTAAGCTCGCATTTGGAAAGCCGCAATGTACCGTCCGAGCACTCTTGGCAAGCCCGCTTTTCTCCGCTCGATTGGTAAAATGCTTAATCCGTGGCTATTGTTGCGCCGGAATCATTTGCAGAGACTTTCCTCAATAATTCGGCGTTTGCCTTACGAAAAAGGTTTGCATTTGCGAAGTGTGAGAATCTTTGAAACTGTGACATTTACCAGGATTAATGGAAATCGTGAATGCTCAGGAACTTCTGTTACCAATTCTTCATTGGTTTACATGTTCTCGAAAAATCGGCTTGATGAATTGGTGTGCCAGTCTGCCATTATTATCATGCGACTAGAATTGTTAAAGGGATGCCTGAACAACAGATCTCCTCATTCATTTTGGAGTTTACCGTACCATGCTTTAGTACGGTACTCTCACGTCCATCCCACTTCCCCCATACAGCATCCGGGCTACCACTCCTATCCACGCGTGTCGCATAATTCGCGCAGGATTTTCCTCAAGAAATAAATTGGAATGGAAACCGAAACGTAGATTGCTATAAATTAAGTGAAAGGGTAGACCGTTTAAACTGGAGACGAGGTAATTATATGGCTTACATAAATACCGACAACATTTTTCCCGTTTCATTAAGATTTTCTTTCATTATAAGGAATTTACTGACACTTGTTCGGAATGAGAAATAGATATTACGAGGTAAATGGAGCATGCTTGACAGCATATTTCTCAAGCCAGAGATAGATTGTGACTCGACAGATGGTACATTTGCTAAATTCACTGTATTAAAAAGAACGTTTTTTCGCATCCCCGAGTAGATATGGTTCTATGTTAAAGCAGATAAGTTAGAGTACCTACCATTTAATATCACCTGAACTACACTTCACTTTTATACCCATTGCGGCTCTCGGCGGCCTCGGATTCTCGACTTTTTTCCCTGTGATAACTAGCGAAATGGTTAATTCCAGTTAGAATAGCACTTCGCGTCTGCAGGATTAGTTTGATTCCATGCTAATCCGCTATCTAGTATACGTAATGGTAAGGCTTATCTATCGGTTGCACGCCGATACTACGGGATTTGTAGTGTTGCTGCAATATATCCAAATGAAAATAGTGGTAAATGCGAATAGCATGTCTCCTAGCTAGGAGGCGTATAGATTTAAGCCATTGAAAATAGACTCTCCTAAAATAATCCAAATAATCGTTGTTCAGATTGCCAAATGCAATCGGATAAATAACTGTTGCCGTCGACTTTCCTTATTGAAGTACTAAAAATAAGTGGTATGGAAATCAGATCTAATATATCAAGTTATGAAAGAAGGGCGAGTGAACGTCGAACCTGCCAGCAGCATTACGAAGTTCAAAGTGCTTTTTGGTATCCGAGGAAGATAGAAACTTTGGAAAGCTGAATTCGTTATGAGGTGGGAGGCTGTCGGATCCAAGAAAGCACAGGAAAATTGAGACTCCGAACCAGCAGCTCTTCAAGAGCTGTCCATACTAATACACTCTAATGGCCCAACAGTCGGAACGAGTATCAACTCACCAGGGAATGTAACTTCACATTGCCCCAGGATACTTAATTAGCAGTGAGGAGTTAATTGCTCTAACTCTTGAGTGCAAGGCCATGTACATCTTGCCATGCACTTCCAGGACAGCACTTGATTCTTCTCCTAGCACACTCCACCCATTACGAATCGTAGGGTGAGAATTCATCCGAATGGGTAACGGATTATCGAAATTCTCAACTACGGAAGCAGAGAACATGTTAGGTACAAAAGTTGCAATTTAATTACCCTCCGTCAATACTGTAAGAGTAACTTCAATACTTCTCAAGTTGTGCAAAAGGCAAAGGAAGCGGGGCCGAATTTTCAAAGGTCCTTTATAGATTGATGCGCAAGGTGGAAGGCAATTTAAAAGAGAGTCAGAAAGTTTCTCTGGTATGTCTGTTCATCCGTTGGCAGGGTGCACAGCTACGTCCGATTTTTTGTACGCACTGAAGTCGCAAGTTTTAAAAGTGCAAAGTTGTAACTGCAACCCCCTCGAACTTGGCCATTCTGTGGTTGATTTCGTTCGACAAAGTTCTAGCAGCTGAGCCAGCTATCGGTGGACTATCAAAATTTGACGCTCAAATTGGTCTTGTACGTTGGGCAGTCTGGCCGACGATAGTTAGAACTAATAGAGCATGTATGCGTATGATTTTGGCAGTGGCGGTGACTATCACCAGTAATAATACACCGGCGAAACAATGAGGAAGCCACACCCAGGGAATTATCCTCGGGGAAAACGGACCTAGGTCTGCCTTTGGGTCAATCGCATATTTACCCTATCATACCCAGTTATTATTATGCTCCTACTACGCCTCCTCTCCTCTGTTGGCCTTAATTAATACACATCTGCATTAATTTCCCAAAGCACCGTGTATTGAATAACGGGTCGAGTATTTTTGTTCCTAATTTCGGTAGTGCTGCGACTCCGAGCTTTCAATCAGGCTGTGATCGATATTCAGAGACAGCAGTGTGAGAGGCCCTATAACCGTATGATTGATCTATCCAGCCGAAAAATGTTCCAATCGCTCGAGCTAGAGTGCGAAGAGCATCCCTGGGGAAGTAATTCCAATGAGACCAACTCACAAATGGCTCTCGCATCCTTTCGTTAGCGTCAGCATCGTTTACTGCAAAAGAGCCGTAAAGCTCAACGCGCACGACTCCTGCATTGTCGTGTTTGCCAATTCTACAAGGCAACGCGATATCACGGCGGGATACTGTCGCTTGCATTACAATGCTATCGGTAACAGTGGGGATGTTTCAGTTGATTCTGCGTTCCAGGCAATGTGAAACTCGTGTTTACGAATCGCGGCGCGGCACACCCCGGAAAACTGGTACTGCCAGCCATCTGCGCGACAAGCAAGTGATATGTAAATCCTATGGATCAGGCGCATGTGTTTCCTCCCACGAAGTCACCAGGCGAAATCTGAACATATATTATTTCATTGTCACCGAGAATAGAATAGAATCGATGGAGTAATTCGTGCGTGAGAAAAGTCTGCCAGTCATCTAATAGAAGAATGATCAAAAGGGAAAAGCGGATCGCCGCGCTGTGGGAGATTTTTAAAGGATGGTACATGAACGTTCCAGGTGGATCGTGCGGAGAACGAGGAGGCCCAGGGAGGAGGGGGTGGTGGCCTGTCGCCCCCAACGGCAGGCTGTAGCGGTGTGTCGAGTTCGAGGATGGGCCCGGGGCCCAATTCCGCCGGCAATCCATCCCCATCTGTTGTCCAATCGCCGACGACCTCGCGCGAGGACGAGGATGACGACGACGAGGAAAGCAGTGGGAGACGCTCGAATGGTCATTCCGGAACACGGTGAGACTACCTTTCACTCGTATTAATGTGATTCCTTTCAGTAATCTTTCATACTATTGCCACCCTAATGGATTAACAATAGTCTTCCCTACGGCACTATCTCCCAATGCACGTACTGACCATTTAGTGATTATCACTGCCTCATCAAATATGTCATGTTACGCGAAAGACGAGAATGCCCGTTTACTCCGAAGGGTAGTTCTTGCCTCAACTGCCCGGGTACTGCCAATATGTATACTTACCACAATCATTCTCGAGCAAGATGTTTTCGGGCTCTAGTAATATCTTCCTGTGATGGATGTTTCCATTTGTAATGCGGGAAATGTACGAGGTTCCAATGGCTTTGAGATCACGGCTGACGAGTGTAGATTTTATTCCATTCTTTGTATCGGATCATTGCACATCTTCATTTAATTGCATCATATTGGAAGGGTTAATGTTTAAGGAATGTAGCAGCGTCTTTTCAAATGGTGAGCACCCAAGAACTTTATCGACTTAAGCTTCCGTAGGAATATGCGATTCTCATTACAGGGTGCGTCATGAAAATGAGTTGAGCATGAAACGAGAGTTCCTCCCGTACATCCTTCTGAAGTGAGCGGTTTGCCCGGTGGCATTCCGAAGTAGTGCGAGGTGCGCATTTGCTGGCGTCGGCGCCGGTGTCGGCGTCAGCGTCGGCGTCGGCGTCGGCGGTTTAATATTCCTCGAGTATTTACCCCGAGTATATAGGGTGGATCTTCGCGCTTACCCCATATTTACCACAGGAAAGGGGCTTTTTTAGTTCTCGCGCGTACCACCACACCGCCTACCTCGTAACATAACTTTTTTTACATGCCCGCTGATAAAACCGGCTTTCCCGCGCCTACATTGCTCGATTTCGCAAACACCAACCTCCCCCATAACGACATAAGACCGAACGCAATTAAGAGCTTTTTACCAGCGAGTCGGATGATAAAGATCAAGCTAACATTACGAAATGAAAGCGGCAGTTCATAAAAGTTACGAAATTAATACCGGAACCTTATTCTTGAAAACTTTATTCCGGCTCGAGTTATATGATATTACAGCATCTGCGCGTACGTGTATGGCTTAATAAATAATTGCTGGAGCAGCTTCGGGGAAAGGCGCAAGATCTACTTGCGGCGGACGTGTCACCTAGACACTTAATTACGGAAGAAATACGAAGCCGCGAAGGTCTTTTCTTAATTGGGGTACACCGCGCATTTATGATGCAATTAACAAGGCCTGGAGCAGGATTTTTACGATGCGCTACAACTATTCTGATTTCAAGATTACCAAAGAATTGTTGCATTCTGGAATTTGCATGAGCGTCAGGATAAGTCTACGGATATCATTAACATATTTCTTTGGTTTCAAGAAGATCAAAGAACAAAGTATGCTTCGCAAAGCAGCATACTCAACAGGCCAGCTCGATATATTTCTTACTTATCGCCGTGCCAAAGTGTACTACGTGCTGTGTCTCACCATTTGAAGTGCACCGGCTCGACAGCACATGTGTCGATGTGTGCTACATGCATAATTCAAACACACACGTGCTCCGAACGCTTCTTGCATTTTTTTCAAGCTCCTCTCGGAGAAAGCTTTCGTATTTAAAGCACGAGGAATGTAGCTTGGATAGAAGGTATAGGTAAAATCTTGAAATAGTACACGAATACGAAAAGGATTTTTTTGATCGAGAATAAATAGTATTGTCAGACGTGCAAATAAATTATTTGATTAACATAACCGCGCTTCATCTACCTTCGCGCATATCACTTACATCGTGTCATGTTGTTTGGCACAATTTCATTATCCACGTTGATTGGCCGATCCACCACGGAAATAGCAGTAAATTCGAATAATCCTGCGTGTGTGCCGGTCATTAGGAGCGAATCGATGCACGCGAGAAACGTACGCCAATGGCCATACGGAGTGGTCACCGGTTTCTATATTAGCTTAATGGGTAGCGTGCATCATGTCAATCGAGGAGGAACCCTGGTCCTCCCATAAAGCGCGATTGGTTGGTAACTTAAGCGGAAAATCGACTCTCTTATCTTAGCTAGGGTTAGTCGCGCGCAGACATTCTATCCCCGAGTATCGCCGACCTACCGGCACTACCTGCCAGTCGGTCGAAGTTTTTGGACGCCGGAAGTAAGTCGACAGTTTCCGTCCATGCCACTCTTTACTTATAGTTCTTACGCTCCAAGTACACCCTGCTTCGTGACATTATTTTCGTGTTATTTGGAGTTCGAGTTATTTAGTTTTACGCTCGTTGTGTCGTAGATCTGTGTTTTCGTACGCCAGTGGTCCTTGTTTCGCCCGAAGCAGATTTGCTTCTCTTTGTCCCCCAAATTTCCTCTGGAAACGTGCCAGTGGCTTCTTGGCTTCTCTAATCGTACCCTCTCGCACGTATCCGTCCTTTCCATTTAGCACCATTGCGGAGCGTCGTCACTCGCCATTTGTTATTTTGTTCTCGCCAAAGTAGCACTTGACTAGGTAGGTCAACCACTCTTAAGGATCGGCAATGGAATGCAATTTCTTAGGGAGTAGTGAATCGGGAGGATTCGCATTGCGGCGGCCACCGGGCAAGCATTTCATTCGCCGCAAACCGATCGTTCGATGAACCAAGGTGTAAAATTGGTCCGGTTGCAATAGAATTGCAGAGTTGGTAGTTAAGCCAAGTTGATCGTTGATCGAGATGGACAGACGGGCGCAGAATGAGGCGTCAAATGAGCGTGATGTCGTGTGCATGCGGACTAATGCTAGTGAAGCAATCGCGAAGAGTGCTGGTATGGACCATCAGAGCCTTATGGACCAATCACTTTTTATTCTCTACTCGGCTAGCGATCAAAGCCGTCCTGAACGGTACGGCTGACTAGAATTCTATGAGGATAACAGCGTCATAAAACAACTATTCGTATTTTCTATCGCCTCATAGTGTGCCCAAATCAGTGGCCGTCACGATCGAAGATAGTAAATGAAAGGATTATTCTTGAAAAATCGGCAGTATTAGCGCAATCCTCGCGCTTCGAATCATTGACACGTAGAAGCATCCACGCATTCAATCGCTAATCATGATCTCGATGCCATGCGTGCCATGAGTAAGGGGGAATATCTCCGATCTATTAGTACATATAGTGCATGCCCGACCTAGAGCGAAGCGAGACTTATCGAAGAAAGAGGTCAGATGGAAAGCAGTGCGAGAAAAAGTGTGAGTGAAAGAAGCGCGCGGTCGGAGCGGAAGTGTGCGAGGAGAGAGAAGCGAGAAGCGAGAAGGGAGGAGTGGTTGTAAAGGTGGTCGGCGAAGAGTGTGCGAGACAGAGACTGAGAGGGTGAGAGGAGCAACCCGCGGTGGTTCTGTCTTCTTCGCAGGTGTTCGGCGATTTACAAACTGGGCGGCTCGTCGGAGGAGAGGGAGGTGACGGGGCCAGGAGCGACCTCGACGACCTCAGGATCCTTGGAGAGCAATGGCCCGGACGGTGAGATCCCTAGCGCGGCCAAGGGAGCCCATGGCACAAGGGGCTCGCAAAAGTGGAGTAACGTACGCGCTGCCATGACGCTATATTCCTCCCTACGCAAGATCAAGAGGTACTCCCGTCATTGCCCCCGATATCGACGGTAACCTCTGAACTCCACTCTCACATAACACTTTACTCGCATCGGCGCAAACACAAGACCATATGATCGACACGTCCCACTTTGAGCCAACCCCGGCGGGTTCAAACTTCGCCAAGGGAAAATCCCTTTACTTGTTATTGTACGCGTGCTTATCGCATTGGCACCGGGGATTAGTTCACCCTGGCTTTATCTCCAGTAACACTGACTCTTTTCGGCCATGTTACCCACTGTCCCAGGATTGCCTGCTGAAAAATGGCTCGCTAAACTTTAAGTAACTTTATTCCAGAGATATGCATAGACATCAGACTGTGCCGGGTATATCCATTTTTGGATTCTGGCTGCTAGTTATTTCCTGTAAAGAGCTGGCATTGTTTTCGTCCTCCTGAAACGTTGCCTTGGCAGGGCTCGATCCCCTTGCGGGTGACGCTCGAAGAAAAAAGATTTTCCCTCTAGTGGGAACACGATACACACACGCATACCCTCTATACAAGAAATTGTGAACGGTGTTCTTCAAGAATATTATGTTACTTATGCCAAAGTAATATTCATGCTTATTGAATATTTTATTGTTTCATTAATTCCAAGATAGAGCTAGTTTCGTGAAGGCACCGGTCGCTCAAACGAAGACAGCATCGAGCACGTGACTACTAGATACTGATTCACTACTGAGAACATCTGTCTTTCTAGAATTTCATTCTTACTCTGCTATACTATACTGACTTGCTGCGCATTAAATGCTCTATATTAGATGACGTAGCTGATAATGGCTAATCGCTATACTCGCTCTCTGAATAATCCTAAATATCATTGGTCCATTCCACGTGAATATCCTCGCATTGATTAAAAGGCCTGCTTCGAACAGCGCAATGCGAAATGTCCGAGTTCCATTTTCCTCCTGATATTAGAGCAATTCGACAACCGGCAGAGTCCAACGAAATTTCGGCTTCGCATGTGTCGCAAGGCAAGAAAATTATCGAATAGCCGAATATTTTACGGGCTTGGTCTTACAACTTTTTTCGTAGATTGAAGGTATAGATATATTCACTTGATCGTGACTATTTTATTGCACGTAAGACGATATAACTCAATAATCTTGTCATCGCGGAACGGAGATCATAAAACCCAGAAGAATGTTCGCCGATCGAATATGAAACCGTGCGAGACTGATCTGGGAGCGCTTATCCTTTCCTGTTCAATCTTTCTCAACGGAACTATGAAATATTCCTTGTTGTATTTTCCGAATATTCATAAATTAAAAACTCGCGCGATAATTCAAATATAACGAGATACAAAGCTCTTGCTGAGATCATCCGCCGGAAGGATTCCTTATTATTCGGATCACATAAGGTCGACCCACTGGTCCAGATTGCGGAGCGGGCGAGCGAATTGATCCGATGCCCGGCGACGGTATTTTTGATGAAAAATTTTCACCGCCCCCGGCAGACAGGACAAAGTAAACCGGGCTATGTCTCCAAGCCGATATTAGCACTCGTCAGGGAAGAGAAAGGATTGTAGAATATTACCTATATCTAGTAAGCCTTCAACCTTTTGAAAACAAAATCGTAAAGTATGGCTTATCGGACAGGCCTCGGAATTGCGCGCATCCTCTCATTGACCTATTACCAGCAACCCCTAAGTGAAGGCTGAAGTAAATTTTTAGTGCGCAAGCAAATTGCCAGTTCACTAGTTACTCGAGTGGTGTAGGAGAAATTTCATGCCAGACTACTAAAGGATATGGTGGCTGGAAACTTCACTTGGCTGAGCACACATGCTAAACCAGTAAGGGATGCTTCCTAACGGTAATCGTGAAAGTGAAGTCGTTTACTAAGTACAACGCGACTGTAATCGCGACCACGAAAACATACTTCTTCGGAAACGAGGCGAACCGGACGCAGCCAACTACATTCCGTTCTCCAAGTCCACGATTATTTCCCCCGGCAAGATTGCATAGCGCACACGTGTCCCGTGCACGCGCCCATAGCGAGAAAACGCTTGGCGAACACTTTAGAGAATAAAGATGCGATATTAGATGCGTTGCATTTGCAAGGCAGCCAGGAATTAGAACTTTTATATACCATAAAAGTTTTAGACTAGAGAATACTCACATTGCACCAAGCTACATTTATTCTTTTATAATTTCCTTCCTAATGCTCGAATGAAACAGTGAACTGAATTCCTTAGAAACGAATGCTAGTTTTATACCTGTTATAGTCGCACACTTAGGGTGACACACGGGAGCCACGACGACACGATATTCCGAGATGTGAATGTATACTAATAATAAAAGAATGCGTAGTGGCATTAAAGGCGTTCCACTATCTAGTACTGCCTTAATCTAACTTACTTGATAACTTTCTCTCATTGTCGGTTCTTTCCCTATTTGTTTGTCTGTCTAACTATCTGTCTGTCTGTTTGTCTGTCTGTCTGTATGTCTGTCTGTTTGCCAGTCTGTCTGTCTGTCTGTCTGTCTGTCTATCTGCCTCTTATCCATCTGATGCTCTGATACTAAACCGGCGTGGCGTTTCCTCGATTCTCGCTCATTTCGCATTTCGAGCAAGAATCGCTTAGCCGGCCTGGCCTGTCTTAACGTCGAATTAGTCAGGACGATATGCGCCTCGAGTGTCCCCAACAAGGGATCGATCTGTCTTACTCTTTGGTGTTAATGCCTCTTGGCGAATGGACTGAAAGTAGGATTGCGCTATCTGTTTTTGCAAGAACCAGAATCATAGAGAAAATGGGCCACTCGCGAGATCAGCTCGCTGGAATAAAGTGGATCTTCCTGCTACCGGCATACACACACCCTATAAATTGCTCGTGCGAGCGGTGCAAAAGCGAGATTAATGCATGCGCAACTTGCATTGGACTTGAGAAAACATTTTCAAAGCGGCTATACATACATATACATTGGTGTATTCTATTTACGATGATCTGCATGCTGCGACAAGTCATAGAAAAGAATCGGCTGTCATAGAGCGTGTTTCCTCAACTGTGTCAATCTTATCGACTCATCGAACTAGATTAACAAGACTCATTCTATCTGACTGCTAAGGTTTCACGGTATATATTGCAAATGTTTATCTTACAAAAACACATCTGCAACATAAAATTGAAATATGCTTCAGGTTAAAACTGATGCAATTAATCCAGAAACGAAGAGCAGTAATAAAAGGACCTCTCGCGAAATCACTGTCCCTCGTGTTAGGCTATAACAAGAAAGACAACATCGGCAGGAATGTTCATTTGAACGAGTAGAAGAAGCACTTCTGATTAGGGTAGATTTTAAAGAATATTTTGAAAAAAGCAGAAAGCTCACCTTAAATCATTCAATAGACACTTACTACTTCCGACTTGGATCTGACACAAATTATTTATTGGCCAATAACGGGGTTTGGTATTCATTAGTGCCCTGCTTCTCTCTCTCTCTGTCTCTCTCCTTCTCTCTACAGTGAAAGAGTAGCAGCAGATCGAGCAGTGGCGAAAGTGGGTCTTGCCAGGATGACAGAAGTTCGAGTTACAGCTCTCTGAAGAGACGCGCTTCCTCCGGATTACATTTTATCGAGCGTACGTGCGTGCTCCAAATTAACTTTCACTTTTGTGTGAAGATTAAAGCTGCTGTCGTGGTAATCTGTTCTCTATAGCGACCCAATTTTATCTCTCCTAGCAAAATGTCCTCGTATTCGTGTGACAAATGAAAATGAGCATGGTAAGAGAGAGAGAGAGAGAGAGAGAGAGAGAGAGAGAGAGAGAGAGAGAGAGAGAGAGAGAGAGAGAGAGAGAGAGAAAAGCGGAGGTTGAAGCCCGATTTTGCCGACACGTTTTAATTTCTTACATACGTCAATACGTCCGCGCGAAGCTATCGATAATATCGATAGAGTAGATCGACTCAAAGTAAATAAATAGCGATTGAAACCTTGGCAGCTGGAGAAAAGCATAGAGTTCCAGTAGTTTTGATTAGTCAGCCTGGCTCGAGTCTACTACAGCGTTAAAGTTAGCTAATACAAGTTCGAAGTTCTGCCGAGGGGATAGCGCTTTTAATAAGATCAAAGTACAAGGCCGCTCGGTGGTTTTATTATCTCGAGTACTTAACTCGAGAATGCAAGTGCCAGAGGATCTCCAACTGTATTAGTCCCTCTTATTCACGGTACTCGGGAACGTGCCTTGCAAACTCTCTCGACGTTGTATCCTCGGCAATAACAGAAGGTAATGTTAATTGTCAGCGACTTGCAAGGGGTCGGGGATTCATGGAAGTGAACGCGGGGAAGATGCAGTGGCAGACTTGGAATAACAAACCAGTTGGTTTTTATTCCGAGGCTTTATATTATGTGCAGAGGAGAGCATAAAGTTCTCACGTGCTATCAAGTCGCACAGGCAAGTATAAGCGGCCGGGAATGGAGCCGATTCCTCCGGTGACCGAGTTAACCAGGGCGGTCCAATTTTCTTCGCGGCACTCAACTTTAACACCGCGATGCGAGGCAGCGTAATCATGCATTCCGTCCTTGACTGGCGATCCGCTCCACTTTCTGTTCGCAGAACGAAAAGCAATCAACGGTGGATGAAGCTGCGAACGACGGTCCAGCTGTCCTCAGCGATATCGACGATTCAGAAGAAGCCGCCGCTGAAGCGAGAGGATTCCTTCCTGAAGAGATTCTCTACCAGGCAGATACCGGCGAGCCAGGAAACGGTCGACACGGGGGAGGGCGAGGGTGACGGGAACGACGAGAAGGACTCGAGTGGACGTAGGCGGAGACGAGCACGAAGGCTTCAAAGGCCACCGAAAACAGTGGTCAATCCCGATGAGAATTTCTACTACTATTGGCTCATGTTGCTCTCGGCCTGCGTCCTCTACAACCTATGGACCCTCATCGTCAGGCAAAGTCTTCCGGAGCTACAAGCTCTCGCGCCCGCCGCCTGGTTGGCTTGCGATGGCTTTACGGACCTGGTCTTCTTCCTCGATGTTGCCGTACAATTTCGCACCGGCTACCTCGAGCAAGGCCTCATGGTTTGCAATAGCAAGAAACTCGCCGGCCACTACTTGAAATCGAAGGCGTTCATCCTGGACTTGCTCGCTCTACTGCCCCTGGACCTGCTACAAGTCAATCTTGGCAGTAATCCGATGCTGAGGTTCCCGCGCTTCCTCAAGATCTATCGTGTCTATAATTACTACTACATGGTGGAGTCGCGCACCGTCTATCCCAATCTCTGGCGCGTCCTAAACCTCATCCACATACTACTGATCTTGGCCCACTGGTTCGGCTGCTTCTACTATTTGCTCAGCGAAGCGGAGGGTTTCCAAGGCGACTGGGTCTACCCGTACAGGCCTGGCGAGTACTCCACCCTTACGAGGAAGTATCTCGGATCACTCTACTGGTCCACGCTCACCCTCACCACCATCGGGGACCTCCCCACGCCCGAGACCAACGCCGAGTGAGTGATAATCTCTCTACCAACATAACTCTTCTTCTCTTCTTCTCTTCTCCTTTCCTTTCTTCTTACAATTCTTCTCTCTCTTTCTATCGTAGCCTCTTTCTTCACCTTACTCCTGGTCTTCATATCCTCCTCCTACTGTCTCTTCTCGAGTTTTCGCCGGTAGATAGTTAGTAGTTTGAGCGCCGATCTCGAGCGCGGCCAGTCGCAATTCCGAGCTTACTTCCGACGAGACTTGAGAGGGAATGGAACTGTGGATTTTCAGGCACGGATCATAGAGACTTGTCATGCCCAAAATATTCCCGTGCTTGGTTTCCCAAATTTTTCCAGAGTAGAACTGTATTACGATATTTATATTTATTCATTGGTTCGTTGTGCGATTACGCTGTTGCGTTAAGTCTTGGTAGCCCTGGGTGATTGCTCGTCTTTTCATCTTACCAAGATCTCTTAAGAAGACGGGCTAATGATAGTGGAAGCTTGACGTCGTTAAGCCGGTCTCGTACTTGTTATCGTTCAATCTTTATTAGTTTTCCCTTGTTTTCCTTCTCATCAGAATCCAATGCCCCGAAATGTGAAAATTCTTTCATAAAACATATTACAAGATAATGCTAGCTGAACCTTACGCATCACCTTTAAGGATTTACATTAATGTCAAAGTGTATTCGATGTTGAAAGCTTGATGGCTCCGAAATTTTTGTAACCACTCCAGCGTACAAGGTCTCTGTTGTGACGTGCAGGTGGGTGACGCTGAAAGTCAACGGAAGGGCAGAAATGCCGCGTGAAGAGATGACGGAAAGTTATCGGAAGTTCGAATTAGTGAAACGTATGACTGCGTCGGGTACACACTATGGAAAAGCGATAAGCTGAAATTGGTAGACCGGGTCGATACAAAACGAAGCGAGCTTCCTCTATCAATTCGCCTGATCTATAATAGTTTTTGTATCTGAAATAGGGACGGCATGCGAACGAATGCGAATTGGAGATAGGGAATGAATACCGAAGAGGCAACGAGCCAAGTGCGATTGAAACCCCGTAACTCTTATTCAAATGGTTACACCTCTTTAAAAACATCGGCAACGGCTTTCTCATGCGTGTTGTAAAACTTTCATTCGAAGTATACTTCAAATGCAATTAATCATAAATACATTTTTTAATTAGGCATAGATTTCGTAATCCTCGTGGTATAAAAATTGTCGTACAATCACGTGTTTCCACGAAAATTTCCTGTCGTAAAGTTGTGCGGAACACACGCACAGTCGTAAAAAGTGCAATA
The DNA here is from genome assembly GCA_964023945.1 of Ectemnius cavifrons. Taxonomy (NCBI): domain Eukaryota; kingdom Metazoa; phylum Arthropoda; class Insecta; order Hymenoptera; family Crabronidae; genus Ectemnius; species Ectemnius cavifrons. The sequence continues at coordinate 16,306,537 of OZ030375.1, read as the reverse complement.
ACTTGATTTCAGTTGATTTTCTCCCGCCAATATCTTTACTGCGAAATACTAAAACCTTACAACTTTTTCTTCCGAAAGAAACCTGCACAATTTCCGTACTCGATCCTTGTGCGCCGTAGGATGATGAGAATGTTCGAATTAAAGCAACGACGCGCGTAAGCCGACGCGGCTGATTAAACATAGCAGGCATTTCCAATCCTGGCAGCTTGTCGTGAGAATATTGAAGTCGGATTTGGTATCCGGTAACTGGTGCTCGGAGTTTCGTTGGTAATCCAGATACGCGCACCCAGATACAGGAACTAATCCAATCCTAAAGAATTACACTCTAGCGCCTTCTAGAATTGCATCCTTCACTCGTTCGTCCTTGGATAAAGCTGAGCGGGAACGCTTGGTTCTGCTTTACTCGTCCATCTGACGTCACTTCTGTACGATTGCGAGTCAGAACTTCTTTGTAATTGCGCTGTATGTACAGAAAAAATTCTTGGCTCCTGCTGTATTGATCTATAGTTGAAATTTCGACCAGCTAGCACCTATATCAGTAATTGTCCGCAATAGATCACAGTCGCATACACTTCCTCGCAGGGGTTGCGAATTACGGGGGTGAAAGGTTATGCCGCTAGTTGCGCTCTATCAAATGCAACCCTGTTTGAATGGGGAGCCGCGTTGCTTTATGGCTTCATCGCAGTTCGTCGCTTTAAGATGTCATTGACTTGGTGGAATCACGCCTTTTTCATGTCTCTACCCTGCAACCCTATCAATAGACTACTTTATTTTCCTTCTCCTGGATTACCGGCTACCAATTCGGTCAATTGCAGCCGCGATTTTTCTTTCCCCCAAGATCACAGCCGAGCACACTTGTAGCTCCGGAGTGTGCCACTCGTTTCATCAAACGAATTAAATGCCCCGGGGTTTTCACATAGAGCAAAGGGTATGCGATGGTGCAAATAGCAGCGCGTCGAGGCTCTTGATAAAATGCATGTACTTGACAACGCGGATGCTCTTGCTTGAACCATCATCAGGGTTTCACTCAGTCGCATGGTGAAAAGTGCCAGTGAGGCATTCAAGCCACGCGTCTCATCTGCGAATACGAAATTAATTAACGTGTTACAATCGAGCACCATCAGCACCTTTCGAAGAAGCTCCGATACCATCCGAAGGTCGTTCTCCGCATTCGTTCGCATGCACTTGGGCTAAATTTTTGATAAAAGGGAAACGAATTGACAGGTGCAGGGAAAGAATTAATATTGGATTGATTGAACAGTCGACCCGATTCTCTACTGTCGAGGGACACTCCAACCACTCTTTGCTTCCCCTCGCATACGATATTCTGCACATCCACGATTGCTTGAATCAATAGCCAAATGATTCCCTTTTGTGGATTGAGGAATCGGAAAGCTACGGTGGAACGACACCACGCACCACTCCCCCGAGGGTGATGACCAATTCAGAGGTAATAAGGATATTGTGCCAACAGAAACTTGCTACCACCCTGGCAAATGGATAATTACTGCCGGATACGTATTCATTAATCCGTGCACTTGGATTACAGCGTAATCGCACTATCGTACCTCTGAGAGAGAAGCGCAGAGAACAGAGTGAAAATGTTTTCTTACGAATTCCGTGAGTTGGTTATAAGTAATTTCGGGAGAACGGTAATATCGGGTATTAGCATAACAGTTTAATCCGAGTTAGAGGAGCAGGTGTGCCACGTAGACTAGAGTATGGCGAGGAGTAACAAAGGGATAGGTCGGAAGAGACAGAGGCCGGAGAATTGTAAGGGATGGGAGATAGCTTTGATGATGGAATCGGCCGCTCGCGGCCCAACGCCCGCCTGATTTTCCATTGTCTCTTAAGTCAAGTCTCTCTCTGGCGCATTTGGAATTTGGATACACGTAGGAGAGAATTAGACTCGTGAAAGCGGTCTTGTTGTTGTTGTGTTGGCAGAGTTGTAGCGGGCGGCAATCCCCGGAGCCTCGCTCGTCGCGGCAGACTGTCCCGGCTTCTGCAGTTCAAGCATAACGGAGGGTATCTGTATCGTTCCCAAAGGAAAAAAAATGACAGACACGCCGAGAGCAGAGTGCGAGAGAGCAGGAATGCCAGGATGAAAGAGCGCTAGTCTGTCGGCGAGAATGTGGAGGGATAAAATAGACGGGCGCGCGTGGGTGCAAATGTGGGTGCGAATGTGGGTGCGAATGGCCTCGTGTCTCACAATATGATACAAAATTCTCGGCTTTCTTCGCGAAACTTTAATTGCAGCTCGTTCCTCCTAACATTTTCCTATGAGAAGGGTTTGAAACCTCAATTTCAGCCCTTTGTTTAATCGTCTCTGCTTAATAAATTTTATAACGGCTCAGTCGAGTCGCGCTTTATTGCCACTTTAAATCCTGCCGTCAGAAAAGGAAAGCGAAATTTTTATCTCTATTGAGTGTGTCTGCTTCGACACGATGTCAAGGGGTGCTTGCGGAGGATGGCTCGAAATTAATGCGATTGAGAACGAAAGTGAGAAGAGGAATACCTGAAGTAATGTGAAAAAGCTGGAGAACGACTGGGAAAAGAGCGCGAGAAGTAGACTGTATGAAAGAGACAACGTATGAAGAAAAGCCTGGGGAAAGCTCGAGTTCAGATTGGAAGGAATTAATAGGAAGTAGGAAGGGGTAATAGCGATAAGTGATACCGCGAGTTCACCTTACGTTGCTCGTTTCGAAGTACTTAGTTACCATAATCATTAATCAATTTTCTTCCTATATTCAATCACCAAAGTTAACTTTGCCAAAACAAATTAAGATAGGCAGCGATAAAATCCATTAAAAATTATGAATTACTTACCTTAAAGGACTTACTTAAACTTACATAGGACATTGAACTAGGAAAAAAGAAACTCAATTCTCCATTCCATTGGTGGCGCGTGTCAGGCGGGATTTAATTTCGAAAGTTCCCCAAGTTTCGGTTATAGATGGTCACAGCAATCATTCCGTGCTCTATCCAAAGTCTCCCAAACGATCCATAACTTCAACTGGTGGCACGTCGGCTGGAATCGTGCAACATTAATCCCCGAGGACTATAACACTCGTTTTCCACGAAATCAAACACTCTCACTAAATAAATGGGTGTAGGATACTATACATATACCAAGCATCAGTATTGGAAGGACGGTTTACCAGCCGGGCGAACCTTGGCAAACTTCGCGAGAGTTGTTCCGCTTTGAATGCACGAAACGTGCAGCGCAGAGCTTTCTCGAAAGCACGCTAAGAGATTCCAGTAGGAGCACGCGAAAGACCACAGGAAGAAGGAATGAGGATAGTGGGTGCCAGCTAGAACAGCTCGCATTGTACATAGTGTTACGTGCTTGGTACGCTGTCGAGTAAGAAAAAGTCAGATAGTCGGTCTGGCAGAGACGTGAATCAGGATATTCAGGGGATCGGGCTCGTAAAACTGGCAATGATGGCAGAGGCGCCGACAAACCTGGCAATTACTCTTTGTCGAGAAAGTCTCCGGTACCGGTAAATAGGTATTCCCGGTCGGAATGACATACATGGGGGAGCAGGCGATGCGCCTTTTCCAACGGCTGCTCCGCTCGTTCGCAGAGTGATCGATGGCAGTGTCTGCTCGCTTCGCACCCTGTCCATGATAGGGTCAAAAGGCTCCAACGGATCTGATAAAAAGCCACGCACTGTGTAACCTATCTATGCTCATATGCAAGCAGACACGTCGTTTAATCTATGCGAAACGACACTTGTCCGATACTGTCAAGTGCAAAAAATAGATAGCATGCTCAGTACTTAACGTCGCTTTGGTACACTTGGACCCATAAATTTGAGAGAAGTAAATTAATAAGTGTGTGTAATAAAAAGAAAAAGGAAGCGTGTCTTGCGAAGAAAAGAATTTGTAGAGTTTTCAGGCAGGCAAAGAAATAAATCGGTGGACAAAGACCATAATTTATCCGAGTTTCGCAAGTACGGGAAACAGTGACACGCTTAATTACCTTGCACTCTATTGTCGACTGTAAATTTGTCACACCTTACGGAAGCGTATTTCATAACGGGCGTATTTCACATATATAAAGCGCGCCTAGTGGGCAATCACCGGTTGAACGCGTGGTGCATGTCAAAAATGGGGTAACACTATAAATGTAAATTTCACACAGGTCGCTATCATGCGCTATGGCGTGTAGAACGACCACCACAGATTTATAGAACCCCTCCTGGTGAAAGTGGTGTGCATTCAATCATTGACCACGAGCAGTTAATGATCATAAATGTTGAGCTAAAGTCTATTGCAGCTTTATCCAATTTTTCATATCGATATATGTGTTCGACTTCGAAAAATTTGGTCAGTATAATTTGCCATTTAATAACGGAAAGAGGTATATTCGCCACGTGAAAGGAATACTTTGAGATGCGGTCTGGAAGGGCAAGTGGATTGGTGGAAGCCCGGCTTCCGAGTAGGAACACCGCACTTATTAAATTGTCCTCGAGCTAGCAAGAAGTTCGACAGCTTGATTAAGGTGCGAGGGATAAATGTGGCAGGTGCCAGTACGCTCCTTAATTTTTCGTCTCGGCTTCTTAATATCTGTGAAAGCCTTTAAAAGATTAAGCGGACAGTAATGTGTCCACGGTTTCTCGGACATCGAGCAAGAGAAGCAGAACAACGCAGGGCAGCGCGCATGTCATCGTGAACGCGTATCGACGACGAAAGTGAGGGTGGGTGGAAATCATCCTTTATCGCTGGCATTTCGAATTCCGACACGGTCCTATTACAAATGGTCCGCGTTGCGGTCGACGACAGTATTCGACCTAATTTGAATAATATCCCCGCTCGGATATTCGATCCCGTTTCACTGTGCCGCTCTCCTTCGGGCCCTTTGTAACCACACGCCATCCGTTTTCGCCAACACCCTTTAACCCTTGGACTAACACCATCGGAAAAAGTCACACACCTTGCCCAATATCTTACAGGATTTATTGAATGTCAGAAACAACCGAACATGTGTCACGAATGGATACAAATTCTCTGTCGCAAGGGGTTTAGTTCGGTTATCGATACTCGCTCGAAGCACGCTTTAATAGACCAGGAAATGTGACATGGTAATAAGATTTATGTATATTTATGCCGTCCGCAACTCCTATTCGAGTTTAAATACTTACGTCAGTTTAGTACGGCCTCAGAAGACCGAGCTCTCTCCCTCTACTCTAAAAGGATTTTCCAATCACTTACGAAACATAAAATCGACCGTAGCTCACTCCTAAAATCTGCAAAAATCTTGCATGCAAAGATGCACAATCGTTCAGACTTCTCTCCAGCTTCAGAACCATCAGTAATACTGGAACGTTGAAAAAGATCTTATCGTCCCCAAAGTCTTACACTACTTTCAAGAATTTCCCAAGATAATTCACTTTGACAGGGGCAGTCGATTAATATATTTTTTACCTCTTACCTGTTATTCAAATTGTTGAGTTTCATCTGCATTCGTTATATCTCTACGTTCTTCCATATTACTATCCATCGTTGCTGCGAGTATTTAATTATTTTTGTATTCATATTGAGGGGAGCAGCAAGCGAAGGCAGATGCGCACTTTCGAATTAACGACACCGTAAATAACATTAGAAATTAGGAAACAACATGAGCTCGATAACCGTTGGGATAAGTTAATGGAAAACGCTCGCACCCGCTCCTGATAGCCTCGTATAACGGGATTAGTGTAATCACATTAATAACAGGATCGATGCAGGCCGGAACTAATCGGTGTCCAACAGGAGATTCGAATTCTTAATAACCAAAATTACAAACAAGATAAACCAATTGCACACGACAGCCTCAGTCAATCGATTTTTTAAAAGTTTCCTCGGGATTCTTTGGTTCTAAGGTAAAAAGAACAGATCCGGTAAAAGGGTGCTGGTACCTTGCTGCTGGAAAAATTGGTGACAACAGTAGTGAACCCACCGAAAGTCAATCTCCTGGGACTTGAAATCCGGCTTTCAAACACGCTACATACTCGGTGAAAGCCAGACGGGAGACTCACTCATTACCTAACCATTTCGAGCGCGTTGAACCCGGAAAATCATTTCGGCGAAATGGAAACCGTTGGAATTACTTTGATTAAATATTGAATATTTCATTACTCCAAGATTATAGTAAATTACATCTCGGCATGAGTAATATAAGTCAAGCCGGGTGGCCCGGATATTATCTTTTAATTCGAATGTCGATGAGAGCCGAGCAATCAGCGTTTTTCCAATTTAATCCTTCCACGCTGAAATGGTCCTTATCGCGCAAAATCCGAGGAAACTCGACAGCAAGACTGAGGTCAAATGCTAAAAGCGCATTTCTCACTTTAGTTCCGAAATAACTATACCGCTTCGTTCGGTTTTAAAGTAATGCACTCTTACGCTTACATAGTCTTATCTTGAGTATTGTGAACAGCTTGGTTCCGCGAGGCAGACAAAGCAGACAAGCTCAGAAGGGCGCTCATAAATTTCAATGTTTCTACTCCGGAAAGAATAGTAACTCGTATCTTTGAAGCAGGCACTAACTTTCGTAAATACCCACACTCAATTTTCAATATTCTTCTTCTACTGCGATCCATTTATTTTGAATCTGTACAACTGTACAGGGTGGTTCACTTGCCTTTGAATCGCCAATGATGGATATAGGCAGTTGAAAATGGTATAATTATACGGTGTTGAGTAATTATAATATAAAGGAGTATTTATCGAGTCTTTTTCACACACAGACATTTGTTTATAATATCAAATTGTACTAATAATGGAAATAATTGGAACTCGAATGTGAAGGGGATGATTAAAAGGCAACTGACTCACCCTGTATACATGATGCAGATATAGAATTTCCAATTGTTGAATTCTTAAAAAGAATTTCCAAGTCTTTCGAGTCAAGAGTTTCAAGTATACACCGACTTAACACCGCGATTATTAAACGTGTTAGCGAAAGTTTTTCTCGAGTGGAGCCATAAACGTTGGGTGGCGCGTGGGAAGGGAAGCCTGATGATTTAGGAGAATGAAAAAGAGCAGGGAGAGGAATGAGAGGAGGGGGTCGAGAGATAACCGTTAGGAGGATGAAAGAGCTTGGCAAAAACTATAAAAGAGACAACTAAAGATCTTCTTCGTTCGAGGTCACCGGAAGTACGGGAATTCCAACGCCGGGGCAAGTTGGAGGAGAAAAGGCGGGGGAGAATTTTCGCTAGAGAATGAACGAAACTAGAGGAAAAATACGAGAGTGATAGTGGGGCAAGCGGAGTGTGCCAGTGGCTGGAAATGTATGAAAATGTGAGGATGTGCCTGCGTGTTGTACGTGTACACTGCGTTCGTAATGACTGAAGAATGGGCCGCGATGAAAGTGGGGAAATTGTGAGAGGCCGACACTCAGAAAAATGTCCCTGAGCACTCATCGGATTAAAAAGTTGTCGCGAAAACTATAATAAGCTTGAGTTGCCAGCGATGCAAATTGCCCGTCAAATTACCGGTAAATTAGCATTCGAAGTAGACACCAAGAGAATGAAAGGTGCTCTAATGAACGCTTGGAAATTCAGAGTTCGATTGAAGAGACGATTCGAGTCAGTATGAATACTAATAGAGGCAGGCCAGAATCCCGACGACCTTGCAATAAAGATTTCCCGAGCGAGCTTCAACTTCATCAGAGCATTATTCCTCCTTGCTACCGTAAGCCCTGGTATTCATATGCGCCCGAGTTCTTTTTGGAACCCCTCGAAATAAGGCTGATGAGGGGATGCGAACCCATTGAGAGTGGGTACATTTTTCTGAGCGGCTCAAGCCAATGAGCGTGGGATGGCTGTTGCGGATTGAGCGCGGAGTGAAGCATGGATGAGACCGGCAAGATGGAGAGTGATTGAGGAGAAAGAAGGACGGCGGTGCGGCGTGGGGAAAGGAAGAGAGTCAGGGGAGCAAGGAAGGAAGGAAGTACGCCAGAAGAAAGAGAGAAAGAGAGAAAGAGAGAAAGAGAGAAAGAAAGAAAGAAAGAAAGAAAGAAAGAGAGAAAGAACGGATGAAAGGAAGGAAGGAAGGAAGGAAGGACGGAAGGAAGGACGGAAGGAAGGAAGGAAGGAAAGGAAGGGAAAGAGAGAAAGAGGAGAAAGGCTCCGGCGGGGGCCGCTCGTCCGTAATCGGAGAACAGCGATCACATCCCCTTTGGACTGATCGACTCTTTTTCTCCCTTCCTGATTCACAGGTATGTCTTCACGATAGTCAGCTACCTGATCGGCGTCTTCATATTCGCGACGATCGTCGGCCAGGTCGGCAACGTAATCACCAATCGTAACGCGAATCGCCTGGAGTTCGAGAGGCTGCTGGACGGCGCCAAGACGTATATGCGTCACCATAAAGTCCCAGGGGGGATGAAGCGTAGGGTACTCAGGTGGTACGACTACAGTTGGTCCCGTGGAAGGATACAGGGCGGTGGCGATATTAATACCGCACTCGGTCTCCTTCCGGACAAGCTTAAAACCGAACTCGCCCTCCATGTCAACCTCTCCGTCCTCAAGAAAGTCACCATCTTCCAGGTAAGAACTTTCATCAATCGCCCCTCCCCATTTCATTCCGTTCATCGGACACACACACACACACACACACACACAGGCCTCGTACAATTAATCTGGCATCATGCAGAAGTTCCTCCAACAGTGAGGAAAAAAGCAAGCAACTTTAAACTCTGAAGCGACCGCTGGACTTTGACGCGAAAGCTGCTGAAACTGTTCTCTGAAAGTCGCCTGCGGGCGAACTGGTATCACTCGATGGTCTTTCCGTTGCACCGAACTTTCGGGTATTTCTTGTTTAACTTTCACTCGACGCTGAGCCACTGAAAGGACCATCGCCACCAGAGAAGAGACAGTCGAGCTGCTCCTTTGTTCTGAATTTCATTTGCATTTTCGTAGACTTTCAGACCCGCTACTCTTTTCGAACAGAGCATAGTTAAACCACCGCGCCACTTGATGGTTCTAACTTCTAACGTCCGATTTCAATGTAGTCCTACGTTCTCTGCTAATCATTTTTCTCATATCAATTTTTCGTTATATCGAACAAAGCTCACTGCTTCCTCGCTTTGCGTTACGCGGATACCAGTAGAAGAAGAGAAAGAAATAAAAGCTAATATTTCTCCATTGAAAAAAAGCGTCTTCCCCACTTTCCCACTTATTCTTTATCTTCCTTTTCTTCCGTCACAATGCCATGGTAATGGTCGATACATGTGCTCCACGACGTATATAGTCCAATTTATACCGCATACAACGCCTCTACCTTTGAAACTCCTGTTCGCAGCAGGTAGTCCGGCTTTTTGCTCCAGTAAAAGTCTTATTTGTCGGCACATAAAAGCAAAGAAAGGGGCGCAAAATAAAGTGCACCCTTCTCATATTCCTTAGCACAGGCACAATTCGATATTTAGATGAAAGAACCTGCGTATAAAAGTAGAGCACTTGCTTGTTCCTCAAGAAATGACAAATGAATGGACATTCAATTATCTTATTATCGGATAATAAATGGAAATGAGTGGAGAGAACTGTAGTGGTACGCACATCTACGTATAACTGTTTCGGTATCAGCAACCGATTGATTCTCCTATTAGCAATTTCGGATCACTTCCATGTGTCTAAGGTCGGTGCAACGCAAATTGGAGCTTGCATGGTCTCGTAATAAGAGCCCTAAGGTAGCGGTTGAAATACCACAGCATAGAACCCATCTAATTATACCAATAGAGCATCTAATCGATACACAATGCGGCTCCATTGTCTAATAATCGCGGCACTCCATAATAGATGAGCGTGTGAAATCATGTGGTCATCGACATTCTCCTAACAATAACAGATCACCCATCGACTAAACTGGCTTTTAAAAAAAATGTTTTACCATTTACAATATTATAAATAATAGAAGGCATAATCCGCAGGGAATGACCATTTTACTAGATAGTTGATTGATCCAAATCCCATTTAAATATTAACACGCCTCGTATGGAACAGAATGTTCAGAGCGGGCAGTACGATCTGCATAAAATGAATAGTCAGATACGGATTCCAACAGCCGGAACGAGATGGCACTGTAACCTTTTCTGAAAGAATGTCCCAAGATCCTAAACTAAAAGAGCAAGCTTTATTCACCGTTTTTCCGCCACCTTTCTCTGTTCTTCTCTTTTTCTCTCTCCCTCTCCGGTCTTGGGAAGAAATAAGAATTGTCAGAAGCAGATAGTGGTGACTCCTGCATTCCAATCACGAGAAATCTTTGAATGCACACGGTAGAAATGTGTCCAACTGCATGGCTTGACTTATCGGGTCGTCCTGCATAATGTGATCTGGTTTTCCGGTTTACGTATCTCTGTCCGAATTCCACTCTCGGGGAAAAGTCCTTCGAAAACTCCTGCGCCTGACAGTACACCCCCTAGAATCTACGAGTTACGCCGGGGGAGAAAAGTTTGATTTTTTTAGTGCACTCTGGCCCAAGGCTCCTCCAACTCGTCCTTCATGCACACAATAAAACATAATTGTCTACACGCAAAAGATTATTGTTACCGTACTAAACAATAACATTTAATGGGGCAAAAGAAATAAATTACAGTTCTACCGAGAGAATTGATCGATAGTCTCAGAAATCCTGGAAAATGGAAACAATTCAATCTTCTTTGATAAGGATAAGACGGAAATCCAGGAATGAAAAAGTACTTTTTAAAGAGTAGCAATCGTAAAGCTTTTTCTGATCATCCGCAGTTTCCATTACCTGGAGCAACTAGCATTGTGAAACGAAATTGATTTCCCTCAGAAGTAGCTAACTCACGCAACAAAGAAAATCTCATTGTAAACGCGGGGAAAACAGCAGATACTAACAATTGGAAAAGAAACATTTAGAAACTTCACTTACCAACACCGTCAACCGGAACTTTCCTGCAACACCTGACTGTGTATCGTATGCACTACAAAAGCGGCATTCACCAGTGCAAACAGGATAATAAAGCATAATAAAACACACGGTTCTATCCAGCATTCCACTAGAAATCAATCTTAAGTAATTTTTGACTGGAATTCCTATGACTTTCACTGAAAATGTGATTTTCTTGCATAAAGAAGGTGACGCGAACAGCGGAAATACTCGGACCATTATGGGACAGAGTAAATATGTCATTCTTATAATAGCTTTAAAAGAAATCGATACCATTCAACCATTAAATTCCATTGCCAGTTTGTACGTGGAAAACCCTGTGCAAACTGGATGAATCAATATTGAAATGGGCACGTACTACCGCAGTAGTACTAACTCATCGCCAGAGAGTTAAATGTGGGTAGTCGGGCAAAGGCGTCATTATAAGTTAATCCGAGTGGGTTCCTTCTGGTAATTACGATTACAAATCCAGTTTAATGTTCGGTACTTTAATAAAACTCGCCGTTAGTAATCCGAGTAATTATGACTTTCTGCATCATCCAGCTTAAAACGATAAAGAAAGCTCCGTTATCTCTATCAGTAGTTATGGTAAAAATAGGCCTACACGCTTCTTCTCAGAAGTCAGTAAAATTTCGAATCCATGATTTTATATGTATTGCTTGTCACAGATGTTCTTGTATCAACAGATAACCTTACCAGCATTACCGCTGATGGATATCACCCCCTGATATTCAGGCTTGACGGAAAAGTTTGTCCTCGATATTCGTGTTTAATCGATTGGCACGTTCAAACGGCCAGGAAAATTCCATGTCAACCGTATGCCTGCGATACTGTTTACCCACCCACGAGCTTTCTTCCCATTTGTATTAGTTCGGGAAAAAAGAAGGAGTGGAAGATTAAACTGCACCGTGGGTTGTCGGGATTCGAAAGTTTTCCTATTTATATTTCCAGTTTGGCGCACAGGACCGACCACTTGCAAAACAGATTCTTTCTTTAAGATTCTCTTGAAGAAACCAGTAAAGAAGTACCGAGTATTTCTTTGTCACTTTACGCGCGCAAGTGCGAATTCTTCTCGATACATGCCGGTGGTAAAGTATTCCAAAGCCGGGAAGAAGTGAAGGCAACTGAGTCGGAAATCTCTCGCTCCACTTCGCAGATAAACGCCGCGCCGCGCCGCGCCGGTTTCTTCGTATGAACTTCTCTCTTTCTGGGAATACAATGAATCGCCGGGCGAGTAAGAAAACCCTTTCCCAGACTACTCGGTGCTTTTCTGGACCCCGGCTGCTCCTTTTCCCGCTCTTACCTTTAATCTGCAGGCCATTAATATTTGTAAGGATAACAATCCTGATAAAAAAGGAGCAAAGAAATCAGACAGAAGACCAAGAAGATTTAAATTTAATCCACTGGGCTCTTTGAATTCAACCGTACCCTTGGATTCGTTAAATGAAATGGCGACGTTTTTCGCGATATTTAATCTCTGATTTTAGAGTGTACGAATCGTTACACCAATCTAATAAATTCCCCCCTTTCCCCACCGAGCTTTCGCTGACAAGCTTAATTGCCCCAACGAAACTGTGAAATTACTTTTGAGATATTGAAAAATTAATAAGAATAATAATCCGAATTTACTTTTTCATGCGAGCCCGAAAGAAGGAAAGCTTACCTTTATAAGAGTGTTACTTATCGGTCTCGAAAGAACTCCTGAAGCTTTTAGGAAGAAAGCCACACTATACAGGAAAGAGAGGATTGACATGAATTTCAGAGTAACTTCAGAACGATCTCCCCCGAGTGAGAAAGCTTCTTGTTGTTTCAACCTTGCAAGCAAGAATCCTTTCAGTTTTAAAAGTTTATTAAAACAATCAACAACGCAATTATCGTAACTTCTTACTATACACGATCTACATGAAAATGACCTTAGTAGACCTTGTTCCCTCCGTTAACTCTGTCGACATTAAATTCTACAAGTTTAAATAATGCAAAAATCTCCACGCAGGCTGTGCGAGTTTCTTCAGAAACATTGGACCAAGTTTTTGTCCCTTATACACCCCAATGAGAACTTTCAGCGAGAATACCTACGAGCTCGTGTGAGCAAATCGAGCCTCAGGATCAAAGTCCTCGTACTGCAGGATCATGTTTTATGCATACCGAACTGGAATTGGTCTAGAACGACATTCCCCCTGCTTCGTGGTGACGATATAAAGCATTTCAGTGTCAGTACGGACGCGGATGTGCCTTTAATATTAAATTGTAAGTCGTCTCCAAATTCTGCTCCACTTTTTTCTCGGCCAATGCATCTTACAAGCGAGTACTTTTGTGTTAGTTCGCCTACGCAGTCCGGATTTCTTCGAGCAAACGAACTGTCTAAAGCAAGCCACGCCATGAGCAATAAATCCTTGTTGTAAACAAGAAGGATACAACCGCAGAACTTGTACTTAATTATAAGAGCGCAACATCCCCTTTTCAGAAGGTTTTTAAGGACGGCATTGTAGCTTTAGCTTGCCTCGACCATTTCGGCCAACTTTAAATCAGAACGGACATCCTGACACTACCCCGAATTTCTCTGGACCAGCCCGAATTCCTTTAGACCATCTTCGACTGCTCAGGAAGTCTAGCAGCAAGAAGATTTCTGTCTGTTTGGTCCTTTTAAGGACGAAGTCTCATCTATTTTTATCTGCAGATCTTTAATGACATGTGCAGATAAACCGACAATGATGTAATACTTGATAATTTGATATTAGCAGAATTGAATGACGGTACCGCGAGAAAGAATCTTCTCAGTGGAGAAGGTGCTCCGGGGTGAAGAATTTGCCCCACCGATGAAATGCAATCGATCGTTTGTCTAAAATTTCAGGAATGCCAGCCGGAATTTCTGCACGATCTTGTCCTGAAGATGAAGGCGTACATATTCACACCAGGTGATTCAATATGTCGTAAGGGAGAGGTAGCGAGAGAAATGTTCATCATAGCCGATGGTATTCTTGAGGTAATCAGTGAAACCGGCCGCGTCCTCACCACCATGAAAGCAGGAGACTTCTTCGGAGAAATTGGCATATTGAGCCTAGGTGGCTTAAACAAGTAAGTATAGTTCGAACCGAGAGTTTCCAGCCTGGACAAGACACATGCCTCGGTATTTCTATCGATCACAGTCTTCGACTTATTAATTGCAATACTTGCAGGCGCACAGCGGATGTTCGTTCGGTCGGCTACTCGGAATTATTCAGCCTATCGCGCGAAGATGTGCTCGCAGCGATGAAAGATTACCCGGAGGCACAGGAGATACTACAAAATCTTGGTAAGAAGCGTCTAATGGAAGCGCAGAAGGTAGCAAGATCCTCGCGTCAACCAACATCACCGGGATATGGTTCCTCGGACAACAGCACTGGTAAGAGAATCGTGGATAAAGTGAAAAGCGACGTGAAGGGCTTGACGAGTGTTTTGAGGAAGAGCCGACGAAACACCCGGCCAGAAGAAAGCCTGGAACTCCAACCGTTGACGCCGAAAGCGCCAACGCTGAAGAGACAGCAAAAGTTCGAAGAGTGCCAAGACACGGTTGTTGCCAACACTCCAGAGCCACCGTCGCATCCGATCGGCGCTGGTTTGCCACTCTTGGCAAGACTCCGTCGCCTCAAGGAGAAGGAAGAACGCGAAGAGAAACGAAATTTAATGGAGACGCAGGTACATTATCCTGAGCAGCAACAACCACCAGTGGCGGAAGTGTTGCTCAAGGCAAAAAACGATCAGGAGATAACGCCTGAGAAGGAAATAGTTGCGAAGGAGCATGTTGCTGTAAAAACCACTATACTGGAAGAGGTACAGGATCAATCGCAGATTCTATTACAAAAGCAGCCATCTCTTCAAAAGCAGCTATCGCTTCAAACGCAGCCGTCGCTTCAAAAGCAGGCATCACTTCAAAAGCAGTCATCACTACAAAAGCAATCATCACTACAGAAACAACCCCCATTACAGAAACAACCATCACTTCAAAGACAGTCGTCACTTAAACCATCTATCCCAGATCAGCCGCTACAAAAACAATCATCGGTCCAAAGTACGACATCCAATGAGGAAGTAGCTCTCCGAAAATCGCCAACTATTTCCGATGCGGAGAATACCAACGAGACAAACTCAAGAAAATCTTGGGCGGCACTAAAGGATGCTTCGTTGACCAAAGAGAATTCGTCGCAAATGAGAAGCTCGCCAATTAAGAGGCTGGAATTGCAGGAGAGCGCTTCTCATCCAAAACAGCCTGTGAAAATGTATGCGTCTGTCGACGACTTATCACCAGAATACTATTGCCTGCCATTTGTGAAGAGGCTCGAGATACTGAATGAGAGACAGAAACTTGCGGAATTGGAGAAAGCGGTGAGAAGTTCGAGTCTCGATTGTGGCGAGAATACCGAAGGCGAGTTCGACAGTAATCTAACGAGGAGCCATTCAGAAGCTTCCGCTATCGAGTATGCCAGGAAGCTCGCAAAACTACAGGTACGTTTGCAGATTCAGGTGAATTATGCTCTACAGCAGTTGGTTAATAAAATTAGTACAAGTACAGAATACAAAACCCCTATACAAATCCCGACGCGTCCGTGAGTTGGCGCATTTGTTGCAATTTGTTGCAATTTGTTGCAATTTGTTGCCGTGTGTCGTATTCGAAATGAAGCTTTCACATGCATAGCAAGTAGAGTATGAACGTTGAAACTATCCGAACTTTTCTCATATGTCAAATGCGAATGCAAGAGATTGTGCAAACCACCAGGACGTATAATATATCGCGTAATCCAACTTCCAATAGCGAGCGGGCGGAAAGAAAAATGTAGAGTAGATCGATTTGCTTTTTGCATGTCAGAATGCACGCGATCTATGTAGAGAGATGGGCTTGCCAAAATAGAGGACTAGACAAGATTGAGAGAAGAATGGAAGTAGAAGTAAATTATTGAGTGGAAAGCGTGTAGCGTCACAAGGTAACAATGTTACTTAGGATCCTCAATTGTCACCTGAAAACGAGACGCTCGAGAGACGACTCCTGAAGAGCATCCTGAAAAAGCAATCACTGTCCAAGCTTGGGCGCTCGGAGACAATAAGTACATCAGAGTCCGAGACGGCCACTACTGAATTACAGAGACTGCTGCGTGCTCCTACGGTCGAGGGCTACGCAGCTCGGCACTCGAAGCTTTCGAAGAGCGTGACCTTCAACAAGTATACGCTCCAGAGTCCGCCGTCCGAGCAGCTTCCAGGGACTCATGCTTCAGCTGAGTCTCAACTGGCCGAATCTCAGGAGCAGACCTCGCTGTCGCCGCCCAACAAACTCACTTTCCGTCCTTTGGGCAGCGGGGATCTCCTCCACGTGGTGTCTGGCGGCCTGGTCTCTGATATCGTCGAGGTCATCAAGTCCCATCTGGTAAATTCAAATGACTACATCCCTACTTTCTATTTGATTTGACTGGTCTGCTTCATCCGAGATACACCAACTCTCCAAACTCTCGAGCTCATTCGGAAAATGCAAAAGGCAAGAATTCTCCTGCGCGCGGCAATGAGAGCTGGCTCTCAGTAGCGCCTAGCCGGTAAAGTTCACGACTCCAGCTTTCCCCCTCCGAAGTAATTTCCCTTGCAGAGATATCCACTGCGAGGCAAACTTACCGACTTTGGCAAGCAGTTCTGCGAAACTGCTTGAGCGAACTGTTCACAGCAACTCCCCCGCTCCCCCTTGCACGTCTCCACCTAATAACGCATTATGTACCTGCAGAGCTTCCCACTGACTCTTCAAGAATTACGGCTAGAAATCAATTATTCATCTTCGGCCAGATTGCGAGAAAAGTTACGATCGATAAGTTCATGTCATATTTTATATTGTCTTAAACTTTATTAACAACGACACCACTCGAAATCACGCATTCCGCCAACGAAGTTGAATTCTCTAAACTTCCAGGACGACTTCCATACGAAGTTCGATCGGCAATTCACATCGCTGAGGGTGGAAATACGTAAGCGAGACGAGATCATATCACAGCTCCAGACTCGTATTCTCGAACTGGAGCAAAGGGACTTCCGGGGCGGAGACTACTCTCCTGGAGATAGTACCGAACACGACGCCTCCTTCGAGGAAGACCTGGACGACGATCGTGAGGACCACCCGTTCATGCGCGACAGCTCGATCGACACCGTCTTGACAGCTCGATCACGTTTTCGACGCTCTTCGAGCGCAACTACCGAATCCAGCTTGCAAAACCGCAGGTCATGGGAAGAGCATTCTCACGAAGAAACCCTGGAACTTCGTGAACTGCCGAGCTCCATTCTCCCGCAAACTCAATCGAGGGCAGAGGTGGCGATTGATTTGGACTCGAACAGCGATAGTAGTAAGTCCGACGATGATTTCGGCATACGCGCCAGGACTGAGAGTGATGAGGAGGATGATGAAGACGGCAGTGTCAGGCAGAACGAGCACAATAACTGGGAACTGTCTATGCTGGCGGAGGAACTCTCGAGGCAAACGGAGAATGAGAACGCTGGTTCGGGCTCCTAGCGCATTAATGAGATCGTCGAAGTATTATGTTACCTCACGAGCACAGTGCAGTACGAGAGCTGGTACGACACCGGCACCAGCACCGCAACACTCTTCGAGAACGGTTACTCGTACTTACGATTAGACAGCGAAAACATCACTAGCAATAGCGAAACCTTATTCTAGCCGCGCCACTGTTAATCTCCAGAGTACGAGAAACCGTACTCTTCGGGCGCGCGATCTTCCATCCCGCCTCAAGATTCGTGGGCCAATGCGTACAAGCTCCATGGAAACACTTCTCTATTCTAGAAACGTCTAGATGAATCTTTAGCTACACACTAATGTATATATATATATCTAATTTTATTCAAATTCCCCGCGATTAAAATGACCCCCTCTTCCATGTCATTGAGTTTCTTTCAATTCTTTCCTACCGTTTCTATTTTTCCTCATTCGACGCAGCTTGGTAGGAAATGCAGATTGATTTTCGGAGGGGATTCAAGCCAAGTGTTTGTATTTGTCATTGGGATGTTTACACCTGTGGAAGGACATCATTCAAAGTGAAAAGTTGCGCAGACACAATGCCTGCAACGCCATGTATAAATGTGATGTACTTATCTCTTATTCTGAGCCGTTAAGTTTCACGATTTAGTGGTCCCTTGATTTCTATAGTAGTGGGACGATTTTGTAAAAAGGAATAAACTGTTCGAAATGTACATTCCAACATTCCAACTATGTAATTTTCACGTAAGATTTAGATAAACTCTCTTACTAATTTTGACTTAATCCCTGGTAACGATATCTACTACTCACTTAATAAATTTGAATAACTCTCCTACGTATTAAGTACATTTAAGAAGAAATATTTTAAACTATTGTAAGATTATGTTACAATCTTTTGTATATGTATGAGTCTCGGAAAAGTCTATCATCTTAGTTTTTCATCTGTGTAAAACTCATCTGTTTCCTGAACGCGATTTTGATACAGCGGGATATTGTCTTTCCCCAACTAGCAATTTTTATTTGGTAATTTAACTTTTTCCGGAGGGATTAGTGTCTATTGAGTAAGTATTGTACACAAGTATTTAGTGTTCGTTCTCGTTCCCGAATGCCATATAGAAAATCTTTCGATTATTCACTTCATCGCCTGTCAAGCACACAGTGTATTACGTAAATGTTCCTTTCATATTACCAAATCATCCAGACACATTTTTACTTTATTATTTCGGAAGCTCTTGATAAGTGGCGGATATTTCAAATAGAATGTACCTTAGATCAATTGACAGGAGCTATCTGATTTAATTAACATTTTCCTTTCGAATCTGCTCCACTTTTCCCCTGAAAAGCGAAAGCAAGCGACTCGCCTGCAAAGCACGCATCACTTTAAACGGTCGATTTGTTGAATTGTAAATATTCACAGGTGCCTGACAGAGGATATTATACTTGGGAGTATTTAGAATTTAAATGTAAGCACCTACTTAAATATGCAATGGGAAGTTCCACTCGAACACCAAGTCCCATTTCATCCGATATGATGCTAGACAAAAGTAACGTGCAAGCTGTTCCAGTGCGATCAGAACAACATTTATTTCAGTTGTCTGGAATCTTAAATTAAATCTATTAAATCTATTTTTAAATAGTAATATTCACATGCATATGTATTTTACTTTTACGCAAATTTCACTGACACTGTTCACATCACTATGGAAATGCATCAGTGCATTTCCGTTTGCGATAGTGTTTCCCTATAATATGCGATTTTGACTTCGCAGTATGAGACTTCGAAGCGGGGCAGAACAATGTATTTGGGAACAGAAAGGTACTTGAATATAAAGATACACTCCTGCAGCATATCTGCATATACCCATTTACGGGTACTCTTCGCGGTTGATACAACCGTGCATTGATTTGCTTATATATAATATTACACGAGGACACCTGCACTTACA
Source organism: Ectemnius cavifrons (assembly GCA_964023945.1). Taxonomy (NCBI): domain Eukaryota; kingdom Metazoa; phylum Arthropoda; class Insecta; order Hymenoptera; family Crabronidae; genus Ectemnius; species Ectemnius cavifrons. Next base: position 16,287,196 of record OZ030375.1, on the reverse strand, counting down.
TGAAATGTTGGGTAATTCTACGATCAGAGCGGTGATCGACACTTTTGCAAAGTTTCGCCAGTCTAATTCAAAGTTTGCGCGGATGATTCATTTCCCAGAATAAATTCGCCTCTCGTCTTCCTCTCTCACGCTGTCATTTGTGTTTTCGAAAAAGCTGATCCACAATCCTACGGAGAGATATTCGATGCTATAGAGAAATCATAATTGACTTAATTTTAAAGAGACGAATATATACATATATACATAAAGAGAAATATGTACAATTAAGATGGAAAGATTTAAATTGAAAAGAGAAACTTAATAAGAGTATATTACGCGTATACTGACCAGACCAAGCTCAATATTTCTAGAGTCTTTACAAGATACGTCTATTAAGTGACAAATGATGATTGAATATGAGAAAAAAGGGAAAACTGTTAAGATCTTGTACATACGTATTAAGTTATAATTTATTTATCTATGAGCGAGAGACAACGGGCGAATGTTGTAAGGATAGAAAGAGAGCTGACGAATACATAAAAATCAGGTGTCCAGAACACAAAGATGGAGCGTCGGTGAGGATACCAGTGAAAATGTGAGCGAAAATGATAAGAAGCGCGTAAGCAGGTGCCGAAAGGACGAGTGCGAGTGCGAATGAAGCGAATAGTGAAAGTGGAAACAGACAAAACAGTGCGACTAGCATTTTAGATGCTGACATGTACCTATTATGGGGATGAAAGGAATGTACAATAAAGCAGACAATGTTTTCAAGCCCCCGTACCATTTGCATTGCCCTGGGGCCCTTTGTACCGAAGGAAGAAATAACTCTCGTCAATATCAAGTATTCACGCGATTCTTTGCCACATCTCGCCTTAAAATATAACCAATTGCGTAACCGTGAGAACTTTAACCCATCAAGTCTTGCATAGAAAGGATTGCATATTTCAAAATTTATAGCAATGCCTTTTCTGTTATTCATTTTAACGAAAACTTTGTCTTAAGAATCGTGATGTAGAGAGTAATCATACTACAGAGAGTGTCACCATTTGAGAGAACGCGCGCGGACAGTTTCGATAGTTGTATCGATAGTTACTCCTATTTCGACCGCGCACCAGTTATCGTCAATATCGTCATCAAGCCACCTAACCTCTTGAGCATAATAACAACAAAAGCGTCGCGACGGGGTTTGTCATCGAGTTGAATATATCTGGCGCGTACTACGGGCAACCGTGAATGCCCAATTGTGATGTGGAGGACGTGACTCTGGTAGCACGTATCCTAAAATGGGTGATATACGGACCGGCTTGGAAGAGCTGAAACTGGATAGTGCCCTTTTCGCCGACGTTAAATACTACGTCAGCGGTGAAGGCGATCCCAAGGTAGGACTGCGACTTATTTCCCGCCTCTTTACATTATTACCCTTACTCACCTATAAATCACTCTGCTTTTCAATTCTCGTGTAATCAAACCATTCATTGGAAAGTATATCAGGACGTATGTATAATTTTCCATGAAAATTATTCACGAACTACGTAGTTGTCCGAGGTTAGAAAATGGTGGCTATCAACATCGACAGACTTTTAATATTGTAGAAACAGTCCACGATTTCAGAACTGCAGATTCTGCTGCTCATTATTCTCTGAAATCACTCTGACCCAATAATTCTCATAAAAGTAACTGATAAGCAAAGATAGCCTTATATCTATCCGGTAGATCAGTATGAATTCTTCTAGTTTCTCAACTTTACTTGACTCTCCACACTCTGAACTATCCCATTCTGATGTATATGTTCATTGAAGTTTATTTCAAATATTGTACATCAATGTGGCACATCATGCAATATTTTTGGTGGTTACAGATATTGAATTTACTCCAAGAAGGTGGAGCAGAAAGATCTAATTATTTCAGTGACTTCGTAACGCATTTAATAGCAGGCTATGAGGCCTTGGAGGATGATATCTCTGCTGCAAAAGATATTTATGAAATACCTGCAGTCACACAGAACTGGATCTTATATTCGGCCAAGTGCAATAAACTTTTACCGTATCCTACAATAGATATTATCAGTAATTTATTGTTCAAATTGTATGGTTTTCTGGTGTTGCCAATCTAAAATTTTTGTCCCTTTGCTAACGGTTGCATAGTCCTTTGCAAAGATCAACTAGCGTACAAGTTTTTAACAAGATATCTAACTGAAAAGATTCTTTGATATTCTTTGATATATAAAAAAGAAAATTGTTTGAGCTTTCAACCAGCAGAATACACCAACTCTTAGCAAGGGAATCCTTTATAAGAAACTTTAAATGAATACAGAATTAAAGTAAGTCATCCAAACCATTGATTTCCTTAGCTATAACTTTAATTAGGCCGCATTACTTTTCACCTGAGGACGCACAGTTGTTTTCAAACATACGAGCATGTGTATCCCAGGTAAGTCGTGTGGATAGCAAAAGCCTTTGGGCTATGATAACATTGCAAGGTGGCAAATGTCAATTGCGATTGGATCAATATTGTACTCACTTGATCACTGGGAAAGCAAATGGGCTAAAGTATGAAGCAGCTGTGAGACATCATATTCAAATAGTCACCCCTGACTGGATAACTGAATGTTGCAAAAAACGAACACTTGTCAGTGAAATAGAATATCACCCAAGACTTTTAGTGTATCCTTCACCAAACAGTTCAACAGCAATGATTACGGGCTTTATGGATGAAGATGCTGAAAGTAGTGCTACACAGCAAGAGCAATATAGAACAAAAGCTATGTTGGAACAACTAAAACAAAGGATGCCATGGAATCAGCCTAGCCCGCCTGTTTCTTCAAATCTACCACCACGTAGCCTTAACAGTGCAAATACAACTATGACAACTGCAACTTTTCCAAGTAGTGGACAAGCTGCGGTCAATCCTCAACAACAATATCTCCCACGATCAATTCCTAACACATCCCTGCCAAATACACCCACAATTCCTGCTTCAGTATCTGATCAAAATGTCATGGGTCAAAGTGGCTGGTTGCCACAAACTTCACAACAGAGTAATATTCAGCAAGTTTCACAAATGAAACCCGCACAGCCACAACTTTCACAGCAAGAATTATCTTCGCAACAACCACCACAACAGCAACTGAATATGCAACATCAACTTATGCAGCAGCAGCAACATCAACAAATAAATCAACAGCAAATGCCACAACAGCTACCCCAGCATCAGCAATTACAACAGCCTAGTTATCCACAGCAGCAGCAGCTAATGAATCAGCAGCCATCGCCACAAATACCCCCGCAACAACAACAAATAATGGGACAACAACAACTAATATCACAACAGCAACAACGGATGAATCCGCAATTGCATCAGCACCAACTCACAGCACCGCAACAACTTCTGGCCCCACAACAAAAACAACTAAGTCTAAACCAACTAATTCCACAACAACAAGTGAATCAGCAGCAACAGCAGATGATGCCACAACAACATATACCCCAGCAGCAGCAGCAAATTGCCCCACAACAGCAAATGGTGCAGCAACAACAGGTTCAACTACCACCCCAACAACAACAAGTTGTTTTGCAGCAACATCAACAGCCACATTCAACCCAACAACCGCAAGTGGGAGGCCAACCGCATCCGTTGAACCAGCAACCAGCACCCCCGCAACAACAGTTAATGCCCGACCAACGACAGCAACTAATACTGCTGCAACAGCAGCAACAGCAACAAAAGATACAGCAAATATCACAGCAATTACAGCAGTCGGCACCGCAAGCATCCCAACAATTCGTAATTCGGGATGGACAACTACAACAGCAACCACAAAATCAACAGTTAATTGGGCCAAATCAACAAGGATTCATTGTACAAAGAGATTCCCAGTGGCAGCAGCAGCAATACCATTTGCAATTACAGCGGCAGCAACAACAACAACAAATAGGAGCGCAAAGGCCAGGTGGGCAATGGGCCCAACAGCCGCCGCAACCACCACGACAATTGATTCAATTGGACGCCCAGACGCACCAACAACTTCAACAAATGGATCCACAGCAAAGAGCGCAATTTATACAAAAGATTCAGAAACAAAGGAATCTTTTGCTACAACGGCAGATGCAAAGTCGTCAAGCACAGCAGAGTGCACATATCGCGGTAATAAGAAGCCCGGGTAAACCAGTGCAACCAGGAGGATTGCAATGGGTTCAGCAAACACGACCACAAATGATGGGGCCGCAGATTGCTCAGACACCCGGACAGAAACCTGTTCATCCTGCTGTACAACCGCCTGCTCTAACTCCAATCAATTCGTCAAATCCTGTTATAGTACAAGCTGGGCAAAATGTCCAGGGTCCTCAAGCACCTTCGCCAGGTCAAGTGTTTCAGCAGGGGCAATCACTTACAGCGCAGCAAATAGCGCAGTTGCATATGCAAAAGCAACAACAAATGGCAAGATTGCAGCAACTACAACACTTGCAGCAGCAGCAGCAGCAGCAGCAGCAACAACAGCAGCAGCAGCAGCAGCAGCAACAGCAAGGAAGTCAGCAAGATCCACCGTTAACTCCATTGCCAAACAATGCGCAAATACCGCCGGACCAACAGTTAGTTGTTAACGCGAAGACAAAGACTGCCTTAGCAAATATGTTAACAAATCGTCTGCAAGGCAGCGCGTCAGAAGGGAGCGCAGCGGGACAGTTGCGATTAATGACAGCACAACACAGGCCCCCGCCTCCACCATCGCAAGATCCACAACTTCTTGCAGCATATCAACGAAGAACTCTTGGAAATATAACAAATGGGGCTCCACCAGGACCGATAAAAATGCAATACACACCGGTGATGCCCCAAGCAAAAGCCCAGTTCTACGGGCACAACCCAAATCTAAAGCGTACGGTTCTACTTGATATTATAGCTTTCCGTGTATCCTTTCAATATCTTATACAATTGCACATTCTTCCTATCTGAAACTGTCTGAAAGCATGAAAATCTTATGATGCGCTTCTCTCTTAGTTCAATCGCTCTCCTCTCTTATACTCCACCCATGAAACAAATTTTTCTGCCATCAGTCTTGCAACGAATAACTAAGCGGGAACCTTATTTTCAGTGCCACCAGATCTATTTTTATTAGGTTGTATCTTTGTAATCGTTGAATATGACATTCAACGTCCAAACGATGTATCGGTTTGGAAGCAAGTTATCGAAAGATACGGTGGTGAAGTTGAGCCGCAATACTGCGCTCGTGCCACCCACGTGCTCGCCATTACTCAAAAGCATCCCATAGTTGTTCAAGCTTTGCGAGAGGGAAAACGTTGTGTGAGCGCGCATTGGCTCTCAGATGTGATCAGTAAGCAGCAAGTACTGCCACCGTGGCATGCATTGCATTTCCCGACACCTTTTAGTTTAACAGAGCTGCCATGTGCAAAGCAAATTATATCCTTCTCCGGGTTTGAGGGAGAAGAGCGCGTAAAAGTGAAATGTATGTTGGAAGCATTAGGTGCAAAGTTTACAACCTATTTTTCCAGACATAATACCCTTCTGGTTTGTAGAAGGTACTATTTTTAAAACCATCTTTCATTCTCTCTTATTTCCATTTGAATTTGCATTCGTACACAAATAATATAAGCTTTGTTCGAAGCATAAATTAATTATTCTTCATATTATAAATTTCTAGACCAGATGGTCTGAAATATAAAAAAGCTCGTGAATGGCAAACCGGGGTAGTAAATGCACAATGGTTGACTGATTTATTGTGCGGGCAAATGAGTGCACTTCATCAAACAGAGAATCCTAAATATCAACAGTATAGCCTCAGTAATCCATTTAGGCTGGATTATTCACTAGTGCCTCACCTTATGGGTATCGAAATCTTGTCAATTGTAGTAATGGTATTTCAGATAAAATTGGAGCTTGAAAAATATATGAAATTCGATATCTATTTTAGCTGCATGGAAAATGCCAATAAACGTTACACAAGAATCCTACGACAAAATAAAACAAGTCGGACAGGGACCAAACTCAATAAGAAAGTATAAGAAGCCAAGGTTGGATGGCCCGCTTTTGAATAAAGATCCTCATTTACTGGGATTGGATGAACCCGTCGTAATCAGTAACCCCGATCCTCCACCTCCGGATAAACAACCAAAAATATTATTTTCTGGTATTAACCCCAGAAAGCATGCAAAGGTAGACAGCGTAGCGTCCTCACAAGATATGACGAAGGGCTGTTAAAATATTTTTAATAAAATTACTTTCCAGAGGATACGAGAATTAGGCGGGGCTATGGCTGCTAGTTGGCGGGATGCAACTCATCTTGTGATGTCGGCGCCACTAAGGACAATAAAATTATTATGTTGTCTGTCGCGGTGTAAATATATCGTTAGTTTACAGTGGCTGCTCGACTGTTCCGCAAGAAATACATTCATAGATGAAAGTGGATATATACTTGGTGATGCAGAATTCGAGAAGAACTTTAATTGTAATATCGAGAAGGCTCTGGCTAGTCCCAATCGGGGAACTGTACTTAAAGTAAGACTAGTTTGCATAATTCTGATTACTTCGGTATAGATGAAAACGATCATTTAAAATTGAACTTTAAATATTACATTCAATTGAGCAGGGAAAGATATTTTATGTGACACCAAGTGTTGTGCCATCGCCCTCGGCAATGGCAGAAATTATTGAAAGCGCTGGCGGTACAATGGAGAAAACGAGAAGATCCGTTGCGCAAATCCAGGAAATGAACAACGTTAAGATGACGTACTTTATCGTAACACATGAAAATGATCTCCATCTTCTTTCCGATGTACTGCGCGCTAATATTAGTAAGCTCTTCTGTGAACACTCCACCAGGGGCATTCCTTTGAAAACTTCATTTTATTTATATTTTGTATAATATTCACAGGTGTGTTCAGCGCAGATATTATATTGGGGGCAGTTGCACGACAATACTTCCAAATTGACACGAACCAAGTCCAACACGCAGTTTAAAGTGCTGCCTTTTTTATCCTAATGCGGGAATGTAAGATGTCCTGCAAATTATTTTCGAAACGGAAATCTTTGCTTACTTTCTCCAGTGGGACAATAAAGAACACAATTTTATCATAGAAGTGACTCTATATGTTCTCTTTCATTTCCGCCTTTCCTTTAATGAATACATACGCAGTATCACAAATTGCTTCCTCATGCAGCCAGGTGTGGAACGCGAAAAATAGAGAATTGGTGTCAACATGGTACCAAACGGAACAGTGGTCGCAGGATGTGACAAGCAAAAATTTGTAAGGAGCTAAAATATTTTATTTTTTATCATACATATAAATGACAAAATTCTTAAGTTAATGTAGTAATGTACAATGCTGCTTTAATGAATTGCGATGTATGTAAAAAAAATGTGTGTATTGGTTTAGATCATCCATTAAGATGGATAAATTCACAGATGTGACACAACATGATTGACATAATAAATATATCGCTCAAGAGAGTCCAATACAAAACAAGTAAAGATATGTGTTGAAACGAAATTACTCTATGTGCTAATATAACTGGCAAAATGATTCATTTAGCACTATTTAGACTCTGAATATAAAAAAGCATCTTATTTACGGTGTATCACAGTCAAGAAACATAACTAATAAAATATTGATTATCTCCACGAACTATGGAGCATTGATAATTTCAAAGTACAGTATCAGGATCATGGGATAATAAGGACCCATTTAATCTACATGTTCCGTAGCCATATTTCAAGGAACTTTGGGCTGTACAATGCCATTATTCTGAGTAGTTACATGTTGGGTCTGATCTGTAGCAGTTTGTAATAATCTTGTTCTGCGCCTAGTATAATGCTGCCACAGTAATATTTGTTGGTCATCTATGAACTTTGTGCATTGCGAGTTCACCACCTCTCTTCTGAAGTGTTCATATTGTAACAAGTCCAAGAAATATAAACACATGGGGTATTTTAAATACTTGGCATATTCTGGTTCTTTCCAGTACAGCAAGTATTTGAGGTAATTTATAAATGTAGCATCTTTAAAGTATCCACGTTGTGCTAGAACTAGAAACACTTATGTTGTACTAGACTTGTAATCTGAATTATTAACTTCCATAACAAAGTTCTACGTACAATTTAAATAATTGGGATTAGCGAGGCATTGTACAAATTCTAACTCAACCTGAAATCTTATACGTTCCTCTGTTTCTTGACCCCCTAGAATAAATATCCAATGAAAACGGTAATATCATCGCGAATCCTGATATAAAAGCACTGCGTAGTAAGGTTATGTTGACCCAAAGTGGCACTTGTGTACATGACACCTTTTGAATTATATTACAAACTTTACAAATGTAAACATACCGTTCATTCCAATGAAAGATGGTTTTCTGCCTTTCATGAGACCCGGAGGATCATCCAAACGGTTCATAGTACATTAACTGTTCCGCATAGAATGTTTTTCGTTTTCAAAGGTTATCGCGTCGCTTGTTAAGTCAACTTAGGAAAGATTTCAAGAAACTTATACAAATTTAATGAAGCTCCGGGCTAACAGAATAAACTGTACTCATTAGAACTTTTTATACATTTCCTCTTTGTCAAAATAACTTATAACCATATGTATCCGATGTACGCAAGTCTAACATCGCTACGCAGTATCAAACATATACATTACGCTTCTACTGTGACCACCGTGACCACTACATAGCCATAGATGACATAAATTATACTATACAGCATGCGACATGAGACGGCGTGGGGCTGCAGAATAATTTCTAGATTGTAGCACTGCATACGCCGGATATGGAAACTACAAAGAGCGCATACACGAAATTGAAAAACATGAAATATCGTTTCACTTACTATTAAATTTACTGTTAATTGTATTTCTTATTTAGGACCGCCGAACACACCGCCGAATTCTTTTCAAGCAGAGATCAGCCTGCTTTTAAAAAACATTTGTAATAAAAGGCCGTTCATTTCAATTCATATATATGTAATTGCAGTAGAATCTTTACTAAATATATAAAATCTTGCTGCCGCATTGGTCATCATGCATGTACACAATTATAAAACCTGCAGCTGTGTACCCTCTTTGGACTTATATTATATCACTTTTATATTACATATGTTCATAAATCCGTATATATTGTTATACGAGAGGTCACTGCATAAACGAAGATCTTAGACCGCCTTAATACAAAAAAATGCGGATGCGTTCGACTCCCAAGTGATGTTACAAAATATATATGATTTATTATTCGTCGATCACTTATTATACTTATATTTGTGGTCTATTTCCTAATAATGGACACTTGTAGTATTTCCCTGAGAATAGCCGTATCATTATATGTATATATGAATCATATGCTCTTTACTGCTCACGTGTTCCTTCACTGTAACTAACAGAAAAGGTATTTACGTAACAGATGATGTAAACGTTTGCTTCCATCCCAATAATTTCTGTTCTAAAGCAAAGTTCTACCATACTGTATTCTGATACATCGATCATTCATTCTACACGGTGAAATTTCTGTTTACTAGCGTCTTGCACAAATTAACGGTACCGCAATTGATTGAATAAAATTGCCTGCAGCTAATAGCAGTACTGATGACTATAGGACTAACAATAGCTAAGATCACGCGTTCCCCGCAACATGACTTTTGTGATAGCATATTGTTATATTACTTGTTGTATAAAAAATGATAATGTTGGTGACTAGCCCATATAGAAGAGTAAAAATAAAGAACTCATGGAGGTTGCTGCTTCGGTATAATCAGTGTACCGGTGTACAGTATATAAGTTTCTGTACGCACCCAGTATTATCCATGTCGATATAGAGGTAATCCTGTCACAAATACCACGACTTTTATTGTAATTATGTTTTTTCTCTATTGCGGGAAAAAGTGAAGTGCCCGTTGCGTACTGCGGGATAAGGAAAGTGCGTCAGTAAATATGTGATTGTGTACAATCGTACGTTTTACAAGTACATGAATTCTAACTGTGGCAATTAATAAGTATTAACGCGTTCGGTACCAGTCTCAGTGAAACGCGGAGGCTTCTTCGATACGTTTCGCTGCAAGAAAACTCGAGCTTCAAAGAGGAACAGTGTACGAAAAGCAAATAGTATTTATAATAAATCAAGTTTTCATTGGATAACGCGTTAGTGGATTGATCCGAGGTAAAAGAAAATTTGTTTCGATTGATTTCGGCATCTTAAGTATCGCTGAAACTTAATGCGATACGTATACCGATTGTCTCCAGACATGGCTTCTCAAGCCCTTCGTAGTATATATGGGTTCTCGCTGAAGGATGAATTGGCGAAAAATTCGGAGCTGAAGGAGTCTGATTTAGAAAGTTTGCGCGCATGGTGCGATAAGCAGCCGCACCTTCCCAAAATCTCCGATGAGTATTTGACGCTATTTCTGCACTGCAATTACTATCGAATGGAGCCGACAAAGCAGACAATCGAGCAATACTTCACACTGAGGACTCATACGCCAGAGTTCTTTTCCAGACGAGACCCAATTGGATCGAAAGATATACGAAAAGCGTATTATGTCACGTGAGTATATTGATCGAATAAAAATGTTTATATTCACTGGAAACTCAGAACGCTATGGACGATTGGAAGTAGTTGTATTAGAACGGAAAAAAGCATGATTTAATCTCGACGAGCTCGTTCTTTTGTTCAAGGCCTATGATTTCTTTAGCGAAGAGAACGCCTGAGGACTACGTAGTAATCTATGCATACCTAGCAGACCCGGAGCCCTCCCACTTTATTTTTAATGATTCTACGACATGGTCATTTATGACCCTGGATCTGCTAATACTGAAGTATGGTTTCGTGAAAGGATATATTTTCATCGGGGATTGCAGCGGTGCATCGTTCGGCCATGTCGGCCGTGTCAGCCCAATGGGTCTGAAGAAACTCGTTTATTACATGCAAGATGCCATACCCTTTCGGCTGAAGGGCGTGCATTTCATAAATGCACCGCCGGTAATAGATATTTTCTACAACATGGCAAAGCCCTTCATGAATAAAGAGCTGACGGATTTGGTAAGACAAATATTTCCCCTTTTTTCCCTATAGAATAGTATAGATAGCGATCGATTAGCAATATAAAGAGTAGCATTCCTCCACAGAGTTTATCAACTGAAAGCTTTCCGATTATGGACTTTTAGTGGTAGTATTGATAATCGTTTAATCATTACGAACTCAATATGGGTTGCACTTCTAGATACATATTCACTCATCAATGAATACTCTGTCCGAATATCTACCACTCGACATTATACCGCAAGGCGATGATGGCGCAAAGTTGATCGAAACAGCGAGAGTAAAGATATTCAAAGAAATTGAAGAGAAGCGCGATTGGTATATCGAGGAAGCTGCCAAACACCGTGTAAATGAGACCCTTCGCATTGGCGAGACTAAATCTGCAAGTAATCTCTTTGGTGTCGAGGGTTCCTTCAAAAAGCTCGATATTGATTGAGTGCCCCATTAGAAAGTGAGAAATGCTATGTAAAATGCTAACGGGTTAGGCTTTGAATGGACTTTTTAATAAGCCAGACAAATTTAGGCCTACCGTTTGATATTTTAATAATACCGAGTGTCTGGATTTTGGTAACTTCTATTTGTTTACAATAAAATTTTGACACCATTTTCCTTGTTGTTCGTTCACACATATTTTCCTCCTACATTAATCCATATGATCCAGACTGTGCATAATTTTTCTAATACTATTAAAAACTTGCCGCAACATTTAGGTGAGGGTGACTCCTCCTTTCTCATGATTGTCGGATATTATATCACTTGACTTTCCTTTTAAATGGAGAGTCGACAATGAATAAATAGCTTAAGTAAGACAATGAAGCGTATTTTCTGTTTACACGATATATTGAGTATATAAAGGCGACTTTTGCTAAAAAAAAAAAATCAATTAAATATAACAGCTAATTTATGATAATAACTTCATCAATAGAAACCTTTACTAAGAATCAGAATTATATACAAGTTGCATAACTCATCTCAAAAGTCGGCCAAATGCTACAATTACAACCTTCAGTCCGCGTAGCATCCTAGTGCTTTTTGCTTACGAGAAGATGCAATTAATGGTAGGGAGCCTTATTAACTTCACACCGACTATGCAATTTAGGATGTCATTTTTAACGACAAAAACGTAGAAATCTTGTTGCATGCCACTGGAGTTTTTAAAAATCATTCTCATATGACGCAAGACTCGCCAAGACTAATTTTTAAAGAAACAACAATATTGGAAAAAAATAAAACTAACATCGTAGTGATAATCAGTGCCAGTTTTTATTATTCATCCTTGTACTGATTATGAGTGTTTCCTTAAATTAATCTAATGCAATAAAAGGGCATCGACTATAAGAGAGTCGATGTCTAACGTCCTCAATGGACACGCGATTGCCGGCAGTACTACTGTTATTACTCTGCTCTTTGTCCGACAGTTGAGGAAGATTGCATCTACGAATCAGTTACAGTCGTGCCTCCTCGGCGTTCTCCAGGGATTGAATTTGGTCCTCTATCACAATTCTTACCAGGACAATTTTAATTCGGGTTCAATCTTATTGAATCACATAGTTCTACTCTTTCCTAAGTACACTAAAAGTTCAACTTTACACCTATTGAAAATCTTGTGTCAGTCATAAAATTATCTTTGTACGTATTCTTTGCCGTTGAAGAAAAATGTCTTTGGTGCAAGCGACATTCGAAGAGCTGCAGAAGAAGAATCCCAATTTAAAGGAATCGGATATACAAATGCTAAAAGAGTGGTGCGAGAAACAGCCTCATCTGCCTAAGCTTTCGGAGAGCGAGTTAGCTCTCTTTCTGCACAGCAATTATTATCGTTTGGAGCCGACGAAAACGACGATAGAAAATTATTTCACTGTGCGGACTCATGTTACTGAATTCTTTGCCAACAGAGATCCAGTGGCTTCCGAGGATTTGCGTAAATCGTTCAAGACAGTGTAAGATCCCGTACTGTTTGTAGTATGTAAGTTCGAGTGCTCAAAAATATAACTTCATTCTAATATTACATTATTCAGCATGTCTATGGCACTAAAGGGAACTACTCAAGAAGGATATAAAATACTGTACGGCGGATTGATCGATTATGATCCCTCGAATTACGAGTACAACAGTGGCACGAGATTCATGAATATGGTCCTCGATCTATGGTTGTATTTAGACAATACTACAGAAGGTCATATCATACTTTTTGATGTAAAGAATGTCACTTTTGGACATGTGGGCCGCTTAAGTCCCATGGGTCTTAAGAAGTATTTGTATTACTTGCAAGAAGGATTACCCGTTCGCTTGAAGGGTCTACACTTCATGAACACATCATCAGTGATGGACGTAATATTAAATATGATGAAACCTTTCATGAAGAAGGAACTAATGAGTATGGTAACACCAGAGCACATCATATTCATTCGCTTGTATCAGCGTTTTTGTCGGTGCACCGTTTGTTCATTTATATTTTTCTACTTAGCTACATATGCATTCGACCTTGGATAGTGTCAACAAATTTTTGCCAGTGGAAATACTTCCGAATGAATCAGGCGGAAAGGCTGGCCCGTTAATGGACTTGCAGCGAGCACAAATTAAGCTGCTCGAGGAGCATCGCGAATGGTTTCAAGAAACAGAGCGAACCAAGTGCGTTAATGAATCGTTACGACCTGGCAAGGGCAAAACTGCCACTGATTTATTTGGAATAGAAGGAAGTTTTAAAAAATTGGATATCGACTAACGTCTCTTCGGGGTCTCATTTTCAAGGCTAAAGGGTTTATTCTAGCACATTTGAGTGACAATGAAAATAAGAAACAAAATTTTGTAATAAAAATATAGCACTCTGTATTTCTTTCTCCTATACGAAACAAGCGAGTTTTGATGAGGAGTCGATGGTAAAACAAGTTTTACAGGCATTGCCTCCACCTTTTCTTTATTTGCTTATATTACTTTCACTCGCACACTATTCTCTCTCAGTTGGTGCAGATGCTTACGAAAGGCACGTTCTCAGGGAAGAATGAACTCATTCTAACAATGCAGCATCTTTCTGTAAGTAGCTCATTCATAAGATATCGCTGAAAAATATTCTACTTAATTTCCTTATCAAATTTTCAAAAGCTTTCTATCATCTAAAAGTAAATGCAAAGCAGTTTTTGAACATACAGCGATGTAAACGTTGAATTACGTTCTTCACTATCAGTACCGAATTCCGTTTAATTGCGAAATGCAGAAAAAAGGAACCTAACACCGTTTCAATGGATCTTGTAAAAAGCGAATAAAATTTCCAAACGCTATGGTTAAGATTTTTGGGATCGTACTAACATTATTCCATATTGAACTCGCCTTGAAATTTATTAATACGCTCATACTTGTTAGGACGTATTATGGATGTTGCATAACAAAACCATGCCTATATACACAATTCAGCTACAATAGCAGATTATGTTCGTGCCCTTTTTCTACAGTAAGATGAATGATATAATGTCTGTATTACATGTGAAGTTAATAAATAAATTCGTTTGATTAATGCGGTGCGCAACACTAACGCGCAATTTTTTATACCTCTTCAACTTTAGTGCGCTTGCACTTTGCACCATACTTTTTATCCAGGTTCTACTTATTTTGACCCTCGTGCGATTCGGGGAGTCAGAATTACTCTCTGAAACGACCACATCCAGGACAACCCATTTTGCATATCAGGTTGGAAGATATCCGGGTAACGTTGATCGAATACATGAAGAATCGAAAGACAACACTGGTCAGGTTCAAGGTAATGCGAAATTGTCAATATACTGAATCATTGTTACCAGAGAGTTTCAATCACTTAAATTTTTTTGTGGAGAGTTTACGTGATGGATCTTTATCCACCCAGGTTTCTACTCGTTTGTCGACCCAAACCATCAAGTCAGAAGAGTGGAATATACAGCAGATAAGGATGGATTTCATCCCACTCTAATAAACTTCGATGACATTGTTACTTACCCTAGAGACTCCCAAGCGGTACAACTTGCCAAGGAAAGGCATTATCGGCTCTATGAAAGAATTGCGAATAGACAAAACATGCCAGCAAGCCTTCCCCGAGTAAGATATACATATCAATAAAAGCACATCTATATTAAGAATAGTATTAAAGAAGTAAATTTTCTACCATTACTGTTGTCGAAAAATGAAATATGCATCATAAATGTGGTTCTGCAGGACACAGCAATAGTAGTCAAAGCCAAGGAGAAGCACTTGGAGCTATTCAATAAAATCGCACAAGAGCACGCAGCAATTACGGCACAACGAGAAACTGAACATGCGGCCGCCGAGGCCACTTCTATCGCCAACGACGTGCATCCCGAGCACGTTAACTGATTCCAATAGAATGTCTATGCAACAAAAAACATCACATCAGCGTGCAATACAGGGAATTTACATATATATGATTCGTAAACAATTGAATGTCGACACGCTTTGCTAGTTGGATCGTCCAGATATATATCGCACTGCATCGCTGTGCGGTGATTCATGTCATATCGTCGAGCACAAGAGTCGCCCAAATATAGTACAGGATTCCACAAAATGCTATTCATTCGAAATGTATTGTTCATGTTTTAAAAGACGACGCAAATAAATACAAATACCCGTCCTATAGACAATAGAAATACATGATTGCATTTAAAGCCGGACGTGACAACATGCCAAACAATTTTCCGATGAACGATAAAAGTCTTGAAATTATGTCTACCCAGTATAAATACAGCTCGCACTTGGAAAGCTCAAGTTAGTGGAAATATAGTATCGTGCAATAATGAAACTCTTATTTGCTGGATTGTCCATTACCTTGTTTCTACTGGTTTTCATTACGGTAACAATATTGTTTCGATTTCCGGTTTATATATGTTTCATTTTGCTTGTTTGCAACAATTATCACCAAATTAATACTTCAAAACTTGATGAAACTTGCAGTGCTATCAGAGCGCAGAGGGGCGTGTGTCTGTAATATAATCTGTAATGTAATCGGCCTGACACAATCAAACTGATCGTGTGCGGTTCTGTTGAGCAAATTTCTTTAATTTTCGCATACAAATAATATAATAAAAGTATAAAAATCGACATTGTATGTATACGCGGGCGCATAGAGATTACACGTTCTTTATTTCTGTACCAATAATATGCTTTTCTTATAAAGATAATTAATTCCTATATATAGTTAACATATTATATGGATATGTTTCATATCATATGTTGTGGCATTATTGATCCTACCGATTTAAAATAATTAATAATATTTGCAGGTTACAATGATACAGAATGCTGAAGCTGCACCGCTCGCGGCACAATTGAATCAAGAAGCGGAATGTAGGGGACGTGGTCAATGGGGCCGTCGACGTGGAGGTAACGGAGGTAAAAGCAATAGTAGATAATATTAGATCGTACAATATTAAGACCCTAATAGACTTAAAATAATATATATTAATGCATTAGTCTAGGAATCATTCACACAAAGTAACTTAAATTTGGATACCAGGGGATGAAATATTTGAACTAGATTTGTGAAGGTCACTGAATATGAGTATTTCTCATTTCATAGTGAAATAAGTATTGTCTTTGTGAATTCATACATTAAAGTGTATATTCCCATCACTATAACCATAAGATACACCTATGAATCTGTATAAATATTTTGTCTATAATAATAGTTTAAATAATATTCTCATAAAGGAATTGTATGTTTTTCTATCTCTATATTATATATTTCAGGTGGTGATGCGCAAACGACTGCTTCACCTGGAGTGACAGAGGCTTTAAACTAAAAATAAAATCCTTATATATTTTTGGTATCCTGCACAACACTTTAAATTTTGTAAGATTTTGATCAGGTATCTGCACTAATATAATTTGAGTGTAGAAACAATATAAAAATTTACCATTTCAATATTGAACTTTCATATCTCTTGTACAATCTTTGCCTTCTAGAATAGTGTTATATTTCTTACATACATAAAAAAGAAGATAGCCATTGGTTTAATGAAATAACCAAACATAATTCATTCATTTTTATACAAATGTAAAATTACAAACTTACACACATATTCCTTTCTTCATATCTAATCCTAGTTCAGATGCCTGCATTTTAGATTAAAAATATTCTACAAAGTAACTACACAATATCCAGATTAGAACGGCCACCTACTTCTTGCTTCATTTTAAAATATAATAAAACTTTAAATCCTCGTTTAATAACAAATTTGAGATATAATCGCCAATATTTAGAGATCACCAATTGCAACAGTCCTTTACTTCCTTAATAAATGTGTGAGATCTTTGTTCTGCTTCTGAAGCATAATGTCAGTTTTGTCTGCTTTGTCAGTTATATTATCAATTAAATCATTCTGCGTATCAATCTCATCTGACAACCCTATCGCTAAACCCTTCAATCTAGCTAGGGAACCACTCATTTCATCCAAGTTTTTTTCTAAAACTCTACTGACATTGTCACTGATAGGAGTCTTGTGTTGAACTTGGTCATCGTCCACCAAACCCTTTAGTTTCAGAGCTGGATGTGTATTGGCCATATTTGTTTGCACCTGTTCTAATGTATTAGACAATGCTGGAGACGCCATTGAGCCCGAGCTTGATGACGCGGGTATCTTGGCAGATGGAATGGGCGCATCCATCGATTTGCCACTCAAATAATTTTTTAAACTTCCAAACACACTTTTTATTCCTTGTATATGTTTCTGACTAAACCTTAAAGTGCTGTTGATATCATCTAATCTCTTTTCAGTTCTCTCTAGTTGTTCCCTCTGTCTGATAAGCTCCTGAAATGAACAGAGGATTGATCAATTCTTATGCATATTATAAAGCTGGATGAGTGTGATTTGTGAATAAAAACAGCGTGAATTCCTTAGACAGATAGTATTGACATTAAAAAGGATAGCATAGAAATAAAAGACCCTGTGAGTTGAGATTGAAACATGTAGCAAAACCCAGTGCAAGAAATAGACATTAATCATACATAATAACAATGTCTGAGGAGACGAAAAATCGACTTGTCTATCAATGTTCTGTCAACGACTGTTGATAAGGACTCATAGGTATACCTCGGCAGTTGCTACTCCAATCTGCTCAGAATCTCTGAGCAATGAAATAGATCGCTGCGATGATTGCACAGTCCGCTCTTCGATCTCTTTCCGTTTTTGTAGCAATTGTTGATGCTTTTGCTCAAGATCGTTGTCGAAGTTGGAATAATAATTATAGGCCGTCCGAGCGGATGACCTCGGTGGAGCACTATTGAGGAAAGTTTCATCGTCGACTTCGTCTTCCAAAGAGAAGAATGGGTTTTCCGGATTACTCAAGTAGTTCTGAGTTGCCATTTCGATCTGGCAGATCTGGCAGTTACTGGCAATGGATGAACTACCTTGGTTGCTTCGAGGATGGGGTAAATCACTTTTCCACGCACTATCACTGCGGCAGTATATTGTGGTCTTCAATCTCGATTCAGTGGTGTCATATATCTGTTATATGTATACCATGTACCCCCACGCACCCTCTATCCCCTATATATGTGGTAGTCACCACAGACAGACTAGATCACTGGACCCTGGTCTAGACACATTCAAATACAACGGCCATTGTTGCAGCCAGCGTGATTAGACACACACGGATGTATCCGCTTGTCCGATGGTGTGTACGCTGAGAAGCTCGTTGTAAATAGCGTGCCAATCGATTCCCATGTTCAAATGATTGAATTCGATCTATTTCAATCCAAATACTCGAAATACCAATAAATATAAATCGTTTGGTTATGTCAACCAGTAAGTAATGTACATGCTAGTGGGTACCAGTGTGTATGAATCATGATAACTAACCGGAAGTCGAGGAATGCGTTCTGCCGATAATAAACTGAGATAGAGAGCGGGATGTTTAACTGAACGCACAAAATTGGTGAAAGAAAAATGCGAACAATTCATGAAATTGTTGGTTTTATTATAGATGTACAATGGTATTGCTAGGCAAAAGCTCTGGAAGCAAAAGGAAAATACACAATAGTAATTGCATTTGATGATTCTAAAGAAATGTACTTTAGATATGGTTTTTAAATTAACAATTTCTTTTAACATCACTCATTCAGCACTCACATTCATACATATTACATTAGAAAATTTGTAAAACTTTTGAGACCATTTTTGTTTCTCACATTCTTAAAATTATAACAACAGATTTTCTACATTTCTGAAATGGAAAATACTAATAATGAATTAACAATAAATACATTATTAACATAGAACGCGTAAAGGAGTAAAATATTCCTTGGAATGATATGTGTCCTATAGCATTGTGAATTATTTAGTTACATATGTATATCATAAAGCATATACTTTGAATTATTGTCACCAATTTATGTAATAGTGGCAATTATAACTACTTATAAGTATCAAGTGCAAACATACATTATAAATATATGTTTTGTAAAGAAATAGATTTTTCTATTCACCGAATTTAGAAAATATTATATAATAATATTTTGTGTTGGCCAATTGAGAAATTGTAAGTTCTACTTAAGTCTATCAAGCTAGGCTCGGAATTAAATTTCATATTAAGAAACAAAGAAGAAACATTATTGAACTCTATTATTTGATTGCATTAAAAAAGCTTCCATTGCTAGACAACCTGCCCTGAGGGCATTCTTCTCTACACTATTCCATATTGAACTCATAAATAAAGTATAACATAATATTGCAGTTAACAAAAGGCGTCCAATGTTAACTCCAATGCTCACACCTATAGATGTAGTACAAGAGTCTAAACCCATTGTCCAAATCAATGGTATAATTAGTATGCAACTCCACAGGAGATACCAATACCGCTGCCGACCTACATTTTTTAATGCAGTTTCACACACTACCACAGCTTCTTTCAAAGATTCTCGAGTATCAAGATTAACTAAATCAGATTTACCAGGCTGCAGTTTCAATACCGCCATAACAGCTTCATGATCCGAATAACTAAAGTCTTTATATGGTACACGCTTTGGGAAGGGATGCTGGTAGTCTGCAACTTCAACCTAATTGAAACAATTTTATTTTAATAAATTTATTTATGATATCTCTATAAAAGCATACAATACCTTAAAATTCTTTGAGCCAAGATACAGAATATGATCTATTCTTTTTCCATTCGGACAAGTGCGAGCAACCTTTGAACTGGTATAACTATTATTGGCACATTCATTGGTCCCTAAATGAGTTGAGCTGTTTGAACAAGCATCACATAAACCAGCAATACCACATATAATCTTGTAAGCTAAGTCCTGCGGCTCTGTATTAAGGTCTCCACCTAGTATTATAGCATCTGCACCGCCACTGGTCATTCTGATAAACTGTGCGGTATCATACGCTTGTAACACCCTATGGGCCATATATTCATCATTTGGTCTATTATACTCTGCATGCAACTAAAACAGAAGCAGACGATAAAAAAGTCATATACCATTTATCACGCCGCCTACAATGAAAACTTACATGTGCGACATACACATTCACATTCAAGTTTTGAACTTGTATTCTACATAAGCCAACCCCTTTTCCACCAAACCAATCCCCATGGTGAATCTTATGTACATAACCATTTAAGGGCCACTGGTGAAACATTACATCTTGAATAACGTATTTTGATAAGATACAAATTCCTGATCCAAGAACACCGCTAAAATGAAAGTTATATAGGATTATGTGGGAAACTATCAAACAAATATATTGTATAACAAAACTTACAACGCACTATTACCTATAAAAGTAATGGCTGTAAGGTAATTGTTCTTGGGTTTTGCTTTTTATCATCTTAAAATCATCACTAGACCAGACTTCTTGTAAGCAAATGATATCATAGTTTTCACCAACAAATTTTTCTGTAATTGCTTCTAGTCTAGGTTTTCTATGCCGTGAAACATATGGTATAGCCCTAAATCATAATAGTTTTTATTAAGCTTCAGTGGAGTAACTTAAAAATGCTATCGTAATCTGCCACTTGCAAACATGACGTGAATAATTACACATATAAATACAAACGTATGTGCGATAACCTTATCAAAATACAATTTACAACTCTATGGGACAGTATGGCAACTTACCAGCAATTTAATGTTACAAAGTTTATTGTCAATTCCCCTGTTATTATTTTCCCGTTATTCATGTCAGCGACCTGAACCATATCTATATTCTTTGAAATTAATTTCTAATCTAACTTTATGCTACACAGCCTAATAAGTTTTCCTTGATAATACAAGTTTCAATACTGTGACAAATTATTGACCAATCCGCATTAATTCTCTTTTGTATTCCAGTGTATTTGAGCAGTAGTACTTCCGTGAATCACTGCACTATACTCTATAGAAGTG
This sequence comes from Ectemnius cavifrons, assembly GCA_964023945.1. NCBI lineage: Eukaryota > Metazoa > Arthropoda > Insecta > Hymenoptera > Crabronidae > Ectemnius > Ectemnius cavifrons. The sequence goes on along the minus strand of OZ030375.1, from coordinate 16,265,814 downwards.
GGATTTTAAATTCTTTGTAGTTTGGACTGGTTTAGACGTTTAGATGGTGCTGTTCTGGCCGTGCATTGTGTTTCAGTCTTATTGTCTTATCACCAATCATGCACTTGCCTTCGTACTCTTATCTCAAAATGTTACTAGACAACAGTCCGGGCTGGTGCGGAGTGGTGCGGAGGTGACTGGTGCACGCACTATAGTTTACTTCGGTGCTACTGTGCCTGCTGTGTCATATGAGTTGGTATGAGTACGATATGAACACTGATGAACACCACACCATCGTATTTTCCCTTGCGAGGGTGGAGTAACAGCAGGGGATTATCTACGGTTGCTCTGTGCGGAAATTAGAATAATACTTCGGAGTATCAGAATGTATTAACTACATTGACCGATACTCCGGAGGGAAGTGGCTTTGCGGAAAAGGGCGTGCATCAACGCTTTACCCGAATGCGAGTAAGTGTAACCTTCGCAAAGGTATCTTTTAATCGAACCATATGAATAATTTCAAGTTACGCATAGTTTACCATCGATTTCTTCTTTCAAATTATTTATACACTATTCAATGATGTCTTCTGCGATATTTTTTATCTATATTTGTTCCACTAAAAATAAAGAAATTAATTCATAAACTTTTGCTGTGCTTTCAAAAGTTATACTAATTCTTATTTCCAGGAGAAATTACATTAAAATGGCTACAGACAAAGTAACATTAGCTGATGCACTGTCAAATGTGGATGTATTGGATGAGTTCACATTGCCGGATGAACAACCATGCATAGAAGCACAACCATGTTCAGTAGTATATCAAGCAAATTTTGATACTAACTTTGAAGACAGAAATGGCTTTGTTACTGGTATTGCCAAATACATAGAAGAGGCAACAGTGCATGCGAGTTTGGTAAGTTTATTGGGTGATACAACAAGTAGTTTATGAAAAACAGATATCCTCAATCTTTTTGCATTATAGAATGAGTTATTGGAAGAAGGCTTGGAACATGCTGTTATGTTATATACTTGGAGATGTTGTTCCCGTGCTATTCCACAACCGAAATCAAATGAGCAGCCAAATAGAGTTGAGATCTATGAAAAGACTGTAGAAGTTTTAGCTCCAGAAGTAAATAAGTTGTTAAACTTCATGTACTTTCAAGTGAGTAATTTATGTTTCTGTGGTCTATGGCATATATTATATAATTATAAAATTCCTTTCATTTATCTAATAAACATTTATAGAGGAAAGCAATAGAAAGGTTTTCTGCTGAAGTGAAACGCCTATGCCACCATGAAAAGAGAAAAGATTTTGTTTCCGAAGCATACTTGCTGACTTTGGGAAAATTCATTAACATGTTTGCAGTGTTGGATGAACTGAAAAATATGAAATCCAGTGTTAAAAATGATTATTCTACATATAGAAGGTTTAAAATTTTGCAGTATATTCTGTTCTTTATATATTTTATTCATATTCATCAACTGATTTTTCTTACCATTATCATATCTGATTAAAGGGCAGCCCAATTTCTCAAAGTAATGTCGGACTCTCAAACCCTCCAAGAATCACAAAATTTATCAATGTTTCTGGCAACACAAAACAAGATTCGAGACACGGTAAAGGAAAACTTAGAAAAAATTGCAGGATATGAGGAACTGCTTGCAGATGTGGTGAACATATGTGTACACATGTATGAGACCAAAATGTATTTAACACCGAATGAAAAGCATATGTTAGTCAAGGTCATGGGCTTTGGCTTATTTCTTATGGACAGTGAATTATGCAATATCAATAAATTAGATCAAAAGAAAAAGCTAAAATTAGATAGAATTGATAGAATCTTCAAGAATTTAGAAGTTGTACCATTGTTTGGCGATATGCAAATTGCGCCGTTCAATTATATAAAGCGATCTAAACATTTTGATGCGTCGCGGTGGCCATTGTCAGCTTCGTCAAACAGTATGAGTCCACAGGCTGATCTTATGGTACACCTTCCTCAAATTAGAGAAGATCATGTGAAATACATTAGTGAATTAGCACGGTAATTTTGACTTTGCAGTTAAATATATATGGAAATTACTTAAACAACACAACAAAAATCTGTATGATTAAATTTATTTTATAGATACAGTAATGAAGTAACAACTACATATAAAGAATGTGGAAGTGACAGCGAGAATCGAGATACTGCTGAATTAGCTTTACGAGGCTTACAACTATTGTCGCAATGGACAAGTGTGGTAACTGAATTGTATAGTTGGAAATTACTTCATCCAACTGATCATCATATGAATAAGGAATGTCCTCAAGAAGCTGAAGAATACGAAAGAGTAAGACATTCAGTACATTGATGCAGTCTTGTTTAAAATTATGACATTATTCATTAAAGGAACATTAATGCTTGTAAAATAGGCGACCCGATATAATTACACGGACGAAGAAAAATTTGCCTTGATAGAAGTAATAGCTATGATAAAAGGTCTGCAAGTTTTAATGGCACGTATGGAAACAGTTTTTATTGATGCAATAAGAAGAAATATATATGCTGAATTGCAAGATTTTGTACAACTTGCATTGCGTGAACCACTTCGCAAGGCAATAAAGAATAAGAAAGATCTTATCAGAAGGTTGGTATCCCGCAATGCTAATAGATATTCAATATTCCATTTATCTATAACGTGTACTTTTTGTTTTGCCCCAGTATTATTGTATCTGTTAGAGAAACATGTGCAGACTGGCATTTTGGAGTGGAGCCTCTGGGTGATCCTGCTTTAAAAGGGAAAAAAGATCCCGACAATGGATTTGGTATAAAAGTTCCACGACGAAATGTTGGTAAGTAATATAAATTTGAGCCTGGAATATTATATAAAGCTCCTTTCTAAATTTGCACGTGATCCTAGGTCCATCATCAACCCAACTTTATATGGTTCGTACGATGCTAGAATCCTTAATTGCTGATAAAAGTGGTGGTAAACGGACGTTAAGGAAAGACATTGATGGACAGTATTTGGTTCAGATTGATCAATTTCATAAAACTAGTTTTTATTGGAGTTACCTTTTAAACTTCAGTGGTAAGTTAGCAAAATTTTAATAAAAGTGGCAAGATTAACTTGAGATAATTATGTTATTTCAGAATCCTTGCAAAATTGTTGTGATTTATCACAGTTATGGTACAGAGAATTTTACTTAGAAATGACTATGGGCCGGAAAATACAGGTAAATGTAACGATTAGATTTTTCTTTTGCGATTTCAAAGATACACATAGTTATCAACGCTGCAAACACTTATCAAATATTTTTGAAACTCCGGCAATCAGAAATTATAAATTATGTTGATAATTTCTATTATAAAAGTATAATGAAAATAGCAGTTTGTGTGCTTGATTTCATGACTAGAAATGCCAAGTACGTCATCAGCATAACGAAGAGTGCAGCGACTTGATCACCATGGAGAAACGCATCCAGGTACACTGTTAGAGCCGAGTGATCGTAGACATGTTATCTTGGACATTTTGCAAACCACTTCAATGTTTTAAGTTATGATTGTGTTTTTACTAATTTGTATCGTAGTGCAAAATATTGGCTGTTAAGTTTGTCTTATCAATGTTCCTTTCCCTAATCATTTCGATAGTCATAAAGTATAGGGAGTCAAACCGGCATAATTAATTATTGGAATTCATAATTGACAACGCGACTGTTTCTTTAAATGGCATGTGTAGAGGTCCTATATGAACACATATTGTTACATATACCTTATGTTTGCTTCTTAATAGTCGTATAGCATTTTGCAGTATCTGTGCTTCACTAAACAACGAATTAATTCAGCCACTATCATTACTTGAAACCATAATTGTAAATATGAATTGCTTGTTAGTTGTACATCTTTTAACAGTACATTAAAATGATTGATATATCACCATGTTATGCAAAATATTATAAGCGCAAGTGTGAGACGAATTAGTTTTATTGATAATATTGAGTGTTTGAACTGGTCTGTTTCTACTAAAATGTAACATTGGGATATTTTAAGGTAATCGCTATGGATCGCAATGGGTTGAAATGCCACTGTATTTGTATAATGCTTAATTTGTTGAATTTTCCAATATATTGTTATTAATATTTGTTCACACTTGTTTCAGTTTCCGATTGAGATGTCTATGCCATGGATATTGACGGATCACATATTGAGAAGTAAAGAGCCATCAATGATGGAGTGAGTAGATGATCAATAACTTAGGATACGTGCAACTCATCATAATTAAAATCCTTCCCTTTTTTTGTAGGTATGTTCTGTATCCCCTAGACTTATACAATGATAGTGCCTTATATGCGCTAACTATTTTCCGAAAGCAGTTCCTCTATGATGAAGTAGAAGCTGAAGTAAACTTATGTTTCGATCAATTCGTTTACAAACTTAGCGAGCAAATTTTTGCTCACTACAAACAATTGGCAGCGAGCATATTGTTAGATAAACGGTTCCGCGTAGAATGTGTCGCACTCGGTGCATATCTACTTCCTTATCCGCGAGCTAACAGATATGAAACGCTATTGAAGCAAAGGCACGTTCAATTGTTGGGAAGAAGCATTGATTTGAATAAGTTAATTACTCAACGTATTAACGCAGACATGCAAAAGTCGTTGGACCTAGCAATCAGTAAATTCGAGTCGGGCGACATCACTGGTGTCGTGGTACGTTAAAACATTGATCAATTCATGCGATGTTGATAAAAGAATCATACAACTTAAATTGATCATTTTAAGGAACTGGAAGGACTCCTGCAAGTAAACCGTCTAACTCATAAGTTACTTAGTAAATGGTTGGCTCTGGATGAGTATGATGCCATGTTTAGAGAAGCAAACCACAATGTGTTAGCTCCGTACGGCCGAATTACACTTCATGTATTTTGGGAATTGAATTATGACTTTCTACCAAATTACTGCTATAATGCGGCTACAAATCGATTTGTAAAATGTCGCGGCCTTCAGTTTGTACAACCAGTACACAGAGATAAGCCACCTCAAATGTCTCATCACTATTTGTGGGGAAGCAAACAACTAAATCTCGCTTACAGTACTCAATATGGACAGTATTCAGGATTCGTAGGGCCACATCATTTCCGTACAATATGCAAACTTCTTGGATATCAAGGAATTGCGGTTGTGATGGAAGAACTATTGAAAATCGTAAAATCCCTAATACAGGGTAGCTTACACCAATTTACAAAGACTTTAATGGAAGCTATGCCGAAAGTTTGCAAGCTTCCCAGATACGACTATGGGTCACCAGGAGTCTTGGGATACTATCATGCTCAACTTAATGACATTGTGCAATATCCAGATGCTAAAACTGAACTATTTCACAATTTCCGAGAGTTTGGCAATACAATTTTATTCTGCTTACTAATGGAACAAGCATTATCACAAGAAGAAGTCTGTGACTTGTTGCATGCAGCACTCTTCCAAAATATACTACCGAGGCCTTACTGCAAAGGTACTATGGAGCAGTCTCGAATATATACCAGTAAAAGATAGATTAATAATTATCATTATTTTTCGCTTTAGAAGGTGAAAAACCTGAGACCAAGCAAAAGCGTCTCGAAGCGAAATATGCGTCTTTGCAAATTGTTCCAAATGTAGATAAACTTGGCACAGCTAAGGTAAATGTAGGATTTACTTTCCGTGAGGGTAACGTAAAAGTTTTACAGAAAAGTAACTAGAAAATTTCATTTGATTTTACAGCAAGCAATGATTGCTAGAGAAGGAGATTTGCTAACACGTGAGCGGCTATGTTGCGGCTTATCAATTTTCGAAGTAGTGCTTAGCAGGTTGCGCAGTTTCTTGGATGATCCTATTTGGGTTGGCCCTCCTCCTGCAAATGGTGTTATTAATGTGGATGAATGTACAGAATTTCATAGGTTGTGGAGTGCTCTGCAATTTGTATATTGTATCCCAGTTGGTGAAACAGAGTTTACTGTCGAGTTAGTACTTCAATAGCTTAATGGCTGATGGGTCGTGAATAAAATAGCTATATCATTTATTGAATTTATATTTGTAGGGAACTTTTTGGTGAAGGATTACATTGGGCCGGCTGTGCTATGATTGTTCTTCTTGGGCAACAAAGAAGATTTGAAGCTTTAGACTTTTGCTATCACATTTTGCGAGTGCAACGTGTTGATGGTAAAGACGAAAATGTTAAAGGCATTGTAAGTATCTAAATAATAACATTCATTTATTCGCAACTTCTTTACTGTTTTATGTGTCATGTTATACAGCACTTGAAAAGGATGGTGGATCGAATTCGACGATTTCAAGTTTTGAATTCTCAAATTTTTGCGGTACTCAATAAATATTTGAAAAGTGGTGATAGTGACGCAACAAGTGTAGAACATGTTCGCTGTTTCCCACCACCAATCCATCCATCACTTGCTCATGCACAACAACATTATCATACTCCGGAATACTTGCGCCAAATGAATCATCAGTAATCAAATATCATAAAAAATCTATTTATACAGATTAATATGTATCCGTAAGCCTGACTTATGTACTTGAACGAGGAGTAAATCGTGTACCTTACTTCAATAATAAGGTCCAATTAGAGCATTCTGTTCACATAATCATATACGATGTTAAAGTTTGGTGTAATTTTAAAATTACTGCAATTATGTGTGCATATTCTAGTTTACAAGTTACTTTTGTATATTAGCGCAAGGAATTTCATTGTATTTATATAACTGTGAATTGTAATAACTTTTTCATAAATGGACGAAGTAAAGGTACAACTGGTAGAAAATATAGTACAAGTGGTATAATAACTAACTCATACCAAATTCTTTTGCTTTATCATAAATATCTATCTAAATTCAGTATTATTTGTTACTGATTTTCGTAGTTCAACACTTTAATTACTTAATATGATTATATAGCATTTAGGGCACTTCGTTTAATTTAACTTTGTAATAAATAAATGATTAGTAAAAATAAATTCGTGTAGTATTTGTCTAAAGAATATTTGACTTTTACAAAAATATGTGACTGCACCTTTCATACAAATATCACATGCAATTTCTACAGCGTTCAAGACTATATTTAAATACACTTTTATAAATTTGGCAATTTAGGTATGTGCAAAATTTACAACCTTCTTTATAAATGACTGCTATACTCTATGTAGAAAACTATATATTGTGTATTTCGAAATATACCATCCTTAATATTGTACAATTTGGTGTATATTTCTATAAATCCTATAGATCTGCCGAAGGTGAAAACCGAATAAATGAAAATAACATTTATTTCTTGATAAAAATATTTATTTCGATATTAAAGATCTGCAAAAAAATCTGATGCATTGTTCACTTTACTGCTTGGAAGATTATGTTTCATTTGCTTCTGCTTTCCACCTTTTACACGCTCTTCGATGTGCAAAGTTTCGAAATATTCCACATTCCAAAACTTAAGATCATTATTGTGAGAAGAAGAAGCAATTAACGATCCATCTTTACTGACATCAAGTACTTCAACTGACAGATCATGCTGCCCTACAATGCCTAGGTGGCGATGTGGATACAAACTCGTGGCCCTGTGTATTATTATAAGAATTATGGTATGCACGTTCTTCAATATAAATCAAGGAAAAACAGTTTAGCCTGTGCAATACCTTAACATCCCATCCTCTCCTCCAGTTATCACAATCGTTTCTGTGATTGGTATCATACAATTTATGGATTTTTTGGTCAAATTCGGAAATTCATCCGAATGCAAGCCAAATTCACCCCAATTAAACATATACATTTTGCCTTTACTCGTTGCTGTCAAAAGTTTTCGTTCGTGTTTAAACAGACCAAGGCATATTAATTCTTCATCGTATTCTTCGGACTTTAAAAAAATGTATTATAAAACATAAGAATTACAAATTGATAAAAAAGCATTACAAATAAATAACTTACTTGAATGTATAATTTCTTTTCAGGTATATTAAAAGTTGTTAGTGATCCATCTCCACTTGAACACGCAAGAAATTTAGCATCACTAGTTGTGACAATAGCACTAACATAATCTTCCATTTTCTTTATTGAAAACACTGGCACAGTTCCTTCTTGCCTGAGATCCCAGACTAAAAATGTATTATCAATTTATTCCACATGTATTAATAACTTTATGGGTGCAAAATACTCACATTTGACAACACCATCATCATCACCTGTCGCAAATGTATGTTGTCCAATCACTGTCAAGGTATAAACTGGTTGCCTATAATTGAAACAATTTAGTACATGCTGAGATATTTTACCAAGATAAACAAAAATAGAAAAATTACACACTCATGTGCATTTTCATATAGTCTAATGAGTTTTTCAGTTTCTACATCAGTAAGCATTATACTCAAATCCTTTGCAGTAGAGTACAATGTTGTTCCGTCTTCATTAAATTCTATATCACGGCAGGCCTTAAGATGTAGTTCAATATTTGACACAAGTTCATTCTTTGTGTTGCTATATTTGTACCTAAAAGATAAATAAATTAAAAAGATACGTGGCTCATAAATCACTATTGAAATATGCTCCAAATATATTACATCTGTACGTCTCCTGCCATTGTAGCCACGGCAATAATATCTCTTTCAGGATGGAAACATATATCAACTATGTGATCCTCTGTGGCAACACAAGGTGGGTGATTTGTATGGATCTCTTTGGATTTGAGGATGGCTTTCACAACTTCATCTTCTTCCTCATCTTCGTTAAGAGCAATGTTTTCCCCAATGTGATCTATGATTGCACATAAGTCAATCATTACAATATTTTAAGATCACATTCCTACTATAATACATACCAGGTGTTTCATGATTTGCAGCGGATTGTTCTTTTTCATATTCTTCTTCTTCTTCCGATATGTAGCTGTCGATGGAACTGTCACTATCGGAGGAGTCAATGCTACTGTTGCTTTCATCGCTATCATCGCTATCATGGGTGAAACTGGCTATGATATAATTAATATTTTTGTCATAGTTCTAAGTACAAACTTTTTATTCTCATACAAACGAAAAACGTCTGAGAAAGTACATTCCATAGACCACAACAAAATTATGCGCATATGCAAAAGTTTGCACAATCAAAAGAATACGCATAATAATTTTAACTAACTTTACATATAGAAATGGCATGCTTTAGTTACAATATCCCATAACCTACTGAATGTTTATTTTTGCTAACAATATCAAGAGATATTTATATTGTCACACACTCAAAATATAAAAACAAAATTTTTCTTATTACCTATTAACTTTCCACTGTCACACCGCATAACTGAATGCAGTTGTTTACTTAATACAGGTGATAAAATTGACTCCGTTATCTGTTCGTTCCCTTCGTATCAGCATCTGGACGATCGGGATCTCTGCGCAGGACCACGCAGGACAGTGCCGAAGCAGATGTGATGTGCTTGCAGATTGTGCATGTGGTATACTATTTACGCGGTTTACACTTGTTTACACTTATACTTATGTGCAGTTAGTCTGCCCGTATAAAACATTTTATCTAACAACTATGTGTGTTAATTTTTATTATAAAAGTTAATCAGTTAGATAGTAGATATCTAACAGAATCCAATCAACTTACTATGTTTCGAAATAGATAAATAAAAGTGCGTGAACTATACTAAACAGACCTGCGCTGCACACAATCGACACAATCAGCAGTTTATCAAACATACCTTTGGATCGCTTTATGTTGGAAGCAATTGGAAGTTTACGTGAAAGTTACAATAATCTGATAACTCGAAATAATTAAAGAAGGATACCAGTAACCATTGCATATGACAAGAGTATAATTCCTATTGACATGCAACGTGTGTAAATTTGGGATACAATGTTGGGCAGTGTTTTGTGTGTTCCACTTGCTGGTTTTATTTTCTTTTATTGGAATGAAATGTTATGGTGTTACTTTTATGGTATGTTAACCATATCATGTTGCGTTTTGGGACCTTTGGTTATTATTTTCATTAATATAGCATTATCACCAAAGCATCAAACTGGTGCAGGAACGCACAAAGTCGTTACAGAACTCGATGCTTTTCATAGCTTGTTAATGGTAAGTTCTAAATGCAATGAGAAATGAACTTTATTTTTACATAAATTTGTTCATTATTATAAGTCGCACATATAAATTCTATAAGATCGTTTTTATTCAGAAAGGGTATGCAGTTAATTCATCGAATGATAAGAAGTATGCGCGTTACCCTGTAATTTTCACACGTTTGGTGGATGGAGGACTACAAAATCTTTTAGATTTAATTTTTCAAGATTTTGTTGGATCTTGGCTCAATGATTTGTCCTTTAACTCTGAGGAAATAACGGACAATATGAAGCAGGATTTATGGGGTGCCATTAAAAGCCTTCACGATCGTTTATCAAAGATCGACCATACCAAATTAGTTGTTTGCAATATTGTCAACAAAGTTACATTTCACTTTGAGAAAATTAGATTAGCACAAGCAGCATGGTAAGTTGTATAACATTGACTGATATTATACTATGATAACTATGGATATATTAAAATATTTATTCTTTTTTCCATAGTTCCGAAGGAGAAGATCCTGTATTTATTTTGTCCACACACTTAATGTCACCTGCAGCTGAGCTTCAATATTTAAGGAAAATTAGCGAATTATATACTTTATGTTTGCTGCCACGTTCCTATTCCTTGAAACCTACAAAGTACTTATTAAGAGAGATTCTTACTTGCAAAAGTGAGTTCATTGAGATATGAGAATGGTGAGATTATAATTATCTTCTTTTTTATCTATTTATTCCACTCTTCTGTTTCAGTTTTAAAACCTGCAATTGACTTGATAACAGATCCTGATTATATCAATCAAAAGATCTTAACTTACATTGACCAACAGCAACTTGCAGAAGCAATGCACAGGAAGACATATGAATACGCAGAATCATTTGAGGATTTTATTCGTATGATCAAAACCACTAAGGATTTAGAGGTTCTTAAACACATTAGATACAATATTGTTACTGAAATTATGCAGGCAACAACAGTTCAGAATGTTAAGCGTGCCCAAGGTTTAGATTCTGATAATGCATTTGGGAAATCTGATGCTGTGCAAGCAAGAAAACTAAAGAGGTATATTAGTCAATTGACATATGCAAAGAACACATGTGAGTCTCACATGCAGTCCCTAGGGTGGAGTGGTTATCCTGTCCAGGTTATACAACTATATCAGTTTAATGAGCTAGTAAATGAATTCTATTTCATAATTACTATTTGCAGAGTAATGACAAGGCCAGTGGAAACACTTCATTGGAAGAAAAGATATTGCCCTTACAAAGTATCTTAGATAGCTTGACAGGTAGACGATATCTATCCCAATTTTTGGAGCAAGTTGCAAGTCAGGGCCTTCTCGGATATTGGTCTGCTGTACAAGACTTGCGTACATCGGATAGAGCAAGCTGGCATCAACTCGGTGCTGAAATCTTTTATACATATATTAGATCTCCAACTGCGGAAATTAAAGTTGATAAGTCAGTACGAAAGAGGATGGAAAGTTTTTTATTAGGGGACATGGGGCCTAGTGTTTTCTATGAAGTGCAAGACAGTGTTGTCAAAACAATTGAAGAAAAATATTATCCATCTTTCTTGGTAAGCCAACAATATCGGGATATGCAAGATGCTTTATTAACTGAAAGGGCAGATGGTAAAATTCAATGTATTGCATAAAGTTTCATTTTATCAAGTATCATACAATGTTACCTTTAAAAATGTCCATTTATGTTCAGGCCTAAGTGAAAATAGAAGAATTGCTGATGGACCTTTATCAGAAAATTCATCTTTGCTTGTGGGAGAACATTCAAACTATGCTCGCAGTAAATTAGATCAATTACAAGAAAAATTAAACAACAAGATGCAAGCTTTACAGGCACTGAAATCGTCTTTGAAACCTGAAAGTAAAGTTCTAAGTATTTTAGCAAAAGAAGTTGAATTTTTACAAGGTGAAAAAAGAGAATTGGAGGCACACTTGACTCATACTGAGATGTGGGCAGAACATTTAGGCCGATGGAGAGCCGATGTACAATGTGCGGATGTAAGTTGTAGAACTTACGATAATAAAAAAATACAAGTTTCTAGTTTATTTTAGTTTCTCTTGGTTAAAGCTGTTTATAATAGATTCCAGAAAATGGAGAAGCACCACACTTTGTACTTGTCGTGCATATGGCAGAGGATGAAGATAACGGTGAATGTATATCTAGTGGTTGGGTAGTGTTGAGAAAGTTGCAAGATTTCCAAGAGCTACATAGAAAATTAAGACAACTTTGCCCTAATGTAAAAAGCTTAGATTTACCCTCTCAGCCATTAAAGTTTTTTGGGAAAGCCGATAAAAATACACTGGAAAAGGCTAAAATGCAAGTACAGAAATATTTAAATGTACGTTCTTTCAGGTTTTTTAAATTATTTACTTTGAGTGCATTATACTTTAATTATGTCCTAAAGACGAAAGTTTTCAGTTTGTTTTAGAGGACGAAAGACTAAATCAAAGTGAAGCTCTGTATGCTTTCCTGAGTCCAAGTTCCGAACACTTGAAACATGCTGCACCATCACCTAAGAAATCCCGATTTTCCCTGTCAACCCTTTTCAAAACGTGGGTGACACTTTTATAATCATAATATATACTTTTATAATCAGTAGAAACGGGTGAAGAACGTATAGTGTTAATAGTAGTCTAACAAAGAAACAATTGTAGCACCGGTAGTAATAACGACCCACGGGATAAAGAAGATGAAGAAGATTACTCCCTTTTACTGGATGATAACGAAAGTGGCCGATCTGCTACAGATGGCTACATGAACCTAAACAAAGATGCGATAGCCGAACCTTTGTATACATTACTAGGAGAGATATTTGACTTGAGGGGGGTGTTCAGGTGGCTGCGGCGTTCGCTCATTACATTTGTACAAATTACTTATGGACGAACGATAAACAGGTACATGTCTTATAAGATATCAAAATGTTATAATATATACTGTTACGGAAAACATGTATCATAATTGCGACATTCAATTTTTGGTGCCACTCAGACAAATCAGAGATACTGTCGCATGGGTATTTTCGGAACCGATGCTTCACTACTACATACAACTGTTCACAAAATCGTGGTGGCCAAATGGGCAACTTCTTTTGGAAACAGTGTGCCGAACCGATGAGGAAAAACTGAAAACACGGGGAGAGGCACGCAGGCAATTCTTAAGTAATGTACCTGAAGTCCTAACGAATCTTGTAGGGGCTCAAAGTGCCCAACGTGGAGCCATTAAAATTTTTGATTCACTACAAAATGTTAACTTGAACAAACAGCTATTTTATGTGAGTTCAGAATTGCGATATAGTAATCATCATTCGATATATTTTTCCAAATAATCCGACATTTCTACTTTCTCTTACAGGACATTTTTGAAGTCGTGATGTATGAAGTATTTCCGGAATTAGAACACAAATAATATAACTTAAAGAGGATAGACACAAATGACTAATTTCGTTATTCCTTATTTTTGTATGATTCTTAATATCAGTGACTGACTGACTTGTATGAAACGCTACGACAAGTTTTAAAGAAATACATTCGACGTACAAATGTACATAACGTCGTAAAATGTTGTCATACAAACCTGGATGTACAAAATATTGAATGCCACTATGTTTCTTATCTACCTATTACATTATTAATGATACACATCTTTAAACTGATATGTAGTTGATCTATTCAACTAAACTGGAATGCTCTGAGATGACCATTGAATGAAGTTTTGCAAAGAAGTTTTGTTACATATAATCTGTAAAAACCCTAATAGTTGAAATCCTTATGCATACATGGTATTGGATCACAACCAATAAAATCTTGATGACTATATCGTTAATTGTCATAACATGTATTACATTCTATGGATTAACATGGTATACTGATCTTCAGTTTTATCGTATTTTTATTTCGCCATACCTTAATTAATATCCCCGTAAAGTGTACAATGTAAACAATCCTGTGCATGTCAATCGGAGACCTTACGATTACGATGTGGCTTCTCACGAATTGATAAGCGACATGTATATGTATATATGCAATTTAGGATTCCAATCCTTTTATGTTCAACAGCTTAACAAATCAACAACACAGTACTTCCTGTCATGTACCAAAATCATATTCCTGACTTAATTAAATTTGTCTATCAAGTCCGCCAGAAGATGAAACTTGATTGCGAGTGCGAATTACATAAGTTTATCTTCAAAACTGTAAGAATAACATTTCTTCGCTCTTTAACATTAATTCTTTATTATTTAGTAGTATTGATAGTTTGCCAGTCAAATTTGAATTTTTCAATCCTCGATGTATGTAGCGAAAATTATAATGTATGCCTTATTCACAAAAGGTGAACATAATAAAGGATACACGAACGGTAGATCTACTACATATGTCCTTTTATAGGATTCAGAAAAGTCGGAAACATAATATATAAGATAATAAAAATGCTTATTGACAGAAGACACAGGAAAAGTATCCTCGAATACTAACGTAAAGTACATGTACACGATATTAAAAATAAAAATCGCCATGACATTAGGAGAAGAGATTCGTCTGCGTACCCTGAAGCATATTAAAGTAATTGAAATAGAATAGAATTTATCACATGTATACTATTATCGCTGTAAATACAATTATTTAAATATAAAGATCCTAGTATTTAAACACGCAATATAAATACTGTTACGTTTTCAATGGTTTCGACTAGAAATGTTTACTTGAAAATTACGTAGAGTATTAAGGTTATAAAAACAGTTGAAATTAGTGCAATGGGATTTAGATATGATACAGGAATAGATTTGTTCGATTGTGATAGATATCTCTAGTATTTTTCTCCTTAATCGCAATAGTTGGAAAATGTAAAATTCATGTTTAGTATTGGAAACCGTGAACTAAGTTATCAAGAACTCTTAGTACATTATATTATAAATATGTCTTGGCTTTATACAGAGCTAAAGCTGCACCTATATGTTTATCGTTCTCTTCATTGAGAATTGATTTTACTGACTAGGCGGATTTCATTCTCCTAAAAAGGCATATACGTTACCAGACGTACGCGTGCCTTCATTTATTTGGCAGTGAACTCTGGCCAGTAGTTTACATAATATCGATACGTTAACCCTTCGAACAATCTGTCCAGCCACATTGGTAAGCCGTCCAAGAGATTCTCTTGGTATAAAATCCCATTTGTACCCTGCAAAACACATGATTTCATTGCTAAAGTTTATTTTGTACGGTATACATAATATTAAATACCCTTCTCTTCACTCGATAAGAATAAGAACGTTAAATCATATACCTCATCCTGAGAAAAATCCGAATTGTCCGAACTATCAAAACCAATAAACGCACCAGCTTCTGCATCGTCTGATCTTCGTGATAGTTGTTTTGTCATTCGTTCCATACGCTACGAATGATAGTATAATCGTGCATAAAAAATATTGGCTATTACAGTACATTTATTTGAGAAATTCTTACCTTTGAGCCTTTCCCTTTACTACACTCTGGATGCTTAGCATGATACATACAAAAATATTTTCGGTGACCGTTCAGTGACAGTACTGTACCAACGCAGTTTTTGATGTTTATGTTTAATTCTTTTTGTTCTGGTAGTGTAAGTGATAAAAGCTTCTTATACCAATCGAGACCCCTCTCTAGTGACATGTGTCCAAACATGAGGGTCTTATTTTTCCTAGAGAGATCGATAGGTTTAAAAACAAATAAGACTCGACTTGGTCGACACATCGATACATTAATCATTTCTCACCTATAAGGCCACACAGCTTTATAGAAAGCTGGTAATAATTTCAGTCTGCTTTGGACATCAACTAATAGTATAATAGTTCTGCAGCCAGGTTTTAAAAGTCGGACTAGACCATTGTATTTCTCTGCACGTAGCTCATGCAATTTTAATTGAGGTTGTAATGTTATCGGTTTGGTATTGCTTTTACATTGAGCACGACTAGCTTGAACATTAGCCTCTTCAAGTTTTCTGCAATTATAATGTATAATATAACTCCTACTCAAAGATCAATCCCAATGGATGAAAATCTAATTACACTTACACTAGATATGACATTCCATATCCAGCAGCAGCAATTAACATAAGAGTGGCTATTACTGATACCAAAGCCAAAACTTGTTCTTTTGTTAAGCTGTCTGCTATATAATCTATTGCTAACAATGCTTTGCCGATGAGCCTCTCTACTGTACCCTATAATAGAATGTCAGAAAATGAAACATGTATCTTTAAGAAATATACAAACAGAGGCATCTTGATTTAAACTATTATAAATATAATAAGTTTTTATACATGCATACCTGTGCATGCTCATCGGCTAATTCACCAACTACAGCAGCATATGGTAACTCTTCCGATGCTCGTAACAGTCTTTGTATTGTTTGCATTAAATTCCGTCGCGTCTCGTTCCATTGATTCTCATCTTCAGCGGCTTCTAACCAGCCTGTTGGCAACCATTCATACTTTAAATGGCTTGCATCTCTTCTCCAGATGATAACAATATGTAATAAAGGTTCTAGTGGGCTGCCCTCGCCAGTTGATAAAGCTGACACAAATTCTGGCTGAGTATCTTTAAAGACATAAGTGTATCGAACACGTTCAGAACTGCAAATAAGTGTTAGTCGGTCATTATATATCGGTTTTCCCTTAATCACTGATTGTAAAAACAACCCTTGTACCTATATGATGACTCTAAGGCTGCCTGTCTAAATTTGTGTCTGGCCAGATCGTGCAATGGGTTATTTTGTTGTGATATTAAAACAGCACAGAGACGTTTCTGAGGTCTAAGCCATTCCGGTGGGCAAACTGAGTCCATCATGGCTTGATTTGAAAGTCTCGGAAGAGCAAGAAATTTATTATTTGAAATAACGTTATGCATTGTATCACTGGATATATCCTTCATACTAACAGATGCCATTGGTTTTTCTGAATTCTCGTTGAATAATAACAATGTATCTAACTCTCCAGATATTTTATATCTGGTTGTTATAGGTTCAGTCTCTAGTAACCCAGTCTAAAAAAAATAATTCTATGAACCGTACATAATGTAAGAAGACAATCGGATTATATGTAAGAAAAATTCTTCTTCTTACCTGCACAAATCCAAATGCCACCCTCTCTCTGTAATAGAAGGCTATAAATAAATATCGTAGTCGTACTGATTCTTTTTTATCAAAAATCAAAGCACGGACACGATTGTCAATCCATCCAGAAAGAAAATTGTCTATGTTGTTTGTATTTATAGTTGGTATCATTTTATATGGAAATTTGCTTCGCAGAAAGTCTAAAATAAAAAATTGATTACACGAATATTGATCTAATCTTATGAAACATTCGGTTATATGTTAAATAGCTGCAATGAAACACATACCAACAATTTTCTGAACACTAAACAGGGATTCTTTATATACACTAGTACGGCCATCCAATGTGACAACAAGACATGGCAATGAATGGATACCAAGCCTTCTTGCTAAGGCAGATTCCTTTTCAGCATGAGCAGTTGCCAATCCAAGACCCAATGGTTCCAATTCGTCTATCAAACGCCGCCATGTGGGTTCTACTTGCAGACACGCGAAACACCAATCCGAATAAAATAAAATGACATACGGTGTGCGAAAAGTTTTTGGAACTATCATGTTTTCAAAAGATCTGAAATACAATGTCATAAGAGTTAAAACATAGATTTCATTTCTGCCCCATCTTATTTTGTATAAGAAACACAAACCTATATGTTATGCTCATCTTATGGAAAAGTGAAATGTCCCGGTTTTGGTAATGAAATTTAAAATTTCCGCCGAATAGTCCTTCCAATGGATCAAGGACATTGAACTGGCCGCTATCCCTTCTTCGCCTAGGTACACTTTCTTCTGTGATACCATGATTATCAAATCTTCTCCGTCTTTCAGGATCAGTTAAAATCTGCAAAGGATATGAAATTATTTTGATGCCATAAACGTTGGATACAGTTTATAAATAAATATGGTTAAGAATAGGTCTTACTTCATACGCCTTTGTGATTTCAACAAATTTATTTTCTGCACCAGGATGACTGGTTTTGTCTGGATGCCTGAATACATATGATAGTTTGATAATCAAATTCAATATAGTATACTATACTAATTTGTATTTATGGTAGAATTGTTCTATCTTCTATAAAATATAAAGCAGTCATCAATACAAAAATAACACAAATGATTCTTGAGGCTTAGGAAAGCTACAGCGCATAATAATAGTTTTTTTTAACACTTACCATTCCTTAACTAAGTTCTTGTACGCCTTTCGTATTTCTTGGACAGTGGCACGTTTGGAAACACCTAATATGTTGTAAGGATTTCCCAATGATTCGACTGCGCTAGATGACGGTAAAAGCTGGCCGATTATAAAGAAGATCACAAGAAAAAATGAGAACCTCATTAATGTTCCTATCTTTTGCACTTTGTCGTTGATGTTACTGGAACGTTTACTTATTGACACAATGTCTCTTAAAAAATCAATCAATAACATTATTTGTGACGCAGTCGTAACGAATCCGTGTGTGTCTAGGTACTATGAATCCAAGCAGTTTTATTCACTGCAACATTAAACAATGCGTACTGACTAAAACTAACGTTTGCTTTTTTTTGTAGAGTTTTGCAAACATGTTTTACACGACCGAATGGGAGGGTTAGTTTGACGGCGGGCGTTTTGGCATTACAATTTTACAGGAACGTTCCTTAACCACCATGTTGTCAAAGCAGTGTGTGAAGTGTGAAACAGTGCCAAACAGTGCAAGCAAGTGCAACACTACCAGTTGACTTCAGTATTGTAAGGAGCAATTAGTGACCTCCGTGGCTTTAGCGGACTAATAACTTTCAATATTACAATTTTTTATTATCTAGATCGTTTGTTATTCGTTTGTTAATGATTGTTAGACTAATTTAAACGTTTGTTAAATGATCATTTATTTGTTAGAACGAAAAGAAAAATTTACCGTGAAGTTGGCGGATTTTATTGTATTTTTAATTGTTTTTAATCGAATTGGTACTTATTCGACGCGGAATCGTTTGTTGATCACGATTACGCTAATTAGAACATTTGTTAGATAATAATTTATTTGTTATAACGAAAAGAAAATTTTACCGTGTGAAGTTGGCGGATCACGGCGGTTCCCGAGAGGCCTGATGCGTAGTTTTGATTACCAATCTGAAGTTAGCTATAACTTTTCAATATTCCATTTTTTTATTATCCAAATTGTTTGTTATTCGTTTGTTGATGATTGTTAGATTAATTTAAACGTTTGTAAGACAATAATTTATTTGTTATAACGAAAAGAAACAATATTTACTACTGTGAATTGGCGCCACGGCTATTCTACTGTTTTATTTTTTATTGTTTTTAATCGAATTGGTACTTACTCGATGTGTAATCGTTTGTTGATCATGATTACGCTAATTAGAACGTTTGTTAGATGCCGGCGCAACTAAAAAATATAAAAGACCATATTCTATATCACGCAGGCGGGAACGACAATATTTCCGATAGTGCCGTGTGTTGTGATTGGGCGACACTCGCCTGCTGCGGTGAGCAGTTCCTATAGCGGCGCCAACTTCACGATAAATATAAGTACCAATTTGAATAAAAACAATTAAAAATACAATAAAATCCGCCAACTTCACGGTAAATATTTCTTTTCGTTCTAACAAACAAATGATCATCTAACAAACGTTTAAATTAGTCTAACAATCATTAACAAACGAATAACAAACGATATGGATAATAAAAAATTGGAATATTGATGAAAAGTTAGTCCGCTAAACTCACGGAGGTGCTCGACTGGCGATTGGTTATCTAGGAATAGATACAAGATAGTTGCGCGCATAGGCGATAGATATCACGGGTTATCTATCACTTGGCGTTTTTAGCTTCATTATGGGAGTAGCACAGGATTGTGCAGATAGGATGCGTGCATGAAAGTTAAACAGAATTGAAACGAGAATAATGTGATAACGAAAATGTTTGTAATCTGCGTTTTCTGAGGTATATATTTAAGGCGAGCATTTGAATTAGTTGATTAGGACGTACATGGTTACAATAAATATCAATATAAGTTAACCAAATATACTAATGCGAAAGCTTGAGGGGAAGCATAAAGGTGCATCAACTGACACTTGATTGGAAAGGATCTAACAAATAAACCTGTGGATACTTTGATCCTTTGGATTTCGCACAATCCAGATGAAAATAACTTTCGTACTTTATATATATCCTAAGGTGAGCTTTAACAGTTATTACCAGTAAATGAATATGTATCCAAGGAAGATTTACAATTTAGTTATGTTGTGTGTAAACATAGTGCACATAACCCTTGATTTGACCACTGAATACAGTGGGGTCTTAGGAAGATTAACTTTTCGGAGAGAACAAATGCCCAGAGAGAAAATACTTAATAAGAAATATTGGAAAGATCAGAAATAGTCAATGTCATATCTAATGAGTTAAATAGTACGTATTCTTTTGCAGTATCAGTATGACACGCAAATGCGTATTGTGTAAGGAAACAAACTATAGGAATTCTTATAGTTTCTTTTCGGCTCCAAAAGATCCTGAAACTAGAAAAAAGTGGCAGGCTGCAATTGCAATAGAAAGCTATGCTGTTACAGATGAAACGTACGTTTGCAGTAAACATTTTCATAGAGACGATATCATTACTCACTGGGTCAGTGGGGTGCCACCACATGTCATCACAGTAAGTTATCCAATATTGAGTTAACGCTGAAACTATTTCTGGTGGTTCTATACTTTAAGCTCTTCTATATTCTATATTACAGATAAAATATAAAAAGTGTAGGTTGAGGCCTGGCGCAGTACCGAGCAGGCACTTAAATGAGAATAATCCAGAATGTTCGGATGATTCAGATATAAACATGAGTGATTATTTAACATTTAAGCCGGAAAAAGATGACGAACACCCAGACAAGAGAACATTTGCTATACCAAGAATCAGTGAAAATTTTCGTAAGGGTCAGAATCAAAAAACGAGTAAGGGCATAGAGATTCGCTATGCAGTAGAGGTGACAACATTCAAACACCCGTATAAAGAAAAGACATGTCAAACGAAAACTCAACCAAATAAAGAATTTAAAACCGAGCCGAAATCTGCCTCAGAACTAATGGATGTATCAGAAGGTAGCTCTCAAGAATCAACGAATACTGGACATACAGAGAAAGAGATCGATGCTAATATAGAGATGGCAAAAGAAAGGAGTCCCGAAGACCATAAGATGGAAGAATTGATTCTGGATCAAGATAATTCTCAAATGACAACTTCTAGAAATGGTTCTGAATCTCCTGGAACTTTCAATCATTCGGATGCAGATGACACATCAACGGAAATGTGGGAACAAAAAGTGAAGAATTGCAAAACTGAAAAAGATATAGAAAACTTTTATAGTGAGTCACAAGTAGAGAGTGAAGCCCTTAGTACAGAAAACTATGAGACTTTGGATGAATATTCCTTGTATAAGGACAATGATGAAGTTGAAATGTTATTTGAAGATTTATTAGAGGTGTGTAGTGAAATAATGTTACCAGATGGTTGGTCTTGTGCAGTAACATCTAAAGGACACACTACAACTGTGGTGTATCTGTATATGGGCATGGCAAAGAATGGTATGCCCTATGTTCAAAAGCAGGTATTTCTGAAGAGTGACATGGTATTGAGATGTACAGCTGGAAATCGCGAAATCAATCCTCTTATTCATAATCTCATTAGGGATGGAAAACATCTGAAAGTACACACTTTACTTGACTTAGAAGAATTAATAGATGAATTTGATCAAAGAGTTGTTTGCGAAGGTATGTAAACAGTTTTAAAATTCGTCATACTTTCCAATAAGATCTTTTTTAAATCGTACAACGTATTTATATTAGGTGTATCCGATACTGAAGAATGTCAAGAAATTAATGAAATTAAAGTTGCATACAACGACGGCGTACGATGGAGACATATCTCATGTCCTCTAATATTAAATAACGATTCCGCAAGATGTACAAAATGCATTACATTATCGCATATGTCGACACGGAAAGCGAAAAGTTTCTCGCCGTTCGAGTATAACCCACCCATTTTGTCAAAGCAGCAAAAAGTGTTTTCTGCTGGACAAATAAGAAAACGTACTAGGAAGCACGACCGGAGATATGATTTTATAAAAGTTTTGACAAAATGAGCCGTTCTCCCTCATTTGGAATAAAATAATTTTCAAAGACTGTTGTTCCTCATTCATTCTATACTTTAAGCTTATCCACTAATTGTGTACATATGTTTTACTTTCGATCGACAAGTATAATTGTGTACATTACGCTGATTATACGATTACTATCTTTACTACTATTGCTTTTGCCATGCTTCAATCCATTCATACGTTTTCTTTTTTTCTCCATTCGAAACTTAAGATTTATGAAGATTCAGCATTCGGTTATTTATAAAGGAAACATTCTGTATTTATACTTTACATTGTGTATAACGTAGACAAAATGGTGTAATATATTATTTTTTTCTTCGTCTGCCTTCCGATTGTAGAAGCATGGCTGGCTCATTTTCGTTTCTTGGCGCTGTAATGTGTAGTACAAGGTTGAATTGCATAAATAAAAGTTAAGTACAAATCATATACCGTTTTGTTCTTTGGGTTCCTTTTCTTGTTTCTTGCCTACCAATCGTTTCGCCTTATCTATATGTAACAAAATTCCGTAGTTCAAATTGCCGGACACATAGCATACATACATTCATGAATATTGATATGAGTAAAGATTTGAAAAGTACTCTACCTTCCGTGTCAGTATTGCGTAATAATACTGTAAGAGTAACTATGCCTTGCTGTATAAATAAATCTAATTCCTTTTGAATGAGTCTCACTCTATCATAGTCAGGAAACATGTCTGAGAATCTGGTACTGAAAATGCATTAAATAAGTAAATAAATTTTGTGCAATATTACCAAACTACACAAAATGATCAATTTATTATTAAATAAATACCTCAACCAAAGATAAAGATCTAGAACATCAAATACAGACTCCATATGTATAAGATCAGCGAGGTTTCTGGGTGGTTCAGGTGGCCAACCAATTTGTTTACATAGCCAATCATAAGATATCTGATCGTTTCTGCTATATTGTCGGGCGAACTATATTGCATGAACACAAGAGGCTATATGAGTAACTGCAAAACTTATCCCTTAGTCAAAACAGCTGGAGACGTTTGTAATCTATACCTTTAAAAACATTGCAATCATGAATGGTAGTTTCTTATTAATGGGTGCACAACAGAATATGTAGCGGGTTCGAAGGGACAAAGGAACATGTTCAATTGTATCCGCAAGGAATTTGAAATCATCAATATTGCAGACAAAGAAAAGTGAATCGTCGAGTGTACACAAAGACACAAAAATATCCTGAAAAAAGAAGAACGATTTAATAAAATTTGAAACAAATATTTGCAACATTTCCTTACCATAAGATTTGAGAGAGTTGCATGTGGTAAATAGTAGGCATATAGTTGTATTTGGTCCGGAGTCGGATTCAGACCAGCTTTTGTTATCAGTTCAGGACTTTGCTTCAACAAATCCTTCAGAACAGGTAAATCTTTACTCAGATATGTGGTAACAAAACCCTGAAACATGAATACACATATACATGTTGTTATTATGACATTTGAATATATAATATTATAGTCTAGTGAAAATAATTCTTAATTTAACAACATACCGTTTCCCAATGTGTTCTATATCTGCCAGCACGGCCTGCTATTTGCAACGCCGATGACACAGAAATCGTCGACATTTCTATTTCCCCCTTTTCATTTACATTTGGTAGAACTATACTGTAAAAAATGATTCTTCGAATGTGTCTGAAAGAAAAACATAAGATATTAATATTGATAGAAGCATTCATTCACAAGCATTAGAATATAAATATTTTAAACATCGACGGGAACTTACAAATTGAGCCCCATTCCTATGGCATTTGTTGCGACTAATACTTTACACGGATCATCCTTATCGTTAAATCGGGCTGCTTGCGCAAGTTTAGTACCTGGTGGTAAACTGCCATATATAACAGCAATTTTTACACCTTGTGATTCCAGAATACGTGATACTTGAAATATATCAGCCTTATTAAAACAGACAATGCAGTCGCCTGGAGCTACGTTCGACAAGTCGTCGAGAGCCGTTTCTTGTATTTCTAATGGAGTAAGTCGCTGATATTCGTGTACTTCCACTTCTTCACCAGTAGACTCGCATAAAGATCTCACCTATGTTAAGTCAAGCAAGTTCAATTAAAATTAAATTGTTACTTTACACGTAATTCCTTTCATAAAACCTGGCGCGGTAAAGCCATACTAAGTCAAGAGCAGCTGCTTCACCGCATAAGTGAATTTCATCAGCTGCAATTCCAAGAAGAGCTCTTGTCCATGCCCATCCTCTAGCAGGATCGCGTAACATCTGAATTTCGTCGATAACTGCTACTTTATCTACGATGCAAAAACCAATACTCATACTTGTTACAAATATAATAAGCATCAGTACTACAAATTGTTAAATAAAGGATCACTTACAGTCTTGATTTAAATTGACCATTTCTACAGAACACGACAAGTGATTTGCAGGTTCTTTTACGGATCTGGCGTATTGTCTTTCTTCTCCTGTAAGTAAATCACAGGGTGTACCCTAAATTAAATTACATTAAATGTGTTCAAATACATTCTGTGATGAGATTTGATGACCATTATCGATGTTACCAACCATTCCATTTGATTTCTGAAATACTTCCACGACTAGTAATTTCAATGGGCCGCAGTAAACACCACTCTCGGCTTTCAAAAATCTTTCAAGAGCATGGTATGTTTTACCACTGTTTGTGGGACCAGCATGAAATATAATTTTCCTCATTTTCCCTCTCGCGACTGGATACCTGTTAAAGATATTTATTGAATTTAAGATTTCAAACCAACTTAATAATGGATAGATGATAATAAGGTATTAACATTCAGCATATTTACCAATTTGCTGGTTTTCGTAAATCGCTAATTCTTTTCAGTTCGTCTAAACAGCCTAAATGAGGAAAAATTTGCTTCGTGTATCGCAAGAAATATGGAAAAATATCACTAGTATTTCCAGCCCCCGAAATAATGTCACTTATGGTGACATGAAGATCCGAGGGTAGCTGAGGTGTCTTAAGGCAGTACATTTGAAATTGTTTTAGTGCTGTTATCCGCAAACTATCTGCAAAATAAAATATTAATAATGCCATACGAATAAGAAGAATATGCCTTGGCATATGAACAGGTTTATGCTATCATTTTGAAATACCATCTAAACCATATTCTTTCGTAAGTGCTTTCAGTTCTGGTAATTCAATGAACTTGTTAACGATTCTCATTAAATCTGCTTTGCTGAGACTCCCGCATAATTCCTCTCCTATATTAGTATCTTCGGGTGTATATTTTAAAGAAACTGGTTTGAATAGCTTTGAGGCATCTTTTTGCTTCGCTTGGAGAAATGGCGAAATTGTTATTGTCCGCTCCGTTTGTCTAAAAAATAAATAAGAGTATCAAGTAGTGTATTGGGCAAAAAGTTTAAGTATGTTATACGATATTAACATATAAATTACCTGTTTAAAAAGAGGGACGCGAGCCGATTGCTTCTAAATAAAGCTCTCGCGGATAGTCGACGTGGGACCAATATCATATTGGATTATTATTATAATATATACAAAGCAACAAATCTAATAGAGTTGATGTAGTATATTCTACAAAACTACTCGCACCGTTACACTAACACTGCTTTTTCTTATAATCATACAGGTTACAGTCTCGTATAATCTTTAACATATTCGCTGCACTCTAAAGTAACACACGTTTTGCAACTTCTTTGTCAAGCTCTTCTTAAATATCAGTGTATTTTTACGTCAATTGCAATCAACTATTTCTCTGTTCATACAATTTCACCGCTCTTGTGATAGCAAAAACGTAGCATGGTTTGTAAAATTTGGCATTATCTACCGCGACTTACACGCGTACATGTGGTTCAAGTTCGGTGTAGTTCGGTGGAGCTGGGATTCACTACGTTTATCACTAACAACTGTCTAACTAATCTCAATACCCGTAGAGTACATACATTTGCCTTGTATGTGGAGATATATTCTGTTTATCAATACTATTGAGCAATTTTGTGGTTTGAATTCTTATGCAATTACTTCGTATTTCTACGTTAGACGTCATAGATCTTCCTGCCTACACACTCACATGCATCATCGTGCAGTTGCTATCGAATAAATCGAAGCGGATCGAAAGTCCTTTCCGTGGATTAAATATTTAGATAACTATGGTTTAATACAAGCAACGAAATTATTAGGTGTAAGGGTCAAGTACGCATAATATACTTTTGGTGCCTGTACTGTGATGGGTTAAGAAATTTCTGCTTAAAAAATGGGTAAGTACATAGCATTTTTATACATATCGCTCTGTAGTGTTAGTTCGGGAAATGTATACCTCCTTGTAGAAATAGGAACATTAAATAATATTGCATGATCCGACACATGATGTAGGCAAGCTTATTATCAATTGTACATTTCTTATACATAGTTGAGAGCCGTGTAAATTTTTGTGACCCAAAATGTGGTCATTGTGAGGACGGCCCTTCGTCGCTAGAAGTTACTGCTTCCCTCGGCGTGCCCCTTGGCCAAGTTGTATTTGATTATAGTCATGCGGAAGTAAGAAAAATGTTGGGACTTAATTCCTTAGAGACTATTCCGTGTAGCTTCAATTTTCCAACGAGTCGACAACTACGTAGGAATTCTAATCCACTACTACGCACAGAAACTGACACCCTCAAAGCAAATGTGCACGAAGACATATTAGGTATATAATATAATAATAAACGTAGATGATGGACTTCACAAAAAGTAATTCTGTATTATTAGAGTTAGGTAAAGAGTTGTTGGAACAGTACAAAGTAGAGATCCAGCAGAAAGCAACAAAAAATGTGCAATGTCATATGAAAGACGTATTTCACATATACCAGGCAAAAAAGCATGAAGAGAATGAACTAAACATTCGCGAATTGCACGACCATTATAAAAGTTATATCGAAGGAATACAGTGTGAGTTAAAGGAGAAACTTGAGGTAATCAAACGGTATAGTCTTTTCCTCGATTTTGAATTAGTAGAATTCGGAAATTAAATATATCGTGTAGTGTTTGGAAATTGGAAATAAGATCGGATATGTGTGTACAACGTCTATTAGAACGAATGGAAAAATGTAATCGCAAAACTCAAGAAAAGATTGGAGAAGTGTAGTACGTATGAACACATGAAACAAAGGCGAGAATTTTTGGATATTATGCGTTCGGAAATTCGGTACATTATAACGCACTTGTACGCTGATTTCGAGAAACACTTTCGCGCACAAAGAGAACGGATGATTGCCGACTTTAACGAAATTCTGAGAAAAGAACATATAAAACTTAATAATGCTATGCGAAGCTTAGAGGAGAAACATGCTCAGAAAGCACGCATTCAAAGGCAAGAGTTGAAAATGCAAAATACTGCCGATATTATACATCTTCTTTGTTCAGAAAGATCACAGAGCGACGCAAAAGCACTGGCGATTCACAGAGCTTCCGAGGTAAATTATTCTACGCTCGTCGATTGTGTTTTTGCATGCTTAATCGTAAATACTTGTACCTTCTTAGAATGAAGTTTATCAGTTGCAAGAGACGATAACTAATTTAAATGGAACCTTGAACGCGATGAACACAGAACTGAAAAAGCTTAAAGAAGAGAAGCAGATAATAGAGAAGCGGTTTTCGAAATGTAGCAAAGAACTTAAAAGATTTGTTTGCTTCGTCTTTCAAACGACGCCTAATCATACAGAATACTTATTTCCTTTGAAAAAGAGTTCGACACAGAATGAAATAAATTAATATAGTGTTCTGATGACACAAATACAACCTCTATACATAACCATTTACTTTAACGATCTACTACTGTAATATATAAACAGGCAACAAAATCATATATATATATATATATATATATATCGTGAAACAATACTCGGTAAAGATATCATCCAGAACTAACATTCTTGATATATTTAATATATGTTATATATAATAGTGAGTTGATTATCTTTTACAACTCTTTACATTTCTCCTTCGACATTCGCTATACCATTCGGGTTGCCTACTTAGGCTGGATATCTTCGGGTGGTAGAATTCCGTTCGAATAACACCTTTTCTTTTTACTTTACTCGAAGAAACTGGCGGATAATCGTCTAGTCGCCAACCATAAATCCAAGCGGTGCATTCGGGAAAATAGTAGCGACTTTCAGGTTTTTCTTTTAGTCTATTAATAAAATCGATTATTGAAATTTGACATATCTTCGTGTACGAAGGTAGATATTGGTAAATTAAAGAAAAACCTTTTATGAAAGTATTTTTCGGCAGTAATGAAACTTGGTACTTCTTTTTCGTATAAAACATCTAATACCTTAGGATCAATTGGTTTCATACTGAGAATATTAGTAGACACATCGGAAGCAGGAGGTCTCCATTGAGGCATTGATTTTTGCCATATCTAAACCACAACGATGATAATCTTACGATTAAACAAATCCTTAAAAACGTTGAGCTAATTTGTTTACTGATTTTTCGCCATCGTGGTGACTTGTTGCCTCTACAGGTTCAGTAAATCGACTCTTTTCCGCCTGTACGTCAAGGTTCTTCAATAGCTGTTCTTGATTTCTTAAAAACCATTTCATGCGTAGAAAATTTTCTTTTTTAAACATTTCTGTATAAAATGTGTGGCAACGGGCGTCGCAAACGCTTTTGTAGGAAACCGCCATTATTTAATTCTTTTGGTAAAACTGATGTATTATGTTATGCAAAATTTTTCATCAAACCGAATTTTATGTCACGATGCTTACCTGTTTTTTATACAGGCATCATATGTTCAAAACATGTCGAGGACCAATAATGTTATATTTAATATTTCATATCGCCGTTTTATTTACATTGGTTTACATATAGCATTCCTTATTGTGTCGTCAATTAGTTGGTGTGCATTATTCAAGGTTCATCTTATAATGGTAATGATAGAAGTAGTGTTTCGTACATTGGCCATTTCTAAAAATACAAGAGTAGAGCACCTTGTATTTTTCAAGAGCACAAGATTTAATTATTTATACTCAATTTCAACCTAAATATATTCGCCCAGGCACAAATAAGTAAATTCAATTTTTGATTGACATATTAATAGCATTTGCTTCTATACATTGTTTTTAATATTTATTTCTAATCGCATAACAAAGAAATTTTTAAAGTATTTCCACAAACGCAAATAAATGGATAATACAAGCGATAAATGATAATTGAACGCTCAAATTGATTGAAATATCGACTATTCGATGTATCTGGATTCACACACATATAATAATCGTTACTGATTTATGTGCACATTTTTTGCGCAAAAATATGTATTACAAATACATTACCGTCAGTAAAAACCTATGCAGAATCTTATAACAAAATCGGTTATTTAATATAGCAAGAGGTCTTAAGTTACTGCCTTTTTCCAAAAACGATAATTGCATCGAGTTAACCTGTTTGAGTTTATTACAAACAGATTTACAATAATGCCACTGCATAATGCATCAATGTGATTGATATTTCCTAATATCAAAGAATGGAATTAGTATTGATGAACGATATTAATGTCGTAACAATAAATAAGTATGGCGTGAAATATGAGTTTTCACATGATATTACTCCCTCTTAAAGTCAACATCAAATGACCTCGTAATCACAGCCATAGGAAGCAATATATTGTGGTGTATAGTAAAATTTAGATGGGTGTTCTTATATTACAAGCTGACTAAGGGCCGCTTCTTAATTTGTACTTGTGTAAACAAGTCAAATTATATGCATCGTAACTCTAATAATATTGGCTTTTCTACATTTCTTGTTTACACTGTACATGTTTAATATTAAATTATCTACAATCGTCTAAAAAATAATTACTTTACATCATCTCGCGGTTGATTTAATATTAAACGTTGTAAATGATTTTATTGTGTTGATCTAAATATACTTTAATTTTATGCAATATTTGTCTCAAAGTGTTTATACTCATAGATTCTGAATTTGTCTTTATACATATAATTTAACAAATATCAAATATTACGAAATGATTGGTTTGTGTAAACGAAAATGTATAATCGCAAGTAGCAAATTGTGGGGAAATGTGTTGTAATTATGTGGTTTGTAAATTAGTTCACGTATGCATCCCACTCTTTTCTTATCCTAAGTATGTTGAACAAGAATTACAGTGGGTTGCAATTTCATTTGAAAACATGCTGCATAATCTAATTTACTATTCAAGTGGAGTGTTCCCTCTGAGTCTTCACGTGTAAAAGATTCTAAAATCTAGTTTTTGTAGATAAAATTCTTGGATTATATTTCAATTGATGCCAATTGTAGACTTGGCTCAAACATATTTCTTTCCTTTCGTTCGTTTCCGTTTTTAACACGAAATAATTCATATACAGTGTGTCAAATTAAATATTGACAAAAATGCGTAGTTCATGCAATAACTATATAGCATGAAAATGTGCTTCTTGTGTCAGTTAAATGAAACACTCCATGTGAACAGCCTAACAGATATAGTAACTCTTGTTATTTCTGACTATTGGATGGCGGCCAGAAATTTCAATATAGATAATTCTAGTTTTTCTAATTGCAAACAGCATTGCTAAATACCACACTCGCTTTACTAGTTCTTCCGATTAATATAATAGTTCTAAATAATATATTATTCTTAGTATAAAGATCAACATTAATTACGGCTTTCGTTATCGTATAATTCAGAATTTTTCTGTAAATTATTGTTTTACAGCTTTATAAATTGTGATGAATGTGATCTATTTTTTTCCCACATTGGAGTACTTTGTTACAATTGATTTAAAAATACAGAAAATGCATCGATTTTTAATTAATTTTACTCATCTCTAAAATAGTCATATATAATGACCAATTAAAAAAGTTTCGTGTGACACATGTTTTTTTCATCGAGCTTGCGACCCGCACTTGGCTCAGAATTGGATTTGTGGTTAATTTTTGTTTTTCATGAAATATTATACATATTTAATAATACCATAGTAACAGACGAATTAACAAAATATCACTCATATCATTGATAAACTCTGAAGATACGAAAACTGGACTCCTTCATCCCATTTAACAGTTTTCAATATAAAGATGGTATTAAAGAATTCATATATACCTAACTTGTAGTTACATCCAGTAACACAGGCGTCGAAGTGTTCTTATTGAGATATAGGCCTACACCCGGAAAGAGAGTAGCCCTTGAGGATGCATTCTCATTTAAATTCAATTCAGTC
Organism: Ectemnius cavifrons; assembly: GCA_964023945.1. NCBI lineage: Eukaryota > Metazoa > Arthropoda > Insecta > Hymenoptera > Crabronidae > Ectemnius > Ectemnius cavifrons. Next base: position 16,234,299 of record OZ030375.1, on the reverse strand, counting down.
ATATCGTCAGCAGATTTTGAGGATTCATGATACCCATCGTCTTTTTTGTCTTGAAGTATATATTTGAAAAATTCATACCTGTATATGATAAAGAGAAGTAAAAAATGGTTCTGTTTAAAGATAACTTTATAATATTGGGGTGTCTAATATGAAATGCCATACTGTATTTCACTTACGTCGACCAACAAATGGCAGTTGCTGGCATTTGATAAAGAACTCGTGCATGTAAACCTCGAAAGTAGCCTTGAAAACCTCCGAACATATAAACCTTCTTAAAGGCATCTACCATACCATATGCTTGTACACCAGACTGTGTATTCAATAATGTTTTACAAACATCTAAAGGTGTAGTAGCTGCAGCTGCAATAGCTCCGGCCAGTGCTCCTATTATAAGTATTAATATACACATGCTATTATTCCACACTTCTTTATTTGCACAAAGATAACATTAACCTCACTATAAATATTCAAAAAAGTATATGTTTGCATACCTGATACCATGTGAGCTATAGGGCTGTAAATATGTTCAGGGTTTGTTAGTGTTTGTGCCACCTCATATGCGATAAAATGAAGACTTTGGAATGGGACATTCATTGCTAATTGCGTAGTATAACTTCTATAAAACGCATACAGGCCTTCTTTCTGATATATGTTTTGTACGCATTTCATTACGCTTTGGTATGGTGAATTATACATTTGTAATCTTTGCTTCACCACTGAAATCAAACAAATATTACTCATAATTATATAATAATTCACACCACAAGTCTTGTATATTTCCGTCTAAACGAACATTACCTAAAAACAAGCAATTAAATGCACGAAGAAGAATCTTACGATGTTTTACCTTCAGCAGGATTCATAACACCATCATGAAGAACAGTTGCCACACAACCAGCTGTCCCATATACTACCACATTGAACTCCGAGTGTACTCTCGAAGTCATGAATTTATTTTTAAGATATTCATAACAGGAGAAATATAAGGCATGTGCGGGTCCAGCACCAGCCACCATTGCACTCATACCCCGGATCGGTCTCAGTAAACCTTCTTGCCGTACCATTCTACTTAATACGCCGGTAACGCTTCCTCCCCCGCCAGGTCCTGGTGTTAACGCTTGCATTCTTGTCTACATGAAAAGCAAAGACATTACAATTTATAAAGACTCTCACATACAATAATTAAAAATTCTTGTATCATGTAATATTTTATGGGATAACCCAATCTGAACATGAACAATCCCACAATTCTTTGTCGTAAATACAATGATCTATCCGTTACACAGAATAATTACTAATTATCTAAATAATTCTTGATCGCACAATGTGTCAGTATATGGACTTTTAAACCTATCTTGATGAAAGCCTTTGTTCGAATACAGTTTGAATTTAGTAAAATTGTTGAATATTTACATACATGTAATTTTCTAACAGAAGTGTATTGAAAACTATCCCTTTGTATGATTAGATAAGAAAGTAAGTGTTCCTAAAGATTGCAGGTTGAAAAGCACACCCAAAATAGAATCAATTTCAACAGATCAAAGAAGCATGTTATGTAATAAAATTTTCATTATATTCCAACTAATAATAGCAAAACTTCTAAAGTGCAACAGAATTTAAAAACCTATAATCATGCTATTTATAGATTCCGAGTGTGGTTTGGCCACGTTCAGCATGCTATTAATAGATTGAACTCTCGCGATATGATTTTGAAGTTAACCTTACCACGTATTATGTACAATGTGACATAATACAAATTATTTAATCATGTAGGGTCGTTAAAAGGGATACACCAACCTAACCAAGAAATTGTTTACTAGATCGAGTACTTGTTAAAAACGAATGTTGAAATTTTATAGCAAAATATATTACAAAACGTTATTCTGAATGGTAGCATTATGCAGAACAATAAGAGTTATTGTTACAAATGATCACACAAGACCCAAATACTCGTATGTGTGGCTCCTATTAGAGACAGCTCCTGGTACAGCGTCCATAAGCAAAATGAATTTTTTTAACAATGCAATACGTACTTGCAAATACAACCATCACTCTATTCAGCTTCGCGGAAAAACATTTGTAAAGTTGTTCTGTTAGAACTGAAATTGCACATATTCCATTATTAGAAGAATAATCTCTTTCTCCTTTACGATGTTACTAAAAACCCAGTATGGTGTAATGTCACGAGTAATAAAAGTTTTTCACAAAATTTTACGACTAATCCGACCGTTTAAAGAAATGCGATTAGTACTTATAGTTTTCATTAATCGTAGGTACAGTTTCCGAGTTCCGACCGCAGAAGATGTGGATTCCAAGAAAATCACGAGGAAAGTGAGAGATGCTGACATACGGGGGACTACCTCGAGGAAAATAGTACGCAGGTGGATTTGAATGGTATTAAAGCGAAAGCAATCAATCATTCATGCTGATCGAGGTGTTGTCGGATCTTGTGATGCCATAGGTATCAAATATCGTAGCCGCAATCCTCCAGGTTATGTAAACCGCGCAGGAAAAACGTGCACGGTAAGGAAGATTACCTTGACACTGTCAAGTGGATACATCACGCAATGCTCCATGATTCCGGCAAAAGCACCTGCGGTCATGTGCACCGCAACGGAACTTGTAGGTAAAGTCTCGTAGACTTCTGCATTCATGTTCTTTTAAATGCTCCAGCACGAAGACCGATTCACAGCTCGAGAGTGCCGGGATTTCACAGTGGGCTCCAATCTCGGTGAGGATATGCTCCCGCCGTCAACGGAAGAAGTGTTCCGAGTCAATGCAGTAGCATTTACTTCGCAATGACGATTGCGTCCTTCAATTCGTAGCAAACTCTTCGATTGTCGTTTCAATTGTGCTTCCTTACAGTTGTAGTGCTACGTCGTATCTTAATGGGGCCGAATTGAGAAGGCAACTACCCCCGACAGGCAGACTCACGATGAACAATCCCCACCACGTTTTCGTGACGCAAAACCTCTCTTTTGCTGACTTGTTAGTAGTTAGGCACCTTGCATACAATAGGTGCCAGTGATGTTTAGTCGGAATCGTTTATTGCATTGGTGGGTATGCACCACTTGATGCCTGGTTGCGCGTTTTACCCGAACTGCACAAGACTTGCCGGAGGCAGCGAGTCAGTCAGGTTAAGCATTCACACACGTGCAACGCATGCGTTGTCCTTTTACCACGTGGTGTGTGCGTGGGTATACGACGTTGAGAAATCGCCAATAACCATCAGCGAATCTTTTTGATATTGAATAAGATGTGGACACAATGATATGCCGCTTGTCTCTTCGAAGTAGCTCGAAACACCTCGGAATCCTCTACTAGAATGACAGCGCAATACGCACGAGATAATAATTACAAAGCGACTCGGTTACGTGACACGCGGAGTCCCCTCCACCAATTCGACTCCGAATTTTCCGGCATTGTTGAATAAATCATGATAATTTCTTTTACAGAAATGAAGTATTGCAAACCAATGAAACTCAACATTTCGCTAAAGTTCTCAGCTGATGTGCCTTTTGTTAGTAATGTTGCAGCTAGGGTTCATCAGTATGTATCTTTAGAAAATGCCGACTAATGAATGATAAATTTTTCGTAATGGTCACTGCCCAACGTTCATACGATTTTTCAGCCATCATCGGTTTATATACGTTTTACTTGGTGCTATGTAAACCAGAAAAGTAGCGAGTGATTACCGGCAAAAGACGTCTTCTGACGTCTGAAAATAATCAATACGATTGTTAAGTTTCTGTCGATACTTACATGCGTACGGGATGTAGTATGTGTAATGCCCATTTACAGCATATGCACATGATACGTATATTTCGTAAACAATGAATGGATTGTGCAATATGCAATTCGTTATGAATACACTACATTTGATAAACTTTTTTTATGAGCTATGATTCTATTTATAGATACGATTGTAGCACGTGACGATATGCGTGCGGACCATTCGGACATCGTATTCTTTTGCAGCAATAATTGTATGAACACAGCTCTGTAATCTCACGATCATTGATTCTCGCGATACAGAAATTGAAAGCGTATGACAATATTATGAATAATGAATTTACGACATTGTATGCCGCATGTATATAGCAAGGTTACGGTTAAACTTAGGTCTACGTATTCGTAAAGAAAAAGCCGGATGATACCGCGGGCAATCAACTGCAACGTACAGTTTGCTATTCAATTACCTGGAAGTGCATCTATCTTGCTTCACATTCATCATTGTGAAGTTTAATAAATAAGTGCGAGAACGTGAGGACACTACTATGCAGGCATGTATGATCAGTGATGTTGCGAGTTTTCTTTCCCTTGGGAGTACTGCTTTCTACACAGTGATACTTTTGTAAAGAGTATATAAAATCTTTTATTTCAAGAGTTATTATAGTTTTAATGAATATTATAAACTTCCGCGAAGTTATACTACGCATTGCAATAAATAGTTTAAAAACTTGGAAAAGGTATTTCTATAATTTTGTTCTATAATCAACTGCAATATTTTATGTACAGATTATACAAACTTATAGATAGAATTAAAAGTAAGTAAAGTTGTACATAGGTAATGGTAAGAACCCACTCGAAAAACATTAAATATATACACAAACCACTTTTCTACATCCCAGTCAGTAGGTAATCATGGTATCCGACATTGAAATATATTGCAAATGAGACTAAGAATCGAGTAACTTGGCATTACTAATTATAGCAAAAGAATTGCATTGTAATTACATGTCCATATACGTAACACGCCACATTATGGTGTTGCTCTATCACCTTCATGAATCATTATAAACATATAGGGTATCAAATATTAAGTTCACATGAAACTGTGATTTAATATTAGATTTCCATCATGTAATAAACATATGTTATTCTTATAAACCTTTAAATAATCTGTTAGCAAAAATCTATAAAAATTTAATCACTCTTCATTCTATGACTGTAAATACGAAATTGTATTTATATTTCAAGGAAATGAGAATATTTTAGAAATATCCGATTCCAACTGAAAATAATTCTTTGCATGTATTTAATTAATACTGTGTTTATGTCAGTATCCATATAGATGAGGATACTGCTTTTGAAATTACGTATAATTTACACGTACAATTTACACATACAAAAGCGGATATTGTATTTGCTGTATGTACTGGCATACTATCTTTCATTCAAATACAGAAAGACATATTTTTTCATTTAAAAAGTCTGGCAACCTTAAAAATATCAACTTATTATATTATATTTACATTACAACCTTAACACAACGTATATCTATCCACACTTTTGCATTATTTTCAGACTTATGTACACGGTAATTCAATTGTTTTTATCACATATTGAAAACAAAGTTTTCTTGCATTAAGCATTCTTGAATGTTGATGGGTATAGATGCTATTGCTTTTATCCCGTGGTAAAAGAAAATGTTTCTCTTATACGACATTTACATTGATAATTTTGCTAAATGTACAACAAAACATAAGGTAAATTATACTACTTCTATCCAACACTGGATTACGCAAAAATAACAATTCGATTTAACACCTGAAGCCGTGTACCACTAGCTATGCTTGATTCGATCTCCTACTACGGCGTGACGAGCTTGAAAATAATGGGCGTGGTTTATACAAGTCATCGCTTGAGTAACGCTGACTGCTTCTATGTCGGCTGTAATTGTAAGAGATGTTTTAATGACCTAACTTACTCCACGGAATTACATATATGAGGATAGTGTTTTCCAGGCAGAAGTTTCATCATTCTCGAGTTAATAATTGCTATAAATTGTCAGTTAGTTTTATTCATTTCAATATTTTTGATTTTTTAATCAATCTTGCCGATTAGGCATACACAGAAAAATTCAGATTGGAAAACACTATGATTCCCTTGAGCAAAATACGGTATACCTTTTGTCTTCCTTCATAAGAATCCCTGAAGGTATTTTCTCACTGGTAGCTGAGACATCACTTTCAGGACTAAGAGGCATCACAAAGTTTTCTCCATTTAATAAAACTTGTGGTGTACACGAGTTCGAATGGAGTCTTTGCTTCTTTGGGGCAATCAGTTTCCGTTTCTTTATATTATTTACCGTGTAGTCGTTTGGGGAACTCAATATGTTTTTAAGGCCATCATTATTATTATTCGAATTATTTAATAGTATATCTCTTAGTGGGCTAAGAGAATGTTTCCGTTTCGGCTGTGGTGGGGCCATGGCCTTCGAGAACACAAGTTGTCCACCCAAACATTCTATTATGTCCTCAACGCAATTACTGCTGAGTAACTGAAATGATTCCAAGAATTTAGAAAACTTCTCCAATTTTTCGGTATCCGCTTTAAAATATCGGCAGTCTTCTTTGTCATTAGACTTTGCGAATATCTTCTCCGACCTGTGACTGTCGTGCATAGTACAACTTGAAATATCTATTACTTTTTTTGTTGGCTTGAAGTCCGATGTAACTTCACTATTACTCCGCGAATTGACGACGGATGTGACTTGTTGCATATCATCCGATGAATGATGCACTACAGCTGAATCTTCTGATATTCTGCATTTTCCAGTATGGCCGCCTTTCTCTGATGTTGTAGCCTTTCGATCATTTGCTATTATACTATGTACAGTTTTATTAAGAACATTCGTTTCATCACTTATCGATTGTCCTATACAAAGCTCTAAATCGGTCAATTTCAATTTTAAGTTTGCGTAACCTTCCTGGAGTTCCTTAGAGCATGGTTCTCCTCCTAATATTGCCGATGTTTCGTCCAACGTTAAATTAGTTAGCTGCTCGGGATACGGCTCTTCATACTCCTCATCTGTCACTTCTATTATTTGTACTCGTTCTTCGTCAGGGACGGTTTCAACGCTTGCAATATTACTCTTTGTAACTTTTTCTACTACTGGCTCCAATTTTTGTTGAACCTGTCGTTCCAATTTTTCATTTTCTAGCATTTTCTGCTTTTCCATTTGCTTTCTTAGCTTTATTAGTTTCTTGGCTTCATGTATATTTTTAGCAAACTTAGGCTTTTTTACTTTTACTCCTGCTATATTGTTTGATGCAGCTTCGTTAAGCAAAGGTCTTTTTTTTACTAAAGGGTTTCCATCATTCGAGTCGGAGTCAAAATCTTTGGAGGGTACTTTGCTCGCATTAACATGACTGTCCAAACTTGTGGTTGGTTTCTCATCATTCAATTTTAATTCATTTGGATTTATTTCTTCTACACTATCGGATGTCTCACTACTAGAGTTACTCACATTACCCGTTTCTTTTAGCAAATTAGTTGTGTTAGATTTACTATTAGATGATACCGAACTAGAAGTACTGGATTGAGAGCTTTTACTACTTGACCCATTAGAGCCATCCCGATCACTTGAACGGCGATCGTTTGAATCTTTTCTTAAATTACAATGGTCATCCTTCGATTTTGGTTTCTTTTCATCTTTCCGCTTCTTTTCCTTATTTTGTGACTCTGTCTTACAATCGCGCTTTCCATCACTTTTTTCATTACGGCTGGAGCTTCTACTGTGCATATGGTTTTTTGACTCCTTTCGGCCATTTGCCTTATCGCTACTTAACTTCGATTCTTTTTTGGCTTCAGACTTATCATTCTTGTCCTCACTTTTGAGGATCTTCTTGCTATCTTGTTTGTCCCCTTTCTCCCCTGCATCCATTTTACCTGATACATGATTTTTGGTTTTAACGTCTTTCGCTGTATGTCTTTCATCCCGCTTGCCTTTATCTTTTGATTCACTACGCTTCTCCTTGTTATCGGCTGATTTTTCATAAACTTTACTTCTGTTGTCATGACTACAGGCTGACGAACTTCTTGAAGAACTTTTGTGGTCCTTCTTATATTGTTTTTTGTCCTTTACAGATTCCTTTTCGTCTTTTCCATCTTTGTTTTGTTTTGGTTCCTTGATGTCTTTATTCAATTTTTCTTTCTCTGTTAACTCTTTCTTTTCCCTCAATTCTCTAATCTTCTCTTTATACAGATCTTTTAGATCTTTCACCTCCTTATTTGTAGTATCTTTCTTCTCTTGCTCCTTTTGTTTGTCCTCCCTCGATTTGTTGATGCTATCCTTTGGACTTTCCGTTAATTTCTCATTACTTTCACGGAGTTTATCTCCAGATTGACAATTTTTGTCTTTGGTCTTATTTTTATCATATTTGTCACTTTTTGAACTACTACGACTTTTGTTCTTAGATCGATCATTACTCTTGTCTTTGTGATATTTATCCTTTGTATGATGTCTATCTTTTGATTTTGACTTAGACGACTCAGATTCCCGTGTCTTATCCTTACTGTGTTTGTGATCATATCTTTCTTTCGAGCTGCTGTCACCAGAGTCGCGGGAATTTTCTTTCGAATATATATTACTTTTACTAGATTTATATTCCTTAGCTTCTTGCGAAGTGTCTTTGCTTTTATTCAATTCGAAGCTGGATTTTGAAGTTTTGTTCTTAGATGTGTCAAAGTCTCTAACTGCTTTGAAATTATCTTTAGTGCTTCTATCACATTTATCTTTATTAGTTTCATCTTTTATTAAATCATGTATTGGAGTGGAATCATGATTCGAGGAACCAAAATCTGTTACTATGGACAAACGAGAGTCGGAAGAAACTTTACTAAGCTGAGAATCTTGATTACTATATTCAAAATTATCATAGGATAAGTCATTGCTAAAGCCTGGACTTCTCGATTTATGGCTTGTTAATTCTGATATCCCTGATAAGTGCGAGTCATTGGAAATATTAGATTCATTTAAATTCATTATATCAATTGGTTCGAATGTCGGACTGTCTTCCTCTTCCTCTTCTGTTTTATCATCTGACTTTCCGGAAGTATTTAAATTTAAATTACTCGCTGTTTTACTTGTAGTTTTTCCATCGTCATCCAACAATTTTTCATCAATATAAATTTGGCCATTTTCCGCACTGCAGTTTTTGTCACTTTCAATGATTTGCTCATCTTCCTGCAACTTTCCTTGATTCAATTCAGTTTCATCCCTCTTTGACTCGTTATCATCGATGGCATCTATAGATTCCAGTGATTCATCTTTCAAGCTATTTTTATCAGATTCGGGCGAAACAGGATCTAAATCTTTAGGTAATAAATCTTTAAGGCCACAAGCACCATTTTTTTCCCTCGTCTTAGGTCTTTCTATGCCCAGGAATTTATATACGACATCTTCAATTTGAGGCATAAAGACAGGATAGACTTTTGGATTCACAACTTGATCCACTATACGCTCCACACCAGCATCCAAGTATGGTGCTTCGTGTATGTGTTTTCTTAAAGTTTCTCTCAGTTGATTCTTGTTTAAATCGGGTTTCCATACCTGTTTGCTAAGGAAGGAATTCACAGATCCTTCAACTCGTGTGTGTAAATTTTGATACGCGGGCTGAAAGGCAACAAAACAAAGTTCACAAAATACTTTCGTAAGTAAGCATACCAGCAGCTTGTTACGAATTTAACGGGCATCCTTTTCCTACACTTACGACGTACCTTTGTATCAACATCAGCAATGCATTCTTTTCGAAATTGATCAAATATCCCTTGTGATTTCACTTCGCCCACGATGTGATCCACTAATCGTGGATCACCTGCTAGCAACGTACTCGTCAAACCTAACTCCATGATCAACCAAGTTCTGTCCACAAGTAGAATTCAGAAAAATAATAAATCATCACTCATTTTCACTTCCCAACGCTTCGTACAAAAGCAGTAGATAGCAGTGGATAGCAGTACACAGCTATGGTAGGTATGTACGTAGATACGATGTACGACCACAATTGATCAGAACGATCAGAGTTGATCACGATACTCGAATTGTTCGAGATTTAACAAAAGGTTACAATTCGTTGCATCGACTGAATTCACTGTGCAACGCCAGGCTTACCAATCTTTTCCAAGAGTGCGTTCAGCATGTTCAGCAGAACGCTCCGTTACGCAGCGACGCAGCGGAGTATCTAGCAACGCAATAAATCGATTATGATATATCGATTGCATCCTTCTTTACCCTATCCGGTCGATATTTGATATTACAGGGTATTCCGGTCGAGCTAGAAGCAGCTAGAAGTGGCTAGAAGATAAGTTAGAGTCAGCTGGTTCAGATCAGATATTTAGGTCAATTTAGGAGTTGTTTGAAATAGGTTAGGAAATGAAACTGGCGCATACCTAACAATACAACTAATTCATAGAACTCTATATACTACATATATGTGTATTAAAAGTAATTTTTAGTAATAAACCCAAAATGATGTGTATGAATCAATTGCGAGACAGAATGTTAAGAATACCCTTGCTCACCTTCAAAATCAAACACTTCCATCAACATAATGTTCTTAATTTAACTATAGAAAATCAAAACTTAAATGGGTGCATTTATGCTCTGAGAAACGCCAGACAATTTTCCATAACATCATCTGCATGGAAAGACAAAAATCGGGGTAAAGAAAAGCCGAAAGCTGTGATTCCAAAGAAATTGGATACTTCAGAATTAGAAACGATGTTAGATGTGGATGAGTTGAGAGCAGACTTTGAACGACAATTGCATCACTTGAAAGAAGACTTTATGCTTCATACATCTTTGAGAACAACGGCAGGATCATTGGAGAACGTGAAAATAAAGTACAAAAATAAACCATATACTCTCAATGAATTGGCAAGAATTTCCAGAAAAGCGAAAGAAGTAATTATAGATTTATCTGTGAATCCTGAAGCTATACCCAGTGTCCTTGATGGACTAAGATCATCGCAAATGAGATTAAGCCCCAGAGCTGATGGACACACTATTTTTGTACCAATTCCCAAGTAAGTTAGTTACTAGCATTACTAGATTCCAACGTTACTAGATTCTTAAATTTTATTTCTGTAATGGACAGTATATGTAATTTATCATATAATGTTCAATGTATGTATCATGTATGACTGTTTCCTGAAATGAATCTGTGAATATTTAATTCAAGTTTTTTGATATATAAGTTTGTTACAATAAACTACTTTTATAAAGAACAAGTAATACATATGAAAGTAGAATAAGGATAGTAATCTCTTAGTAACATTCAATATTGTTTGTATTTTTTATATTCTTGTACATTGTAGAATAACAAAGGAATATAGGGAAAGTCTGACCAAGGCTGCAAAAGCATTTTGCCAAAAACACTGTAGACATATACAGAATGTGAGAAATGCCAATATTAAAATTATAAAAGATTCAAATAATATTCCTAAGGACAAGAGCAGAAGGCTAGAGCAAACAATTGATATTTTATCAAAAATGTACATGCAAGAAGCAGAGAAAATACTTGATACAAAAGAAAAAGAACTTAACAAAAGTACAGAATAAGTACTTTCAAAGATTCTATTTTCTTATATAATCTAAAAGTGCTGCACAAAGTTGTTTGGCGGCAAATACTAATCGTTCTTTGGTATGGAAACTTATACTAATACGTAAACAGTGCTGAGTCTTCTTTGCATTGGAAAATCGAGAACCTGGCAGCGCAGATACTTTGTACACTTGCTGACACCATTTAACAAATTCCAGATCATTTATACCTTAAGAAAATAAATTGCAAACTGACATGCTGTACGTAAATTTAGATTAATATGTTGTATTTCGAGGAAGATTTGTCAGTTTAAAGTAGAAAGAAATACCTTCAGGAAGATGAATCCAAACAAAATAGCCACCTTCGGGTTTATAATATGAACAACATGATGGCAAATAGCGGTCCAACGTCTGACATAGCGCCAACATGCGACCCTTTGGATTATGGTATTGCATAAATGTTTAAATACAGAAAAAAGGTTATTATATCTGATTATGGTACGTTTAAACCAGGGCTATACCTTGTACTCTTGAATGACTTTGTTCAAGTACTCGTCTTCAAGACCTTGGTGCAATAAACTTGCCATTATACCGCTCATATAATGATTTACTGCTCCACTGCTGCGCATAATACCCCTGCATAAAAAATAAATTATTATTAATAAGATGGGTCCAGTAGAATTATTAATGTTGAATGAAGATAATTCGTAAATAGGAACAGCAAAACTCACGATTCTCTCATTATTTTCAGAACCCGTGGATTACTCTCAATCCATCCTACACGTATAGCTGGAGAGAGAATTTTTGAAAAGCTACCATTTGAAATAACATTTCCGCCAACATAGTTTGAATCATTCGGATTATCATAATATAGCAAGCGTCGCGGCCCATAATCGTTACTTCCATAATACAATAAGTTATATACATCGTCACAAATCACTGCCATCGAATACTTTCGAGCTATCTGAACTAAGTGTCTGCAGCATTCTGTAGGATTAAAGTCATACAATATCTCAAAAGCAACATATATTCGGAAATCCTAGAATATGCATTAAAAAATTATCTCTCCCATTACCAGGTGGTAATGTCATTCCGGTTGGATTATGAAACGTTGGTATCGTGTAAAACACAGACCAATATATTTTCTCATCATTTAATAAGAAATTGCCTTTTTCCTTTTCTTCTGCGACCATCTTTTCCAAGATATCTAAATTAACTAGATCATTTTTCATAGGTACTATAATCAATAAAGAAGCAGTATAAAATAAACATGTACTTTTTAAGATCCAATCGGTATAAAATGATAGAGAATTATGCTACTTCTATATACCTGTCACAACTTTCATTAAAGGAAATTCTTTGAATACATCGAGGGCTATCATGTAAGTGAATTCTTCTACAAATATTATTCCGTTCGGTGATAAAACAGTATTTAACAAAAGTTGAAGACCATGTGTTGCCCCAGCAGTTAAGATCAAGTTATCCCGCTGTACGAGATCGCCATATCGGTTACTCAAGAATTTTCCCAATTCTTCTCTGCATTCCCAGAGCCCTGGGGTAATTCCATATTGGAAGGCGTAATACATTCCTTCTTTTCTTTCTTCGTCCTATCAGTCAGAACATGGTATCCAATAATATTATTTATTTGCGAAGTATCTGCTATTTCGTCCTACTATAACGCATTGTTAGAATAATTGCTGGTGACGGGAAATTAAACAAAAAGGAATGTGGTATATATTGTTAATTCCTGTGATCTTCTATTACGCAATTAAAAATGAACTTTCTATTAGGTGTTTTAAGTAGTATAATGTTTTATCGCTAAAGAAATATGTGTGTTGGCGGCTAAGTTTCTACATATTAGCGAAGCGTACTTGAAACAATAATATGACTTTACGAGACAATAATATGAAACAATGGAAAGTATTTTTGAAGGGCTAATACCAATAATATAATTAATTCTTAGTTCTTACCAATCTATGCTTTGTTGCTTTTTCCATCATCTCCGGGCAAAGCATTAGAAGATCGGGCCCCGGAGCCCCAACTGACAAATTTGTCACATCTTCCCTATAAACGTTCAGCAAGCTATCACTATCAAAAAGATGCCTCAAATACGGATCCTGCACTGTTTCCATATTGCTGTTCTGTGATTATCAGGTGTCTTATCAATCCTTCATTGAAGTCAATGAAAACCGCTTATTTTTATCTTTAATATTGGTAACAGTACGATTATACCACGAAATTGGTGGGTAATGTAATAAGCAGTAAATTCAACTACTTAAGACATTCCTAACTTTAAAAAAAAATAGTATTTGAACTGCATTCCTTATTAATAATTACCCACAAGCTTTGGTTGCCTCATGACGCGAACACGATCTTACGCAACAATTACACTGCAATTCTAAAAAGATGCAACCTCGACCATAGTAATTGTATTATGAGAGATAAGAAACATAGACAACTTATTCTTGATTGAACAAACTATGTCGCTTAAATCATTGGCTTACTGCGTTTTGTACTCAAATCACTAATATAAAAAATAATTAGGGATCTAACTGATACACATCATTCTTCATATATATCAATCTTTATTATAAAAAATTACAAAAATTTCAGCCTTTTTAACATTTACAAATATCTAACAATTTCTAAACATACTTATAATAGAATTAATGAATATTTATGGGCTATACACAAAGCATTTTTGCACCTACGTCATAACCTATTCTCTGTGTGAACTCATGCCTATGATTTCAGAAAAGCTATTGTTTCTTACTGATAAGAGTCCATGAGTAGATTTCCATCCTTGTCTTTAAGTCGCGTTCTTCCGTTAGAGTAACGCGTTTCTTGTGTACCATCCGGGTAAACAAGTTTCACTGTGCCGTCCGGGTATTCGCGCCGCTACAAATCGATGAAATAAATAATTAACTTATGGAATATACAGATATTGCAAAACACAAGAAAGTTCACCTTGTGAGATTTTGTGTGTATTTCTCTTTGCCCATTCGGCAAAGTAAGAACTTTTTCTCCATTTTGAAGTGTTTCAACAATAGTGCCATCTGTAAGGGCCCATTTTTCAGAACCATCTGGTTGAACAAGTCGAACAGAACCATCTGGGAATGACACCTCCACTGTCCCATTATGCAATCTTCTTTCCACTTGTCCACTAATTATAAATAATGTATAACAATTGGGGTTCAATATTATGCCTAACGATACGCGGCTCGTAAAAGAAATATATATTAGTTTGTTAAAAAAAAAGCATGATGATATTTGACTTACTCTGGAAATTCTAAAATTTCTAGACCATCTGGCATTGTTGTATGCCAGGTACGAGTGGAAGCATAGAAATATTTAACCTTTCCACCTTTGTTTGTTTCACGTACGTCACCGTTATAATATATCATTTTTGTGACACCCTGATCAGGGAATATTTTCTTGACATTACCATTGGGATACCAAAATTCGGTTCGTCCATCGGGGTGATGAACCTGTCTTACGTTTTGTTTATCTTGTTTGGTGCTATTATCTTGATATGAATGATTATCATTTTCATAATTTGTACAATGAGGGTGCTCTGGTGATGAGGAAGATCCTTTCAGGTCATCGCTCTGCAAACGCATTTTCACAAAGGGTGTATTTTGTGGATGCATTTCCTCTAAAAGATTCAAATCCTGATCATGTATATTATGAGTAGGATGCTTAAGAGCGCCTATGTTATCATTATTTGTTTCTGAACTATTGTATTGGTTGTCTACATTAATGCTATTTACACCTGATTCTTGTCTTTTATTTATTTGCATGTTTTGGGCATGGCTGTCTTCTAAAGAAGCTTTGGACATTTCTTTATTTTCTGTTAGATCCAAAGTGGCCTCTTTTAACAAATTCTCATATAATGTACGTTTTTTAGCAATATTTTCCATATTTTGTTCAGGTCTGTTTAATATCTCATAAATATCACATTTGTCTGCATTTTCAGTCTTTAATTGCTCTCTGTTTCTTCCTGTATTCGGAGCTATATTTTCAGTATTTTTATTATCTTCTTCTTTATTTATCACCTGTAATATTGGGATCGTTAATTTTTCTTCATTATTTAATAACGATTCGTTATTAATGTTCTTAAAATTTTCTTTGTTCTGCATATTAAGTTGTTTATTAATCTGGTGCATTGTTTTTGTGTTTGTTTCCTTCATCATTTTCCCTCTTGCTTTTGTATTTGCCTTCTTAGAATTTTGTAACTTTTCAACTTCTTGCTTTAGTTTTACATTTTCCATTTTCAATATTCTAACTTGACATTTATGTCGCGACTGAGCAGCGTTCCATCTGCTTTCCTTTAAAGCCAATTCTTCCCTCAATTGTTCCAACTCTTCTTTTAAGCTCTGGATTTCGTGTCTCTCTAATTTACTTTGTTGTGCTTTTTCTTGAGCGTCTCTCATTCTATTTTCTAATGCACTCCGTTCACGAGTAAGCTTTCTTTTTTCTTCTTGCAGTTGAATTTCTGCTTGTACTCTGCTTTCCTCCAGTTGTTTTTTAATTTCAGCAGACTCTCTACAAAATTTTTCCCGATCTTCCTGTAATTTTTGTCTCTGTCTTGATAGAGCAATATTTTCCTTTCGAAATATATCGATTTCTTTTTCTAATTCTAATAAACGGTTTTTCAATAATTCTGACTTAAATATTGGTTCATCCGAATTATGTTTGTTATCACTGTTAGTTTGGATTGCAATATCATTACGATATTCGTGAGAACTTTTCTTCAGTGTTACACTATCATTTTTATCCCTTTCTACGGATAATTTACAATGTGTATTATGGTCGCTGGATACAGCAGGTGGCAATTTATTATCATATTTTTCAACAATTCTGTGCTCATCATCAGATGTTTCATTAGTGACATCTGTGGATTCTAGATCTTCTTCATTATGATATAAACTTTCCAAATCTTCATTATTATCGTACTCCAATGCAGTTTGACTACTCATATGGACCCTTCCCTTTGGACCTTTGTGTACATCTTTGTGATTTATAACAGGTAATTGGGATTGTTGTTCCATGATATACGATGTGTCTGTGTCGAATCCATTTGAAGTAAGAGTATCATCCCACGATTTATCATCAACAAAGCCTTGTATATCACTTGATTCATTTGATATAGTAGATGTATCAGTTAAACCGATAGTTTTATATTCATTATATTCAGAAAATCTAACATGTAAACTGACATCGACTTCATTATCTTTCATTGCTGTATGTAAATCATACGGATTATGTATATTATACGGCTGTTGTGCAGAATCGTGTGGAGAATGCATCTTGTCTGTATTAATAATCCTTTCAGAACATTCAGCTGTCTCGCTACACGTTGCAAGATAGGTATGTTTCCCTCTTACAGGTTCTGAGGATACGCTACCAGCTTGAGTGCAAGGTGTGTATGTATTTATCTTATTAAATCGGTGTTGGATTAACGAACTCTTGATAATGGGACTTGTTTGTTGTTTTATGTTAATGGATGAATGTTCTACCCCACTGCCTGTCTTCCTTATTTTAAATGGTGTAGATTGTTGCAAGAATGCCAGCACAGTACTCGAAGTAGAGCAAAAACTTGAATTTTCAGCCTTTTCTTCTAATAACTCGAATATTCTGACTTCTTCCATTTCTTTTTCAGTTTTTTTGTGGAAGTCGGATACGCTTGAATCTTGTATGCTTTTTTGGTGATTGGGAGATGCAGACTGATCAGTAGATACAGATGAAGACTCGGATTTACTTCGAATCTTTTTTCTAGGTAGAGGCACATTTTTTAATGATAATTGATTTTGTGATACAGCTGTATTAGATATGCTCTTGCGTGCTTTATTTTGACTACAGGTAGTTTTTCCCAACTTAACTTCTTGTGTTTTGTTATTTTTGGCATTTAAGCGAGTATTGGCGGATAACGATGCACTACGAGATCTCATCGAAGGCTTAGATGATCCTGTATCTTGATTTATGCGATACCTAGACAAACCGTGTCCTTTTCTCAAGAATGGTTTCTTTACTTTCGTTTTTGAATCTATATCAGGCTTCGTGAGAATACCATTATCACTGTTTTGTAACTTTTCTTCCAATAGTACATGAAAATCCTTTTTCGGGGAAGGTACCGGCATATCATCAATACAGATATTTTTACTGATGATTTTTTCTGATGGTAATGGAACTATGCCTTCCATAAACAAGTTATTAATTTGATTATGTTGCTTCTCCGACAAAGCCTTCAAATTACAGTTTGCAATTTGTTTTTGCGGCGTTGTTTCCATATTATCACAGTCTCTTACATCAAAAATGTTTCTTGTAGGTAATTGTTGAATGACAGACTGTACAAGGCCATTAACTTCACCTTTTATATCAGACATGTCTTGACTATTATGAGACTTCAAATATTTACAATTTTGATCATAAATAACTTTTTCAGTTGAACTCTCTTCATTGTCTGTAGTAGCGAAACTGCTGTTAGAAATGGGACAACTAGATGTCAAACAGTTTTCACTCACTTCGGTATCATGGATATCATTTTTCGTCATTACACTTTCATCGATATTAAGCTCCTGCAATGATATTTCAAGGGCTTTATAAACACAATCCTGTTTTTGAGTTAACATTTCCCTTTGTATTTGTTGTTGCTTTAAGAGGTGTTCTTGTTGTTCGATCTGCCATTGTCGTAATTTTTCTAATTGATCTATCAGAGATGCTTCCAAATCCATTTTAGAGAAAAATCAAAGTGACACTCAACAGGTAGTGGCACTTATACACACTTATATATTTCTGGTTATTAATAACAAAACATTTTATCAGTATGTGAAAATCTAAAAAGAATGGAAGTTTAGGACAACGTTTAGTCAGCTATGAATCTTGAAATTGTAAGCGCAATTTCGTAATGATCTTGTTTACAGTACCTCTTTATTCTCTCAAGCCAGCACTGTTGTGGTCAATCAGGATAAAACTGTGATCTGAATTTAAAACTCAAGTATCCAAGCGATACTTATAATTCGTATCAGTAATTCACCAATATTGCGTATGTCATTTTAGAAAAACACAAAACCAATATTACTGTTTGTATAAATTAATATCAAAACAGTGTGAAAATGAGCAGATCATAGCCGTTTTTATTCGTTCAAAAGTCTGTGGCACAGGTTGCCGGTAATAAATGTAGTACGCAATACGCATGCGAACGATACGAAATACGAGACACCTACTGTGAGGACACCCGAGCGAGTGTCAAATCACAATACTACATTGCATCCCTCCAACACAACCCTAACTGTGAATTTTGTAAAAACAAAAGACTTCAGACAGTGGTCCCATCTGGCGTATGCTTTTTTCACTACGTCACTCCGCAAATTTGTCCTATCTCAGTTTTGCACATAATGAACTAAATGTATATCATATATGTATTTAACTTAAACTTGTGTTAACAAAGATTAAAAATTATACACGCATATTAAATTAATGTAGGAAAAGCAATAACAAATGCAGCAAGATATTTAGTTAATTTTTATTAGCCGCCGGTAAACTTTAGTCGTAAGCGATAGAGGTACTTGAAGTCACCCTATAGTTGGCGTTGTTGCATATAGTCTCGTTTCCAGCAGCAACCGCAGCAACCAGCTAATTTCAGTCAAGATTTGCAATATATGTACAATGCGTTGAGTGCATCGAGGAATCCGGGTTCCCGTGATCACTTTGGCAGTGAGCAAAACCTTGTTGCATATCGTTCAAACATTCTCGGCTCGTGCGATGTTGCTCTCTTTTTTTATCTCGATGGTGGAAAGCTTTAAGTGATATTCGATCGTGGGCGGTCAATGCTAAAACGTACTGTGCATGCGCTACCTAAGCTTGGCCCAGAGAATGGTGTTCCCTTAACTGAGGCATATGACGGATGTTAAGAATCTTGTTTTGAATTTAGCTAAACTCTAACAAGTTTAAGCCAGATGAAGGTAATTGACTGCGTAATGAGACTGCGTAATGAATGCTTACATAAACGTAAAATTAATTGTTTTAACGGAATACGTCCTGCTTCCGCGGTGCTTTGTTTATTATTATTACCAATGCTCCTGCAAGGCATTTCCAATCTTGTATGTAGTATATCGTACCTTGTTAATTACTCTTATATATCATAGTATTGTTAAATTGTGTGAATTACTGTATTGCATTAATGATTTTATAGTTCTTAGCATCGACATTACACTGCTTTAGACTGGAAAAATGGAGTAATCTGTCAAAATTGAAAGAATTATTCTGAATGTTTCATCATTATGTTTTGTGTCGTACGAATTACTTTCATGTAACGCCATTAATGTGAGTTAAATAAAAGTTTGAATAATTAACTCACTATTATATTTATTGTTATGTAGTTACAATAGTCTTAACTCTAAACAGAGGAATACATCGAACAACCGAGTATGGTTATTGTTTATAATTATATTACAATTATACTGTACATTGTATAAAATATCATAATGAGTGCATCAGTTCTTGAGCAAAGATTTACATCAATTTTTTAGATAATGTCTGATGATGATGCTGCATTGGACTCGATGGATACTGAAGATACCGAAGATATTTTTTCTCCTCGTGCCCATAGCTTGGGTACAAATGCTAGAAGAGTTAAAAGTTTACGAACTCTGCGTTCGCACTCTAATGACAATACCTGTATTTCAATTAATAACTTGAGTGTACGCCGTAGTACACGTAATAGAATGCAAACGTATGACAACCTTAATACTAGTTGGATTTTAGGTAAAAGAAAACATGGAAAAGCAATATTTAATTTCTCCTGAATTGGATTCTAAGATATATTCTCTGTAAAAATAGGAACGCAAACTTTAAAGGGATATCCTATGTTTCAACATGGATCTTCATCAGACAAAGAAATCATAGATGAAGTCCCTGAAAGGAAACCTGATTTAAGGGACCGAATGCCATTGCGATCACGTGAAAACCATCCGCCTAATAAAAATTCTGCGAGGCACATTAGAGGTAGACCGGAACACGATCAAAGAAATAGCAGAGAGCTTCGAGGTCGTGAGCGAGAATTAAGAGATAAAGCTGAGCAGGAAAAGGATGTCAAAGACCTAAAGGAAAAACCTGAGAAAGAAAAAACAGAACGAGAACAAAAAGACAAAACAGAAACCAGGAGTAAGTCTATCGAAGAAAAGGATGCGAGGTAAAAAACATAATTGTTTAGTTTTATAGCTTAGTAGCATAGTACTATGTGCAATAGTTGAATAAAACACCTGAATTCCAGAGCAAGAAAATCTGACAGTCCGAACAGGACAAGAGAAGGGCCAGTAACTAGGCTTTGCGGTAACATTGGGGAAAAAGATGAGAAAGCAAAATTAGAACAAGACGAAGCTGATGAAGATAGCTCCCATGAAAGTGAGAAACAAGACAACAATGAGAATTCAGACAACGAAGATGTGAGTTGTTGTACAGTGAATAACATGATACAGTGTTCTATTGATTGTTGAGAAATAATTTTCATTCATAATTCATATAGGGCTATGAGGATATGTACACTCGTATTAAGAGAACAAAGCGAACTGTTCAACGACAGTTGCCGAGGGGTAAGAAGCGTACAGGTTTGCCATTTATTCTAATTATTTGCAGATTAAGAATAAAAGTGTATTGTAATCACTTTCATGATATTTTATCTCTATACTGAAAACAGAGGACAGTGACTTAAGCGAATCTTCAGACTCGCCTAGTCCAAGGAAATATAGTCTACGACAAAAGAAACCAACAGTTGATAGGTTCCAAGCCAATGTAGAGCCTGTCCGTCGTTCTATAAAGGCGTTAAGAAGTGTTCTCAGTAATTCTATGCGCAGGCGAAAGCATAGGAGCAAAAGTTCAAGTTCCAGCGACTCCAGCGATTCAGAACCTCAACGTTATGACAAGAAAAAGAGTAAAAAAGCAAGGTGAGGATTTTCAAGATTTTTCAATCTGTAAATGTTACACTTCGTGCATCTATAATTGTGAATGATTATTTTGTTTTAGTAGGCAATCGGCGATACCTCAAGCCGGCCCATCGCATCGCAAAGCTGACATAAATCCTATCACACTAGACACAAACATTCGATTTAACGATGTTGGTGGTTTAGAGTCACATATTCACTGCCTTAAAGAAATGGTTGTTTTCCCCATGTTATACCCTGATGTCTTCGACCGGTTTCATATTACCCCACCAAAAGGTGTTCTGTTCCATGGCCCACCAGGTATAATAGCGTATTACATTACAATCTGCGAAATAGCAATATGAAAGTGTGTATTGTATTACATGATAATTTTTGCAGGCACTGGTAAAACATTAATAGCTAGAGCATTAGCAAATGAATGTAGTCAAGGTAGCAGAAAAATGGCGTTCTTCATGAGAAAAGGTGCTGACTGTTTATCGAAATGGGTTGGAGAATCAGAACGTCAGTTGCGTTTGTTGTTTGAGCAAGCTCAACAGATGAAACCGTCCATAATATTCTTCGATGAAATAGATGGTCTTGCGCCTGTCAGAAGTACAAAGCAAGATCAAATTCACGCTTGCATTGTATCGACACTTTTGGCACTTATGGACGGTCTTAGTGATAGAGGGGAGGTAATGACGAAATATCATAACTTTTAATAATGTAACGCGTTAAACTTTTCATGATATTCCATTGTCATAGGTCATCGTTATAGGAGCAACGAATAGGATAGACGCTATTGATCCTGCATTGCGTCGTCCTGGTCGTTTCGATCGAGAATTATTCTTCCCTTTACCAGCTATGAAAGAACGGCTGGAAATTTTAAAGATACATGTTAGTAAATGGAAAAACCCGCCACCCGATGAACTCTTAGAACTTCTAGCTGAAAAATCCACTGGTTATTGTGGTTCCGACTTAAGAGCCTTGTGTACTGAAGCAGTAATACAAGGATTGAAAAGAACCTACCCACAAATATATAGGACAAGTAATCGTTTATTGTTAGATCCTGAACGAGTTGAGGTGTGACTTTTATTAAAGCATGAACTCTCAGCTTCTATTTTATGTTTTTATCGCATGTAATCATTTTTAAAGGTTAAAAAACGAGATTTTATGCAAGCTAGCTCTATTTTGGTACCTTCATCGCATAGAGTCGCACCTTGTGCTGGAAGAAAATTGCAACCGTTTATAGAACCTTTATTGGGACCTCCATTGGAAGAGCTTATAAACACGATAAAAGGAATATTCCCACAAGGCACAAATCCGGCAATGGCAAAGTAAGTGGTTCAAAAGTAATTTCGCTTTATCTTTTACACTATAAATACACAAATTGAATTTCAGGGTAAAAAATGCCAGAGGAATTCATAGACCAAGGCTATTGGTCTGTGGAGGAAATCTATCTGAAGGTCAAGGGCCCCATTTAGCTCAAGCACTACTGTACCACATGGAGCATTTACCAGTACAAACTCTGGATGTTAGTACATTATTTGCGGAAAGCGCGCGATCTCCAGAAGAAACCTGTGTGCAGGTAACACACCATAAACATTATTTTGCATGGCATGTACTAAATTTGATGAATCTTGTTTAGGTATTTAATGAGGCTGCCAGAAATGTTCCGTCCATTATCTACATCAGGTCTATTGATCAATGGTGGCCGCTTGTACCTGAAACTGTAAAGGCAGTTTTCTTGTGTCGCCTTGCGGCTCTCGATGCCTCCTTACCCATTTTGATCCTAGCGACCAGTGACGCCACATATCAAGATCTTCCAAGCCAGTTGAAAAGTTTGTTTAGCGAACTTCGGGGAGAAGTATACACCATGAAAACTCCTACTGCGGAACAAAGATCGAAATTTTTCAAACCAATATTTATGGTTCAAAGCTTAAAGCCACCAAAAGTTAAAGATGATAAAGTAGAAGTACTAGAAGAACTTCCCTTAGCACCAGATCCTATGCCAAAGAAATTAACAGACGAAGAGAGAAAGGTTATATACGAGAAGGAAGAAGTTTCTTTACGGGAGTTAAGGATCTTTTTAAGAGAAATTTGTGCAAAACTTGCCAGAAATCGACAGTACGTATCGGAAACGTATTTATTTCTTTCACATCTAATTATCTACACTATTATAAAATTTCGCATTTGCAGGTTTTTTATGTTTACAAAACCAGTGGACACAGAAGAAGTACCAGATTACAATGTAATAATAAAACGGCCGATGGATTTAGAAACTATGATGACCAAGATTGACATGCATTGCTATTTATGTGCACGCGATTTTCTTGACGATATTGATCTCATTTGTAGAAACGCCTTGGAATATAACCCCGATAGGTGAGTAACTTTAATAGGAAGAAATTTTGTACATTGTCATGTTATTTCCTATATACTAAGTATTTCTTACATCCATATACATCATTTATACTTTTCTCTTTCCTGGTCTAGTGCAGAAGGCAATCCCACAATTTCATTTCCTGTTTTTCGTTTTGTCCGATATTAGGCATTACAGACCCTTCTACTTTTTATGCAATATTAACAACATCCCGTGTATATCACTCAAAGCAAAGCTCATACTGACAATATTGTATGTTTTCATGTCAGCTTACGTGATAGGCCTTCCCTCGGAATACTAAAGAGGTAGTTCAGTCTTTCCTGCTTATCCGTTAATGATGCTGCTGCGTAGTTACAGTGGTTTTCAATTAATGATACATGTTACGCTAATCACACTATAAGCATTAGGTTACACATACTGCACTATTGAAGACCACTAACATTAGCCCATTCTGCTTACTATTATTGAAGTATCTTATTGTCTCTGTACATATGATCCGTATTCCATTACAGAGATCCAGCCGATAAATTAATAAGACATCGAGCATGTTCACTTCGGGACAATGCATACGCATTAATTAAAGCGGAGCTGGATTCCGACTTTGAAGACAAATGTCGTGAAATTTCGAAGAATCGCCGTGTCATGAAGAATAACTGCAATGTTGGAAGTGAAAATAAGTCCCAAAAATCGGAATCTTCAACTACAGTCGAGCGAGCAGACAATAAAAAGGAAGCTGAAAATGCTAATCAATCTTCTCTTGTCAATGGAAGAAAATTCAATAGTTCTCGAAAACGTCGCATACCTGCTTGGGCTAGAGGCTATGTGAAGAAGGTGTCGAAAAGAAAGAAAATATCTTTCGAAGAAAATGTAACTGCACTCGCCAGTAAAGTTTGCCTAAACACTGATACAACAGGCGGTATTGACTTAGAGAAATTCCAAGAATTTGAAACTGAAGCAAATAATGTATTGAATGGACACGTGAGTCTTTATAACACAGATTCTGAGAATGACTCGCAGAATGAGAATTCAAAGGAAAGCCAAGGAATAGCAAATAACGCCATGGAAGATCAAAGAATTGCTGAAGTTGAAAATATGGAAATATGTTATACCGAAGAAGAGAAAGTTGCTGAAAGTGCTGGGTCAAACTCATCATCTAGGCGCGAGAGCATGGATGAGTTGTCGTTTGCAATTGAGAGTGATTCTAGTCCTACCAGGCTGGAAGAAAATGAAAAAATAGTGATTGATAAAAGTGAAATGGAAAGTGCTTGGCAACATACAGTGGAGATTACTAAGGACTTTCCAGTAGAAGTATTGTGTGACATCTATGTTCAACTGAGTCGATGTGTAGGAAAATACTCCCATTCCCATGACAGAAAATCACTGCCAAAGGTAAGTCTAATATACTTCGACAAAAGTCCCATTGTTTCCGTTAAATTAATATGCAAGGTCCCCAATCGCATAAATTAATATGCAATCAACATACTTGAATGTTTCCTAAACCATGTGAAACAAAGAAATGTGGAAGTTTTTAAATCGAAACATAGTTCGTTAAACGCCTACATTTGTAGCTTTTCTGATTAAGAGTTCAACGCACTATGGCACAATCACGTCGAAGATGAAGTAATCAAATGCGACATCGTAATTTTATTATCTTCTTGCATGCTTGAACTCTGCTGACCCTGGTTACGAATTGCAGTACAATTTTTAAATCATTGCCATGATTTCGGAGAAATTCAAGTGCGTCGATGAGAATAAAACACCCTGTAAATAGTCGTACATTTGAATCGCCATATATAATTCAGATTAATATCAATTTGTAGTAGAAAGTATTTTATTGTTTGTAATATCTATAGGACTTGCTCAAGGAAGTGAAACGGTTTGAAGAATTCAAGGCAACATTGTATGAGAAAACACAACATGTCGATGATCAAACTGATATGTTATGAATCGTATTGTATTGCGCATTAGTATCACTGTATTTAAACTTTTTGTACATTTTCATTGAGGGAAACTTATTAGTTATCATTGTTGAGTCAGGGGAAATAATGAACTAGTACATATCTTTTAGTTTTTTAGCTGCCAATAATCGCAAATGCAAATGTCATAGGCATTTGTGAAAATACCGGTGTAATAAGACTTATCACATTACCCACGGGTCAAATTTCACAGAAACTAAAGAAGAAATTTGTCATTACCCGTCGGTAATGTCATAATACAGTAACTTTAGAAAATCATTTCCATTTTGAAGCATCATAATGAGAGAGTTTAATCGAAATTAAATGAATGATTTGCATCACTTATCGTAACTTATAAATGTAAATCACCCGAGCTGCACAAGTTTGGTTGGCTTCAATCACAAATCAATTTTTCATTTAGTATTATACCTCTGTTTTGAGATGTAAAAATTAAGCAAGATGCACAATTGCCATTGAAAGCTTAAAGGAAATGCCTTGGTGCATCTAGCTGCACAGAAATTTGAATAATCGAAGTAAAATGCACTTCATGGTTTTGTATATTTTTTTTTTATCACAATTATAGATTCATGTGCCCAATAAAATATCTGTATATTAAATTAAGTCTGGATACGAAATGGCATGGCAAAGATCTTCAGCTAGTGAAAATAAGAGTACCTCATACTATACTTCAAAACTAAGTTCATAGAACTAATGAAGAAATTCGTAACTGTTGGTTGTACAAAGATGATGGTAATTTAATACACCTTGTACTTAAAATTTCGTACACGTCATACGTCCTAAGCGGTGTCATATAGTTTTGGTCTGTTACTCCACATTAACAGTAATCCCTTGGATGATCAGAATGTGAATAAGTTTTCTACTGTAATTTTACTTTTAGTGATTTTAACGTCTATCCGATATGTTACACTTCCTTGGTAACATTTACGATATTTTAAAATTCGTTTAGGTTCAAATGTTCAAACGATTGGAATAATTATCCTTAGCTATTTACGTTTGTATTCTGAGTTTAAGAGAATTGTATAAACATTCCACATTTTGACACCAAGGATATGCACAAGTTAGATGTTACGAAATTTGTATATAATTTAGTTTTAGTGAACATTTTTGTAACTTTCTCGTGCATAAAAGAATACTTATTTTACATATGGAATTTAGAATTACTGTTGTTAATAACACAAAGAATACTAAGAGAAAAATGTGTTACACATTACTTAAGCGAAAACGGCTTTTAGGTATTTTGGCATCGCTTTCATTCGATTCTAGAATTTACTTGACATTAGCATCGACATAGAAAATGACTACAAAGTTATTAATACAATTTTAGCCATAAATAATAGTCATTTCTAAGAACAAATTTATTGTAGTAGTAAATTTATTAGCAGACAGTGATTTAGACAAATTCTTAAGGACGTGCAACTTATTTTACATTACAGTGCTTGTACATATAGGTTCGAACACTTGCAATACAATTAGTGATTTGGAACTCCCCTTTAACCAAAGTTGTATGCGGCAGGGTGTATATTTTGTATATCAGAACAAACAAAAACAGATTACAGGCAAAGACCGATTCCCAAGAGGGTCTGCTAAAAATTAATGATAGCTTGACAAAATATCGACTATGAGCAGCCTGTTAAATATCAGTTAATATTTAACGCATAGCTTATATTCAGGATCGGTACTGATTGTGATTTTCACTAGACTGTGAAAGTGTAGTTACCATAAAATATGAGAAATTATAACGCCTTTTAAAGTGCAAATCGAATACGACTCTATCTGTCATAGATTCGCGCTTAAATAGTATTTACGGCCGGGATTCAAGAAAACTTGTTTAAACGAATAAATACCTCCGATATTGCTTAATTTATTATGTAACTAAGACTTGAATGTGTAATGTAACTGAAACACACGCTGAGGCACTTTTCATACGAATGAATGTTAGATGTACGTACAATACATATTTAGTAAATTATCGAGCATAGAAGTATGAGGCCGTTTCATCCGGTATGTACATTACTACAAATTAACATCGCTCATATTAGGTAAATAAAATTGAGTGAATAATACGATGAAAAAGACTGACGTTCAAAAGTGCTCACCACATAGTATTATTTCACTGTTTTACACCTGCAATTGAATTTAACGAATCAGCTTTTGCTATCACATTCTTGCTAGATGCCCTTCAATGAGAAAACGGTGTAAATATAAGAAATGTAAAAGAACTACTTTTATACATATATGTGTAGCTCCGTAAACGTAATTCACGTGTACATTTTATATGTCGTTGCGGATCATCAGCCCATAGATGAGATTTATTTGTCACATCTAGTAAAACAGAGAATTTTGTAATAAAACAATATTTTGTTAATTGTACCTGTTTGATTTCGGTGACAGATTATTCGATGAAGGGTTGTAGTATTTACTCATTGTTAATACTTGTTCTTGCTAATAATACCTGAACATTCGCGAATGGAGATAGAACGATGAGATAAAAAATGGGATTAACATTGTGTTTTCTCTAACTCAGGTAAACTATTATCTAAAACTAGGGAAAATAAACATCGTGTAACTTAGTGCCACATAACGAAGTACGTGTCGGTTTCTATGTTAACTAAAACACGAAAGAGATAGGATAATAATAATAAAATTATTGCTACATCTAATTGTTTTGACGATAAAATAATTGAAATTGTCACGTGGCTATCATGTGAGCAAGCGAAATTTTGTATGCCCTACTGTAATATCGATGTTAATTATATATAGATAGAGTGTACCAAAAACCAAACGTTCTGTGAAATTCCAATAGCTTTTTAAAGAAATGTGATGCCGCTAAAGTTTTCAAAGGGTAATAGGCACAATTTCCACTTTCCGTTGTTGATTTATTTTAGATTTATTTTATCAATCAAATATAGTATCCACCAATAGATATTCAGTGTGTTATTGTTTTACTATCGCGCTATATACAGTCCCTCAAACGCGCGATAATACCGAATAATTCTTACAAGATTCTTTCTTCCACGCGCGGTCACTCTTTAAAAACATCCCTTGTATCCATGATAACGAGCAAGTCCTCGTAAATATATTTATAATACCTATATCACATTTTCTTGAATCTATCTGCGTATATATAAAGACATACAGCATAAAAAGATTAGCAATTTGATATACCTTTCTTCCTTTAGTGCAGTTTCTTTTATGCTAGTAATATATATTTTTAAATAGTTATTGCTAATGCTTACCAAAGAAATTGAGGGTCTGAGAGTGTAACATATTCTATTCGCGATATCCAAGAAAATTCACGTCGATCAACTACAATCAGGAGTAACGTGAGTTTAATTCAAGAGTGAATTTCGGTGCTATTATCTGAAATACTATCATCTCTGTAACACCAATATAGTTCGCAATTATGTTACGTATGTAAATTGTATCTATCAGATCGAGAGTTTTTCCCTATCACTGCCGATTGAATTGATTATTATCTACTTTCCTAAAGCATTCGGATAACGAAATAATAACGAAAGTAGCGAGTACGCCCTTAATGAATAGCCACGAAAGTCACTGACTACCACATCGCAAAACTGTCATATTCTCTATTAAGGGTGTCCTTCGCTATATACATATAGGAATAATAAAATAACAGGAGAAAGCAAGAGAGCATACACTGCCTTATTTATTTTACCATATAAGTAAAACATCTTATTGTCATTCATTGTAGTATAATAAATGAAGGTTTCGTAAAAATATTGTCCAGTTGTTTTCCCGGAGTTCTTCCCAGATATCTCCATGGCTTCCTGTTACCCGACATTTCCTACTGTAGCATTACAGTGATACGACATTATAAATCCATAGTACAACATTGATGTGAACATTGCACTATCGGTTTCACCGAGTTTCGATTCACATGTTTCGTGGATATCGATAGAATGTACCACTAAAAGTAGCAAAATTTCCCTGTGCATTGATCCACATAACGCAACAACAAAAAATTCCAGTAAAACGATCATCTATCAATGCGTCTAGACTGACTTATTGTAAAGTAAAGGTGCTACACTCGAGCAATTGGAATCAAGAAATTGAGTGCAGAGTTTGGAGGTACGACATATAGTAAGTACATGGTAATGTATTTTGTAGGTTGGAAGGACAACCGTACCAGACATGTCCAGCATAAGGGATTTCTCCTGCATCGGAGGACTCGAGAACCAAATTAGAATCGTCAAGGAAACCGTCCTCTTTCCCCTGATGTACGGCGAAGTTTATGCGAAGTTTAACTTGAAACCGCCACGGGGCTTACTCTTTTACGGTCCACCCGGTAATCTGACGGAGTTGCCATGCACCGATATCTTTAATGAGTACAACAAACATCTAACAATGATAATATATATATCGCAGGGACGGGAAAGACGCTGGTAGCCAGTGCCTTGGCCTCGGAATGTAGTAACGCAGAACGAAAAGTTTCCTTTATATCACGACAGGGTTCGGACTGTCTCAGCAAGTGGGTAGGCGAGAGCGAGAAGAAGTTACAGAAAATATTCTCTATGGTTAATACCGTTGCGATACGCACTGGAAACATTCAATTGACTGTACACAGTCTTGATACCAGCGATCGATACGTATTTTAGGCAGAGCAATCAAAACCTTGTATCATCTTCTTCGATGAAATCGATGGGCTCGCACCAGTTCGTTCCAGCCGACAGGATTTCGTACACGCTAGTATAGTTTCCACTCTTTTAGCTCTAATGGACGGCTTAGAGAATAATTCAGAAATTATAGTGATCGGTGCGACCAATAGAGTGGATGCGTTAGACCCTGCCTTGAGGCGGCCCGGCAGATTCGATAGAGAGCTCTATTTCCCACTGCCTTGCTGTAGAGCCAGAAAGGATATTCTTTCGGTGGGCTACTAGACACAATAAAATCATGCACAGTGCAGTAAACCTACAAACTTTCGTTATAAAAAAACAGGTACACATCAAGAGTTGGAAGCAAAAGCCAACACAGAGGTTTTTGTCTTATTTAGCATCAAAGAGCGTCGGCTACTGTGGCAGCGATTTGCAAGCACTCTGCGCTGAGGCAGTCATGTGCTGCGTACGAAGGAACTATCCAGAGATATACACAACCAAATCTAAACATTACATCAATGATCGCCATCTGAAAGTAATTCCGAACGATAGTAACGCCTTTAAATTACTGTGACTCTCAGCTGTATAAAAATACTCCCATTTAGGTGGAGAAGGAGGACTTCTTAACGGCGAAGGGGAATATCGAACCAGCATCTCATCGCGTTGCAATTATGCCGGTCAAGTGTTTGTCGGTGAAAATTCAGCCATTACTTCAGCAGAATCTGTCGAATATCATGTCGCAAGTCGAGCTACTTTGTCCGCAGGGAATGATACATAGCGGGAACGTGTGAGCATCGAGTCACGACTAGGAGCAGCCAACATAATTGACTGTAGAGTGTCCTTTTCATAGACGCGGCAGAGTCCAGTCGAGGTCAAATAATTCTCCGCGAATATTACTCTGCGGCGACGATGACTCACACACCAGACATTTGGGACCTGCTTTATTGCACGGGTTGGAACACCTACCCTGCCATGTATTAGATGCTACAGCTTTATTTGAGGAGACTGGAAGAGCAGTCGAGGAGTCTATTATTCAGGTGAATCGCCGGCATCTCCCAATTTCATGAATTATTTAATCCTGGAAGGGACGAATTTGTTTATCGCACCACCCTTCACCAAAGCGGCTGCATTTATTAAAATACACGTACAATGTATTTCACGTCAACGAGAGTCATATAATTTCTAACTTTTTAAAGTAGTACAATATTCTGTTAAATCATACGATGTTTGTTATCGTACTCCATTGTACGAAGTACACAGATTTCGTTAAAATGGCTTATTATAAAGGTAATTTATTTCTCGCTCAGAGGATTCTCGGGAAAACGGTCATTATAATTTAAATCGGTTAATATACTGCAAATTCTGCCCCACGGGGAAAGTAGTATTGCGTAACGCTATTTAATTTGTAACCAATGACAGAAGATAAAAGCAGCGCGCAGGAGCGTGCCATCACTGTTGTACGTACCGGATATTTTAGCCTGGTGGGATTTGGTGGATGACCTAGCGCGGGTGGTTTTCACCTCCATATTGGATAGCCTCGATCGATCGGTGCATATGTTGGTTTTGAGTACGGCGAATTGCTCGCGGCAGGATTTACCATCACAGGTAGAACTAGCAGGAATTCTCTTTGATCGCCAATTGGAATTTTGCTTATGTTAGATTTGAATGCAGATATCACATTTGTTCGATGGACACCGTGGCGAGGTGTTCGAAATAGCTCTGCCGGACCTGCACGAGCGCCAACTGTTTTTCAAACAATTATTCTCTAATGCATCGCACGAATTCGAATCCAATTGTTCCTCGCAGGGTATTCAGTTCTCAAATTTTTTGAAAATATATGTACATTTTGCCTATTATATCGTGCATAACATTTCTATGAACAATGCGTAGAGAACATTGTGCAGATTATGAGCCCCACTCGAACACAAGGAAACGCAAAAGGAAAGACTGACTTGCAGGCTGATGTCGATGCACCTTCCACTGTTTGTAAGTTACTAGCTTTAGATAACGTACAAAACTAATGACACACTAGTCGCATTAAACACTCCGTGAAAACGACTGATAGACGAAAGAAACGCTTCGTCGTCTCGGAAGAAAAGGTTCAAGACACGAAACAAGCTTTATACGGTGCGCTCGGATGTTTCAGCAGATACACCAAAAACAAGTAAATTTTACTGAATACCATTCCTTTATTCTCACTCATAGTAAAAGAACTTCAACATCAATCTTTGTATGCTCGGTAGCGACTAATATTAAAAGGAAGAACAACGCAGCGGGAGAAGGTCCCGCGTCGAAGCGTTCGAAAAGCAGTTCCACGGCGACCCTTTCTACTCATCCTCTTGAAAAACTGCCTGATTTCGAGGTTGAAGAATTACTAGAGAAATTAGTTATATCGACGGAAGGGTGGTCTTGCCACTACTTGGAGAGATTGTACTCTTCCATTGAAATGGCAACGGAGAAACCCGGAGAAGATTTTCTCACGGTGGTGAACGAGTGTCTCAACCACTATCGAAAACTTGGGGAAGTCAAAAGACGAACTGAAGTTCAAGACGGATAACCTGTTCTGTAGTTACATGCGTACCTTATACTGTATGATTGTCCGTTATTCTGCTCGAAGCGCGGTTCGACCTGCTATTCGTTGTTCTTGAATTCTAGGTCGCTCGTTCTCATAACGTACGTAAGATAGTAATAAGCGCGGCTGTACAAAATGTTTTGTCGTTGATGTGAAATTTCTCACGGAATAAAGTGATGTGGAACGTATAGGATTTCTTGGCAGATTTCAAGACCTATAAAGTTCATACTTTGTAGTATGCACATGGAACTAATAAGTTAATTTATAATACTGAAAGCCTCGAGGTATAACATGCCATTTCAATGGCGTTGGAAAAATCGTGTTATGAAAGCGGCACTGGTGTATGTTCACCATCGCAACTTTCATTAAATGAGTATGTACTGAACCGCACTGTAACTTGATCTTGTAGATCATACAATATTGAAGCTTCCTGGCTGTGATTGGAGCATGTAATTATTAATTATGTTTGAAATAGGGAAAATATCAACACCGCATCATCCAAGTTTTTCTAAGGACTCTATAAAAAGAGTTGACAGATGTATGACCCACCTTAACAGGAATGTATACACATGCTAGAACTCTTCAGTTCAAGCATGGGAAATACATTTCAATTCCAACACTCGAGTATGAAGTGTGTTTAGAAGTCTCGTGTTGCTATCGCTCCCTTTGTGTCGTCTTACGACCTTGGAGTTGAATTACTTTGGGTTGCTTCGATACTCTGTAGTAAATGTAGCGTGAAAATTTGTGGAAGTCCACGTAATCCTCTATAATAATCGTTGGGTACTGGCGAATTAGTTGTTGAACGGATTACTGTAACAATAAAAACTTTTCGGTCTAGTAGTTTCGGCGAATGTATATGTTGCGGATCACTGGTTCTGTTCGCTCAACGGTATAATTCCTGACCTGGGATTAATGCGAAACAATACCACTCGATTAACCCTTTATGAAACAATAGCAGCCGAGTATATGGAAAAAGAATTGAAAGAATCGCAAGAAAGTAAAAATATGCATTCTCTGCAAGAGGGCATTGTCTTTCTATCTTGAGAATGATATAGTGGATGTGAATGTAAATTCATACTGTTGGCGAAGTAATCGTCTCTTCTCAATATGATGATGGAAGATAGAAAGCAAGATGAAATCTCCAAGGGAGGTGGAGAGAGTCATCACGCTCTTCTCTCAAGTTTATCAGTTGGTGCCCAGCAGTCGTGCAATGCGTTACGCTGACTTGAACTTCGATTGTCGTCTCCGTTCCATGCGTGACAAATATAGAGGCTTTCCCACGTTTTCAAGCCTCGGTTAAGTGACTGCTTCCCGGGAGTTCAGATTTTCAAGTGGACGGAATTCCCTCCAAGAGCTTTCTCTTTTTTTTGAAGGCTGGAGTTGACAACGCTTACTCCTGTTACAGGCATCTTCGGAGGAAATTGATAACTTAGATGTACGTAGAGATTTCCAGAAATGGAGCCAGCATTTATAAAAACTAACAAAACCTTAGTAATTAATTGTGTCGAGGAATATTTTCATAGGTATTCTAACCCATTATCAATTTTCCTTCGGCAGAAAATTAGGAAACTTCGCATCCTAGTTTTCTGCCCCTTCGTGACATATTCTTGGAGTAGCATATCTAATTACTATCTAATTAATAAACTAAAATCGCCGTATGCTGTTGCTGAATACAACAAAACTTTCATAAAGTTTCTTCCAGAACAAATTTCATAGAGAAATTCATTTCTTAGTGAGAATAAAACATTTTATTTTGGATAACGTCAAATGTAACGGCGATGGTAGTGCCATTTTTTGAATACTTGATTGAATTATTGGCAATATTGAAAACGTCAATAAAATATACGTTCTTGCAGGAGTAACAGGGCGTCAAAATGCCATAAATGGGAAAAATATATACATACATACATAGTTTTTAAGAATATGCTCGTAATATATTTTATATGAAAGAACAAAGTAAAAAAGTTTAATATACATAACAATGTCTAACTTGTAAGTAATATATGCTTAGCCTAATAATTCTCAACAAAAAGATATAATACTGGTCCGCTGTTCTTGAATTATGCCTAACTGACGCGTTTATACATTGCATATGCATATGTTCTATATGCATATCTTTATACAGTTCTTATATAGACTATATCGTAACTAGCAACTCTTTACTAGCAAGAGTAAAGACTAACGATGCTACATAAACATGAAAAATAACATTGTATAGTGAAAACTGTGCGCTATATTAAAACAAAGCTACATTTCTCTTAGAGAAACTTGGCAGGTAAAAAAGCGTTGTTCCTTTTACAAACGGTGTTGCGCTAACGATTCAAACACGATGCGGTATATTTAATAGCCCGCCCGAGTATTAATGAATGACAGTTGGGTCTAATTGTAATTTACGATATTATAAAGTGTTGTATGTGAACCTGTCGTTATAAATTTCAGATAGTAGTGATATCGACGATTAATGTTCTCAATCGTGTACATATGCGACGATCAAAAACCAAGCTTTGGCTGACACCAATCCCTAACTGTTTCTATTCAATCGCACGCATCGATTGCCGCATGTATTGTTTCAAGGATATCAATTAAATTTAGTCGTCGACTAGATCTATTAGAATCACCGTCTTGCTGCCTTTGCTTTCTGGTTCACGCCGTGAATGAGGCTGCTGGGAGTAATGGGTGTGATGCGATGTCATCTTATTCCCACTTCGTATTTCAGGCAATGCGCTGGAGTGATTAAAGCTGTAATGCTTAAACTCATCCAACGAGCTATTATGCGACGACGTCGGGACGTTCTCCTTTGACGTCTCAGATGTAAAAGAGTGTACTTTAAGACGATCGTGTTTCTGCATATTTGGCGTATTAAAATTTGCAGAAGAACTTTGACGTATATTCTCCTGTTGGGACTTCTTCTTTACGTCGAGGTCTGAATCGATTTTGCTGCTAATCCGAGATTTCGTCTTCTCTGTACTTCCTTTTTCGGCTAATAAGTGCAAACCTTTCTCCTCCATGCGTATCATGTCTGTTATAGCGTCTACCACTTGCAGTATTTCCCGCTCCGAGCGATTTGGCGATTCGTGATTTATCCCTACTACACCAGGAATTCTATTCCCACGATTGATCCTTACGACCTCTTGAATATCGTCGTCGCAACTTTTCTCCTTCTTTGTAAATCCTGTAGCCAATTCGAAATCTTTACTAATCATGGATTGGGATGATATGTCCTCATTGATTCGAGAGTTTTCAAGCAATTCTTTGGAATTTCCGCTAGGACTTGGTTGGCCAGCGAAAGTTGTTCGTTCTTCACGTGGTACAATTACGGGCCTCACGAAAACATTGGGTCTAGTTTCCGTGCTGCCGTTTTGTAATAATTCTCGTGCCAACTTATTGTGGCTGGGTTCCTCTGTGTTTGCTGATGTTGTGGAATTTTGCAAATGTGCTGCCGTGTGTGTAGATGGCACTGTAATCGATGATGGAAGGCCTCGATTAACATCAGATTCCAGTAAGGAATTGTTCTTTCTTACAATTGCCGGGTTGCTAGTCGCACAAAGGGCATCCTCCGAAGTATTGTACACATGTGTTACACATAATTCTCTGTGGCTTGCTTGTTTTGTAACTTGGTTTGTATTCCTCGTAGCCGACAAATTCTGAGCGTATGTTGTCGTATGTGTTACAGTGACTGTTGACGGTGGAAGATTTGTATGAATACTTTGTTTCGGCAAGAGATTCTTGCGTGTTGGAACTTTTAAATTATTAGAAGTATGAACGACCTCTTTTACAGGATCATTCACACGCGTCAAACTTGATAGACTTTTGTTTGCTTGACCTGAGTTATTTGTTACTACAGAATTGTCCACTCGCGTTATCGTACAGGTGGATGCTAGTGTAATCGAGAATGGATGTACCCTAAGAATATTTGGTTTCGGCAATGACTGTTTTTTCGTCGAAACTACAGAGTTGTTAGAAGTGGTGAACCCTTTCTTTACAGCTGTTAAATCATTATCGGACGCTTTTGTGTTTGTGCGAAGAACCGATGCTTCTATTGCTGGAGTCTCCAACGGTTGAACCCTACAATTTGCCTCTGCTTTTTTTTCACACGCACTTTCATTTTGCGATATATTCTTGCAGAAAGTATGACTGATTAAAACGCGATCCATTACTTCTGTTTGTACCATTTGGTCCATTTGCATGTTTTGAGCAACACATTTATGATGATCATGACTACTGAGAAGTGAGGCATTTTGGGAGCCATGTTCGTAGTTGTCCAGATTCGTCTCGAGAGATTCACATGTTTGCCTAGATGCGTTAACTATACCGTTCTTCAAGTGTTTTTTCTTGATAAACAAATCACCCATAATTTCTCTGCCCAATTTCAAAACTAACCGCATTCGCGACAGATGTTTCCTGCTTTTTTTCAGCCGTAGTTTTGTACTGTCTATCGACGGTGGGCTAGAATCGTGAGTCCTGCTTGCATCCGTATCCGTTTCACTGCTGAGGTCGGAGTAGATATCGTTACTAAATGAATCTTCCTCGACTATATGCCGCAATTTCATGTGCGCTGCTACATCCGTACTGCACTTGAAGTCTCTTCCACATATTCTACACATTTCTCCTTGAATAACAACACTGCACTTTCGTAAATGTATTCCAACAGGTACGTCGATCTTCCTCTTCTTTTGTTGGGCCTCCTGTCCTTCGAAGAATCGGTCATATCGAACCCTCTTCATTCGCAATCCCATAGATCTAAAGAAGGCCTCCTTTCCGATCGATTCTCCTGTATATGATATTTCATAATCGTCTTCAGATTTAGGTGATGTGACGGAGCATCGTTTTCTTGCTTCTTCCGTGTTGTAATAATTTCGAAGTGAATGTGGCGCCATCTCGCAAGCTCATTGACTGCTGCAAATAAAACACCAAACTTGTTACAATGTGTCATTCTAAATAATAAAGTATGAGGATATTACGTTCAGATTGAGCAAACCATACATTTGAGACAAAAAGATGTTAGAAGTTAGAAAAACCATAGATATAAAATATAGTAGTCTGACAAAAAGGAACGAAGATATAGAAATAAATTTCAAGATGTACACATTTAGCTTTGTTATATTACCTTCCAAGTTCAGTAATCCAGAAATTGAAATCGCCTCGTTCATTCAGTAAATCACGAAAATTGCGCGAAACACTGACTCTAAATAAGTAGAAACTGAGACTTAGACTATGAGTCACTTTCAAGATGGCTGGCGGTTATTTCGTAATAACTCTATAACTTGTCCCCACTCTACCTTCAGTAAGAAAGAATTGTATTTGTGAACGAAATTTCTCTTGCGCAAGCCTGCCGCAGCAAGTTGTTGACGTTCCCTCTGTCCCTTCTCACAACTTACTGCGAACAAGCAGGAGGGGCTGAGGATTTTTGTACCTAAATCCTCAGGTATACTGGCTTAACAACAATGTACCGCAGCGGCTAGGGCCGAAGATTCGACCAATCACCGGTTCTATTGCAAAGGCGTCCACCAATACTGACCGCAGTTTTAAAACTATGCAGTCCAATGTACGTAGTTGCCGGCCGGCCAGTATACCTACTATGAGTCATCGCTCTCAGGCGAACCACAAACTGCGACGTGGCAGTTGCCTGCCGTTGGCTGGAGATAAGCCCCCCCTTTAGAGATAAGCTGATGCCCAACGGCGCATATCAACAAAGCCCAATGGGTCCTTGAGTTTCAGCAGTCTCAGCACTTATAGATACTTTGAATCAACGTTCATTTATTATGTTGCTACTTTTATTCTATAATACATATATAGAGTCGTATATCCAAGTAGACTTCAAGGCCATTCACGTGAACGTTATAACTTTGGATGAGTA
Source organism: Ectemnius cavifrons (assembly GCA_964023945.1). NCBI lineage: Eukaryota > Metazoa > Arthropoda > Insecta > Hymenoptera > Crabronidae > Ectemnius > Ectemnius cavifrons. The sequence goes on along the minus strand of OZ030375.1, from coordinate 16,195,655 downwards.
TGTATTATCAGTCCCTGTTGCATAATACATCCACATCTGAACTCACACTATTCTTCTATTCTCAATATGCACCCCATAATCACAAAAGTTTACATCCCATGTTAAGAATAGAGTTTTTACGTTCTTTACATTTACAAGGGAACCACCATAGTTACGAGTTTAGAGAAGCAAGCGGATGCTCTACAGCCTTTTTCGTGTTCAGTAATTTACGACACGCAAAGATTACTTCTATATGATTTAGCCTAAGTTGCATTTCTGCTATCAGCTCATAAACCGCAAATATTGGAGTAAGCAAAACCAGTAACAAGATCACACAAAAGTTCAAAAATGATAAAAAGCCCACTAGAAATGCTGGTCTCACGGAGACTGTATACTGGACAAAACAGGGGACTAAACTCCGGGATCCACGGACTGCGTGGCTGTGCCCTGAACCCCGAGCGCCCCGAGTAGGAGCACAATACATACATATATGTAACGCAACACTTGGGTCTTTCGTGCATGTGTTGTGTCGCACGGTAAACATCTGTTGCGCCGTAAATAGTCTTGGGTTGGGCGGCCCTCGCATCACAGCTGTATACATGCAATAACGGAATCGGAAGACCGCATATTTTTTGAAGGCGAAATCAGTCTTAAATCGATGAAATTTTTTATTTCTTTTAACGCCAATATTATCTTTGTCGCTAATTTATTAGTATCTTTCAATGTACCTTGCAATACTTTCTGTGACACGTGTTAGCGGCCACCAGATCATATGTGTTGCTCGATATTTATTCTACAGTTCTTTTTCTGATGATATCACTACTAAATATATTTTATACAAAATTTTGCACTAATTCGTATGCCCAGTAACTACAATAATAACGATGTTACAGCAATATGGTCCTGTGGCGCAACGGATAACGCGTCTGACTACGGATCAGAAGATTCCAGGTTCGAATCCTGGCAGGATCGTGGTTTCTTTTTTTATGAATATTGATTCCTTTTTTAATTAAACATCTAATATTGGCAAATTTATTATACAATTGGTACTAGAACTGCCAAAGATTTGACTATACCCGCTTCTATGTAAGGGATCAAAATAGATAGGTTTCGAAAAAACATACTAAACAAGAAACAAACACTTTTGAAAGAACCCTTGCACGTAGAGTACATTTTCAATAATTTCTATGTATTCTGCCCTGCTGTAACAAAATACATAACTATTGTAGAGAATGGCTGAACGTGGGAATGCTTGGTGTACGGAATACCTTCCTCTTTTTGACATATTAATCTGAATGTTCTCTTTATTGTCTTCCACTTTTTGATACACTATAACTCCTTGTTCTTTACTCTGCTCTCATTCTTTAACTCTGATCGACTGAGCCTCATCGCCCGACAATCGGGACCTTTTATCGCACACACAGATTCACACTTCTTTCGCTCCTCAGACTCACACTGCTTTGTCCAGTCATTCTAAGAAACTGTCACACGACACCCATTCGATAACGGTCACTCGAAGTCGCATGTATTCGTTTTACTGGGCGCCTTTGACCCTCACCAACGCAGCAACCCTGTCCTTTCACCCGAATTACGTAGCATCCTTGCCCTCTCATATGCACATCATACATATACGCTCTTCTCAATCACTCTACGAGCATTCCCAGAAGTCATTCTACATTCTCTCGCTTTTCAAATCATATGTTTTATCTAATCATTTCTTTCTCTTATAAATAATCCTTACTGTCTTTTAATTTCATGCTCCTGTACTATTAACAATGTGTGTTTCAGACCAGGCTGCACCCTGCGGATGTACTTCTCAACATGGATTCTATTGCTCACATACATTCTTCCCAAGCGTGAGTTTATTCTATGTTTTAAAATAAATAAAGAAAAGATACTAAAATCAGAAAACATTGCTGCGATCATGGTAATATTTTTGACTCCTAAAAAATCATTACTTTAGCGATTACCATTAGCGACTAATTTCGACCTCTGTTTAACTAGTCTAGAGCATTACTAGAATAGAGCTATTTCTAACTAACTATCTTCGTAACTTCATAACTGCAAAACTATATTATCATATACTTTCACTCCATAAGCAAGGTAACTCCCTCAGACAGTATAATATTGCAGCATATAATCCGTTCAGTCAAACTCTTCTTTCCCAATGAAAGTTTCCCGACTAGCTCTGAATTAGAGACAGCAAGAAACTATAAGACTATTTACGTATGATTTAAAATTATAATTACCAGTGTTCTGAATAATTGGCCTGTATAGGAAGCGTGTTTGGCGGCACTACTGGCTCCGAAGCACAAGGTGGCATATGCGAGACTTACAAGCGAGGCGAAGACGATCTTCAAACATTCGATTTCATCAGCAAACTCAATCTCGATCTCATGGAACCGTCTTACATCGGTGTCACTCGTGTCAGAGGTAGCAATCGACTGCAAACGGCTTATAGGCTTGAGAAGGATGCCGATGTGACTGTGCCAACAAAGTACGTTCCAATATTCCTAATCTCAATCAATATCTATTCAATATAGCCAAAGCAAGCTTCCATTTGCCAGAATACTCCAAGCAACTTGCTTAACTTTCTCTCGTTTACGTTATACCGCGAGAGAAAGAATTGCTACAAATAATTTAAATGTCTTTGACGGTTCACCCTAGAAATATACTTCCATACGGCTTGCCAGAAGAGTTCACTGCAGTCGCTACCTTCCGTGCCAGAAAGCTGCCAAAGTATCCCTGGCATATTATCAGAATAGTAGACGCGGAAGCCGAAGCCCAGTTCTTAATCACGATGAATCCAAAAGACCTGACGCTCGACTTTACCACGATTAATGATACAGGCCACTTACAAACAGCTTCCTTTAAAGCGGAACGTGTGAGTCATACATTTGTCACATATCGTATGGTTGCGAAGGGATTACTGTAAGTCAGTAGCACGAAATGCCATAGCTGGAGAACGAATTAAATTGATGTGAAAGAGAGATGCTCTTAACAGATGATCGAACACTCGGTCACTGATTGTGAGAGCATCTCGAGTTCTCAAGTACTGTCAGATGAAAACACGAGAGCGGCCAGTGCTCTCATGAGTGTGCTTGGTGACACCGGTATAATAAATCTTGTCTGCGAATATGATCTGTTATCTCACAATCGCATGTCATCCGGAACATTAATTCGATTTTCTGCCATCTATCAATCCTACCGTCGAAATAGGACATTGAATAAATATATGTATGCGCCGGATGAAATAAGAACGACGTCATTCGGACAGGCGCTAATTGTATCAACGGTGCTTTTTCATTGAATGCCATCGTATTGGAGTGGCACTGGAAGGAAAAGGAGTGAGAGTAAATAGTATCGATGGGAGTGTTAAGTCGCATAGCTCTCTCGTGACATTATTCGTTTCAAAGAAGCATTGCCATTCTTCGTAATCACCAGTGCAACTATATGGACTGGGACGAACTACAATTACTTCGTAATAATCTAGAATGATGAATCGTCTTTGATCTTCTCGGTACATTGATCATACTTAAAAGCACTCTAATATTACCGCACTCCCTTTCACGCAACGTTCAAATTCAATAAACGTAATAGAGTATTTAAAAGTCAATTGATCTTGAGCATGAAGAAATTTTTGTATGTTCCTGATTCAAGCAGATGTTCGACAAGAATTGGCACAAGATCAACATTGGAGTTTTTAAAGATAAAATGGTGCTCAACATTGATTGCGACTACAGTGTGGTCGAGAATTTAAATCGCCGGCGATCAATTAAAGTCGATGGGGAAATCTCGGTGTCAAAGATGAGCCAGAGCCAGATCACCGTGCCGGTAAGTAAATTAATAGTAAATAGATGTTTGAGAAGATGCTATTTTCACGTCGTGAGCCGTAATAAAAACGCGAACTACGCTGGTGTATTTTAAGTATGGAGAGTATACTGTTCGTGCTATTCATTACATGATCAGTCTCAATAGACGATGCAAATTACCATTGGTCATTCTGTACTGTAGAACGCGATGAATTCGCCCTTTAGACGAATGTGTCAATAGATGCGTGAGCGGAATACTAAGAAATCGGTTTTCAACATCATTGCGTCTCTCTTCCGCTTTACATTCTAATTTGTATTCCAGGAACCCATAGAAATCTCATTTCGTACACTCTCGACAATTGAATTACACGTCCACGTAGTTGAATAGCAGTAATTTTTACATGCCAGATTTAATCTTCGTGTGGATTCTACTCAGTTCCATGAGATGCGAATGCATTTTCCTATGATAACTTTGTACCTCGCATAGAGCAATTAAGGAACACTTAATTGACAAACACGGTTTGCCGTCTGCGGGGCTAAAACGTCAGTAGGGCAAGTTGGATTTAGTGACATTCGTGAATGTAAAGCAATGACGTGCATGCATGCACCAGCGCTAGAGCTGGAATTGATGTATTCTCATGCATCGCATCGCACGAAAATGCAAGGAATTCCACTGCACTTAGTAATGCACTAGAGAAACTAGAGAAATCACCATAATATTATGCCAACTTATTACTTCGTAGGTAATATTCCTCTATAAAATAATTTTAGATTGACATACAATGGATGGTTTTGAATTGCGATCCTACGAGATCCGAAAGAGAGACCTGTGCTGAATTACCGGTAAGTTACTCCTGGAAAAACGTCCAATTCATAACACGTTCTGTTACACGTTTATAACATTGTTGCAAAAGAGTACGGACAACACTGTATTACCTCTAACAAGGCCCCCCTGTGAGATTAGTTGTCCACAAGGACCAGTTGGAATTAAAGGTGCAGACGTAAGTCATAAGTCCCGTACGAATAAAAAAGATTTGCTAATTTGAAAAAATATTAGCATTGAAACAAGATCATTATTCAGGGAATGCCAGGACTTAGAGGACTACCGGGGCCTGCAGGTTTAGAGGGAGAACCGGGAAAACCCGGGCCGCCAGGCTTGCAAGGGCTTCCAGGCGAACAAGGAAAAGCGGTATATAATCCTGAATATTAAGGTGGAGTCATTTATATTATTAGCAGACTCCAGCCACTGAAGCATTATCTAGTTTTATTTCGTACCGACCAATTCTGCGATTGTTTAGGGTCTGCCAGGATTTACCGGTGCGCGGGGTGTACCGGGAACTTCGGGGCTTAAGGGATCAATCGGCCCAATTGGGCCGCCAGGTCTAAAAGGTGATCGTGGGGAGAGGGTATGTTTTTGACAAAACAATATCCAAGCTGTTATAACCTCAGCCATAATTTCAAATAATCTGAATGATTATAACTTTTATTGTTTTAGGGCGATATGGGATTTCCTGGGCTTAAGGGGGATCAAGGATTACCTGGTCCAAAGGGTATTCCGGGACAACCTGGTTTACCTGGAAATGTAGAGGACCTAGCAAAAATTGTACCGCGTTTCGCAGGCCCTCCAGGAAATCCGGGCGAGAAGGGTAAACAAGGCTATCAAGGGGAACGCGGTGAAAAGGGAGAACGAGGTCAAAAAGGTATTTCCCTAGAATATATGCTATAAAACATTTTGCTTCGTGATGCCAAATGTCAGTCAGGCGGTACTGAATGGAATCATGTGTATATAACTGCAATGCTGACTAGTCTCCTAATTGCGTACACTAAGCCAAGTTAGTTGAACGTAAGTATCTAGTAACCACATTCTTGAGGATCACGTCTTTTAAAACGTTCTTGTCTTCAACTTCCTAAGGTTAACAAGAACAGCACAAAATACTTTATTCGTCTGAGTATATCTTATAAAAGCATATACCGTTGATAAATCATCGGCAAGTCTATGAAGTATATTGATTGTATTGTGCAATAAATCGTTCGCCTTGTCTCTTCTAGCCTTTACTAATCGCGGTGCTGTCAAAGGTCATTGACACTTTTCAATTAATAATTTTGTCCAATCAAGCGTGTCAATTGGCGCATGGATAAAGGTCGAGTGCTCTCAAATCAAAAGTTACCTTCAAAAGATCTATTCTCACGTATATGAAAATATGTATGTTCAGATCATTATATAAAGTAAAATGTGCACAAAATGATAGGTTTTTAATAATACCGCAAAATGCTTTTACGCGTGATTTCAATAATTCTTGTGGACCACACAGAGAAATCGTATTCCCTTATGAATTAACGTTGACCTGAATACGATGATTCGAAACCATTGCAAATCAATTTATTACAATCTGCTGCAGTGCCTGTAAACTCATCCGTTTAATTCCCGACTCAAGAAACGAGGTTTACATAGCAAAATCAGACAGTTACCGATCATACAGAATTAAATACATACACTAATGGAATATACAGGGACTGTATTTTCTTTCTGGAAATCGTGTATGTATCATACACGCATCATATGTATACGTATTATAACTGACTTAAAGGGGAGCGCGGTGATCAAGGCAACCCGGGATTAGGCGGTCTTCCTGGTGTTCAAGGAAACCCAGGGCTACCAGGTCTTATAGGTCCTAAGGGAAGCACAGGATTTCCGGGACCACCCGGTTTTCAAGGTGCAGTTGGTCTGCCAGGCGCAATGGGCCCTCAAGGATTACCAGGCTCGCAAGGATTAAAAGGAGAACCCGGTCGCGATGGTCTGTTCATATAGAAAAATAAATATACATCGACGGTCTTGAATAATACCAAAGATCATTATACTCAAAATGTACATTTAGGTGCTCCCGGATCGGTAATTGGTACAGGAGTGCCCGGTTTACCTGGACCCGAAGGTCCCACAGGCCCACCGGGGGAAGATGGACTTCCGGGCAATAAAGGAGAACCGGGAGCTACTGGCGAGCAAGGTATACCAGGGTTACCAGGAAAGGATGGCCTTCCTGGATTCCCAGGATCACAGGTAAAGTGACCTCAATTCTTTCTCATAATCGCTCAAATCGATAAGGTACACAAAAGTGCAGTATAGCTAGACAATGATAGTCTTATCACGGTCAGGGTCCATCTGGAGTAGTTGGAGCCCCGGGCCAACCAGGAGCTCGTGGATTTGATGGCTTAATTGGAAAACCAGGACCACCAGGCCTTGATGGAATACCTGGATTAAAGGGTGAAAGAGGAGTGCAAGGCGAACAAGGCCCAATTGGGCCACGTGGATTACCCGGAAGCACAGTAAGCTTTTTAAAAATGTTTAATGTCTTATTCACCGTTATTTAAACGTTATGCTTATACATATATGTATGTATAGTAAATGTAGATTATTATTTAAAGGGTGCATCAGGTATACCGGGTTCCCCGGGCATACCTGGGAATCCTGGGATAGAAGGACGTCCTGGGCCTCCTGGACCCCCAGGATCGCCCGGACCCGTTGGAGATATGCTAACTACAAATAGTATCGCTGAAATTATTGGGAGTCCTGGAGTCAGTGGACCACGTGGCATACCAGGAACTCCCGGATTGGTGAGTAAAATATATTTGAGAAACATGAGTGGCAAAGATTAGCATTTTAATAAAATCCAACAATGAGTTAACAATCTGAAATCATATAAAGTGATTTCAACCAGCCAGGCGAAAGGGGTCCGCCAGGAGAACGCGGTCCAGAGGGTAATTTAGGGCCACCAGGAATGCCTGGAAAAGATGGGATTCCTGGATTGCAAGGACCGCCGGGAAATCGGGGTCAAACAGGAATGCCCGGTCTTCAAGGACCGCCAGGGCGAAGTATTACCGATATGGAAATTCGTGATATTTGTGCTGGTGTTTTGAGAGGTGGATATGATAATTTGCTTAAGCATAATCAAATATACTATGTACTATTTAGATCGCGTGATAGACAATTTTCTTAGAACATATTATAGCATTTTTTTTTTTAGTTTTATCAAAATAGCTATGCACAGTGGCACGTGGTATAGTCTGTTTATTGATACGCGTATATACAGAACAGATGACTGAGTTGGCGGCCCTGATGCAAGGCCCACCCGGCCCACCTGGTCGAGGCCGTCCAGGTCGCCCTGGATCACCTGGCCCACAAGGTCGTCCAGGTACACCCCCGGAGAACGCATCCACTACATTTATTTCCTGCATTTTGTTTTTTTAATTATCACTATAGTGTCATGGGATTTTGGGGCTTTCATACAGTTACGCAGCTATGAGAACATCAGCTTGAGCGACGAGCCACTGCATAAGAAAGCCCTTAGTTCTGTCTACAATCATAGTGACAGCGCTAATGTCCATTTCTAGTGTCGTTCTGTCATATTTGCTTGTAATTTCATCTTCATCCTTAGCAAAGGCTGATTATAAAACTTACCAGTGATATATCACACCCAGAGGCGCGCGACCACTGAATTAACAATCGATTGATAGGGGATTAACACTTCATACCTCGCTGTAAAGGCAACAATAAAGAGAATGGAACGGTGCATGTCTCACAGAGAGGCTGAAAGAATTAACAGAGGGTCTACACGGGCCTCCCGGCTTGCCAGGACTGGCCCGACAGGGTCGTCCCGGTCGAACCGGACCCCAAGGCATCCCAGGTACCTAGTCGCCGAAAGAGTTGCGGGTCATTCCATGTCGAACCAACCAGTTCTTTAAAATGTATCGCAGAGTTTCTTTTTCAAAGAAAATTGACATTGGCTGCCGATCCTATTCCAAATATGGTGAAAGAAGTGGCTGATACGGCACGGAATAATCCTTAGAGGAAATAGCTCACACACTTCGAAACATATTAATACATAAACACGAAACTGCGTTTAAGGCCCGCGAATATGTACATAATAAGAAACTAACATTCACTGTCGCCCTAAGCACGCTGTATTACAATTCATCTGATCTTCTGCGAAATGTTAATGCACGATAAAGAAAAATAAGTGAAATTAAATAAAATACATATAATACAATTGCATAGGAGATCCTGGGCTTCCGGGGTTACCGGGAGAGCGTGGGTTCATTGGGTTACCTGGACCACAGGGGAATGCCGGGCCACCAGGACTAACCGGTGAACGAGGAGAGAAAGGCGAGAGAGGAGCCGAAGGTGTTGGAATAGAAGGACCGATTGGACCACGGGGGCTTCCCGGTACGCCCATGATTTTTTCTTGCCAGTATAATACTTAATACCTCTTCAAAACTCTCCATATGTTTGTAGGTCCGCCTGGAAGTAACGGTGTGGGATTACCTGGAAGACAAGGAGAACGTGGTGAACAAGGAAGGCCAGGTAGCGAAAGGCGACTTTTATTTTGGCATATCGATTGTGGTAAAGTTTATGACTAGTAACGACATATGAATTCTTTGCTCAATAAAGGCATCCCTGGTTTAATGGGACCACCCGGGCTGCACGGACCTCCAGGCTTTTGCGAGTTCTGTAATTACCAGAGTGCGAATTACCTCCAGTATAATAGAGGCAATGAAAAGGGCCCTTAAAATGCAGCTGCATACGAGGAGAGTAGCAATAAACAGAACATTAAACTTTTAAGACGAATGTCGAAAGTATCTGGCACATTCTAGTATTTTTTCTTGAGAAGAATGGCAATGTCTGTCGATATTTCTTATGTATGTACATAGAAGAATATAAAAAGGTATGATAAAATTGTTACAAATAGAAATTTCCTAAAATGATTCATTATTACAATTGCAATTTCACCTTATACATATATATAGATATATATACAGTATATGCATGTATAATCTGTTATATTATGAATTTTGTTAAACGATAACCTGTACAGCTGGCGTGGCAAGATGCACCTGTTCCATAGAATGAAGCTCAATTCGAAAGCTTTACGGCAACGTAATGCTATTAACGTTTCCCCTTTGATTAGGCCAGGCGCTAAGTACCCAATTAGCCTACCATTTAGCGCAAATCTGATCAACGACGCGATTCGAATTCACATGGAAGAGGCGCGCGCGGACCAATTCCACGTTCCCGTATTCCGGGAAACGATGGAGCCACCAACGGTTTGTGCGCCGCCGAATGTGGCTGTGGCTGTGCCGTCGGAGGGAGTCGGAAATCAGTGATGGCCGCAGGGCTCGCGATGTGCATTACGTCGAGGCTGCGCCGACTTTGTTTATCGTGACGTACCCGAGCGATCTTGCATTCCGGGTTCTCGCAAGCGCGAAAGCTCTCGCATTAGCGAGTGGCCAGCTTCACCGGAGCGGAATTTCATCTCGTATCGACCAGCAGGCGGGACGCGTTTCATCCTCTTGACAGTTCTCGGCCGTATTTGCCGTAGCAGCTACTCAAGTGGCACGAGAGGAGAGCTGCCTCTGGACCGCTGGCCGCACTCACTTTTCTCCACGGCGGCGGAATCAATGACGTCGCGAGTGTAATCGCTTGATAAACCGGGCGAACTTGCGGCGACCCGGGCGCGCACCAGGCCTGCAATCGTCTACGGCTTTTTTCTCCTTTGAGTGCTGCTCTTGTGACACGCGTAGCAAAAGCGTCGAAGGTATGTACGTACACCGGCGGGCCAGGTTAGGTGGATCACCGTTGCCCTGCCTTCTAATGTCATGCTCTTTTCAATACCACTTTCATCTATTACACGTGCGTTCCCTCCAATCTTTTTTGGTAACTTTACGTGTGTTGTCAAAGAAATCTTGGCTTCGCCAGAATCAAGCTCATTTAGGCCTTTTAACGTGCAACCTTTTTATTAAATATTGTTTTAGATGTAAGTTATACGTTTCGTATAATATTCATTGGTCATGTCAAAAGAATTAACGTAGTGGCTGTCTCGCATACAGCTTCGGTCAAAGACTCGTTTGTGCCAGACTATATAGTTATTTCGCAGTATATCAACTGCGATACTATCGGTTCTGACAAAGTGCTACGACTTTACTTTATAGCGGAATAATACTTTATTGCATTTACTCGATTAAACGTATAACATCGTTTTTATAGAGAACACAACTTATTTATTGGATAATTATATTTTAAAAATTTGTAAACCTTCGTAGGTAGAATGTTTTTAAAAAATACATTTAATCTTTTGAAATGTAGATAAGTAATAAAGGTTTCCCATGTACCGTAATGCGCGATGATGATTTTTTTCGTCGAAGAATAGTGTAATATCGGTGATACACGACTAAGAAATCCAATTAAGTTCATACACCGCTAATGGAATATAGCGGGCAGTGCACTGACAACGACATTTCGCGCCAGCTAAGTTCGCCGTTTGCCACTTGAGCAGGGCACTATCTAGCACTGGCACAGTTCCACAATAGGCACCGTTCCAAAACAGTATCCAGAATCGATTCAAGCCAACCAATGCCAAACATCCGTTACAAAGGCCATTCAAAATTCAAAAAGAGCCATCTTCAACCCGGCTCTCTGTCGTATATGCACAATGCACATACTATATCCGACATTCTCGTTACTCTCACATTGCTCACGAATTCGCAGTATTCTGAGTGTGATTTGATAATCGTTGGTAGTATTAATATCGGCGTCATCTATTTCGACTGGCTAACAGAGGGTAAAGAAGTCCTGTCAAAACCGATGAACAAAAATGTGGAGGATCATCGTACTCGTTTGCGGATACCGGCTTTTCAGGTGCATTGACCTGGCGCTATTACCTATTCACATGTGTCAGGTCTCGTTGACGGTGGGAGCTCTCGGGACGCTTTATGAGCGGCAAACTATCGACGGCCTAAATCATGAGATCGAGTGGCGCTTGCTCTCGATCCAGCTGATAGGAATCTCGATTATCAGAGATCCAAAGTTGGCCGCGCCTTTTAGTCGCTCCATTTCCCGTGTTCCTTCGTACGTGCCGAAACTGTCCCACATTCCCGGCCGTTCCTCTGTCTCCTCGGGCGATCTTATACACCCCCCACCTGGCCCACTTATTGTATTGATTCAAACTTAGCCATCCACACGTTCCTCATTCCTTCGCTACTTCCTGCTTGACGGTGTTCTTCCGTCGAGCTTCCTGCTTAATCCTTCCGGCAATTTCTGCGTGCATGACAAAGACGAAATACCTACTCATAGCGAAGTGTATGCTGTGTGAAATGGTTAGGGGAACGCGATGATACTTGGCCGATCCAGACCGGTTGGAATGCTCTCGGCCCCCCCCATGTGGATACATGTGGTTTGCCAGCTATTTCGGCACCCTGTTATTGCTATAGTCACGCGTAACTTCTCATTGTCGCCAGGGAACTTCATTCCAGTTGTTATTCGCATTCACTGGTATTAGTACAAATTGCCTATTTCGCACGATATTGCATAGTTCGCTTGTTACACCAATGCAATGGTTCGGATGAAATAGCTTCCTCTGCCGGCAGAATGCAATATCCATTGACTAACTCAATGTTTGATACTCTGTGAATATGAATTACTCAATATTCGACCTAAGCACCATACGATATTCATATGGGAACCCCATGACATTAAAAAGGAGAAACTACCCAATCTTTCTGAGTATGATAGTCTTTGGAAGGCGCAATCAATGCATCCTACTCGAGAAACTTGTTATGAAGTTCACTGCACCGCGTAATTAAAGCGCAAAGTTGTGAACAATACGATCTCCCTGATAACGGTTTGCCCTTCAAACAAAACCACTTTTCCTCGCGCCGTTTCTCCTACAGGGTTTACCCTGTCGTGGCTGACCCGCTCAGGGTGCAGTAATTAAGCCCATATTTCATTGGCAATTCATTCATTCCGAACGGTTGGCTGAAAGTCTCGCGTAATGAAGTACCGCCATTCGAATCAATGTTCGGCTTTCTTATCGAGTACATATTGCTGAAGAATTGCTTTGATTGTCTGCGAGTTACTTGGATTTAGTTATGCTTTTGAAATAACGCTGAGTGATTATCGAGAGTACTCAGAATTAAATACGCTTGGTATAATTCTGAGTAGATTTGTTTATAATGGTTTTGTCCGCCGATCCTTCTTCCACTTATTCATCCTTTTACCGATAAGCGTGTTCAAGAGGGCTTTTTTAACGTTCGTGTGTCTGCAAGCTAAATTAAGCATTCGCTTTATATCATCAATTATGCATACCGATATAACGAGCGGCCGTGACAATACAAGCTGTCGGCAGTTCAGCTTTTAGCATCCTCGTATTCCACCATGAGATAATTGAGTTGGCTGCACTCGGTAATCGAAACTAATTAACGCTGTTTGTTACGGGCGTATCAATTAACTTAATGTTAATCATCAGCCGCTCGCACTTTTGAAGGTTCGCCGTACTGTTCGCAACAACGGCAACTTGTACGAGATTCAACTCTAACTGATTCTATGGGTTTGTTCGGTTTCCAACCAGTTTGCGATTTGCTTTCCCGTAAGGTGCTGCTGCGTCTGACGACTGGAAACTGGTTGGAAACTGAGCAAACTGCCACTCCGAACAAACCCTATGTTGTTTAGTCTTCGAACCTCTTGAAAAACAGTCTGAGCTTATTTTTACTTTGATTATTGAACTCCTCCAGCCAATTCTTGGAAGGCAAGCAACTTTTAATGCAATCAAATCAATACACATATCACTGCTAACCCATTCGTTCTTTTTCCATTGCCCGGATCAGAGATTTTCTGATAAATATATACTTGCACACTTACCTTCCTCGAAATGTTGTTGATTGCTCATACGTATTTGTTCAGCGCGGATTACGAAGTCATTTAAACGACTAACACGAAATTGCTCCGATGGTGAATAATGCTGATATCAGGATGAAAATTTTTCAGAAATATATCATCTTATGAAGAAGTAATTAATTTAAATTCGGTTCTATTATATAATGCAAGAAATGAGCTTGTACAATAAAGTTTCATTATATACCTTTATTTTTCCGCTACTTACATTATTATCCTAAAGCGATATCAACAAGACTTTATATTATATTCATGTACATTATATGTGTGTATCTATACATAGCAAAGATAGGCACATTTAAGACTCGTCGTATCAGAAACGGCTATAACCTTGGGAACTGTACTGCAGTCAGTATTACTTTGTCTGATGAACTTTATGCATGTAATAAGACGACTTGGCGGCAGTTGGAACAATGCGGCAGGAAACGTGTTTTGTAACGGCAGAAATTGTGCCATCGCGATGCCACAATTATAAGACCTAGTTTCTGGGGAGAAACAAGCAGGCAGCTGTTATAATTTAACTCCTAGCGAGGTATAATCGGGAAAACGCTATTGTACGCCAGGTTGGAAAAGTTTTAATTGAAGCCAGACGGCACAGTTCGGTAGAGACGGTATTCATCAAATTCGTCAGTCTAGTATCAAGCTTTTATCTCGCTGGAATCTCATCGCGTGTATCAATAGGTTGTGAACCTTTGTACAGGTATAAATTTTTCCTGGTCTCTTCAATATTTCGATACGGAAACTCTGCCGAAAGCATTGGCATGTTTTTCCGATTTATCAGAACGGATGTGTCTTATTCAAGTATAAATATCCGCGATCGATTGCCCGCATTTTAACGAAATATTTCACAGCCTGGGCACCGTTCGTTATATCGCCGGATCGTCAGGTTTATCATTCTCACAGCATACAACATGTCGACGTATTGCACGCGTAAGATCGATCATTCATTCGATCTGAATGCCGGGCGTGCATCGCGCGATTTTAATTCAATGGCATTACGTCATGCGATTTTAAATGATGCTCTATTCGTGCGTCATCGAAAAAGTCGGCGCCAGATGCGGTATTTAAACAATCGGAGGAGACTCGTTTTTACACTGCTTATTATACAGTTGCTAGAGCAAATACTTGGAGAATAGTTACTGTTTCGAGTTGTTCACATCGTCGAGGTGCTAATGTGAGCTAAATGCACCACGAATAGATATATGCACATGCAAGGATACGGACTCGAAATGTATTGCAATTGTAGGGTTTAAAAGCAAAATGGTGCAAATCATTCCTTTGCGTTTTTCAGTTGCATCCCTTTGCATTTGATCTCAACAGTTTTTAGATCGTAAATAAGAAAACTGAGTGTTCTCGTGCATTAACGAAAATAATTTCTCAAGAGAGATAACTCTGGATTTATGAATTTTAAGGAGAATGCAACATAGCGCATTTTGCTATCATAGGTACTCTGCATATCCTAATCCGCAAATGCATCGGGTACAGTGCAACCCACCCCACGAATAGTGCTCAGCCTTTTCTCTCTTATTTTGTCCGGTTTCCCTTTCTTTCAGTATCTCTCGTTCTAAATGCACCTGCCTCCATTCCATTTTGTCGGAGAGCACCCTACGAGTCACGGGAGTTATCGATTTTCCGTTTCTTTCGCTGGGAAAAATTTTCCTATGCAAAAACTAAAAGTCTCAATGTACTATGAATTTATATTCGGTAACTGCATTGGTAAACCACTTGATTCTGTTAAGAGTTCATCGATTCGCTCTCTTTTATACACTTAAAGTAATCCGTTTCGACGACTGGCTCGATCCAATTAACCCTCTGATTCTATAAACAAGTAAACCTTATTTTCTTATCCTCTTATATTAAGTTCTGGCGCATTTTGATTAAAGCAAGAAGTGCAACGGACGTTATTTGCAATCCGACGTTCTAATCCATAGTTACGATAAGTGGAGTTTTTCCGATGGCTTGACTGAAATGTATTTCCTTCCTACATGAATCACTCCATCGTTTATTGGAATTCTTTAATTCTGGTCTTTAAATATCTGTACGATGTATTCACGTTTCAGTGAGTATTGGGTACAGGTTTGAATCCTATGCGATGAAAACACGAATTCTATTTGCGCGCTCGGATGGAGTTTTATCCGTAGAATGTCTCCTGCATATTTACGATTTTGTGATACAGTAAATGTCAGCAGCCGAAGAAAGAAACAGGAGACAATATTCTTACCGATTAGTTTGACCTTTAAGTGGCCAACTGAAAGGCCGCATGAGTTTGTGTAGCCCATCCATCGCCCTTTGTTCAATTTCACTAAATGTTATAGCTTTGTCCTTAATGCTAACAATGTCAAAAAATCTTCAGTGAAAAATCAGATAAATATGATATACCTAAAAGTAGTTATTTAAAATAATATTCTCAAAGTAGATCTATTACTTTCCATTGTACTACATAAATAATTTTACAGCAGTGTCGCAGGAAGATCCTTCACATATATGAGATCCCGATTACGGTATTTTGTCAGAAAGCAAAGATCAAAATTGTTGAGCAACCGGAAGCCGACCTTCACGCTCTATCCCATTCTATTATACAACGTGCGCGCATTAACAACTCTCCGTGATCCTGCGAGATATACTCATGCTGATTATTATGAAATAAGATACTGGAAGCGCGTTCCTCGTACAGGAGCCAGACACGGTATCCCATAATCGTAGAATAACTTTTGTGGATTTTAAGAGCTTTTAGACTCAACGAGTCGGACTATTGTTAATTGTCATCTTCTTGTTCAAACTGTGCAGTTAAAATGGCAGAAGATGGTGCAGGGGGTTCGGCTAATAGCAGCTCCGGCGAAATGGGCCGGTTGCAGCTTCTCCAAGAAATGCGGCAACAAAACTTTGACACTATACGTTTTGCATCGTATCGCACAGCCTGCAAATTAAGATTCATTCAAAAGAAAGTTCACAGTAAGTAGATGAATCGATACAATAGAATATATACTTTTGACGACACGCGTGACAGAGTTGTTATACGATATCAAAGGATTGCGGAATCCTGTATCTGGCAGTGTTATGACTGGACTAAGAATGCTGAAGGTCTAATGTCAGGAGCCAAAGTATTTCCTTGCACCTTTCGCGCGTGCACGAGATATATGCGACGGTAATTGTGTATGGCCATATATTCTTCACAGTGCATAACGTCGATATATGGAACGTAATAGAGGCATTCAGGGAGAACGGATTGAACACGTTGGAGCCGACGAGTACGCTAGGAGTGGCGAGGCTCGAAACTTTACTGTCTTCCTTATTTCACGCTCTTAATAAACGAGTACCTGTGTCCCAACAAGCTAAAGTCGACGCAACTACAGCGTTATTGATGAATTGGTTATTGGCTGCATACACAAGCGGGTATATACCGAATACACATCTATGTATATTTCGTGTAGAATGTACAAATATCTAACTGCAGGTATTATTTGTATTTCAGGGAAAATAACAAAATATCCGTATTCTCGGTAAAAGTCGCCTTGGCTACATTGTGCGCTGGAAAGTTAATGGATAAGTTTCGATGTGAGCAATAACTGATAATAGGAATTACAACTTTAAGAGCACACAAATATAAGTGCATTATTAATAATTCAGACTATTTGATTATTAGATATATACTCGCAAATATCAGATAGTAATGGCCACATGATACATTGGAGATTTGCGGAATATTTGAAAGAAGTTTTAGCATTAACAGCAGCTGTTTATGAGTCTCCGTCCTTTGGATACTCCGATGGTCTTGCTAATTCTATTTTTCCCCAAGTACGTTTCTTTGAATAAATACTCACTGGTTTCTGAAGATTATCGAAATCCATTTTCATACATTCGGGACGGAGCCCATTTAAAAATATTACAATTTGTTCCAGAATTCAAAAGTTACAGTAAACGACTTTTTGGATACGCTTATGTCAGATCCAGGACCACATTGTTTAATTTGGCTTCCTCTCTATCACAGAATGGCCGCTGTTGAAACAGGTGATCTCAATTGCTCTTGATCAAGGTTTCCGAAAAGATGCGGTACATTTTACTTTTCAACAAAAGTTGAAAGCGCTTGTATTTATTCGTATTTTATCTTACAGTGTCACATCCCATCATGTGTGACGCGTGTCATAAAGAGAACTTTACAGGCTTCCGATACAGGTGTCAAAAATGTCACTCGTATCAACTTTGTCAAGACTGTTTTTGGCGTGGCAAGGTTTCAGGCACGCATAATAACGACCACGAAACCAGAGAATACAGTAGTTTTGTACGTACTTCCTGTTTTATTTAAGAACTCAAATATCTATTATTTAATTTTTATTTCAAGTTATCAACCAAATTATATCCTTATACTTCCTACTTTCATTAGAAATCACCAAGCAAACAAATAGGACATTCCTTGCGAAAAAGCTTCAGGTGTGTACCTGAAAAGGGAAAAAATAGTTTACCAAGATTTCCTGAACAACCTGAAAAGACACTAGACTTATCGCACATAGTGTGAGTTTAGTTACAGTTGTATTTGCTATATATCCCATACATATCGTCTTATTGTTCAATTTGAAATAAATGACTGCATTGCAGCCCACCATCACCTTTACCATCTCACAACGGTTTTCCAGATCCAGGTTTTATGGCGCCATTTGATTCTGGATCGATGGATAGCCGTTCTACGTTAAGAAGGTAAAAATGGAAAGTAGTTAACTCGGTTTTGCATAACGTCTAAAATCGATTCTCTTAACTTACATATACCAATCAGTATGGATAGCTCAAGACTAGACGATGAACATAAGTTAATAGCAAGGTATGCACAAAGGTTGGCACAAGAAGCAAGAACTATGGTAAGCTATTGGTCGATTACTTGATGATATAATATCAGCCAGAAAGCTGATTCAATAATTTTTTTATATAACAAATGATATTAACAAATTGAATGGACATGATATTGTGTTAGTAACTTCAACTGTTTTGATATAATTGCAGCCTCGAGCTGCGTCCAGAATGTCTCAAGCTGATCAAGCAGTAAGCCTATATGATATTTTGCGACTTAAAGAATCTGTACAGCTGATTCTTCTGCTAGATGATATGTTTCTGATATGTTTTAGAGTAGGGCACCTTCGGATGCCAATTTTGCGTCATTAGAAGCATCAAGAGCACAACGTGAACTTATATCACAACTAGAAGCAAAGAACAAGGAAATTATACGCGAGATTGCAAGGTTAAGGTATACATGTGTCGTTTATTTCCTTTATATCAAGCCTAAACCTTGAGGTCATCCTGTCGAACCATCCTAGAATCACGCATGTTAAAAAGTTCTGTTTCACTTTATCACTTTAGTTGCATAGAGGAACACATAGCTTGCACGAGGTAGCAGTGAAAATGGAAGAGATTAATAGGAAATGATAGCAACTTTACTCTTTACAATGAATAATGAATACTATATATAAAGATATATGTTACTCTCCCTATAAACGAGATTTGATCAACTGCACACTTCATAAATGAAACTTTCCCTAGCAACTTTCCAAATCAAATTCAAAACCATTTAAGACTGTTTCTTGAAATACAAATATTATACTGACACACACGAGCTTCTGCTTCAAATAAAATAAAATAATTTGACTAAAATAAAACTAGTAATATGTCATCCGACCAATTATTTTGACTATAGAACACAGCAGGAGATGGAAGCAGCCGATTCAAAAAGTCCTGCGATCATATCAGAATTAAGAGCATTACGACAGCATAAAGATGACTTAGAAACTCAACTGGCCACCTTGCAAGAATCTAGAAGGCAACTTATGGTGCAGCTGGAAAATCTAATGAAAACATTAAAGGTACATCTTGACAACTTCAGTTAATTTAGGGATACAGCACAGTAACTTGGATGTGATTGTGAATTCTTAGAATCAGGCATCACCGAGGTCGACACCTAACAGTTCTCCTCGGAGTACAAAATCACCACCGTTGCCACCTGGTGCTGTTCCCAGTAGCAGATCTGCTCCTCCCACCCCAGGAGGGCCATTGTCAACAACTCCGCAACAGCAACAGCAACAACCGCAGAATCAACCGCAAATGTCTCAGAGCTACCAAAGTACTGCGCCTGCAACATCAGTGGCAAATGTGACAAGCAATTCAATGCTCGGAACATTACAGAACCCTATACCAGATAACTTATCTTGCGTTGGAGGGGATGTAAGGTAGGCAGGCATGTACAAGAATTTTCCATGGGAACCTGACTAGCACATTTAAAGAAAAACAGACACAAAAAATATTCAAAATTAAAGTCCAAAATAATAATAGTGTATAGGCAATTATCAACCATTCAAATGATTGAAGTGTTGAGTAAAACAGAGATTTAAGATCGGGAGAGCTCCAGATTCTTGACCTATTACTCGGTATATGAAAATATCTTTATGAGGAGCTATACAAATATAATTTGTATATACGTGTAGAAGTTACTTGTGACTATATAATATTTGGATGATAGTCACGTGTACACCATTGTTGATAACGTTTCAAAATAATGTAAAAAAGTTTATTCCTCTTGTACATTACTTACAGTTCTCATATGTGCGCCATATGAGAGAAACTGATATAAATTAATAGTGATTTCGTCAAATTAGCAAATCAATTTGTATACTCGTGTGAAGAAATCAATTTTTTAGAGTAGAACAATTTGTATCATAAGGTAGATTAATATCTTCTTGGCTGCTCATTGAAAAGTTGTTAATGATGAAACACAAAATTGATTTCTTGCTTGCACACATTCGTAGTTGTATTGGACAAGTAGCTGCACTTTTTATAAATATTGGCCCAGTAATGTTATATTTCGATGATTGCATGTAATTATCAGTGATCGAATATTATTTTGATTCAGCTAGTGACAGGAGTATATTTGTACTAGTTGAATCCAAGTACAAAAAGCACAACATTTTCCATACACGTGTAGTCGCACTTCCAAGCTTCGAGTTTATTTCCCGCGCTATAAAGCTGAGACCAGCAGAGTTGATTTTTGTTATGTTATTATGCTTTTAAACTCTATCAATTGCCTTTATTGCGGTATTCTTATATTAAACAGTTTTTATAACGTTTTTGTTAGAATAATAACTACCGCAAATATAATAAGTAACGGTAAGAAGAGTTATAAAATGTTGGTAATGTCCGGCCCATATAGCCCATAAGAAAGTGATTATTTTACTATCTTTTGCAACTTTTCAAACTATTATGTATATTGTTCCTAATAATAAAGTGACGAAATATAAATCTGTTTTAAGTACGTCAGAGTGCTCGTTAGTTTTTTCATACAATGTCTCACAACAGTCAAAGTACATATTAGAAAACTTTTTAACATAGTAAGAAATATTTCAGTTATATACATAAATGATATTGATACTGATACAAATTGTATTAAATGGTGTTGCATTTCTTGGAGAATGCATGACTTATCAACAACATTAGCAATTCACTGCTAATACATTAGTATAATGTATAAGCAAATCTACGCTCGTATGCCTGTTTTATTACGTTAGTATTATAAGTCAGTTGTTCATTTACGAATTAGAAGTGTGACAAACCACAATGCTTGCGCAATAAATGTTGCATGCTATGATCTGGATTAAATGTTTTGTTTTAAACTTGCTTCGGGCAAAGAAAATAGAGATTTTCGATGTCAGGTCTGCGTTCAGGACAAACAGCTTGCCAGGAAGCGGCTCCAGCAGCGCAAATAATAGCTTGGGCCGATCCTTACGAAACGACTTGCTGGTAGCTGCTGACAATGTTACTAATGCCATGTCCACACTCGTGAGGGAATTAAATTCAGGTACGTTCAAATAATGCATAATAGTATTTGTAATTTGCATCAGAACTGAATGAAATATATTTCGGTAGATTACACATTGCTAAAGTTCAATCTCATAATATAAGTTGAGCAACATTCTAAAAGAAATTCTTTTGTTCTGTAAATACACTTCAAACTTCTAGGTGTGTTATACAGATAACACAAAAGATTCCTGTTACTTATTTAAACTCTACATTTAATCGGTATTTGTAATTAGCTCTAATGTACAATCCTGGATAGTAATGTTAATATTGCTGAAACACATTAACACTGAAAACGAAAACATATGACAATCACATCTCACTCACAATCTTCGCAGAATAAGTGTAACAATAGGCATGTCCCATGGTAATTTCATTACATTTTATATATATTATTAGAAGTTCAAAGCATGTAAAAAGTGCTTATTCTTGTTCTTACATAGTCTCGATCTCATCAAATTGTATTGGTTAATCACAATGGGCTGGCAGAGATAGGTATGATCATCATTGTTCATATATGCTCATGCATATTACACGTAGAATAATGAATCTTTTGATAAAATAAAATCTCAACAGCAAAAATCTTCCGTAAAAGTATTCGTTAGCAACTTGCTAAAGCCTTTATGTAAGTACGATATATTTCTTAGTTCCTCAGAATAACACATTCATCCAATTTCTGTAACATCTGAAGATATGAATTTCGCTCCATTATTTTTGTAGGATATATTTTATTAATACACTCTCACACATTACAGTTCATGCTAGATACTTGCATAGAGTCTTCTTCATTCATGATCATCTAAGTTCACGTTCTCTATACACTTTTGCCTGTTTGAACTTTTACTTACTCCATTTTAGAATAGTACTAGAAAAATTTGTTATAGTGATAGCACAATTTACAGTACACAAATGACAGTGATCAATTCTCTATAATGTATTAACAGAATAATTGGCAATTCCAGATCAGACAGAACAGTACTCTACTGACGGAACATTATAATCGTAAATCTCGTACTTCATCATTTATTGGATAACACGAACAACAATCAACTAACAATTGATTAGTTTGGAATCAAAATTTGAAGTTTAAAGTGTCAAATGTTTATTTTATGAATTAAATTTACAATTAATCAAAGTTTATTGAAAGTCAAGCGCAACAATGATAAATGGACCAAATCATTCGAGACATTATAAATTCATACAAATGAATCCTTCATTAAATGATGATTGGTAACGAAATCTTGATGACCGACATACGTTTCAACATACAAATGACACTATAGACGTGTTGTGGAATGTGTGTGATGCACCCCTCTGTGAATGTGTCCTGGTGACTTGCAGACTCAGATCAGGAGGAACATTCACACAACTCAGGACGTATTAACATCAGGAAGCCATTAGGTAAGTGTCAATAAATACTTTCGATTTGACATTTAATTGTTCTTCTTTCCTACAAACAAATACACATCACCGCTAATCGCTGTTATATCTAATACTTTTAACTAATGCTGCAAAGGGATATGAAGCATCCTACACTGGAACACCAAATAAAATATTCACGACGGACCAACAATCTGACACTCTTATTCAGCTCACACTATTATATAAAACAGTATGATCGTCGAGATTTATATAGTGAGTGACACACGTAAATAGTTCTTGTTAAAGTATACCGCGACTTCCATTATGAGTATGATGACAAACGCTAGCGAAGTTGTTTGATTTTAATGTAGCGTAGCGTTGCTCTCCTATATGCATACAACTACGCATTTTCGTTTAGTTTTTCTTCCTCGACACGTGCAACCAATAATGTAGGACATGTGTCATAAAATAGTTGAAGGCAACTATGATTTCCCACAGAAAAATAACAGTCGTAGAAAAGTTATAATGATATGTACAGATAACAGTACTATGATAAATGGACTATGGTTGAAATAGGTGTGTACCAATGCTGGGTCCCTCTCTTTTTGCATAGACTTCGAGGCTGGCGAGGATGGAGATGATAGCAGCGGTGGGGGAAATTCTTGGCGTGAAGAGTTTCAGCCGCGGTATCAACAAAATAGCGACTTCTTGAATGAATTACGAGCAAGGAATGTTAATTCGGTCCAAACACCATCGGCTACACCATCCAGTGAGCAAGAACAAGAAAGAGGCGAGAGGGAAGAGGCGGAAGGGGAGAAAGAAGATGAAAGTGAATCGAATTGGGCCGAAGCAATGAAAAGATGGGTGAATCGGTAAATTTATGTCACTAAACATTCATATGCATAACGATTTCAATGGAATAGCTATTAAATAAAACGCGGGATAAGTCACTGTAGCTTCATTGAGTACTTACAATACGCATATGCATATATTTAAATGTAGTGTGAGGAATATAATAGACAAAGTTTTGCATTTTCGGAAAAGTACTTTCGATGAAAAGAAGAGAGATCCTCAAGCATCATGCATCATTGTAGTATCAGTAGTCGCGTATTAGGGAAATTCTGCCACCCGGGTCGGAATGCAAAGTATGAGCTTTCACCTTAAAGAAATGTTAAGATTTTCGACGTGTCTATTTGCATTTGCAAATGTTCGTAGTCCGTTTGTTGCAATAATGATTGTATAAAAATAAATTTCATCCGAAATTCTAAGATTGTCCACGACAAAATATTGTAATGAGATACTGAACTTTCATTTGCCGAGCGAAATTTTGAATGTATTTACTGTGTGGTGACAGCTATATTCATCTACCCATTTTTTGTAATACACTATGGGCCTTTTTTGAAAAAAATAAATGCTGTTATTGACCTGCTATATGTTTTATGGCATATTTACAGTTTTCTAATTAGATAAAATGCCTCAAATGTAACATCGCAAATAGCAGAATTTAATTAATATTACACGTAAAATATCTGGGCCTAACGATCTATGTGACTCGCTTTCTAATCATTCTAAGGTATCAATCCCCCAGTATCAAATGGATTACAACTCTACTATCAATAACTTTTCATAAAATGTCGAATACGTAGTAAAAACAACAATCAATAGCAGCATTTAATTATAATGCATTTTCCATACTACAGTAGGTTACTTTAAGAATGAAACTTTTACACAAGCTATTTCTGTGACGAAAATTTTACAGAAAGTGACAAACAAGTAAAACAAAAAAAACGACCTTTCTAAATTTCAGAGACAACTTTTAGACTAAGGGTTAACCACAAACCTCAAGTTCTTTTGTACATTAATACATTTTTTAACATTAACTGTATCTTATTGAAGATAAACTGCGTAGTGCTTTTATTAATAATTTAAATCGAATGTTTCATTGACGGTTATATGAAACAACTGAAATACACACATTGAAGTTTTTGACATATATCACAAATTATACCCATCCTATAGACTCTTACACCTCAGAGCTAATGACTCATAAATAAATTAATCATTTATTCACAAATGGGTAATGATTTGCATTCCTATACGTATAGGATTAATGGATTAGTCGGAAGTATTTAGTTTGCATATACAAGATTTGTTGAAACTTAACGTAGTTTATTAGAATTGTGCTGAAGTTCCTACTTTCGCGATAATAGTTTAGATAAAATATATGTATGAAGCATAACGTATCATTTCTATACTAGATAATAGATAATTTATGACCCAATGGCTTTGAGGTACCAAATTATTAGATTGACATTGTATATAAAACTTATTGTCAGCAACTACAAGTAGAATATACTTGCATAAGTGAGTAGAAATCGCTTCATACACTCTTTATGCCTGAGCATTCATTTTGGTATACATAAGCATTGTGGATGAATAACTATTGAAAGAATGTTGCATCTACAAACATACCATATAATCATAGAGGAATTAACACTTTTCTTGTACAATATACTTATGTTTTTAGTTCCTAGGAAATACTCTATCCCAACAAAAAATTGTTAAAGTGTAACTAATGCGAAACAATACATTTTGTAATATTTACATAGTGCGCAATGTTCCAAATATTCTATGTATATATTCACATGGTTTCGTACGTCCTTTTGTCTATATTGACGTTTATGAAAGTTGTGTAGTGATTACATACATGATATGAGTACTGAATAAATCAGATAATACATAGACAAGTACGTATATTATATTCTCTGGCAGATATCTGCAATTCTTTTTTTCTTCCGATTTTCTACCATTGGTATTTTGAAGAGTGGGAAAAACTGTTTTATGAATGTGAATAATAGCCCCCGTAGTGGCCTATGGGGGCTATAACTGCATGTAACTGCAGCTGAAATCGTTTTTATTTTTACATATTTTAAGAAAAGTAGGAACTGCCAAACGTTCTAATTAGTTTAGTTCAAACCGTCAAACGATTCTCTATCGATTTACATAGGATGAGACTTATTTTCTTGCTAAAATTAAAAAACCGGGGCTAACTTGACGTTGTATTTTATTTTCTACTTTTACAAAAAACTGGGAACCCTCAAATGACCGTCAAACGACCGTCAAATGATTGCTATAAAAAAATACAAATTTCTAACATTCGGGGGCCAACTTTACGCAGGTGAAAAATCGCCGACTGATGGATAGAGCGAAGTGATCAGCGTGATCAGCTGAACGCAACCATTCTCTGCATATAACCAAAATGATCGAAAACCACGCCTTTACTGGAAAAGAATATAATAGGAATGCGCATGGAATGTGCTTTTTCTATTCCACAGCATTGTCACGGAGGACTGGAGTAGAATTTAAAGACAAATTACGAAAATTGGTAATAATTGGCCAACAAGATATTACGTACATGCCAAGAATATCGGAATTAATTGAACTCGAAGAATTATGGATCGCTGAATGTGGAATCAAAGTACCAATTCTATGCAAACTGATAAAGTAGCTATTTATATACTGCTACATAAGGTTTCATATCTTCAGGAACCACCATCATTCCAAAATCATAGAAACCTAGAAAAACTTTGTCTTTATATGAACAAGATGGAAAGTATTCCAAATCTAACTGGATGCATACGCTTGAAAATACTTCATATGTCGAATAACTATATACGAGACTTTAAAGTATAAAGTTCGCGCATACATACTTGTGACATGGAAAATACGTTTGATAATATCATAAATTCTATTTATATAGAACTTTGATAAAATACCATCGTTACAAAAGCTTATCCTAGCTGACAACAAAATTGAAAGGCTTGGTGAAGAGTTTCCGCGAAAGTCCCAGTTACGTTTCATTAACTTGTCCGGAAATCCTTTACACCACATTCAAGTACTCTTAGACAAATAATATTATGATTTTAAAAATGAACTTTGATAAAAGAAATATTTTTTCTTATTACGTAGGATATAAAAAACCTTGCAGTATTACAGAAACTCAATTCTGTAGTGTTTGCTGATCCATTGTACAAAGTGTGTCCAATATCTATAATGTGTAATTATCGACCATACATTATTCAAAATTTACCACACATTAAAAAGTTAGATCATTATCCAATATGTAGAGGAGAAAAGCATTGGGTGGCATATGTTTTTAGGTATTGCACAAAATTTAATCAACAATCAAAGACTATTTATATGAGTACACAACATTATATTTTAGAGAGCAAAATTCGTACCATAACATGCTTTTACATATGCATTTTAATTTTTGCTTGGAAAGATTGAAACATAAATATGTACAATATCAGCAAATGATAAAAAATATGAAAGAACAGTTTCTTGCTGCACACAAGAAAAGGGTATAATCATTTTTAATTTTATTTTAATGCATGTATTAATGCAAGGATAAGCATCAATTTATTTGCTAATGTTAGTAACCCATTCAAGGTTGTTGGGAAGAAAACAAACTGTAAATTAACATTGCAACTTAAATCAGTTAATGAACAAGTTGAGGAATGGGAGGACCAATTCATGAACGATTTAAAAGTAGAGGACTCAAATGTATTAGTTTCAAATAGTTATGTATTTTATCAGATACATTATCATTCGCTATATCAATTTTTCAGACGTACAAACAACAATTTGATCTCAGTAGGTTTTCTTGTGGGAATATTAATTTTGTAGAATACAGTCCTAATGGGAAAAACAGAGTTATTGATCTTTGTCAGAATATTTTAGAAGATTCCCTATGTTCAAATATAAGGTACAGGACATGATTTCAAGATATTCATACTCATATTTCATTACTGCTTTATATATATATATTATAAATTATATAATATTGTTAGAGAAATTGGAATAACGGGAATCATTCTCCACAAAGTTGTAAAAGTAATGAATCATGAAATTACTAGCCAAATTGACTGGGAACAGAAAAGTGATGTTGTAACTTTAGATATAAATGATGTGGTTTTCGAAGTATTGTCCTCATACCCTGGTGTACAGAGTGTTGGACATTGGCCCCTTGAATTCTTTGAAAGTGATTTATTTAAAACTGTAAATGTATTATCAGTCATTTATGTGGGATTACATATTTGCAAATAAGACTGAATTGGCAATTAAATAACTTAGGAAGGAGTATTAGTCACTGATTGTTTAGCTATAGCTGATGAAGACTGGTTGAGTAGAAACTGGGTCCTTCAAGAACAGTTAGTAACGAGCAGAAGTTACAAGAACAGACGAATATGTATACTGATACAAACATCAACAAATATACAACAGAGAAGGTAAGAGCAATGCAAATTTATTTCCTATTTTCATTCTCATGCTTTTTACAGAATAGCATGTAAAAAAGGCTATAATCACACACTTATGACACACAATCACAAGGATTGCAAAAAAGTCTGCTATCAAAACAGATTGGAATCGCATAGGATCAAAAGTCCAATGTTTGTAATTGAATATGAGTATATCCCAAGTGAATTAGTAAAAGTAATTTATTCTCGTTCTGTGGTTAAACACATCATTCATATAATGTGTATGGGAATATATATTGGGTTGTAGACTGATTCCCAGGATGATGAAGATGATAATACTCATGAAGGAAATAAAAACTTGTACATGGAAAATCATAATACTGTACAATTGTTCGATATCGCTCCAGACGATATATTTAATCTTGTGAAGATCTGTTTAAGTGGGCAAAATTTGAAGACCATTGATTTGAATTTAGATTTGCCCAATTTGAGGGAACTTGATATATCCTATAATTCTATTACCACATTTCCAAATGGGAGATTTCTAAGACATGTGAAATGTTTAGACATCAGCTTCAACAACATAAAAGTATTATCAATTACTGAAGTTCTGTCAATGCTGGAAAATATGAACATATCATGGAATAATTTATGCAACTGTTTGACAACATGCCAAACTTTTATTAAGTTCACTCCAAATTTGAATGAATTGAATATAGAATATAATCTTTTTGAAGATTGTCCTGACCAGAAACAAATTCATTGTTTAATGAAAACATGTTTACCAAAGTTAAATTTACCAGCTAATGTCTGGTCAACTAGATCTGGCGGTCTTTCGAGTGAAATCTTGTCTTTATGTACAGAATACTCATGCAAACAAATTTGTCAAGAACTCGCAGTGCGTAATATAGCAAATTGTGACAAAATAAGTAGTGGCATCAAATCAAAAGAACAGCAAGATTACAAACAATTGAAGCGGATACATGTTCAGCATGATACTAGTTTCGTTACTAACGTTTTCAAAAGAAAACCTAAAGTCGAATTGCTTTGTGCTTCGTTCTGCTATTTAATGAAAATTCCAGTTATAAAGCCAATGCAATTCTTAATAAAATTGAATCTCAGTTCAAACTTTATTTCAAGCACAGATAACTTTACTCAGCAGAACTTTCCCGTTTTAAAATATCTTGATCTCAGTAAAAACTTAATTACCTCTTTGAGATTAATGCAGCATTTCCATACCTTACGAGAATTTTATTGCGCACATAATTATATTAATAATATTTCGGAACTAGAAAATTTGAGAAGCTGGTATATGCTGAATATACTTGATTTATATAAAAATCCTGTAGATGCAAATGATCTATATCAAAAATTTATTATATGTCACCTACCTAATATTAAAGTGAAGTATATAGTTCCTCAAAATTCACATACTCTTATTATGTACATGTCATTCTCAAATGTTACAAACTAATGGTTTGTCTTCCACAGTACATTTCTGGAAAATACATAGAGTATACTCAAATTGTAGAAGCAAAATATGAATTTGGCATTGTATTGGATGTAAACATATTATCCTGTATGTTCAAGGCAGATTATTTGCAAGCCATTACTCAATTAAGTCTTACTAATTGCTCCTTAAAGAAGGTAAATTAATCATATAGAAACTAACAGTAGTAATGATAAAATAAAGTATACTGACTGTAATGTATACTTAGGTACACATGTATTCTGACATGATTCCATGTTTGGAGAGCTTGAATTTAAGTAGGAATAAAATCAGTATGGTGTGGGGCTTGCATTCCTTCAAATATTTACATACGTTATGTTTGAGTTACAATGCCTTAGAAAAGTTTGGTAAAAACTCCAAAGATGCTGCAAGTTTCATATTTTTGAATCTACGTATCTTGATGCTGGACCATAATAATATAAGCTGCTTAGAAAATCTTTCAAGAAGAACAATGCCCAAGATTAAATATATTTTTCTGAATGATAACAATATTCATGCTCTTGATGGTATTTTGTATTAATATTGCTTTGCAATTTTGTAATAACGTTAGAAATATTTCGTTTATATTTCTCACCACACTATAAATCAACAGAGATAACAGATTGTTCAAGTTTGGAAACACTAATTTTGGATTACAATTACATAGAGACATTAACAACAGAATTGCAAGAAGATAATAATCTTAAACTTTTGTCTCTTGAATATAACAAAATAGAATCATTACAATTCATTCAAACATTCAAAAATTTGGAGAGGCTGTACTTGGCTAATAATTCTATAACTGTAAGTATAATCATGTTATTGTATAATTTGGATTCCCTCATTTATTATTGGATATTGTAGAACGAGTCCGAGATAGAGTTTTTAAAATCATTGAAGAATTTGAAGGAATTAACGTTAATTGGGAATCCTATTCATCCTATAATGTTTGAAAATGATGGATATTAAATAATAAATGCAACACATTGGAAATCTGACGCTTCATTAAAAATTAATTAAAATTTGCTGTCATAAATAAATAAATTAAAAGTATTCTGCATTTCCACGAGTTAAAAATCCCAATTTAGACGCTTAGTTAGTAAACTTGCACAGTGCTTAAATTCTTTTGAAGCTTTCAACATTAGCACCTTATATTTCAAAACGCTTCTTTTTCACAATACCCATACAAAATCCACAACAAATACTATACATCCTAATGGTTCCAAAGGAAACACAACACTCATAATTTTTCATTTTATTAGAATGCTGTTAATTTTTGTGCAAAATGTATTCGATGTAAGGAGAATTATTCAGAAGCAACATTTGTAGCAATAAAAGAATTTATATTATAGGTACCGATTTCTATTCCTTCTTATAATCGAAAAGATGAAAAGCGTGTAGGCCTGGTAACAATATATATCTGTCTGGAAGCCCCAAATTTTCAAATACGTATGAAAGAAAGTCTGATATAGAATCCATTTCTATTCGATGTCTATAGTATAATTGAAGTTCAGCACCTGGTTTCTAAATCTATGTAGGCGTATGTCAACAATATTCATCAGTATGAATCTCTATAATCCATAACTGTGTTTACAAGTAACTCTCCTTTTATCAAATACGTTCTATTGCTTCTTATAAATCAAGTAATGTACATACTTCCAGCTTCAAATCTTATTGGCAATATAACAGAAGGTGATTTAGAACATAAAATCACAGACACATATCTGTATCATGTAATTCATAATTGACGTTTCTAGAATATCACTTCTTAGCACAGAAAGCAATTACCAAGCCATGTCAGGCTAGTTCATGGATAAATGCACATATATTCTTCTATATATCAGTTTCTGTGCGTTTGATATGATTTGAAATTCTGATAAGTGCCTAGTATCAGTAGCTTCCACACTGCCAGGTTTTATGAATGCTTTGTAAATGTTTATATGCATCAGTGGAGATGTTAAGGGCAGCATGCATACTAGACAAATCTTTTTCTCCTATAAGGCTTAAGCCACCGAGTGCTAAAAATAATTTGGACATAAAGATATTTTTCGCAATGATGTAAAAAAGAATGGCTCCTCGAGTTATCATATTGTACATACCAAGGTATGTATGGAGAAGATCCGGATAACAATGATCATACTTCGCAAAACCACCACTTATGGTATTTTGCTTATCTAATACAAAAGCTCTATTTCTCTCCGGATCTGCCATGGAACCAAAGTCAAGTAGTTGCAATGTAGCACCAACCCAAAAACTATAGCAAGTATCAGATGGTTTCCCAGGCCTTCCATGAAAGCCGCTATCTTGTCTCATAAGGCACCATCGACGTAGCCTATTTAATTGGTCAATGGATAGAACATTGAAAAGTTCATTCATGAGGGATAGACTTGCAACAGCGCAAAATGTAGATCCGCCGTGAGATTCCAGCCCAGGACCATAACCAATACCACCATCATAAGACTATAAGCAGCAACATTTCATAATGTTAAAACATAGACATTTTTGTCGATGCTATATCTTTTATAGTTTGTAGTAAAAAGTCTTACAATACTTTGGAGTATATAATCAATTACTCTAGGTTTATCAATGCCAGACCAGTCATTTAATATTGTAGATATACCACAAGCGCAATAGGTAAATCTCATATCATTTTCACAGCCTGTCAGCATAGCTGTAAACGAGCCATCAGGTTTTTGACAGGCTTTGATACCTTCAATGATAGATTTTTTGTCGAGTCTGCTCAAATCATCGCCAAGTATTATAAGAGTAGCTAATCCTGTGTAAGTCATTGCGAGATGACCACATTGATATTTTGTAGCTTCTTTTGGTAATCTAGTTGTTGTCTGGAATCCTGAACGTGCTCCTGCTCCAATAACTTGGAACGAATAAATCCAATCTGCTGCATCTAGCTTTTCTTCTTTGGAAAGCTTTTTGTGGGAAGGACATTGTAATAAATCTTGGCCTGATATCGCAAAAAATGCGATCAGCAGCCTCATAGAATCAAATTCTGGCAATCCAACAGGCTTTTTGTTTAGTAGACTTTGGAAATACTTCATATGCACATCTTTAACTAATTGTGAAGGCATATTGTTACTATGGTGTATGTATAATATGAAATATATCTAAGCTTTGAAATGATAGAACAGCGTTCCTCCTTATACTCGTTGTGCGTATTTAAATAAACACATATCACAACACTATCAGAATGATACGCCTTTTACGCAAATTGTGCGCAGTGGTTACTGAATTTCCTCAATTGACAGAACGCTTCATCACGTATTTGGTTGTATTATATGTATTTACGGTCTATGCCGTTTGCGGTCCACGATCTACCAAAAACTAGAGTGGCTATTGGTATACGCAGGCGCGATTAGTTTATCTTTGTTTTACACAATGACTCCCACATCCATCTCTTTTCACATGCACATGATTCGTTCCGCCATAAGTAACATTATCAGCTAATATTCAGCATCAATATATCAGAAGTTATCTTGAATTTATGTATACTATATTTATAAATATCCGCCATTGAATTTTGATGCGTAAGTTTTACGCTTGAGTATTAGGGGGACTGCGGTATCTAATATATAATTAAATATACATATATTGCAAAAGATAACTATAATATGTTTGAACGGTAAAAGTCGCGCGAATTTGAGTATTGAGGAAAATTTCGCTTACATAAATTTCAGATAAAAAATGTTTTCAATACGGTGCGTGCAAATATATATATATATATATATAGATATCGATTTCACAGATGCATGGGGCATTAAACATTTACAATTACAAAACATACACAATAATATCCAATTGGACAACATTTATATTTGATACCGCATCATCGCTGAGATATTATAGATATTTAGATAAATATTTAACGAGATTTGTGAACACTGGTGAACACCATCTTGCGTTAAGTTTGGTTCAGTTTGGTTGACTTGGTTGAGCCTATAATTCCATATATCTATATCTATGTCATTTATATAGTGCATGGTATGCCCGATCTGGTTCGTAAGAGGACAACGGAGGGTTCCTACGGAAGCGGCCACTGAGGGCGCAATATTGTTACAAACGTACCGTTGAGCTCCAAGAGAATAGCCAATAGGAGCTACGTGAAAGCCGCCATTCTGTCGAGTTCGTGGCACGCCCTGCAACTTCCTCCATTGTCCTTCTTTCCGGGATTCTCTGCGAGGAAGGATGGCTCAGAACAATTATTTTGGGTTTACACACGGCGGAACGCAATATGGGTACGAAATCGATTGCATATCTTAATTATTAAGTAGTTAGCTTTAAGTTTAGCAAAAAGTTGCGACGGTAATTGCATTGACACGAATAATAAACGTTCGTTGAAATGCGTGCACGCGAGTCTAGCCGGCTTGGCCGCCATTTCTTACTGAGAGTAGAGCGTCCATCAAGCGCGTCTCTCCCGAGCACGGGTCAGATAGAGGTCTTTTTCGTTTTGCCTGCTTCCTCATTTAATTCGAATCGTCAGACTGCCTACAAATATTTATTCTTCTTTAAACAGAGCGACGAGCGCAGCCGCTTATCAAACTGGTCAGGCGGGATATGCAGTAACACCAGCGGCAACCGCTGCCACGTATACGCAACGGCCCGCTGCCGCCGCGGCTACAGGTTACGAAACGTACCAAGCAGCCGCCGCTGCAGCAGCTACCGGGACTACGTACGCTGGTACGTCGGTTCTTTGACGCTCCTTTCACATAGAATCAACTTTAGAGCTCGGGCATGCTTTCTCAGTTGGCAAACCCTAATGGCATATGTCTTGCATTCATAGCTGCAAACCCCGGCACGGTGGCCCAAACTTACGACTACGGTTACGGACGTGCTGCACCTGCAGCTACATACGACGCTGCTAAAACTTATTATCAGCAACCTGCTGCAGCTGCGGCGACTTACACTACTACCGAAACACATTACCAAGCAGCAAAGCCTGCGTATAGCACGACAAGTGCTTATACGGGTACGGCCAGACAGGCTACTACTACAGGCCAAGCTAAAACATATCAAGCGTCAGGTACTGCTTATCAGCAGTCTAACCCCACACAAAGCGCCACTTACTCTTCTGGATATACCACACCAGCTACACCTGCAGCAACACCATCAACAGCGACAAATAGTAAGTTTCCCTTGCAGGCTTGATGTATTTGTATGTCAAAGTATCGCCAAGTTTGATATCCTTTGTGGGTGTCTTGTAAACCGTGGTGTAGGTACTAATAACATGAAATTGATCCTCTTACACAAAAATGATAAACAGAGACATAGGACAAACCTCTGCTAATGTCTTCGGCTATATCAAGATGTGGCTTGAAAAGTTAGCAGAGTGATACCGTTTTGTTGAAGATTAGAAAACTATTTGGAATGGACAACCATATTTGAAGCGCCCTTAATGTTGCATTTTTGAAGTAACTGTTGCTTGATTACAAGGGTTTGCTCCATATCAAAATTAGTAGAATGGTTCCATTTAGTACAATGAGTTGACTCCTCCAAAGTTTGAGGTTTCAATTTCATTTCCCTTAGAAACGGCGAGTACAACGTATTCCGGCTACGACGCAGCGCTATATAGCGCTGCGACTATGTATGTAGCCCAACAGAGTGCAAACAGCAATTCAACTAACCAGAAGACTGGAGGTTGGCAGGGCTACGGACGGAAAGGATTCGGCACGGGAGGGGGAGGGATGAAGGCAATGCGACCCAAGCAGCCACCCAAGCCACAGCAACTACACTATTGCGATGTCTGTAAGATCAGCTGCGCGGGACCCCAAACATATCGTGAACATCTGGAGGGACAGAAGCATAAGAAGAAGGAAGCCTCCCTGAAGGTACCTCAACAACCACCACCTCGTGGAGCTGGGAACAGTCTACGATGTGAACTCTGCGACGTTACCTGTACTGGAAATGATGCGTATGCAGCGCATATCCGGGGAGCCAAGCATCAAAAAGTCGTTAAATTACATACCAAACTTGGCAAACCAATACCAAGTGCTGATCCAACGGTGCTAAATCCAAAGCCCACGGCAGCTGTAAAAACAACAGGTGCAAAGAAACCTACAGTAACGGCTACACCAAAAATTAATTTTGTTGCCTGTAAGTGCATATATTATCATCTCCTGTTACACCCTCGGATTAGAAAGAAATGCCGCATTATGTAATGAGGTACTTTACCAATAATTACAGCTGGAAATCTCGGTACTGTAAATCAAAATCAGGCTGCGGAGATCAAACAAGAACCAGAAGCAGTAACCGAAGAACCTTCGGAGGAAGCTGCTGTAGATGAAAAAGATATTCAACCAGTTGGTCAGGAATATATCGAGGAAAACAAATCTGAAGATGGGAAAATTATAAGCTTTAACTGTAAACTTTGTGAATGTCGTTTCAATGATCCCAATGCTAAGGACATGCACATGAAAGGAAGACGGCATCGGTTCGCTTACAAAAAGAAAGTTAATCCTGACTTGGTTGTTGATATGAAACCAAGTTTAAAGCAGCGAAAGCTGCTGGAAGAAAAGTTACGCAGACAACAGATGCGTGATGAATACTATTTACGACGTAGGGAAGAAATTAATCAATTGGGGCCAATGGGTCCGATGATGGACGAAGAAATGATGTATTGGGAAGAGAGGCGACGTTATGAGGAAGAATGCGAGTACTATGAATATTATCGTCGATATGGCCGTGGTCCAGGGGTACCACCTATGCCACGACCATTCCCTGGGCCCCCACCTATGATGATGTTCCCAGGGCCACAGAGGAGACCTGATTCGTTCGATGATAAACATGTATTAGCTCACCATGCTACCATTTATCCTAAAGAGCAAGAACTGCTGGCAGTTCAGAAAATTGTTTCTCACACAGAAAAAGCATTGAAATACGTTTCCGACACATTGGCTGAAGCTGGTAAGAGCATTTTACACATTATCTTATATATTGATTCTTAACCTCTATTCATAAATTGATCAATTAATAATTTCAGGTAAGAAATCAGCACCTGCTACAGCGAATACTACACCAATTGCGCCTACACCTCCCATACCAGTTCAGCAAGCAAATTCAGATATAGTAAAAAAAGAGGAGCCAGACAAGAAAAAAGCGACAACACCTCAGAAAGAAGATGGAAGTGACGGAAACTTGTTCTCTTTCCAAAAAGAGAAAGAAGATTCGAGAATATTAAGAGGAGTTATGCGAGTTGGAAATTTGGCTAAAGGACTTCTCCTGTCTGGGGATAATCATGTTTGCCTTGTAGTATTATGTGCAGAGAAACCCACAAGGTAAATTCTATATATCTTTATCTTGCCTACAACATTTTGAAACCTCGCCCATTATTTTAGTTATTTATTCCTTTCCGCAATCATACCCTTTATTTATTAACAATTTCATTCTTGCAGAACGTTATTAAATAAAGTGGCAGAAATCTTACCTGCACAACTGAAAATTGTGGCACCCGAGGATTCTTACAACGTTGGAAAGCATCCCGAGTCTGCTGCATTAACTGTTTCTGGAGGAAGCGTTACTGTGAGCGTAACATTGACCAGTCCGCTAATGCGTGAAACGCCGAAACCAGCAGTTGTTGCAGGTGATTTCATTAATCTATATTTTCATGGTGGCCAAGAAAAGGATAACCACTATATTTTCAACGATTGTGCATCAAGCACACCTTACTTTCACATTCTTCTCTGCTACGTGGTTAACAAATTTTGTTTGTTCTTTTCATGGCCCAAAAGCTTTATGTAAATTTCTTTAGCAATAGGACGATGCAGGAGCAGCCAGGGATACTTCAACAGTTGCCAGTGTATATACGTCCTAATATAAAGATTTCACTTTCTTTCTCAATCTAGCTGCGCTTCGTGTGTCCACGATATACTTTGTGAAAAAATATGCTTTACGAGAGCACACGGAAGAAAGTATTATATAAGATACGATTTCAAACGGAAAAGAGAGAGCGTAAACTTGGTACGACTAGATCTCGCTTGTTTTAGTTTACCTTTACTTTATAGTAGTTTTTGAACAACTTTAAATGATAGTTAAGCTGGAGTCTCCATTAAGGAACAACCCTTGCGGCCATATAAACGTGGACACGCTTCCGACATGAGGAAACAACGCTGAGGCAAACTTAAAACTATGGACTTTTTGATCATGCATTAAATACACGGACCCTCTATTGTCGAATGCTGTACGCATATCGTACAATGTGCAGTAGACTCCTCATTCGAACCGACGATTCTTTTGATAGTGTTACCTACGACAGCGAGTATTTGGGTAACGCTATCAATTACTGCAATAGTTGTCGGTCATTCTTCTACTGCGAGCAGAGTTTTCGCAGAAGAATGTGTGCGAATAGGAGTGACTCTACATTTCGGCGTATTGCATTCGACCGAATTTATTTTTGTTTGGGCAATACCGTCTTAAAATGTTCTTTGAAGTAAATGTATTTTAGCAGAAATGTAATTTATAGAGGGAAAACCCACGTTGGGCATGATCAAACACTCTAAGTGTTGTCTAAGCGTGTTGTGCTTTCTTTGTTGGGATCTCAGATAATGCTGGACAGCAGCAACAGGGAGCTGCTCAACCGCAAACAACGCCCGCGGCGCCCGCTGTGACGAAACCAGATCCACCAGATGTACTTCCCAAGGCTAAGTGTTTGGAGGCTTTAGCTGCACTCAGGCATGCCAAGTGGTTTCAGGTTTGAATCAATCAACTCTCAGTTCAAGATCTCGAATTGACAGTGCCATTTTTGCTGGCACTCACGACTGTTTTCTGTTATTTTCTCCTGATATGCGAAACGCGTGCAAGTTGTCCTCTCTCTCTGTCCGCAAAAAGAGCAGTCTCAGAACTTCCAGCCTTGTGACGATTTTATTTTTATTATTATTCAATGGAAACGATTTTTGCCTAATGATAGTTTATTTGATCACGTTCGATAGCTGCGATCTAATGCCTGTCAGTTCATGCTATTAAATAAGCTATTCCTTTACTTCAGAAGCTATGGAGGTAGCTATTATTGTACGTATGCTATAGACTCTGGAATTACTTCTACATTGCAGAACTGAGTATTTTCTGACAGTGGCTCTGGTAGGGAATCACGTGTACAAACGTGTATTTTTTTACAGCATTATTAGTAGTGCTTCGAACATACGATCAAATACAATAAGGCAAGAAATTCAAGCATTATGTAAGTGTGAGACACGGCAATCGTGTAACATTTACATCTGCTTTACTTCGAATTATTACTATCCAGAATAATGTGAAATCGTTTACTAGTATTAACTTTAGTAATTCGTGCTCTCAAGAGAATGTAGTTTTCTTTATTTTTTCAATTGCATCGAATTGTTTCCTGATTAAACGCATTGATTATTCTGGATCCACATTTAATGCATTGTAGCCTAGACTGAGTCTGTCCTAGGTCTGTCTTAGAATTTATATGAGATAGTGCAATGCATCGTATAAATACGTCTCTCGTTTGATAGCACCACTACAGTGAATAGTGTACAATGAGCACTACTTTAAATTTACGAGACAGACAAGCACAAACACACAGTGGTGTCATAAGTATATCGGGTGTTTTCCAAATTATAAATTAATAGATACGGATTGATTTCTTCATGAAATGAAAGTCTTTTGCGATTCGTAGTCTACTTTTTTTAATGTTACGTTAGGCGTTAATTGTTCGAGAAGACATGTAATAAACACCCGGTAATTTTGATATGGGCTAGTGATATTTAGGGATGTAGGCACGAGGCTGGAAGGATAGCTAAAGCCCACACAAAGCAAATTGAAGGTAGTTTATGGTGTCGCATCTCCAGTACGTTGAGAGATATTCAAACATATTTTAGTTGTATTTGCTAAAGTATTCTTGATATTCGACAGGCTAGAGCAACATCCCTGCAGAGCTGTGTAATGGTAATTCGCATAATGCGAGATCTTTGTAATCGTGTACCAACATGGGGACCACTTAATCCATGGGTGAGTATAAAATTTACGTCTACGTCCATTTTGAAGTTTTTTAATTGCAAACACTAGAATAGATTTGTTTAATCAGTACACTATTAACGTTGCTTTTGTTATCTATTTTTTTAAAAGCTATTTTATTTTATCTTAATGGTCTTTTAATGAGTCACGTTTAAGAATAGTCGACCTGAAACATAACCTGAAACTATTCTTAGGCATTGGAACTGCTAACGGAGAAGGTGATAAGCACAGCTGGAGGTCCTCTCAGTCCAGGCGAGGCTCTAAGAAGGCTACTAGAATGTGTTGCTGGTGGTATATTACTTCCAGGGAGTCCAGGTACGACTTGTTTCACCACATTATTATCTATAATCCATCCATATATTTTCTTTTAA
This sequence comes from Ectemnius cavifrons, assembly GCA_964023945.1. Classification (NCBI taxonomy): domain Eukaryota; kingdom Metazoa; phylum Arthropoda; class Insecta; order Hymenoptera; family Crabronidae; genus Ectemnius; species Ectemnius cavifrons. Next base: position 16,155,852 of record OZ030375.1, on the reverse strand, counting down.
AATGATGATCCGATGACGAGACTGAGCATGCTGTGGTGCTGGCTGTCGATCTTAAAATCGAGTATTTCGTTTTTTCGTTTCGCAGCTAGATATTCCACGGTAATGCGTAGATGATTTGGCAGACTGATTTAATTCACAAATTGCACATTTCTTAATTATGTTAACTTCTACATCAACCTCATAAGTATGTTACACTGTTTCAGGGTTATCCGATCCCTGCGAAAAAGAACCAGTAGATGCAATTGGTAACATGACTGCTCAACAAAGAGAAGATATAACAGCATCTGCGCAACATGCCTTACGCTTAGTCGCATTTCGTCAAATTCACAAGGTTCTTGGAATGGAACAACTGCCACCTCCTAAATACAAAGGCCGATATACAAGAAAGCGGAGGCGGGACAATAGTAATGGGGAAGGAACAGAGAGTGAAGCTTCGAAGAAAGATAAGAAAGCCGAAGAGATCAAAATGGAGACAGACTCCAAGTAGATCTATTAAATTTTCGCTTTATCGATTTACTCGTAACTTATGTAGTCTAAGGAAATATATTTCTTGTATCAATTGCTTGTTTACAATGGAGTTTCTATATTGCGGGAGTATTTCAAAGTGAATAGGTATACGCTGTGACCGCTAGCAAATGCTGTTCATTTTTTTGAATGTAGGTATCACCTGAACAAGACTGTATAGTTTTAATGCTTAGTCTCAAGAAGAAAACTTAAATAGTTTTAATGACATCATACAGTTCTATTTGGATGATGTTATTCGATACTATTTTACTTCAGTAATCTGTGACTTTCAATTTAACTTTTTATTTTAACAAATGAGTATTAGATCTGCTTTGAAGTATATGCGAGTGTTTTACTTTATGAAAGGATAGACCGTACCTTTAATATGTGACCGTAATTTATGTTAAACGTTAATTATTTCTGTGGCACGACTCAACATTTCCAATAAATTCAGTATAATTTAGTTATTTTCATTCGTTTGCATAGCCCTGATACAAGTATTTTGAAGAGACATCTTGCAATTTAATATATATAATACATATATATATATACATATATATATTTCGGGCCAAGAAATCTACAGCAGCTGTTTAAAGTAACATGTTGGAAGTTTTTCATAACAAGCAATTGATACGACAAGTTCTACCACTAGGATCCTAATGACGGAAATTATGAACGCGTTAATTAGCTCGGATTACTTATTTAGCTACATTCAAAGTCACAATGTAAGATGAAGAAAATCTTTGGAAGGGTGTTAAGCAATGGACATTTATAAGTTTTCAAGTTAAGAGTAGGTTAGTTTGTATTGAAATTTCGTGTGTATGTTGTGTGTGTAGTCGTAAAACAGTGCAGAAAGCTCTCCTGCGCCAAATACTTACACCGTATGTTGTATCGCGTGTATTGACTCACGCAGAAGATTCCGTAAGAAATTTGCAGGTCGATTGCCGAAGTAGTTGCTTACTATCCACTGAGGATTGAGTGCACTTACCAAGTGTTTCTACCAATTTGCTATAGTTTTCATGCAAAGTCTCACAGGACATCGGCTATCACTTCAAACGGTTCCTCAAATAAACTCCTTTTGCCATCGTGTATGAATCTTCTGTTGTACTTCTGATTCCTCTTTGAATAAATTGAACATGCATGAGAGAAATATAAGGTTTCTTCACTTCCATACACCTGGGTTTCGATTCATATGTAATGTTGATGAATTCACTATCTAAAATGATCTGCGACAACAAGGCCACACACACAATAGCACTCAAATTATACGGTACTAGCTAATTTTTTAAAACAGACGAACAATGTTTACTATATAAATACAGTTAATTTAGTATTGAGTGGCACCGAGCAGAACAGAGACTGATATCTCGTAAATACTTGAGTCTGAAAATTTCAGAAGTATGCATCAGCACATACTCTTTTCATTTGAAAAAGTATGGGCAATTTCTTCTGTTTGGTGCGGCTAGTCCTTGCTAATAAGATTATCAATGATTTTATCCTATATCTGCCATTTCTGATGCTTATACTTTTTAGATTTGAAGGACATTATTTTACCTCGACTGAATTGACATATACTACGGACGAATTTTACACAAGTCCAAGTATTTTGCCGCTGTTATTTCCCTTTCAGTATTAATTTAAATGTAGTTGTATATAATCAAGATAATCAAGATGCATGACACATGTACTTCGTGACCTTTAATTTTTCAACCAAATATTAATGTAATAGCTTGCACATCCTTAATAAGTATACTAGAGATATAAAATTATTGAATTCTTCAACAATGAAACTGTTGCGAGAATCCTTTATGTACTTTCGCTTGAACATTGCGCATTTTTCATTCCAATTTCTGGAGTTAAAGGTTGACAATGTATACTCAAGATAAAGCAACTAGTAGGGCGTTATACTTTGTGATATATGTATAGAACTCAAAGTTCGCCGTGCCATTCTATCGACGTACTTTGCATTTAAGGGCCACAGATTTAATTGAATGTGTGAGGACAGGGAACTGATTTCTCGAATTTGTGAAGCACTTGTTAATCGGAGGAGAAAGGAAGAGAGATAAATATATCTTGAACTCAAGAACAGAACTATTTCGAACATGAAAACATGTTTACATGTAAAAAGTGAGATATCATGCAAACAATGACTGATAACTCTATAATTTCTTATTACGATAATTATCAGATTGCGATTTCATTCGTTAAAATGCGTCAATTTCCAATTTGAAGTTTGATGACTCATCCAATTCATACTGTAGATAGCTTTGTTGTAAGTAAATGCATATTTGCCATGTTTAATGTGTACCATTTCCAAATCACTCACATGTTAGAACACTCATGTATTTCATGTAAAATATCACATCGGCCAACATAAACCACTTTAAATCTTTGATATTTCGTAATTTAGCTCAACTCATTTAACTTTAAAACAGAATTTGCCGATTCTTCTTAAGATATATCCCGTAGCATTTTAGCTCTTCTCAACTGCAAACAAGAATATGATTGCTATGGAAAAAGGTATGTGGTCATTCCGATGATAATGATGAATCGACTAAAAACAGACAACTATTAAATGATTGCTCTATCTATAAAAACACTGGAAAATGTAATCCACATGTTAACATATGCATTCCAGACTTAATGGTCTAAGTCTACAGAGACAAGGCTTTCGTGCTCACTTTTAGTCGTGTATTAGAACGATCTGTAAGTCAGTATGACGGTGCAAAATGATTACATAACCACTACGTCGAATATTTCTCCACTCGCAAGTTACATGGAATATTCATCATCAAATGATGCAAATTCTATCGTTGTTATTGTTTGCTTCATTTTCTAGGTTTATCGAGGGTAATCTCATCTATTTATAATATGCACGAAGGCACAGCGTACAACGCCTATCACGTGTGTCAACTTCAAAAGCGATTGTTTTAGAAAACCACTGCATATATATATATGTACATATCTATAGATACACATGTATATGTATATATAGTGTGTAACAAATAAACGATGATTCGACAAAAATTGCCGCAGTATTTTTTGTTTAACATAAATTCGGACAGTTGCCCCGGTAGCCTGTTGTTTGACGTAAGATTCCGGGACTACGCGCAGCATGGTTTTACGGGTTAACATAGTACACGAAAATTTCTCTGTAACTGCGTCATGTTACACATTGTGTTGAATGAGGCAGATTCCAAGTATCAGCGAAGCCTAGAACATTCAAGAAGGCTTTTATGTAAAACAACACTTTTCCGATTTCCTTTGTCTTCGAAACCAATAAGATGCTTGTACGTCAGCTGTTCTAGCTTAGGGGAGAGAATTCAATCCAATAGGCGTCTCGCGTGAGGACGGTGCGATTTTGTGATTCACTGCGCATGGCTCATGTGACGTTACCAATCCGCCATATAAGAAACGTCCGCCCTGTTCTCGCTTTAGTTCTACGTGAAATTTGAGAGACGAGCAGAGAAGAGTGGTTATTCGTCAGACGTCCTACATTCTGTCTTATAGATCAAATAGTTTCACCACTACGTGTTATCACTGCTGAAGGTAAGCGCATCTCTTTTTTGTTCTAACACACAAGTGTATTTTGGTATGTAATTAACGTGAAGAAGTAGAAGGAGATGCATACAGATAATTTGGAAGAAAGCGTGTCAAATTTACATTACAACTAATTTTCTAATAATCTCAATAATATGAGAATTCAAATTGTCTATTGAAACGTTTGAGAACGTTTCCCCTTTGTTGCTGTTTTCACCCTTGACTACTGCCATTGATTGCTTTGTCTCTCTTTGTCCGCGTGTTATAAGTATGTTGCTATGGATCATAATTATCTATGTTACACGCAGTTTCTTCTGTAATTATATTGAGTCGATCAGCCGTAAAATGAATACGTTAGATTAATAAATGACTTGCTTTGTGCGATGCGTCACAGTCTTGATGCACAATAGCAGTGAACAAAATGGCCGTTATTGATCCAGCAAACAGATGCCATCCATATAACGGGATTACTTACCTTATTGAAAATATTTCAGTGCTGCTTAAAGAATTTTAGTGTTTTAATATATTCGTATTTAACCAAACATTTCTTATTCGAGGTATACCCGGAGTTGATAGTAGACACTCTTTATTGCGTCATGCAAAAATTATTTTTCGAATTGAGTTACTGGTATTGACCTATATATTTTGAACGTTTCTCTTGTAGAAAACATGCAGATCTTCGTCAAAACTCTTACTGGAAAGACGATAACCCTCGAGGTTGAGGCTTCCGACACTATTGAGAATGTGAAAGCAAAAATTCAAGACAAAGAGGGCATCCCACCAGACCAGCAACGATTGATCTTTGCTGGAAAGCAATTGGAAGACGGACGCACACTTTCTGATTACAATATTCAGAAGGAGTCGACTCTCCATCTTGTACTTCGACTCCGTGGTGGTATGCAGATCTTTGTCAAGACATTGACTGGGAAGACTATTACTCTCGAGGTCGAGGCATCTGATACAATTGAAAATGTGAAAGCAAAAATCCAAGATAAGGAAGGAATTCCCCCAGACCAGCAGAGACTGATTTTCGCAGGAAAACAATTGGAAGATGGTCGTACTTTGTCTGATTATAACATTCAGAAGGAGTCGACCCTCCATCTTGTACTCCGACTTCGTGGTGGAATGCAAATTTTCGTGAAAACTTTGACGGGCAAAACAATCACTCTTGAAGTTGAAGCATCTGACACTATTGAAAATGTGAAAGCCAAAATCCAAGATAAGGAAGGAATTCCCCCAGACCAACAGAGGTTGATCTTTGCTGGTAAACAACTCGAAGACGGCCGTACTTTATCTGATTATAACATTCAGAAGGAGTCGACCCTCCATCTTGTACTTCGACTTCGTGGTGGAATGCAAATTTTCGTGAAAACTTTGACTGGCAAAACAATCACTCTTGAAGTTGAAGCATCTGACACTATTGAAAATGTGAAAGCCAAAATCCAAGATAAGGAAGGAATTCCCCCAGACCAACAGAGGTTGATCTTTGCTGGTAAACAACTCGAAGACGGCCGTACTTTATCTGATTATAATATTCAGAAGGAGTCTACCCTCCATCTTGTACTCCGACTCCGTGGTGGAATGCAAATTTTTGTGAAAACTTTGACTGGCAAAACAATCACTCTTGAAGTTGAGGCTTCCGATACTATTGAAAATGTGAAAGCCAAAATCCAAGATAAGGAAGGAATTCCTCCAGACCAACAGAGACTGATCTTTGCTGGCAAACAGCTAGAAGACGGCCGTACTTTATCCGATTATAATATTCAAAAGGAGTCGACCCTCCATCTTGTACTCCGACTTCGTGGTGGAATGCAAATTTTCGTGAAAACTTTGACGGGCAAAACAATCACTCTTGAAGTTGAGGCTTCCGATACTATTGAAAATGTGAAAGCCAAAATCCAAGATAAGGAAGGAATTCCTCCAGACCAACAGAGACTGATCTTTGCTGGCAAACAGCTAGAAGATGGGCGTACCCTTTCGGATTACAACATACAAAAAGAGTCAACCTTGCATTTGGTTCTTCGACTCCGAGGTGGTATGCAGATCTTTGTGAAAACTCTTACTGGGAAAACAATTACGCTGGAAGTAGAAGCATCAGATACCATCGAGAACGTAAAAGCCAAGATTCAGGATAAGGAGGGAATTCCACCAGACCAGCAAAGACTGATCTTTGCTGGTAAACAATTGGAAGATGGCCGTACACTTTCCGATTATAACATTCAGAAGGAGTCTACTCTTCATCTTGTACTCCGACTTCGTGGTGGAATGCAAATTTTTGTTAAAACTCTGACAGGCAAGACCATCACATTGGAGGTTGAGGCATCCGACACTATTGAAAATGTGAAAGCAAAAATCCAAGATAAAGAAGGCATTCCGCCAGATCAACAAAGATTAATTTTTGCCGGAAAGCAATTGGAAGATGGCCGCACACTTTCCGATTATAACATTCAGAAGGAGTCTACTCTTCATCTTGTACTCCGACTTCGTGGTGGAATGCAAATTTTCGTGAAGACTTTAACGGGCAAAACAATCACTCTTGAAGTTGAAGCATCTGACACTATTGAAAATGTGAAAGCCAAAATCCAAGATAAGGAAGGAATTCCCCCAGACCAACAGAGGTTAATCTTTGCTGGTAAACAACTTGAAGACGGCCGTACTTTATCTGATTATAACATTCAGAAGGAGTCGACCCTCCATCTTGTCCTTCGACTCCGCGGTGGAATGCAAATTTTCGTGAAGACACTTACAGGTAAAACAATTACTTTGGAGGTAGAAGCATCAGATACCATCGAAAATGTTAAATCTAAAATTCAGGACAAGGAAGGGATTCCCCCTGATCAGCAGAGATTAATCTTTGCTGGAAAGCAGTTAGAAGATGGTCGTACTTTGTCCGATTATAACATTCAGAAAGAGTCGACACTTCACTTAGTTCTTCGACTTCGAGGTGGTATGCAAATTTTTGTAAAAACTCTGACAGGCAAGACCATCACATTGGAAGTTGAAGCATCGGACACTATTGAAAATGTAAAAGCGAAAATCCAAGATAAAGAAGGCATTCCACCAGACCAGCAAAGATTGATCTTCGCAGGAAAGCAATTGGAAGATGGTCGCACACTTTCCGATTATAATATCCAAAAAGAATCTACACTTCATCTTGTACTACGCCTTAGAGGAGGCAATTTATAATTCCTTTTATTGATCTCCTTATAATCACTGTACGGTACAAATCAAATACGTTTTTTACTTGTGTTAATGCATAGTGATAAATCATGTGATACTTACTTGAAGGCCGAATACAAATAAAGGATGCTTCTTCTGATAAACAAGCGGAGTAAAAGTTTCATTTAATTTCCCATAATTCCTTGTCGCAGCCCAATTAGATACAAGCTATACAATTAACATTCGATTTGATAGTATATCCATACTTAACTTCATATTGGAATATTGAAAATATTTTGTCAAATTTTGCTGGTAGATTATTTTCTTTCCAAATATTTTTGCTTCTATTTGTCAATTCCTGTTTATACATAAAAGTTTGCCAACACTGGTGTGAAATGTTTCACAAGCATGCATATCGTGATATTTCATACGCAATTTCCAAAATTTTCAAAGTACAACTTTCAAGTAGACAAATTTCATCATTTACAATATGTAAATATATTTATTATTGCGTAACACATTATCTAGTAATTTAGATTAGTTGAATTATTCTCTTCATTGATTACACTCACTACTTGAAAAACACATTTTGTGTGATATTTTCGGGATTGCGATGCACATAAACAAAGATACACATTGCGGTGCCATTGCTGGATAACCCAGCACATACATTTTCTACTTCGCTAAATCTCACGCATACAGCCAGGAATTCGATGAAAATTCTCACGTTCCCACGATACGTGGGCGCATTTTTGGGACTGGTGTATTTACGGGCAGCGCAATGTGCTTGTCAAGAGGTCGTGCGTTATCGTAAATCGTTCAACGTATTTGAGTACGACTACCATTCCCACCCATTTCTTTTAAAGCTTGATTTTAATTGGGGTGATATAACTTTTATACACCAAAGCTTCTTACAAAAGATCCAGAATATTACAGAGACGAGTTTTGGTTCTCTTTAGTTAAGTATACAGTTTTATTATCATTATTAAACTTAAGAGTTTCATTTACATTTTAAACAACTTTTTAAAGATTGATCTTTACATTATTGACGCTTTTAAAATGTAGGGGGTGTTGGGCAGGTGTAAGTAGCGCTGTTGGTTGGTTTGAGTATGGGGGTACGACTTGGCGAACGTATATCGCGTGTGTGTGCCTAATGGTGGAAGAAAACGTTATCCAGAGGCGGGCAACGGACGGGTATTACTGCAAGGCGTACCCTGGTAGGGCCGAGAGAACTCAGCCTCCGGGATATGGAGCCGTACTCAGTCTTCGAACTGGTCTCGTACGGTGCTCCGGCAGTGTGTCACATAGTCCGGGGAAGAGCAGTGCCTTAGTTAATATTACACGGTCTATACCTTAATATTCATCAATTCATCTATCGTGCGGATTTGCTGGTTGCTTATCCGGTACCGGCATTGACCACACCACATTTCTCTTTCGGTATCCAAGGCACGGATAACGTGCAATAAGAATAGCTCTGCTACGTATCTCACTCAGCATATAAAGGTCCTCTTTGAACTTTGACTCTGAAAGCGCGGGTGGTACACTCGCATCCGGCGAGGATCTGTCCTATCCATTTCGCCGGGATCCTAGCTAATTCAACGGGAACAGGATTGCCATCGCTCGGGCATGAGACGGAAGGAAGTCTAAAAAGATCGGGGGTGCATTGGAGAAAAGGATTCCGTGAGAAAAGATGGGCGCTCTGCTGATCGGATTGATACTCTTTGCCGTGGTATCAGGTAAGCCGGATTTGATATTTCCCTACTTATTCAGATCCACAGAATATCGTACATGATCCAGTTTTGCGGGTCGCGCCCGCGCGCGCGCGCTGCCTCGCGGTGAAAGTCTATTTAAAAATCAACTATCGTAAATTGGACTTTTAAAGATGCAAGCACAGAGGATTTAATGAATTAAACACACTCGACCGATCGGATTTACATCAGTTGACAGTTTCATTCAAACAAAGGTTTTCTCTATTGCAATCGGTTAGTTTTCGGAATGACTCTTTGGGCAAGCACTGCACTGGTTTCGGCGTTGATGAATTTAATTGCTGCCAATCCACAGTGATTAACTCGGTATGTTAAAATATTTATCCTTCGCATCACTTTATCGTAGACTGTTGCTGACGGTCCACTATGTCACTTGCCTGAAAATCCAGATACAAATTACATTGTGCCCTGGATACCTTTTTTTCATTTCGGTAGGAAATCATTGAGAGAGAAATTGAATTGGTGTGAGGTATTTAATCGATTATCTCTATGCGTTGGTTGATGATAAATTTGTGCGGCCTGCGAAATTTAGTTGGGTAGAAGGGAACCCTATTCACGAATTAATTAAGGCGCGCACATGTTGCCAAGGGCGAACGGTCTTGTTCCAAAAGCGTCAGTCATTACGCTTTTCAAAATGCTCCTCACGTACGCCTGGAATATTTTCTTCCAGTTTTCATGTTTCTTTTTTCTGTGAGCAATCACCCAAGTACACCAAGGATTTCTTAACACCACGCGAGGGAGAAATACTAGGCTCTCTTTTTATATAGAGTCGGTACACGCTTACAGGAAAGAAGTGGGGAATCATTTCTGAACCTTTAATCCGTAGCGCAATGAGATACCTCCAGCAGAAAGTCCAATGTAAGAGTTGAGTTTTTCATAAATCTGCTTTCAGAGATAACACAGAAACATGAGCTTCGTGTTTTACATATTTATGATGCTCTGCGTTGCCTGTACCTTTCTTTTACGTTCTACGGTATCCTACTACTTTATATTAGAATATTAGTAGGAACCAAACCCATCAAGTATTACATAGCTCGCCCTATTCTTTCGGTGTCTGTTTCTTCGTCTCGACAAAGCCACCGTGAAATGTAAGATTAAGAAATTTAAGATTAAGATTAAGTTGGAATTCGCTTACTTCTTTTTTTGTCCTGGCAACTTAGATAAAAGTGCGGCGGGTTATCTTATTGTTATTATTTCCGGGCAAAAGAACTTTTGTCTCATGTCTGTCTCATGTTGAATTTCACCAATAGCTCAGAGAAGAACACCCTCAGGAGTATTTTTCGACAGACAAAAATTCTCTTCCTCTGTGCTGATAACCCTCGTCCTTGTTCTACCATTCAATTTTCTTCTTCCGCTCTTCTCAATAATTAGAAGCATTTGCGTGTCCTTGGAAATAGTGGAAATCACTGTAGGAAAAAGAGCATTGACAAATCGACTTCCAAACGTGTGTAAACGTTTTGCAAGCTAAGATTTCGTATGTTCATACTGGAGAATATCGGCACAGAGCGTTAGCGTGGTGTTCATTAGCCCTGTTAGTTGTGGTATTTTTGGAAATCCTGATCTTTATTCTGTAGAAAAGTAGGAAGGAATAGGGAAGTTAATTTCTTAATTTCTTAATTTCTTTTATTCTCTCATTTTATATAAGTACTGCGAAGAATGTTGATAATATACATTTCAATGAAACATTCTAAAGGCAAGAACTCCATTTGATTAGATACAAGCATCTTATTGAGAGCGAAAATGTTAAAAATGGAACAGCTAAGGAAGCTAATCTGACGATGCTTGCATCTACTTCTATCACGACATGCGAGAAATCCGAGCAGTAGTGGTAGCACCGCAGCAGCAGCAGCAGTAGCAGCTGCCAGCCAGAAGCTGCAGAATCCTCGGAGGCTCGCAGCCTCCGCTCTTTCCACGTCGAGATATCACGATGTCCCCTTTGCACTCTCCTTTCGCTCTTCGCTGCTGGCGCTCTGTACTTGGCAGCTTTCTTTTGTGTTTTCTCGTCGTTCTAGTGGTTCGACCCGGACTAAATATAGAGGCGTCGCAAGGGTCTGTCCCGCTGACGGGTCACAAGTAACTTGTTGCTATTAGCGGACGAGGGTCGAAAACGCGGGAGGAGCTTGCGAGACAACGTTCAGTTATCTTAACGTCTCACGAAATAGGAGCCTCGAGAAACGAGCGGGTACGATGCTTCGATGCTATTACTAATCCGCTGCACTTCATTCAATCATTCTTCAAGACGGAAGGCATATCTTTCACTTGAAGACCAAAAAACTTCGCGCTCCTCATTCCTTTCGCTCTTGGTACTTGCCATCATTGAGTTCATCGTGCGTCTTACTTTTGCGACTACTTCTTCAAGTACTTTCTTCATAATCCTTGTTACAAATGGTACGATAGGGTATTAACACTAAACGTACCAAGCGGGGTCAAATGATCCCTTTCAAAATTTATTTTAAAATCGTTTTTTTTTTAAATTAAATGAAGAATTTCTTTCTAAAAATCAACGTTTATTTCGTAAGGGGTTAAATGACACCTTATGGTAAGAATAGGTATGTGCACCGATACGTTTAGTGTTAAGAGCTTAATCAGGTTCTTGTATTATTTTTATTATCATTATTGTTGTTGTTTTGATTATTGTTATACTTTCTGTCGCATTACTGTTCTTCTCGGAGTGTTTAACTACAGTTAACCGTTACGGCATTGCATTCCAGTGTACCGTCGTATTTGAGTTTACGTTAAGACTGGGTTCGCACAGTCTTATCCGAGCCAGTTAAACTTAAACTGGCGGTGATCAATTTAATTTCGTACTTTTATTAATGTTGCGTGTCTATCGCAACGTGAATGCGCACTTTCTACTTCACCCTTGTCTACTAGAATTGCGCTCGTTGCTGCAGCATGCAATTGCGTCGATGCAATTGTAGAACTTAACGGCGAAGCGAGCGAAAGCTAAAAGTGAAGTTAAGAATTCGGACGATAAGATTCTTTAAGCTTCCTTTTGCATATGACTTGAAAATGGTGTTCTGTTACAATGTATTCGTTGCCGTGGGCCACCAGATTCAGTTCATTCATGGAACATTGCTTCGAACGAACGGCGTCAATTGAATTCTATTTTACGGATTCTCATTTCGTATTCCAGGCTTCTTCAATATCTCCACCGTGTCCGGCTGTCCCTTTTACTTGAACGATTCGTTGAGAGATTTCTAGTGTCGGACATGGATAATTCTCGCAACCGTATTTTACTCCCCACTCATCGACTCTGTCCGCGTACAGTCCGAATGGCAAAGAAAGCTCCGATGCTTTTGTAAAATGAAAATCCTAGATTTCTTTCTGTTAACTTATCCTTTTTCATTTTCAATTCGACACACAGGGTATCAGTTCTTTTTCTTACGAGCGTCTTTATTTACGGTTCCATCGCGCTGCCGCAAAAGACGGTGCGAGTTAATGACATCAATAACACGGCTAATTTATATCAGGAGTAAGATTGTTAAGCTTACCGTGGTGCCGTTCACCCGGCGATTATTTTGATCTGCTGGCAGTTCGCGGGCTCCAGACATCGAGAGCGCAGCGTGCAAGTGTCCCCTCGCTTTATAGTTATTCCAAGGATTTAATTATACCGGAGTGTGTATATTTAGTGATCCGGAAATAGTTGCAACATCGCCGATAAAGATAACAGAGACTACACCCAACTTTCTTTGGGAGCTTTCGGGGCACGTTTTCTGTCTGTTTTTATAGTTTTACGTTGCTTATTAAGTAGCCACTTATACGAACGCTAGTCATTCACCCTTTCTGTGCGTGCTACACTTGTGACACTACTTTTACATTTGTCACCAGAAATAATTTATTACGATTAATTATGAAACTAGCTTACTCATAATTTTTCTCAAATTCTGACATTACATGGCTGAGGGGTAAATAAATGTCATTATATATTCGTCTCATAACACCAATAATTCTCAGGATAAATGATAAAAAAAGTAAATAGTAATAATTCTTGTAATTTTGCACATGAAGTCTAAAATCCGTCAAAATGACGGGTCTCGTAAACCTAGGGTTAAACGGCGCTGGCGACATTTAAAGGGGAGGGGGAAGTGCTTATTCAGCTAGCAATTTGCAGTATTTCTTTTCGACAAGGGGCCAGTCGAACCAACGAGACCTGCCGAAAGCGGTAGAAGTCGAACTCCCGATAGAAATACCAGATCCATACCAGCCGATAAGTAGTCTGCGAACCCACGGCTCTACGGCGGCCTACGAAACGGCATTCCTGGCTCTGGGTAGTCCGCCTGTACTGCCTTACAGCTTTATTGGCTCGAGGATTATCGGTTTCACCTTAGACCGTGATCGCGATCGCGATCGACGAGTCTCGCTGATTCGGCTCCCATTTCGTTGGAGACGGCTGCGCACCAATCTACTTAGACGATATTGCACGCATCTATTTGTTTAGGCGAGCTGATTCTCTAGTCATTGAGATGCACTTTCTATAGGCTGATTCATTTCCCTTCGAATCATTCCTGGCGGGCTTTTTTTATGTAGTTTATAAAATATTTAGTTATTTTAATTATGCATGAATGTTTTTCATCTTCTTTTTTGCATTCTATGTTTTATATATGATATTATGTTGTATATGCAATGGACTTAATAGGGGAAAGTTATCAAAATCGGACTGATTTGCAAATCGCACTTTTTTGCTTTTTTAAATAGAAAAGTAGAAAAGTGCGATTTTGGCGAGCTTCCCTTATAATACAGTTCCCGTTTCCGGCAAATACGTCTGATAAAAAGTGGAGTACGACAGTGGTGATTGGAAGGCAAATGCTTCAGCTCCTATATTCTCGGTCAGCCTCTGTGCATCAATTTTCTCCAAGAATGAATTCGTAATTTCAAGCTGAAAGGTCAATTCTATGACTGATGAATGCACCGCAACATCTCTGCGAGTGTGCGCAGCTTCATTTTCACAAGAATCACGCTCTCTAGCGTTTTTACTCGGGAACGAACGTTGTGTATAAAATTTCAGTTACCGGGTGACGAGAAGCCAGCATGAATATTCAAGAGATGCTATTGAATATATTGGAAGACAGCCTCCTGAAGCCGGAATATTTCTGCGGCAATTGCACTTTAAGGGGAGCTGCGTATCGAGCGTTAAATGGAGTTCGACGAGCATTTTAAAGATAAAGATAGTTAAAATAAAATCTCTAACTAACTTATCAAAATCGTCACCAACTAAGGAAGGATTTTTGGAAATTCCACCCCTAACGGTGCGCAAAGAGGGGTGAACTTTCATTCTGAGAAACCTATATCTCAAAAACTAAAGATGTTAAATATGAAAATTGGCATTTAGATTCTTCATTAAAAGTGAAGAAACAACTGTTTCACTATTTTCTGAAAATCCAATTAAACAGGGTGAAAGTCTATGATGAATTTTGTATGAGGATACCGATATCATAAAAACCGAATATGTCAGACAAGTAAGCATTAGCAGTTTATTTCCTACCCTTAATTTAACAGTCGAGTGATTATTACAACATATTTCCACTGCCACAAGTATATATAATTGGACCAAATTGTAGCCAGTCCACGCGGACGAAATCGTTTCTACTCTTCATCGGTTTAATCCACACTCTTCTTCGAACATCGCTGAGTCCACAAAGCAGACTAGTACAAATCCTACTAGTATAACATATATATTCAGGCTGTAATGAGTAAAATATCGTCTACTAAAAAATGAGTGCGGGACACTTACGTAAATCGGGCGACGATTACTAATCGAGTAGCTGCGTGCACTAGTCGAAGTAGTGCTTGAGACTTTCACATAAAGGGTGTTTATAGCATTTCGTCATCGTCTGATCAAGCTATCAGAGAGAGAGAGCGAGAGAGAGGGGGAGAAAGAGAGAGAGAAGAAAGGTATCGGTAGTGAGCGGTTAACTGACTTCTTCCTGCCGTGACGGAGTCTCGTTTCACATGCTATCGGTGTCACATAACTCAATGTTGACTTCGTACTAACAAGTAAATTGCGGGGTGAGTATTATTCACGGTATCCCCGATCACCTGCAATCAGCCTGGTGATCGGTCTCCGCTTCGCCAACTGCAATTTCATCTTGACTAATGAAAGTTGCAATTTGTCCAACGCCGACTGTGGACAACGCGCTTTCCGCGTTAAGGTTTATAACGCAAGAATATCAAGTTAATATTTCGAATTGGGTGATACTTTATTCTTTTTGTCGATATTTTGGAATTGTATTGTTAGAGACAGTAAATTAAGCATGTCTGTATTATAATTTGTAAATTGAATACGACATGATTATAATTTTTCAAATATCGAAGTCAGAGAGAGATAAGTATCGACAATGTGCTTTTTTCTTCTCTCTGAACATTATCTCTGGTTGGTACAATTTAGTTGAAAATTGAGCTGCGAGGAGCGGAATGAGTAGTCTGAGTCAATAATGAGTGAGGCGCGCTGGGATTGTTCGCATTGAAGTTCGTTCCACCGGAAAGAGTTGAGTACTTCATATTAGCGGTCGTGTTGGTATTCCATATCGATTACCACGCTCTGACTATTCTCTCATCGCGAGTCCTCTCGACTGGGTCTACCTATCGAAATGAGTTTGTTTCTTTTGCATGGTAAAAGTCAGGGGAATAGGTATAGCAGTCACTTCGCATTACACTGGGAGTCTCGCTTCGCTCTGCATAAGCCGCACTTTTTAATTACTTTCTCGGACGGCTCTGCGACTCCCTGCGGTTACGTTTCTCCGGTCATCGGCACCGTACGTTCATTTGCAAAGTAAAGGCTGCCGCTAATCACCTTGTGAAATGTTTGTTGTCATCACTGCTTTAGAGTTGCCGATTCGTCTCTCTTAAAAAGCTTGGTCAACCATGAGACACAAAATTTTCCAAAAATATTGTATACAATACAATTTATACCTTAACAAGTCGTAAAATCAATCGGTTGGAACATTGAATTATTTACAGAACTATAGAAATAATGTATGCTTTTTATATATCTGTTCACTCAAAGTACTACAATATGGAAAATAAAAAAAAATGAGAGTTGCCTATTTGTTAGACTTGAGTTTTGCCGATTTCATTAGCTTTATCATCAGGATATCACGACTTTCAAAATTCGAGGGAAAGATTCTCTTCTTTCTTAAGAATGAACCAGAAGAGCGAGCTCGCATCTCTGCACAGTGCAAGCCTTTAATATCTCTCAAGTGAAATACTCCCGTACATGCATTATTCAACGGGATTTAAATTTCCCTGGTGCCGTCCTCCGTGCTCGGCGAAACAAACGGAACGTGAATTTAGCTGGATGCAAGGCGGCGATTTACAAATTTATTAACACTTCACCCTTTCCCCGCTTGCCGAATTTGCAAATCTACCGGTCTGCCATGGTTTGTTACTAAATAAATCCTTATCTACCATGAACGTTCGTATTAATCAAGGTTCTAGCGCCCCGTAATCCGGGGCTGAATAATTGCGAATCCTCTTGAAGCTCTGATATGCAGTATTACACGTAAAGCGCATGACCAGCTTTCACTGCACAGTGAAATCTCAATGGTCACAGTTCCCTTTCAGTTTTTACTTTAGTATTCAATTGTATTCCAATACTTTTTTTGTTGATTAAAGGTACGATTTTTTTTTGTCAGCGCACACTTCTCATTTCAAAAGAAGCGCGGATCCGTTCGTTTGATCGACGAAAGTGTTAAGTTAAAAGTGCCGGTAGTACCGTTTCCTTCCTATTTCAATGCGTAATTCTTTGGTAGATCGACTTCGTCGTTCCACGTTATCGGTGCACTGATATGCAAATAATCCAGATTGTGAAGCGAAATTGAATCAGCGGCGATGCGCGTGCGATTTTGCGGTTACCGATTGTCGCCCGTGCACAAAGAAAATCCGATCTTTGTCAAATATGTATAGAGAACCATTCAGCCAACTCCATTCTATTGATCTACTAATCAAACGCTCACGGCACTACCGACTTTTGTTTCACCAGACTTGTTGACACTTGCTCCGTTCCGCGAATTACGTCTGGACCACATATTACCCATTCATCGATTATCTTATCGACGTGCACAGTGACTTGCAAACCACATTATTGCTAGTAATAAAGAAAGCTGAGAAAGTGGACTGTGCGGTAACATGCTTAATGTACGTGCTCCCTTAACATATTCGCCAGGACTAATACGCGCCACCGGGTACTTCCGTAACAGATTAAAAGATTAGCTAAATCTAGATTAATTGCAGTAAAAGGTGTCTCAACAAGAAAGCACATTTAAATTTTTTTATAAATTGCATCATATATTTTAAAATTGCTAATGTCTTTATTTTAAATTATGGTACATACATAGATTGGTAGTAATTATTCAAAAAGCCTGAAAGGTCAAAATTAAACTTAGATGGTTCACGACGTGACGTTTTTTTCACCTGATTTACAGAGAATTAAGTATGGAGTGGACGTTTTTTGTACGAGGATACCGATATCGCGAAAACCGAACATGTCAGACAAGTAAACATTAACATTTCATATCTTTACTATCAACTAAAATTACGTAGCAAGTTTCTTACTCCTAATTTGACAGTCGAGTGTAATACGTAATTAAAATCAAAAAACTGACGTTATTATTACTACATATTTTCACTACCACAAGTATATATAATTGGACCAAATTATAAGCAGACAGTATAGTAACTTTACCAATTTCTTAACCACCGATTCGTCAAGGACCATTAGAGCCATTGTACCGTAAGCCTACTAATTAACAATTTCTGTGCTTCCCCTTCCGGAGAGTCGTGACACCCGGCAACCGAGGACACCGACACTCACAGATCACTCAAGGTGATAGACATTTGTAGAGACGGCAAAGGTATTTGCGCGAAAGCGAATGGAAGTTCGAACGAGATGCTTTACGTAGAAATGAGGCAGTGGGTATAAGAGCGGTGAGATAAAAAGAAAAGGAAGATGCTGGAAGAGATGATCGGGGGCTGTGGAAGAGGGAAGGGGAAGTGGTGCAAGTGTGCGAGAGACAGGATGGAGATTGTGGAGCGGACAAAACGCGCCGGGAACAACAGAGAGAGTTCTGTGGCTGGAAAGAGCAAGCACGGTTCGATCATACGAATGCTGTTTTGGACAGCGAGAGCGCAACCTCGAAACAATGGGTCCGGCCGAATTCTGAGAGGCGAATACAGAACAGGGAACGAAATAAAAGCGAGAACACACTTACACACATCCGCGTATACACTCGTCGACGGAAACTGTGAAACTGTGGTAAATACAGTGGTTACGGCCGGCCGAGAGAGTTCAGCAAAGGGCAAAGAAGAAGAGTAAAAATTCTACGCTCTCTTTATTTGGAATTCGAGGAATTTTGTAACGTGAACGCGTACTTCGAGTTTATTAAAAAGAGAGCCGTCTTTCGACTGAGAGCGCTGCGGTATTCGATGGGAAAAATATACTTCTTGCTTCAGAAGTCAACTTAAATACAGGGGAGCAAAGAACAGAAGGTCTACTATGTTCAATATTGAAAGAATTAAAAGAAAATGAATTCAACTATCATACCTGCAACAGATGGTCCCGTTTCTCGTGGATGGTTCGTTATAGGACGGTAGAAAAAAATTCTGCTTTTCCACTGTTATTTACATAGCAGATAATCACGATTCTCCTGTCGGAATGACAATTTGGAGGTACGCAACGGGTTGGCTTGAATATTTAAACGGTTGTGCATTATCTTTTGGTGATATCGGCTTGTCCATGAAATTTATCACTCCTGCCACAGGGCGGTTAGATATTGTGGAAAAGCGGGTCAGACCGACAGTGATTTTGAGCGAAATATATTTTATCTTGAATATTTCAAAAGGCATCACCGTTCGTGTGTATGCTTAAATGGAAATGACCCTTTAGCTACAATTGTTACGTCACGCTCGTAGAACGCGAGCGAGCAATTGAAATTGTACTTAAGAAAGAGACTGAAAGCTGATTAACATGGCACGCATAATTGAGATTACGTTGCGCATCAAGAAGGGAGTTTTCTCATTCATTACGAGGAGGAAACTCACGGAACATTTTAATCTTCATTCCATGCTGGATGGAACCCGAGGGAAATGCCTTTCTTTGTGCGCTCTATTTTTCTTTACCGATTTCTGCCGCTTGAATAGATTTTTGACTTAATCAATTACATAACTTTCTCACTAGGAAAAATCAATATAATATCTGCTATCCGTCCAAGCTACCATTGCAATATTAATTCTTTTCTTCCAAACATATATGTCATTGCATTTTATTTCCTTTGTTAAACTTCTACTATCTTACATCCGAGTCAATATTCAAGTTTCGTCAAAATTCTAATCAAAAGCTTTGATTCGTCGCCAACTTTACCATAGCGAAAGGATCAATGTGTTTGATTTGGGTGAATGGTGAGCTTTCCACAGTGATTTTGGAAAGGACTCTTTTCGCAAAGTCAACAGCAGGTAAATCGTTTTCGAGTAAGGCATATATAGAATCATTCAGTAACGACACTGTGAGCTTATCATTAATTTCAGTTTTAAACGTTAGCTGTTCTTAGCATTAGTGCGTTCGATTATTCGTAGTTAGTGGAGCGATAATGGAGAAGCATCTAATAAGGGTACACACCTGCGCTTAAAGCAGTTTTAATCTCTGCGTTCGGGGAAGTGCTGAAGCGGCTCGAAGTCTTCCAGTGGATTTTGCCTGCACGGTTGAACGGATTTCCTGAGCGCGTCACGTTGCTGGCGAAAAAGCATTTAAACGTTAGTGACGGCACAACGCGCCACGATAAATTGAGGTCGTGCTTCTACAGAAGTAATGGCGAAGAGGGGCGACAGGGAGAGAGGGAAAGAGTGTCGTTCGATCAATTAAATTCGGCTGACTAATTCAATACGATCAATCTTTTACCCATAGTTTAAAGTAACTTCGTCTGTTTTCGTTCTCTCAACACATATATATAGATATCACAGTATGCACTTCCGCGCTAATGTATTAGTATTAATGTGATTCTCCTTTTGATGGAGTGCTGCATCTCTAAATTCGAACAGAATATTTCCAACATTTCCGACATTTTTAGCTGTTGATCGAAGCTGCTTTAAAAACTCGCCAGTTTCATGAGAACATTGCTCGAAATAATTAAGAGGGAATTCAATGCGAGCTTCGTTGTTTTCGTACATACGAAGGAATAAGTTGCTGGAATTGATGGGATGCAAAGGTCATCGGGGCAGGCGGGCGAATGGAAGGAAGCCGCGGGACTTTTAAGCGGACGGTGGAAATTAATGAAGGGCAATTTGTTGGGACGGCATAAAAGCAAGCAAGATGAAAGGGAAGGTTGAAAGGACTGATGGTCGACATAAAAATAAAGCTGCTTCTACGTACACGCGTACTCCGGGGTATGCCTCGATTTCTTTTTGGCTTCTTTCTGCCTCACTGTTTCGACTTGCTCCTGTTTGTCGTTTACGCCGATCTCACGCTCGTTTGTTATCCCGAGTACCCGGCCAACCGGAGTACCAAGGCTTAAGACCTTAAGGGCCTTGCCCTCAGAACTATACTGCCCTCCGAATCCCCGTCTCTTAATAACCCTGGAAAAAATTGAATCTTGAGCTCCTCCCATCTTCTTCTACAAGATGTACATAGTTCTATCGTATGAAATCGTAAATGCTGGATTTGTTTAACGTTACTAGCGACTTGAAAACTTGTCATAAAACATTCTACTTTATGATGCTACTTCGAATCTATGGGATTATCGTGTACATTAAACTGTTGTTATTATTAAGTTTTTTTCTAGTCAGTGCAAATGGTACATTTGTATTTTTACTCACACCAGTTGATATAACGATTTAGTTGATTTTGGTCTTTTGTCGTTTTTCAAGGTTTTGTCTGAGGAACATATGTTTGGAGTTCGACGAGCCTCAATTAATGACTCAATCTATTGTTACATGCCCTTTCTTAACTTAGAACGTGTGTTTTTTTTTATTTATCGCCAGATCTTTTGACGACTTTTACATATCTTTTTTTTATATCTGACTTAAATCCTTATTATGTGAATGCAACACGGATGTTTCAACGATCTGCACTATATGAAATAATATTTCAAGTGCGATTTAATCAAAGCGGCAGAGTAAAACGATCAGGCGAGGTGGGAAATTTCTCGGAAAACTGTCTGGAATTCGTTATTGTTGGATGTTCCTTGAAGGGAAAACAGAAAGAAGTGCATGTCTCTTGGAGAATTGAATTTGTCGTGGAAAAGTAACGGAATAATATGTTGCAACGAACTTTACCTGTTCCTCTAATGAGCGCAGTTGTAACAACTTACTTCTTGCTTCAATTTCATCGCGGCTTCATTTCAGTTATATACCGTCGGTCCACCGCTTGGGAGCGGCGGACACAGGAACTTCTCTGATTCACTCTTCCCGAAAGTTACGAATCCTCGAGGAAAAGTTGTGCCTCGATTCTACGGATCTCCATCACTCGCTTGCAGAGAGAAAGAGAGAGAGAGAAAGAGAGCCGCCTATAAAACAGAGAGCCGTTCACGCAAAACCTTATCAACGCGCTCGCCAGATGGATCGTGAAAAAGTGGGCTTAGAGAAACGAAGGATTTTACGAACATGACTCTGCTTGATAAAGTTTAATGTTTTTTTTTTCCGTACTACACACCATTAAGCGTCTTTGAGTATGCGCAAAATATTAACGAAGAGTTTTATACTCGTTATAAATTATTATCTGTCAGTAATTTAAAACAATTACTTCTTGCGTTAAAGCAAATCCTGGCATCAAAGGATTTCAAAATCTCTGCGTCCCTTTGTTAATTATAACGTGTTGAAAACTCGAAAAAAGTGTTGCTGTAATCCGAGCAGCTTGTAAGCTTGTAGCACATATGAGCTACTGAGTGATTCCTTTCGTCCAGGCATCTGTCAGCAGTCTTACTACAAGCACGTTTTTTCTTTTAGTTTTAACGAGTGCAGAGGGCTACAGTTCTTATGTAGATACAATTTCAAAACTTGGGTAATCCTCATTTACTATTCACTATGCAGGATTAGTATGAAAATAATGAAAAGATATTCTATATAATTATCGTTGACAATTACATTCCACAACAATTCTAATCTATATATATTTATATTACAGTTAAAAATCAATGGTTTAAATTACTAACATATTAAGATATATATTCTGCACAGTTTCATTGAAACTATTAGTCTGATTGGCACAAAGGCGGAATGTAATTTTGATAATTTCGCGATAGCATGGTATTCGAAGTTATGATACCCGTTCTAAGTTAGGTCTCTCGCAAATTATGCGGGTAAATAGCGTCAAGTATGCTGGAACAATGCGGGTTGAAGTTGTATACGTATGTCAAGATTCTGCAGTTGGAGGTCTTGGTCTCTCTACCCTTTAAATTGTATTACAGTTATGACTCGCGGACACAATCATGACGCATAGTTACTATCCCAGTGTCCCAGGAATTCGAGTCAGTTGGAAAGCCCGGTACTTGCTCTCGGCTTTTACTTTGATCCCAGAACGGTTATGAAATGGTTTCGTCGAAACATTCGATGTCAGTGGCAGGCTTTCTTCGATCAGTAAACAGTTTTTCACTAGAATATACCATGCGACACAATCAGCTCATTAATACATTCAATTAATATTTCGAATAGAATTCGTATGCTTGAAAACGTTTGCCTCTCGCTCGGGAATTCATTAAAATCTGCGGTCAATAAAGTCGAAGGGTAAACAAAAGAAATTTCCCATACGCACGGACTGTATTGTTTCTAGCAATAACGTCAGGAAGTGAGTGGGTTGCCGTGTTGTTCGAATGTAACATGTGGTTGTTAATGGTGATCATTGATCGAGCTGTACTTCAGTGCAATTTCATTTAGTCCCGGCCAGTCTTCCAACGCTTTCAGTTTGTAGGTGGCTCTGACGTCGAATCGACACAAACTATAAATTCGTTAATCAATGGCCGGGTCATGTTGTTCCATTTTTTTTCACTCGAGCATCTGAACTCACTATCATTTATATAAAACTATATTTATCTTTAACAATTTGCAGTATTATATTTTAAAGATACAATTGTGAATCCATATAAAGAAAGAAATCCGCAGTTATTTAAAAAAATTAAAACAATTGTTAGCTTCGTTATCGAGTACATGAGAGCGCCAAATAGAAATTATTTTCAATCATCTTTCTTTAATGATAGAACTACGATTCCTTCTGATGGATTATATTATTACATAACGTAGCGTAATTTGTTGTGGAACGCCAAATCCTAGCAACAGTATTCATTCAGAATTTTCTCCACTCTTTCATCATAATATACCAACACATATAATTTAATTTCATTCTATAAACTTTCTTATTCGCATACCATCTTAAATCTCTTCCCTTTCTGTGTGCATTTCCATCTTTTACCTAGTGAAATTGAGATGGCAGGATCGACTCGAGTGTATAGAATTTTCTTCTAGAATGAGACGTGGGAGGAACGAACGATTATCCTGGTCGGTGTTAGCGGCGAGGATTTGTCGATTTGATGATCTGGTTGGATGGAGTCTGCTCGATTGGTAGAAGTGTACGAGACGCAGGAAGAAGATGCGTTTCTCGCGTCACCGCAAATATCCGTTATAGCGTGTAAGCGTCACGACGTATGGCAACGTAATACTCGGAGCAACTGCTTTCTAAGCCGGTCGAAGTATCCTTCCTTCTTCCACGAGGCGTGGGTCGCGTAGCCTTTTGTGGTCGCTGTAATTCGATAGAACTGTGCCAATCTCGGTGCGCCGGACAAAAGTCTATGTGGCTTCGGAGGAACCCCCTGTGATAGGCGAGTGTGCATCACCGATGCCGGAACAAGCGTCTCCGATCTTGACAGCTTGAGTCAAGATCGTTGGATTCGAGCCGGATGGATTCGTATTACCCAATCGAATCGCACCCACTACACTAACTTCGATGAAGTCTCAAGATTCTCTTTATTCTCTCTTTATTTGCTCTTTATTCTTTTGGTACGCATTATATTTTAATGAACTTTAAGGGGTCATGTAATTTAGGTGATTCATTAAATAAACAGGAGTTTATTAACTTTCTTGAAGTACTACTTGCTTTTTGTAAAATTCATTATATGTTTATTATTGTACGTAATTTGACATATAGTCTCTGAAGAATTTGTTTTCAAATCAAAGCTGCACATAAAACTTTGAACATCTTTTCTCGAAAGTGTTTTTAGACACGGTGGTCGGCATAACTTTTGTAAAAATTGATTAAACTCGTTGAAATTCATAGAATACTCTAGTCTTCAACGGAAGGGAGTTTCCATATAATGTTTAATCTTTGTTTTAGTTGATTGTTTTACTTGATTAAAAAGTCGACAATTTCATAGGAACGAAAGAATTCGATGATAATATTCATAATAACTTTGTCAAAAAAAATGAAGAAATATTCTGGCTAAGCAACCTAGTAATTACCTAAGTAAACAGTTTTGCAGAGAATTTACTTTAAAGTATGTACAATAATGGACATACACGGAGTTTTTAAAGAAGTAAGTATTAGTACTTCATAAACATGAATAAACTGCTATTTGTTTAATGACGTGCCTGGCATACATGACCACTTAATCATCTTTTGCTACTTTGCAGTTTTTGCAGTGCCAACTGATCCGCAAAGCATTCAATTCATTTTTTCCAAGTACTGAATAGTGTTTGTAGGTTTGCGTTACTGAGAAATGCAATCGCAAAGCACTCACAGCTTTCTGTGAGTTAGATTTCGCAACTGTGCACATGTTTACTATGCTTTGACTCGTGAAATCACTGGCTTTCGAAGTAACGAACATTTCGTTTCGAATCGGAAATGGCTTGAAATTGCAGCTATTGCGAGTTCACAGGAGAACGTAGACGCGGAGGCGTACGCATTGAGCGTAATCTATTATATTAATCCTGTTTATTCGCGGAATGGAAACAGACGTTGTGCGTAATCGAACTGGAGAAAAGTTTGAGGCATTTGCGATGAAGTTAGAGACGGCTGGCTGATGGGCTTCCACGCGTAGAGCCGAAGCGGACTAAAGCAATCGGCTTGTCTTGTATTACAAGCAGCCCATTTCGTTCGATTGTAAAAAGACAAGCTAACAGCTCGAGTTGCTTATCCTCTTAGAAGCTTTTTCTCATACATTTCTCGCAGCTTTGCCGATGTTCGATTGAGCTGTGCTCTGGAAAATGAAAGAAATTTATTGTACCACTCTTCTTTATCGCATCCTTATTCTCTTCCTCGTTCGAACCATCGAATCCACCGACTACGACACCGACTGCGCCGGCGCTTGGTACAATTTTCTTTTGATACGCGCCTACAAATTTTCTGCATCGGCGCATCAATATGTAGAGAAAAGTGCAAACTTCATTTTAAAGCACCGATCGTGCAAGGTGGAATCCCGCGGCTCTTCTTCGCCCTCTCACGACCCTATTCTCCCGATTTTTCATATTCCAAGCGGGATAACAGGAAATTGAACATTTCGACGGAGGACTTCGTAATACAGTTTATCTTCCTGCGCATTCCACGATTCATTGCGGCAGTATAATGAATTTATCATCTTGTTCCTCTAGTCGCTGCTTCACTTCAATTTCGATTTACAATTCGATATGTGAGAAGTACATTTGACATTTTCCCTGTGAGAAGATGTCATGTAGTCCGAAGAATCTATTGGTTTCTCCGATACTTAAAATACTCTAGTTATGTGTCATTCGACTTTGATAACTCGATTCTCTATACTTGCGACATTCCATTCGAACTTACATTATTAAAATGTTTCCATCACAGTCTCGTACTTCCGCTTTGCATTGAACTATCCTTATTATTTCTTAAAAATTCAACAATCATATAATTAATCCTATCTTCTACAAAGTAATAGAAATTCAAACTATCCTCTTGTCAATCATAATATCCAAGACTTTCAAATACTAAAAAGTTCATACAACATTACTAACATTAATAATAATACGAACAATGAAACTTCAACTGGGATTCGATATGACGATGTGAAACGACTCGACGAAATAATGCTGAAGCGATAAGTTAGAGGTGGAGTGAAGCGTCGGGCTTTCTTCCGTCCGAATGGTCATTACTTATTCGCTCCCCCTGCGAAATGTGACAGCAGCGACGGATTTACCGGGTGAAAAATTCAGGAGGAGTCTGGTGCCGCTGTGGCTGAGACACGCGCTGCCAAATGGGAAAGCGTTGTCCGCGTAGCGGACTACTCGCTGGACCATCGACTATTGCTCTCTCTCTTTCTCTTTCCCTTGTCTCTCTCTCTCTGGTGTACGATGAGCCGAGTGCCGGGAGTGCGAGAAATGCCGTGGGAATAAATAGCGAGTACATACGAAATATACTGCACCAGTTGCTGCCTTCTGCTAGCATCGCCGGTTGCCGTTCCTTTCGCCACGGGATGCCTCGTTATCGTCTTATTAAACGGCGGCGTATTCGGCGACGGCGACGCCCAAATTACTTAGGTGCCAATGTCGCTCGTTTACGCCTCAAGCCAGCTTTCTCCCTGGTGAATACGCGTCGTTAATCCACCGCTCTCAGGATATCCTGTATTCTCGATGCTTACCATTTTTTTTTGAAAGGAGTTAAATTCGCCCGGCGTTGGCCAGTTTCGCATTGGAGATTCTATGATTTCGTACATTGAATTAGCGTGCCAATTAGTGATCTGGGTAATTGGCGTAGCTGTGGTTAACGCACTGTAATAGACGCTTCATTAACAATAGAGAGGATTAGATAATTAGAGGGATTTGCCGGAGTTAACCATTGATTTCGAGGAGGTTTTGATCGTCGGATTTTTTCATTCCGGTGGTTTGCTTCATCTCGTTGTATTTAGGATGATTTAATTGGACGTTGCGGCTGCCACTTGTCTATCGATGGATAACACGATTATTCGGCGTATGGTAATTAATTGAGAGATCCTTGTCAATGATATGCTGTATAGGTTTATAGGATTATAATTTTCTTATTGTGTGTTATGCAGTTGTTTAGTGTACGTTTGCATCATTCGGTTTGTTTCCATTTTCAATGCTTGGATCCATGGCACAAAGTTACTTCTGGCTCTGTTGTGGTGTTAATCCGTCGAGTTCACTGTCAATCTTTACACAATGTGTTTGCTTTATCCACTCATTATCCTTTAATTGGTTTTTCGTTAGCCGATCCTTCGTGTCTGTGTGTACCTTGGCAATCATTGTACTCGGAAACGCAGCTTCTCTCTGTTCACGTATAATAACAGGAAATACATCTCCCGTTCGGAATACTTTTTATTATATATTTTTTATTTACGAAGATATTATTTATTATTTATTATCAGTAAAAGCTTAATTACTGCGCGCCTTGCTCGTTTAGATATTATGAGAGAGTAAATATTTCTTTGAGTAATTATTGAATTGAAAATATTCCTGTGAGAATTGAAGGGCAGGTAGCGCAATAGGTGATTATTACTTTAATTACAACATCTTGAAATGAACTAACGCAAGCGCGAAAGCTTTGAAACGACTAGCGAAAAGCGTTTGCGGTTAAATCGACGATGAATTATAAGCGTCATTATATCAAGTAAAAAGATTGCGTTGTCAGTGAGATTAGAAACCAGTTGTCTTAATTTGACCGCGTGTGGTCGAGCAAGCGCACCGCCCATATTTCTAGTTTCGAAAAGCCTCGTTTTATGAAGACGTTTTATCGCTGGTGTGAAATAGTACTTATACAGACATAAATTACAAAGCTCAATGAATTATGCTCCGGCTGCTCTGCACCTTTAAGCTGTTTCTATCATGCATAAATATTGCAATGCTACAAAGTTCACGGCTGCGGTTAATCCGACAGGAACGAGGCATTCTCATTTACAGGATCACTCAAAAATAGTTGGTTGAATCCTGTAGTGATCCTAGCAGGTCTTCTAATGCCAACTAATTTGTGGCATGCAATAGAGACAGCTGTTCTATTTCGTATTACAATAAATTGGACGCCGCCTCCTGAACTATACCAAACGCTCGAAACTGAATTATATTCCTGTCAAAACTTCCAAGTCTCCAGACAGAGTTTTCCGACAGTCTGCACGTGGATATTTCTCACTGGAAATTGTTCCTCTGACAGAAAGTATCCGTAGTATCAGTTTTGCTCTTGATTTCCCAGTATACTGAAACGGGAGTATCAAAATGACTGGTTGGATTGTTAAGGATTGCTTTCGGATTGCTTTCGGATGAATGGATTCGATGTGAACCGATAACACGACGCGGCAATTAAATAAGAAGTTTACCATGCATTAGAGTTTGGTAGAAAGTTTTATAACTCCTCTTATGAATAATAAATCAAGGCGGGACTAATGATCAATCTTGATATTTGGATACGAGTTTTATTACGATTCGACCTCGGACCTCAGCTTTTTACGAGCTGTTTGCGAATTCCTGCTGTTTGTGGGGTAGTAGCATTCGGTAAGCTCGTTACTGTTTGATTGGCGCCTTGACTATCGATTGGTAGGAATGATCGGTGAGACTGTTCGAAACCGAGCAGTATATCTGCGTAACTCGGTATGCACGTATGCAAACCACATAAAGGGTGAGGCTTCCCGCCACGATCGAGAGGGTGGAAACGGTCGGTCGTGGTTGCAGCCAATTGTAATGAACTCATTAGCACGGCTGGTTCACCCTTTACGTTGGCTTTGTGCTTTTTTCTCGAGAGCAGCTTTTCCCTCTGGACGCTGTCGACCATTCCAAGCAGAGATACTCTAATGAACGGAACGCAGTTCCTTCGTTTCTACCATCGAAGACTAAAATTTACGCTCACTTGCCGCACTTGCCAATCGACCGATCCAAAGTGAAAAATCTTTAATCGTTGTGCGACCTCGATCTTGAGTATACCAGCACGCAAGAATCCTCCTATTTCTCCAATTAGCTGGACGTGCTCTCTCTTTCGTCTCGAGCGATATCTTTAATTGCTGACTATCTCCAATTATCGGAAATTTCTTTTGTTTGCCGCTCGAAGCGCGCAAAAGTAATCGTACGATTTTTCCCAGGGATGCTCGCAGAGCAACCGATAAGAACTTCGATCGATATAACGAAATGTTGGTGAAGAAATGTTCGTATAGAAGTTCGGAGTGACGCTCGCCTTGGAGCTTTCATATAGCTTTTAATATTGAATTCTAGGAAATGGTTGTTGTACGTTTTGTATGTGAATCGACAGAATTTATTTACTAACTAATTTTTTAGGACGTGCACGAAGATTTTTCAGAGTCATCATTACCAGATGAAATTTACTAGAAAATGATCGCACTATAGGAAGTGTATAATTTTGATCTTTCGAGTGCTTATATTCACTTTCATTTTCTAATATTGTCCTCGCTCGTGTGGTGCTCACACGATTCTGAGAATCCTATGTATAGTTAGGGTCATCTAACATTAGGAACCCCATATTTTCTGTTAATTCATGGAGGACATTGAATAGCAACGTATCCACCTACTTCATTAATGAAATATCAAGTTTCCTTTTGCATGTTTTGTCATTGGAGTCAGTGTCAAGGGTTCCCTTATGGCAGAAAGTAAAATACCATCATTAGGCACCATTTTTCTCAACTTAAGCTGGTCGTTTGTGTCATAGGTGGTCGATCGAGTATACATGTATTATTGGAAGTGACACGTTCTACGCCTCGAATCTGCGATTTCGATCGCAAGGAGGTCTAATGGACGTGCGTGACTAACCGCTTCTCAATGCGGTATCTTGTCAAAGTCATTGACGCGCATGCTCGACCGATACTCCACGCACAAAACCCCTCAAACACGTTTGTATCCTTTTGTCAGAGTGTTTCGTATAAGCGTTGGTGTGCAAACAACACCGTTTCATGTGAGGTTTTAGCCGACTTTAAAAAGGGGAGATTTTGTATTCGTGATATATACCTTGTCTGTCTGTTTGAACATCATTTGCGTCCTCAGTACGTAGGTTTTACAATTTACGAATATGTTAGGTTAAAGCGGTGGTTTTCAATTTTCTTTTATACGCACGACATGTAAAAGCATCGACGACCGACGTTGTCGAGGTTGACTTTATTGCAAAGCTCTCAGTGTTGCAACTAATGACTGAAACTCTTTTCGGTAACCACTGATTCCTTAATGACGCGCTCCACTTTAGAGTCATGTCCATCGAGATAGAGGCTGCCAGCAGCGCCATGAATTCCAAAGGCGTTTTCCTCTTGACGCGCACGCGTTATTCGCACCAAGGCGGAAAGAATAAATTGCTCGCTGTTAAAGCCGTAACATTTCCTCGAGGATGTTTTACACGAGAGTGCACGCGACAGAAGAGAGTTCTTCTTACCTGACAAGAAGAAAATGTGGCTTTCTTGTAACCTACTTTTGTCGCTCGCTCAGTGTGATTTGTCGACTTTATTAATGTAGACTCTGGATGTTTGTACGCGCGTATAAATATACAACTGTCTTTGTATACGCAACATCTACAAAACGCATATAAGACATTGATAATGTTTGTTCGAATAATATTTATAACGAGTTAAAAAATCTTTCATTCATTGTACTGGGTTTAATTGGATGAGGAATAGAAATATAATTTACAAAAGTTTTCTCTGATAATCTGAGAGATAGGTGAATATAGAAAGATAAGTAATAAATGTTTGATCTAGAGTTCACCTAAGCAGGAAATCACTGGCGGAGCAGAAGCTCCGACATCAAGAATCTACACAGCGATAAAACCGAACGAGCCGATAACATCCGCTCGATCATACTTACCTCCGATTCTATAAAAGGTTACGGCAGCTCGTAAAAGGAATCCACGCGACCGCGTTTGAAGGAAAGCACAGGAGTGCTTGTCGAGCGCTTTCGAATTTCCGTCTGTATCGAGGAACTGTAGTCTTGAAAAAGAGACCAGGGAAAGGGTGCATTTCCTGCGGAAAACTTCTTTCGTTATAACTTTAACACTTTAAATCATTGCTTAGCAGATATGCAGCGATTATTAATAAGAATACAAGTTTAAACTTTAGCAGAATAATACGTGTATTGGATGCTAGTGGAAAAAGAGTCGATAAAAATATGACGCGACAAATGTATGTTTATTGTTTCAATTTCTCATCTTATTACTTGCTAGTTATTAACAAGAATACCAAAGAGAAATGATAGTTTAAGATTCGTCGAATTTCTAATACTGTTATTCACACGAGTCTCTACGAATTTTTAGTGCGTCTTAAGTTCATTTATATAGGTTTCCAAGATATCTTTCGGTGCAATAACTACTTTCAATTTTATTCTAATTTCATTTGAGTGGCAAATTGTAAGAAGGCTTTGGTTTCCTTGCGATCCACTTAACCTCGTTAAAAGTCGTAGGACAGATAAGCATTATCGTGGCTGCCTTAGTGTTCTCGAAGGGATCCTTACGAGGCGTGTAAGCTTATCTCATCGTCTCCTGTTGGATGTCTTCTCGAAGATCCGGAAACTCGAGTTGAAGGTAACAGCGTGCGCTCGTCTTCGCCCGAGAGGGTCGTTGTCGTCGACGTAAAAGTGTTTTTCGGAGATTCGAGTCTCCTCTACTTCGGATTCCCAGCTGAGCTTTCCCTTTAACGGTGTGCTGAAAGACTTTTTAACGCTTCTCCCAGGGCTCGTAATTAAATCACGATCCTTCAAGGCCGCAAGATCCGGGGTCGTGCTCGCAATTCCCCTTTCCTTCTTTTCATTTCGTTCTCCAGCCATCAGCTACCCTGATCTCTTCTGGTATGTTCCAAGCCAATGAGAAACTCTGATCGAGATTAGTGCCCTTTAATTTCTGTTTCCGATGAAATCGCTAAATACATGGTTTGTATTCAGCTTCCCAGTGAATTTGATACTCTTGTGTGTGTGTGTTTACCCATTCCTCTGCTTATGTGTCTGTACCGTCAGAAATTAACTACCAATAAAACACTTTTTATCGCATATCCTGTGGATAGTTTGCACAGAAAATGAATAATTACTAAATAGCGGTGGTTTATTAGACGTCGTAGCTCAACAGAACACTTGTGTGCGAAACTCTGCAATTTATACATTATCTAGGAGCTCTCGCACGAGAACTTTGTTCGAGTCGAGTTTCAATGAACCGCTTCTAAACGAGACTCGTCAAATGAAATCGTTGATAAATATAACTTTGTTTCTACCGGTTGCCGGGATAATTTTTCACGGTGTAGTTTTACTCGGAATTCTAATTAATTACTAATTCATAACAGGTACCGGAAAACGGTTTTCAAGTTGCGACAGTTTTAAAGCTCATTCTATCAGGTTGCCTCAAGTGTAGTCGAACATGTGGATAATGACTGAGTTAGTGGGAAAGCGGTGCAACCGGATTACAGTTCCAGTGGCATTGTCGCGTGCGATATTCATCATATTCAACCTAAATTGAATTGGAACTTCACACATGTTTCATACTGGAAAAGTGTTGCCATTTAATACTGCTTTTCTTGTCGACGCTGAATTGTCGATATCCGCAACGCCGCAATGTCGATATTCTCAACAACACTTTTTAATCCGAAAGCCGGCGCTTGTTTGATCAAGGGTTTGCGTATTTCACGCCAGTTTGTTTCACAGTGGTTCGCTTGACTCGCCAGCATGAATTATTGCAAACACCGCTATCAAACAGAAAGTTAGCTAGCTGCGTGCGTTACGCGTCGTCCAGGACGACGAGAGAGTTGAAATTAGCTTCGCTAATTCGTCAATTAGAACTTTCTGAATACCAACTGATAAGCGGGTAATCATGACATAACCTGCATTCTAGGAGAATTACATAAGGTTAATTACAATTACTCAAGATAGAATTACATAAGATATCAGATTCTCCTGTCTGTCAAAGACTGAAGATTACATCATTTTGGGCCTTTAACGTGTTAAGTCATTAAACAAACAGGAGTTTATTCATTTTCTTGAAGTACTAATACTTGCTTCTTGTAAAACTTATTATATGTTCATTATTGTACATACTTTAATATATATTCTCGTTTATGTGATTAATATTTTTACGTTTTTGTAAAAATGGACTAAATTCGTTGAAATTCATACAATATTCTGGTCCTCAACGAAAGAGACTTTTAGATGATTAACAAGTCGCCAATTTCACAGGAACAATAGACCAATAGTTTTCCCTGTCTACTTCACACACCATTTTTTAATATTTTTTTAAATAAAAATTGTCCAAGATACATCGATCACCGCAAGTTGCAATTTAAAAAGGACAACGTCAGTTATATACTATACAATCTAGTTATTTACGTATATATGACAAAAAAATGTTCACAGAATGTACTTTAAAGTATGCACAATAATGAACATATAATGAGTTTTTAAAGAAATATGTATTAGTACTTCAAAAAAATTAATAAACATCTATTTGTTTAATGACATGCCTGGCATATACGAGCCCTTACATCTCGACTGCCAGTAATGAATGAGTGAAATCTGGAATGCAGGCAAAGCAAGTAATCTCAGCAAGAGCACTTAAAATCTTATTAAAGACTAAAGTTCATTTAAGTGCGGTATATGTGTAACAATATATAGAGTAGCCAATGATAGCAGGAGTCGCGTTAATGATCCAAGTCTTCTGATTCAACGATGAGCATTCGGGAGTTAATGGTGCGCGCTCCGAAAGCAATTATGCTGAGCTGACTTGTTTCGCTCGATAAGCCTCCACGAAGAGAGAGGATTGTACTTTTGCGCGCTACTCTACATACGTATTCGATCCTTTTTCCTCAACGAGAGTGAAGCACGGGTGACTGCTGACTTTCGTCGCCTTCGACAATGCGAACTTTTACAGTCAATCTCGTTTCGCGAGAGTGGAAAGTTCGAATTTCATGTCATCTACATGAAAGGACTGTGTGCGTGTAGAGCAGTCAGCGGCCCTCCGGCTCGGATATGGATCCTTTCGTACCAAGGTTTTTGATCAAAGTTCGTTTGACTGCTGCTGCCCGCTTTTTCACCGGTAGTCATTTAATCTTATTAAAGCCCCGACCACCCTTCGACCCCCCCCCCCCCCCCCCCTCTTTCGGCCCTTCAAGCTCTTATTCGTCGGAGAAGTGGCGTTTCAGCGTCCTGCTAAAACGACTCGTTTGCAATTCTCCTCTTTATGCGGGTATCAGCCAACTGATGGATATGCCAGCCGCGAACGTGACGAGCTTTCCGCGCGAGCGATATATATATATATATCTCGATCCTCGGGGCGAAAATGCACCGTCCCTGATGTCAAGTAAACTGGATTACCTGATAAAAGTATAGGTACATACAGTTATATTACAGAAATTAATTGAAGATTAGTGACGATCGGTGAGAAATATTGCGAGTCCACAGCCTGCTAAATGAACTCTTATCAGTGGGTGTGCTGCGCTTCATTTCAATGCGAGGACAAATGAAACTGTAAAAAATTGCACTCTCCTCTGATTTATTGGACTGCTTGCCATTGGAACGATCGTGCTGTGCATACTGAGATTTTGACCTCTGTGAAATTAGCTATTCATTTCTCGATTTTCTATAGTTTTTTTTAGTTGTTCCAGGTTGTTCTATGTTTGTTCTAAATTGTTTCGAAGTAAGAAGTCAACGAAATCAAAAGTGTCAGAAAAATGTCAGAGAAATGAAGTAGTAGAGGTGAGATTTCGAGGACACTCGTGAGCTCTCCCGATATTCCTGGTCTCGAAAGAAATAATGGGAGTACGGAGTAAGCACATCCTCAGGAGTGCACAAATCTTCATGTATTTATTGCCGCGGAAGAGCGTACCACGGCAACCTGTTTCATTCATGTGTCGTAGATTTATCTGAGAGCACGCTTCTTTCAATGGTGCACAGTATTTCAGAATTTACCATGGCGGAGAAGGTATCTTCGCATTTCGTTCTAGGAATTGCAATAGAGAGAAATTTGTAAATCTTTAAAGATCTATCTGTGTTTCGATATTTATCAGGATCCAAGTTATTTTGAATTAAGAATGCTACTAGTAAGTCTATTTTCTCTCTTAAATGCAATACGTATACAGACATTTTGCTCGTTGTTCACATTTCAGCGGTAAAAGCGTTTACCTTATCGCCGGTGGTAAAGAAAATTCGTCCAATTTAAAGTGCACCCGGGCTACAGTGGAATTTGCTATCGCAAAAGTTCTTGAAATTTTTCACTCTCAAACTTCCGACGCAGCCCCCTGTTGGATTTTTCTTTCCTATCGTGCGCGTCTTGCCGTTCCGCTTACGATTAGTTCAAAGGAATTCTTTAGGAAAAGCTTACTGCATTCACAGTTGAGTTTAGATTAGTGACTAACATTATTTGATTAGTAATGTTAGTTTTGAATACAAGAATTTTAATGATCATTATCGCGAATAACAACTTCTACTCCGATATTTCATTAAATTTCCGTTTGCTGTACTATCGTTGCTAATATATATTATTGACGAAGGTATCGTTAACCGGTCCAATGGATTACCCTTTGCATTTCACAGTATTATTGCTTCGGTGATATAATTGGCAAACTCGCCATAAAAGGTCAGCGAGCAGAACGATCGAATACGGACAAAAGCCGGATAACCGGACCAAGAATTTAAAAGATTTATGAACATCAGCCGTGCACCTGTACTTGTTGTTCAGGAAGTTTAGCAATTCATGCTACTGAAAATATGCTTTCCGTATATTATTTTCGACATATGGATAGCTGCTCGAATTTATTCTGATATAATTCTCAAATAGATTGCCATCTATTTGTAATAACCTTGCGAATATCTTCATGCTCGTAATTGGAGCAGACGATAGTACTTACGTATGGCATACTGATTCTGCAACTACTAGTATTAATAATGCGTAATAACCACTCTGTATGGAGATGTTACTATCATAATCTTTGCATTATGAATCAATGGAATTTACATGTGAAAATCGTTGTACATTGATCTTGATGAGGACATTTCAAACATAGCATTAAAAGATCCTGTCGACGAAAATATTCTATCAGAAAATGTTTTATTCAAACTGCATTTCGGGAGTACTTCATTGAAGAATAGCTGAATAGCTTCGAATTAGATTTGTGCTAACTTGTACGAAGGAAAGGTACGATGAATATGTATACATAACGTCGTTGATACTATTTGCTAAATCAGGAGATTTGATTGGATTGAGAATAAATTTCAGTATATGGAATCTTTTGAAAGGAAGCTTGGAATAAGTGAGTTTAGTAATACGAATTCTGCTTACTGGATGCGTTGATAAAAGTATATAGTATACGAGCTATTTCCTCTTCATATTGAAAGGCTAAGCGTTTTTGAATTCTCGGCAAGTGCAATGAAATTGGAAAACTGAACTCGTCAAAGTATTCGCATGCGCGGCGCCCGGAGAAAGAAGTCGGTCGTGCAAATTCAGCTATCGCGGCGAGGCATTTCAGAAGTTTTCAAATTGAAAACGCACGTCGACTGGGCCCGACGATAGTTTTCCTCTATCTAGGTCAGTTGGCATGCTCTCTTTCATTCCTCATTTCCCCGCATTCGCCACGTTTCATTCCTCGAGACGCTTGTCTGCCCGCTGCTGATAGTTCCACCCTCTTTTTTCCTCCTTCTTTCCATTTCTGTCCCACCTCTTCCTTACTACTGGAAACCGCACTATCGTACGCTACCCGGCTCGCTTCACTTACTCCGGGAAGTAGATTCTCTCGATCCACGATGAATCGATCATGAAATGCCATCCGCAGGCAACGGGGACACGAGCACTTCTCCACGAATTAATTCGCGCGGCTCGCTCGATATTCCGTCGATTCGAGTTTACGCTTTTATCAATACGGGACCGGCTTAATCCGCCACTCATCTTCTCCAAGGTTCATTGTCACATCCCCAAAACTATTTACTCAAAATCCCTTCAGGAATTAGATACTTTTGTGGGATCAGGATTTTTATAGGAATCAGTGAAACTCTTTATAGTACGAATTGCTTTCAAAACGTATGAAGATAAGTATCTATATATTAATACAAAACTGGCGAAAAACATG
The DNA here is from genome assembly GCA_964023945.1 of Ectemnius cavifrons. Lineage (NCBI taxonomy): Eukaryota > Metazoa > Arthropoda > Insecta > Hymenoptera > Crabronidae > Ectemnius > Ectemnius cavifrons. The sequence goes on along the minus strand of OZ030375.1, from coordinate 16,118,927 downwards.
AACAAGATAATAATCTGACAATCTTTTGTCGAAAAATTCTGTCAAAATTCTATGTTACGTATTGGAAAGAAAGGAGAAAATAAATGATTAAGTCAAATAGTTGATTTGTTAAATTCACTATTGCACTTTCAACAAAAACTATTAATGTTTACAAATTCTTAGGATGATTTTGCTAGTAGATTTCGCACTTAGACGTGTAATAGCAAAGATAACAGAGAGCACATACAGCAATAGAGAAAGAACAATTTTGGGCGACAGGTTTTATCAACCGTTGTATTTTTCATTTAATTAGACCTAGCCAATTAAATGTGCCACGGCAAACTCACCAAGCGATAGAGCGTGAAAAAGAATAGTGAACTCTAAAATCTTGCATATCAATCCTAAACTATTAAAGTCAACGACTCTATACTATAAATAATAAAATTCGCAAGTCATATATCAGAGCCTTGTATTATTACTAGAATCACATCCGTTCTAGATTTGGAATTCGGTGTCGAGCACTCCGGTCACACGCTGCTGCTAGAGCAGTGGCGGGACAAAGTCACGTTGTCGTGCGAGAGTTCGCTAGAGGGGAATTCAGCGCGCCACTCACGTTCCGTTCGGAGACCGTTATTAGAAGGAGTCGTGGCGACGAGTAAGCGGTGATTCGATACACCTCCCTCGTTTTATCGCTGTTATCGTGAGCCACGAGGACACGAACACAGAGGTAGAGTCTGTCGTCCGATATATATCGATATGTAATTTCGTGATTCCCGCACCACGCAAGTGGACTCGTCTGACCGATAATATCGTTGCTGGGACTTGCTTCGTTCTGGGTAAATGTTTGGCGCGTACAGCAAGGGCAAACACCTTACCAGGAGCAGGTTAAGTGGCCAAGCCAGTCTGCATAAGTGGAAGGTAAAGGGGGCGCAACCTGAAAAGACTGTGGTTAGAGGAAGGCGCGTGCTGAGGGACTCGTTGAAGAAGGATCAAAAGTCAAGGCGGAAGTAAGTCGGCGTCAACCGAAACCGAGTACTGCAGAGGGTACCGAGTGAAAGGGAATGAGTTAGGCAGCCTCCGTCGAGGAAGAGAACTCCTCTAGCACACTACTGTACACATGACTTCGGCAAATTCTCACTTATGCAAACCTATCCAAGTGAGCACAGACATTCCTTTGCACGCTTCTATACCGCGTTGATCGAATGGGCGCGCAAATTTTCCAAGAAAACGGATAAGCCAGAAGAAAGGAAAACAGGCGTATATTTAAGAGAATAAACTTGTTGGAGAGATCGATCGATCGATCGCATAACCGATATGCTCGAAGCAATTCAGGATAATTAAGAACTTAGAATAATGAAAAATCGATTTGTAACGCCACGATTATCCGGTCAGCTTGATGAAACGTTGTTATTCAAGCGGTGATTTTGCATCGTGGATTAATATAGACGGTGAAAAATAAAAGAAGAATTCATGTTGCCCTTGGAAATTTGATGTAAATTGCATACGTCTGAAATGTTATGTGTGTAAAATTTTAGCAGTGAGCGTACGCAGCGTTGCTTGCCATATTGTATAACAGATGATCGGTTGGAGGACTACCTCTGCACCGTGATCGCTTTAATGAATTATACATTAGCAACGGAGATACGCTCTACGGTGAGCAAGCTTGCGCGATGGGAAGTAAACACTGAATATGAAGATCATAAGCATGATCTGGCAATTTGCGGTCACAAAATATGAGTGCAATTTGTCGTTGAGCCTCGAAACTTTTACAAAGCTGTTGACTATCCTATAGTTAGTCTATCAGTAAGATGATTCATGAAATCTTATTTCACTTTCCCGTTAACGATAAATTAACATGTGCAGACAATTGCAGACAATCAAGAGATTTGAATACTAATACAAAATATCTTTATGTAACGATGATATATTAATTTATAACGAAATGTAATTTAATTCTAACAAATGATAATCCTTAACACTAAGTGATTCTGTAAAATCTACAATTATATTTCTACAATTTCATGTGCAAAACAGACGGATCTGAAGTTTTGGGGTATTTTACTTTCTGTTTACTTGAGCAAGATTAAATTGCCGAAGATGTCTACAAGTACTGTCTTAAGGAAAAAGGGTGATCACGTGCACAGCACACAGAGAAATGTACTTATGTAGTTGGGAGAGAATGGGCTGCATGAATGGCAAACTGTAAAACGTTTGGAGGAAGAGCAGTGGTGCATTACACGAAAGGAAATACGCTTTATTTCGAGGAAGAGTGATGCAATAGCATTTCAACATCTCGTGCACGATAAGAGCGGACTGAACCTAATGGTTTTAATTCCGGTACAACCCACATACTCCGAAACAGTGGCGGCTCTTACGTGAAACTGGTAAAGCTTACCTTGGTGGCTGCTTACGTCTTACAACCTGCCAACCCCTTCGCAATATGTTGGTTTATTTCTTAATCAGTTTCCCTGGCACTAACATATGTCTTATCCGAGAAAACGTAATTGTAACATTATTTAACATAATCTTACCTATACAAAAATATACCAACAATGTAAATGGATATCATTGAAAAACCATGTTTTTATTAAAAAATATTTAAATTGTAGATAGAAATAGATATCAAGAAAGTCAAATTTTTGTCAATGATCTAAGAATAGAAAAATTAATGGAAAAAGTAATGGGAAGCTACTTTGAATTTAATACAGACTTTATGTCTGACAGTAATGAAAACTGTCAAATGAAACAATATTCAGTAATGAAAAGAATTCAATTCATCATTTTTAATTATATTTCTTATTCTCTCTAATTCACTGTAATGTGTCATGGAACCGTCAATATCTGATATTGTAGATTTTCCGGCTAGTAAATAAAAGCACGAGATATAATACATAATATAGTATAAACCTTCCTGTCAATTATACTACAAGTGAACATTTTCGGACAAGGTATTTCCGAGTTGTTTAAACTTTAATGTACGTAACTCTTCGCTAATCCTCCGCAAGCCTGTACTATACAATTCGTCTCGAAAGCCGCATTCTAACAACAGAACAGTTCGAAAGTTTGCCGAACTAGTAAGCTGCGAGCAACATTCGAATAGACATCTTATATTTATTCGATCCTGATTGGATTTCTGTATCCCATCCTACCACAGCTTGTTTTCTCTCAAAAGGAGAATCAGAAAAAACTGACGTAAGAAACGCACTTATTTTTTTACTCTTTCAGTGTGTTCATTTGTTAACAGACATAGTTTTTGGAAGTCGTCATTAGCCAAATCGAACCACCTGTTTTTATAACGAATCATATCATGATGTGATTCTGAGTCACTTATGAGAATCATGGGAATAATTAAAATGTTATTGTTTTTGTTTATAGTTTAAATTCATTGATGTATCCAAAGAAGCTATATATAAACATGAAACATTATACACAGGCTGTATAAATTGTTGGAAATGCAATATGAAATAATAAAAAAATGTAAGTTGAATGCTGAAATATGACTCACATAGTGTGATACGATTAGAGTTAGAAATGAGAAGACGCTGGTTATTAAAAAATTTATGTAAATTTCACAGAATTATTCTGATAGGTGGCACAGCTAGTAGGTACATAAGTACTTACTAACATGCCAGTGAAAGGATGTAGAACCGAGCTGAATTTTTATGGAACGAAAGGGCTTGATTCTATTAGAAATTTTAGTAATTAAAATGATTTAATTGCCAGCGCTCCATGCTCGAGGTGGTCAGATCAATCAAGCGCAGAGTCGCCATTCTGGAATGCGGGCTCGCATTACTGAGGGAAAAAATCCGAAATTCACGTTGGCCATTTTTCATTTACGGTATACGGGCGCATCGGTGACGGAGTACGGGTATGCGGGCTGGTGCCGGCGAGTATGGTTAAAAAGAGAGAGAAAGGAAGCAACGGTGAACGTAATTTTTTTATGAGCTACCATTTTCGCTGGCGTGGAACTTTATGGGAAGCGTAAGAGCAACCAGGAAGCTGGGAGACCTTTCGAAATGTTCAGCCAATCCTAAATCATCTGTTCGCTTCTCGTTGTTTCAGATAAGAAACGTACTCGTAATGTTTTGTTGCTTTATACATAAATATATCATCAAAGTATTCGCTCTAATTTTTGCATATTCAATGCAATTATCTTGGTTGAATGTATCGCAAATATCTTTGGCCTGGAGAAGAATTTCAATATTGCCATCCTTGTTTAAATTTAAATATTCCAGCAAGAATTAAATAGTCCCGGAACAAATATTTGTGTATCCAACAGTTTCTTGAAGCTATCTTTCTAAGAAAATATTTGATTAAAAAACCGTAAATGTAGTTTTCTTTAATACTTAACGCGCATACGGCAAATACAAAACTTCACTCTTAACCTCAAAATCAAGTTAACGTTTCATTTTCCAATTGCATCAAAGAGGAATTCGAATTACTACCGACAGGCATAACAGTGAAAGAGTTAAAACCACGTCGTATTGGCTCCGCAAATAGTATTGGAACATCGCACACGAACGATCTCTTTCGTGTATTCCCTTCGCTGCGAGCAACAAATGGAGCCATCGAAATTTCAAGCGTACAATAGCCCACTGAGTGGCAGATATACGGCTATCCGTATCAAAGGGTTAAAGCGGGGAAACAACTCAAATCCCAAGGAACTGGCAATTCTTATCCATGATCTACGCTCCCTTTAAAACGGGCGCCGAACTTCCTGGAGTCATCGTCTACTCGAGTTTTGCCGGTACGGCCAACTTTTACGAAGAAGAAACAGCACCCTGGCTACGACCGTCGCCGCACATTCGATGCATATACGCTGCCGCTGCGTAACAATGAGTAAATCTTGTCTCCGTGACACACGCGCGCGCGCGCGCGAGACTGCTCGCCTCGGAACTTCCTGGCTCTAGCTGATCCTAAAATATTCCGTTGCTAGATATTTATGTATACTAACAAAGAGGAAAAGGTTGTATATATATGTGTATGAGATAATCTTAGAAACTATTAAATTGATTTCAATCATTCTTTCACCATTGAAAAGTTTATTTCGTCCAGATGGACATAGTCGATATTTTATTATGCTTATTCCTTGGGGAATCGAGCAGTGAGCATAAATGTGCCACGAGGTAAACGAAAGGAGATTCTTTCGCAGAGAAAATTTCATATAATCTCAAGAACCGCACAAAGGATTTTAATACTATTTTCTTTCCTGTATAGAATTATTATCCCGGCAAATTCTAAGTTATAATATATTAAAGTATTTATTACCCGTATTACAAAAATGTGGAATTTCAAGTTTTTCTTATATAAAAGTTTCAATAGAAATAGTTTCGTACTAACAAATCTCAAACAAAGAACATGAGAGAGATGACACAATCTTTATTTAACTTCCGGACACTATAATACAACAATACATAGATCTACCATAACAAGAATTGGCGAAGTAAGCAAGTGGCAGTTGGAAGATAAAACAGATGGAAATCCAGCCGAAGAGATTGCTGGTTATGAAAGGGCGGAGGAGCTCGTTTGCGAGCGGGGAAATTCTACATTACAGTCGGCTTAATGGCGTCGACGGACAAACTGCGTTAAACGACACTAACTCGTTCCTCATCCTCCTCTTGGTCCAGCGCCTCGGCATCTCGCTTTAATGCTCCGGCGACGCGATACCCGCGATTCTACCGCGTACACTGCAGCTGGTTATTCGCGGAGCGAGCGCATTAACGATTTCGTTGCACTTGTGCGATTACGGGGCTGCCCGCTTGCCTGCATTTTGGCCCAATTTTCTAGACGACCCGGGGATTAGCCGCCTCCTGCACGTCCTTCCTCCAAGCAGCCGTTATCTCGTTAGGGGATAACAAGCTGTTGCATTAAATTCTTGGTAGTTTAATGAATGCCGTGGGACACCGAATCTCACGGGCAACGCGCGCTGCTCTCCGGCTTCCAAAATTTCTCTCCAGCGACACTCATCCTTTCCTTCGTCCTGCGAAGTAGAATCGGATTGGAAAGTACTCCCTGTCATTGAAACATGGGAGTGTAAAAACCTGTACAGTATGGACTAGTTTCTTTCGAGTGATTAATGGATGGACTGTAATTAAGGAGGGATTCTTGTGCATCAGACATAAAATCGAATAAGATTGCTAAATTTTTTGGTATAAGATGATGAACAATGCTAAAGGAAATTTTTTTGTTATCCCTTTTTAATTGTTATGTGAATTATTTATATGCTCTTCGAGTATATAACCATTATTGGCGTGGGATTTAAAAGTCGACAAAATGTTGACAATATTGCCCAACCCAATGAAATGCTTCATTCAATATTGCATCTGCTAAATACGATGATTTGTTATTTTTCAATTTCAGGTACAACGAGAATCCTCTTTTAATTTGCGTAATCCTTAATACATTTAGTCCTTTCAGTCCTGAGAAAATATTCATTTGTAATTAAATGGTGTTAGCCTTAAAATTAGAAGACACAAATGTCTCAGAAACACTATGATAAATATTATACAGTATTTTCAAATATCATATTGTTTATGCTGTTCTGTTATAATCGTAGTTGTACCAAGTTGAAACTAAGGTGGCATTCATTGAACAAGGGTTAGTCAAAGCAGTTGTTATTGACAGGCATACACATGTTACATGCTTGCTCACTTATTCCACACAATAGTCTTGCACAGTCTCTTAATTGTTTCGATTTAGTTATACGTTGGGCAGGATACTATATAGCACTACCGGACATTGCCATGTATTGTCACACAGTCCTTTTATTTGTTAAAGCCCCTCTGACGGAACTACGCGCTAGCAATTAAGAACGACAGTAACGAAGGACAGAGGGTTTTAGGCCCGCCACAGGGTTGTTAAATGTGTCAAAGGTACTTTGGCGCATGTCTGTAGCACACACGCGTGTCATTCGATTCATTTAATTGATGCTGGTTGCCATGGTTACAATTCCATATCCTTTGAGTGATGACTCATCCGTTAAATCGAAAATTGGACTCCCAGTTTCTTTCTCTCTTACTTTTGTTTTTTCTTTCCCCGTCTTTGGTGCATCGTTTCTACAGAAATAAAATATACAAAGACGCACACTTGTACAGAATCTTTAACTGAGTCGATAATACGATACAGGGATAATAACATCTTTAATCAAATAGGAGAATAAGCATTAGGAGGATTTTTATTCTTCGAAATCACTAACGAGAATGTTCAAGTTCTACAATTTCTAACTGTATCCTTGTATAATTTATGATTCTGAATTTCAGGTGTTTCAAGTAATTGTCCGTTGGTGCAACCACCGGAATGGGGTTCGGTGAGGGAGAGAGTCCTCGAGGATGGTACTTTGCAGACGGTTTACTCGTGCGAACCAAGGCGTAGGTTGAAGGGCCATAAGATACTCACCTGCACCTCCGACGGTTGGAACCATCCTGTCCCCAAATGCATACTTCGTGGTAAGATAGTCATCTAAATTTACACGCTTTGCGTTTGACTTTGGGGATAGAGACTTGGCTCAAGTGTTACTAACAGCCTTCCTTATATAACTTCCCCCAAAGTAGGGTGAGATATCTCATTTTAATGGATGACTTATCAAAGCCTCTTAATCGTGTAATTCGCTGTACTAGCAATAATATAAATTAGTTCCCATCAAACTCGCTGATTACTATTCCGACTGTATACATGGAGAGTTATTCAAGTGTATGTTTGAAACTGTTATATCTACGAAATCCTATCTAATGTTTAATTAGTAATTATTACTTTATTATAATAAAGGGATTGTATAGTCATTGAATTGCCTATCAAACATCAAAATCTCGCAGAAGAAGTTTTGCCAGGCATGAAAGCTTTCTTCTCGTTTCTCAACATTGCTATTTGACAGGCTCGTCGAGGAGCAATTAAAGAGCAAGCGTGGTAGAGCTGGGGTTTTTTGCTTCAAGCTGAAAAGGGCTTGTCTAATTGCGGTAGAAACAGAGCGCTTACTTTGGGTGCCTGGTGCAAGTGTGTTAGGAAGAGGAAGAAGAATGTACACGAGAAATATTTCCGCAGACGCTGCCACTTTTGTTCCGCTGCCTCATAATTTAATGCAGACGCATGAAGAATTAGGCTGGCAGCATCGGATTTCAAGTTTCTAGCCAGCTAGCAAAATTCTCCTTAGAAAAAATCTTATTTCTAGAAACGCATTGTGTACGCAGAAACGGTTGGTTGATCACGACTACCGTTGTTTTCTGTATAACTCACCCTTTTTTCTCCACGTATATGTCGAAATCATTCAACGAAAAAAAATAAATAAAACTTGAAGGATCGTAGGTTTCGCTCGTTGGAGGGAAAACAATCGCGCGCCAGTTAAGGGTGTTTTCATGAAGCATTTAAGACAAATACTGCGACTTTTCCGCTGACGCATGCACTCGAATTAAAAGGGCAAAGTTAGAACGACCGGAGAGCGAGTGGAAAAGAAGCAAACAGTTTCCAGGCGTGTTCGGATTACATTGCTCGGAAAACTTGCAGGTATTTTTTTCCCTTATGAAAGAATGTTTGCAGGTGGAAGAACGGCTTTCTCTTTCTCCTCTCTCTCTCTCTCTCTCTCTTTCTCGCGGGCTTTGTTTTCAGTGGAAACTTAGCGTGCACACGTGCTTGTGCTTGAGGCCGGTGAACTCCTTGACGTTTTAAACTCATCAGAGCTTCGGCATAAAGAGCGCCCTGTTTGTCGCGTCCCGACACTTTGAAACTGTAGCCTTTCGGTCGTTGGTGCCTGCCGGCGTATGGTACGCATGTATCTTTGTATGCCGTTCGGTTTAAGTGCTCTGTTTGACAGTGGCGCGCTGGCAGTATGGCAAACACGTCACTTGACCCTTCCGCAGTATGCTACCACCGAAAGAGCTGTTTTTCCCAGCTTCTCTGGTACCTTCTAGTCTAGTGGCTCAAGGATCACTGGGTTAAACCACTCGGGACCCTCACCTACCTTGCAAAGAAAACTTTACTTTCTACGACACACCTTCATAAGCTTTTAAGGCTTTCATGGTTTGCCGAAAGCTCATTCTTTTTTTTTCTTTTGCCTATCGAGTACTACTGGCTCAAACGGAAACAACGGTATACCTTTTGTACTCCAGGGACATGCTTCGAATACGATTGCATCCATTTTTCATAAGAAAATTGTACTTTCGAATGCCATATGAAATAACTGATGAATTATTATGTGCATTTCTATTGCATCGAGAATTTTGCAAGGCTGTCGAGCAATTTGTAAATCCATTCGGAATTAAAACAAGAGTTTATCACACTTTGGCAACATTTGCCATGTCCATCGGCGTTGATGATGGACTAGATGAATTTTTCCAAATGATGTCATCGTCAGTTGTTACACAATTTTATAGTTTTCAATGATGAAGGACTTTCAATGGTACTCCACGTTCAAGTACTTCCAAGCGGAGAGTGTTCAAGCAAACTGGAATGCAGACATTTTTACCAACCAGTGCCGTTCAATACTTCATTTCCTGGAGTAATGAAGATCGTTTGACATTTATTAAGCATCAAGTTTGCAGAGCATCATTAAACGTAGTGATCCTTATCATTATAAGAAATATTAAGATCAGTATGATCAGTAACAAGGTTCGTTAAGCCAGGACACTCAATTTCTCGTGTACGATAAAACCCGTGTGGAAGAAAGGTGAGCTTGGACTGGCCTGGATCTCTCTCGCTGGCACGTTTGACAAGAGTGAAGCGGTGAGGGGGTACACAGAACGAAGCGGAGAGAAACCCCCGAAGAACGAGAGATACAGAGTGTCCCGTAATAGGCAGCTTCAAGGATACCGAACAGCAGGGCCTTCAAGCATGGAATAAATGTGACGCTCTCGTGTGGGCGGTTGGCAACGATGACGAATGGCTTTTTCGTAGTGCGATGCCTTCGTTGTGCGTTACGCTGCCGCTGCCGCCGCCGGCGCCCTCGACCGGCACCCCTTTTCCTTTCGATGCCGCCCGGAATCGGAAGTAACCGGATTCTGTTTTGATTTATTGCCGGTCGACTATCCAACCAACCACCCTTCTTCCATCCCCCGTCTCACACATTGCATTCGAACGTTCGCCAAGATGACATCTCTCTTTTTCTCCCTCTGCTTTAAACCGGCACTACTCTCCTTTCCCGTCTGTCGTGCGATTTTTTTTGCCACTCCCTGATAAATCCACCAGACATGTGTTCCTGGATCGCTCTGCCATTCTTCTCACACACGTTTTCGGTAATAGCACTTTGTTCTCTTTTCATATGCCAGTGCATTGACATTGACTTGATCTTCAGTGTGTTGTTCTATTCACTGTTTGCTAAGTTAGACTGTTTTTGTTTTATCTTCTCGTTGTGCTTGTTGTTGAGTGGAATTGTTATTGGAGGCACTTTTAAGGAAATGTTTTCTAAGATTGTGTTATAATTCGCCGTGTGCGGCGCTGGGATCTTCGGTGGTTTGATTGTTCCTGTGCGTTGAAAAGGGGGATCGCAAAGTTTTCCTTCTTCGGTGTCTGAGGTATTACTTCTTGGACAATTTCGACCGGCGGCTAGCTTTTCTTCTCTTCTTCAAGTTCTTCTTGAAGCCTTGTTAAAGAAATTATATGTTTTAATACGCTTATTTTAACGCTTTGTATCAGCGGCTCGAAATATCGGAGTTGAAATAATTCGGATTTCAGTCCATTCGAACCTTTTTCCCTAAGCGTTTACTTAAACTTTTGGTCATCTTGAAAGTTTGTTTTACGCCGTAGATTTGAGAGTCCACATAAATCAATTTACCCACTTGTGTTTGAATTGGTGATGAATCCTTGGTCTTTCACTTTGAGAAATTGAGCTTTTCTTAGAGAAGCTTATGGTATCATATTAGGAGTAAACTGCACTTTACTCCTACGCAGCTGTTGCTATTGAATATCCGAAATCCCGAATGCATAATAATGAGGAACTAAGAACATTGTAACGAAGCTCTCGTAACTTGGAAGGGTGGAAGCTCTAATACTAAGTTCCGCTGCACTGACAGAACAAAGTGAATTAATACCAGCAGAGCTTTCGTTATACAAGTTCACTAGAGATATAGCACGTAGAATAGATTATATTAAATAGCTCTGAAATCCCTGGAACGACATGGTAATGTCAAATATTCATATATTTCACGGTAAACATCGAGTAAAACATATGCAAAAGGAATTAGTCTAATTCTTTCAAAATCCTTGAATCTCTTGGCGCATATTTTAGCTTCCACATGAATATTAATTAACTCCTTGCGAAAAATGAACTCCAAGCGGAAGTTCGTGAAAAGTGCGAAGAAAAGTCTGGGAAGCTTTTGTCCTTGGCTGGTACGACTTCCGTAGAACAGACTTCCGACCTCATTGGCTCAAGAAAGTTGCCCGCACGCCACTCTGACTTTAAAGGTGTCCCGGTTATGAGCTTGAACCGGGTGTCGTGCTTTCTGCATAAAACTTTTTTATCCTGCACCTTTTTATCATCTCTTATCGAGTAGGACGTTACAATTTCAGGTTCAAACTGTTACCCTTTTCTGGAGAGAACACTTCACCAGTTAATTCCAGACAAAATGAAATTAGTGAAATTTTAATCCTGTAATTCATTATTTATATACAATAATTTACAAACTCCTGAATATAATTCAATAAATTCCTAATCATATAGTAAGAGGTTTCGCTGAAACCATACAACGTTCCGACCAACTTCGAATCCCTCATTTCTAGCACGAGTCGCTTATACATAGGAAACGTGGGCAATTAGAAGCATACCAAAGCACAAATCCGGATCATTACATAAGAGGACTTAGAAATTCATGGTACCGTCGTTGCATTGACATATTAGTGGGATTGGAATGTAATACGAATCGGAAAATATCAACATACGCAAGGAGGAATTAGTACATGAATACGGAAGTGGTATGAAGATTAATAGGGATTCTAAAGTGCTGGGATCAATGATGGGATGGCGTGTATTCGAAATTAGAACGCAGGCATAAGTAACAAGTACGGCGTCGTAAGTATGGTCAGCGCTCGGTGAACCGATGCATACCGATACTGACGTACATATAGATAGAGCCGTATTTCCGGGCGGGCTTTTTCTCGAAGTGCCCACTCATCGAGGTTCTCCTGAAAGAAGGTCGAGAAGTCACGATACTCTAGTTCACTCAGTCGCCGGAGAGGCGCGCTCACATACACATAGTCACACGCACGGAATCCACTCAGGCTGATATACACACATATCGGAAAGAGCGGTTACATTAGATAGAGGGGAAAATATTTCGATGTGTACCGGTGCGGCGGCCAGCCGACAAAGAAGTCGAAATATCACGATGTACTGATATAGAGCGCGTGCCTTTTCTCGTTTGTCAACACCGCCGGCCACGAAGGAATCACTGGCTCTGCACGGCAAAGACGAAAGCACCGTGCTATCTTGGCTACCAAGGATAATCTCAAGGGCTCATCGCTCGACTAAGGAGAGAACAAAGGATAACCATCCCTTCTTGGAAAACTCATACAAGAAATTGCACATGGCAAAGCTCTCGCCGAGACAGTGCCAGGAGACTGCGATCATCCCTGGATAATACGAGCACCGAGTTTCTTGTGGCTTTCACCGATGAGGATTGCTCGCCTGCAAACCTCTTTATTTTGGCTCGCTTCGCCATCGTCCAATCGTCTTACATTTCCTCACATTCATCAAAGAATTTTCAGGCAGCCTTCTTTTTTTCCTTCTTCTTAGTTTTTCTTTGTTCGTACAGTATTTGTAGAGTACAACTTTTAATTTCTACTGGAACAACATCTTTAGTGTCTGTGTAGTTATTTCGATGTTCGTTGAAATTCATTTTTTGATATTCCATTCGCTTTTTTACTGTTATGTATGTGCTGGAAATTGAAATTAAACCTCGTTCGAATTTCTCCATGATATATTCTTACGTCTGCCATTCAAGAACATAAAACAGCATTGTAACGAGCAATGACTGTCTGTACATAATATATAAATCTAAAAATACAATGCTATTTTTACCATATTTTTACGAAACATCGTCGAGATTTTCTCTCTGTTTCTTGCACAAAAGGTTAGACAAGCATCAGCAGATTTGCCGGAGGGTAAACGTAGCAGTCTCGGCTTGGTACTAATCGTATTGTAGGGAGTAATTCACAGCAATGCCAAAGGTATCTATGTAGATAGACATAGCTGGACTTGAAGCACGCGGTATGATCGGAGTTCGAGATGTAATGACCCAGAAGTGTAACAGGGGTCGTCCGAGACCGATTGGATCTAAAAGGCCGACGATGATACGAGAAAGTTCGTGCAGTACAGGAAGGTTGAGCGGCGATTGCAGGACGGTTTTGCCTGGGGTTTCCTACGGGACACAGATCCCTTTGTACACCGAAGTCCTGGAGGACGTTGATCCCTTTTGTCGCATGATGCCCGAGGATTATTCTCTGTGAGTCTCGGAGTTTCGCTCGAGGATAAGCGATATTAAATAAGTTCGGCGCGAATGAATGTCGCCTTGCTGTGCTGCCTGCTCGTTTTAATCCGCACTTGTATTTTTAAAGCGGATTCTCTTTAAATGGGGAATCGCACGCCTTAATTGGATTTCATTAAACGGTGCGCTACCCGTGCGATGGAATGTGTCTCTCTCGGACTCTCTGACAATTACGCTGCTGTCGAATAAAGCAGCGTGGCTCGACATATTCGCATCACGAAGAGACCCCTGTTATTCACGTATCCGTGAAATCATCGTACTTATTAGACTTTTAGAATTATTGCATTATTAAATTATCGATTGATCGCTTTAGCGAGGATATGGCTCGACAACCGGATGAAACATCTCTGAGAATGATTCAAAGGGTCGTCCTGTTTCTTCATCAATTTCGACCATCACGATTCACGCAATCCTTCACGCCCTTCGGGATGTGAACATTCGTTGGCATTTGGCGCGAAGTTCTCGAGCTCGCGTACTGCACTTCCAACGGTCCAAATACGACGAATAAGAAGAGACGTCTCGTAGCAATGCCGAAAGAATCTCGTCTGAGAGAGTGCTTCCCCTCTAAAAGCTGGCGGGACCACCGCATTGCCTTGTCAATTTCTTTGCCTCCCTCTTTCTCTCTTTTTCTTTCACGTTTCTCTTCACAGTCTTTCCTTGTTCTGCTCTATGGCCGAGAACTTGCCCTCGTCACGCGAAGGCTACGGGCCAAGAGATTTGCAATTTGTACAGGGAGCGACATTGGTCGGCTACACAGGCATGTTACTACAAACAAACTGCTGCAACCTATTCTTGAAATATGACACTTTGCCATTTTATTTAAGTGCAAGTTTCACTTGGATTTGTTAGGGATTTGAGGGAAAGCGCTTTTGTGATTATAGGAAAGTGTTCATTAAAACTAATATGTTTTCAGTATGCTTAACATTTCGTTTATATGACTTAGTATTTGGAGAATTTATGGTGTTAACATCCATTTGTTGGATCATCCATACTTTTTATGTTTAATTATGGTTATAAATATGATTGAATGTAAAATTGATGGTCGGCTACACAGGCATGTTCGTACAAACTATTTTTGCAATATGACACTTTGCCATTTTATTTAAATGCAACTTTCACTTGGATTTATTAGGGGTTTGAGGAAAAAACGGTTTTGTAATTACAGCAAAGTGTTCATTAAAACTAACATGTTGTCAGTATGTTTAACATTTCGTATATATGATTTAGTGTTTGAAGAACTTATGGTGTTCCATTTGTTAGATCATCCATACTTTCTACGTTTAATTATGGTTATAAAAATAATTGAACGTAAAACTGATGATTATGGTATGTGTTTTCAAAGGTCTATTCGTTTAACAGTAAACCCATTAGCAACGAGGATCAGTCAGGTCAAAATGAATTATCCGGTAATGGTTCTGCAAGTAGCAGGGGTATACAAAAGGCGGGTTAGAGAAGGAAGGTCCAGTAAATTATACATTGATATCGATATCGATTATTAGTGCAGTGATTTTCATAATACCCTACTTATTAAGAAATATTCCGGAAATTACTTGGGTCCGAAGTCGAATCATTATCCGTTACTTACCAAGATTTCTCGATCGTAGCTAAGTACGTGTGATTTAGAATCCAAAGTATTCACATTTTTACGTTTCCAACGTTATCAGTTTTTAAAAGCTGATTTTAAATACTCACAGCATTTTGTTTTGCAATTTTTGGCGTAATTTTCGTTCTTTTGATAATCGGATTTCTCTTTAAATGAAGACAAAACAAAGTTAGTTTTGTCATTTATAACATTTCACATTGTACATTTAACCGATCGACAATATTTCACCCTTTTTTTTCAGTGCTTTATTTCCGACTATTCATTTATTGGACATTTTCAGGACAAATATTGAATTTACTGTGTGTATTACTTTATTATGCATGTCATATTTGTTCGAAAAACAGTGATTTCTTCCTTTCTGGAATTCACGTGAATTACATATGTTGTTGAACTTGATGTTACCAAAGCTGACATAAGCTTGGCTGGTTCAGCGTCGTCAGAGAAGTGCTGCAAGAAGATCGGCCATCGGTCAACCGAATCATGGTTGCAATCGATCAAAGCTTTATTAGCGAGGACGCCTGGTGCATCCTCGTGTACAAGAGTTATTACACGCAAATGCCCATCGCATTCGGCCAACCCAATTCCCGTTTCTTTGACCCGGATGATATCGATCAATCTAACAGCATATCTTTCTGGGGCTCGTTTACCTTTGAACCTTTTAACCAAGACATTTATCCTTATTTACGGGATTCAGTGGAATGGGATAAGCGCCCTAGTCATCAGACATCAATCAATATTAACTATTAACAGTGTCAAGACATTAACAATAGAATTACATATCTTTTTATATATACATATATCAGTCAAATTTACCTGCTAACTTTATCAACAGTGCGAAATAGAAGGAATTGAAAAAGAAATTGGTAAGAAAGTAGTCGTGGTTGCGCCTTATTCTACTTGATTGGCGCGGCCTCTCTTCACATTAGAGCATTATTTTTTTCTATCTCCAATGGAGTTATGTTTCTAAGTATATTAATTGCTACAGAAGGTGAAATCGATAATATCAAAAAGCTATTGTTTAAAATCAGATTGAATTAAAAATTAAGATTTAGCATATACTATATCGTTTGTATTTCAAAAATTGCCCACTCGTTGTATGCTCATGATCGATATGATTGAGGAAGATGCGACAAGAAGAGTAAACCAGTTTGGATTTATGACTTATGAGAGAAGCTCGCATTCTGCGAGATGCGATTAAATCGACGTAACTCAATTATCAATAGCAGGCGTGAAGGTTAACGGCGTGACAAGTTTGAAAGGATTTCTCGGCTACCGACACTTTCCTTGGACGATAGATTCCTGTCGATTTATCTTCGCTCTGATATGCCCGTTAGATTGTACATGACGCGCAACGGGCAAATCCGTGTTGTATGGGACGCCTTCGAGGCGCCTTCCTATCGAAATAAAGGACCTTAGGAAATCAATTTCGCTCTTAACATGGTAATGTAATGTTCCCGCATTGCGCAACGCTCTCGATCAAACTCAACCGATCGATCGACATGATAGAACTGACTGAGTGTGACGTTTCACTGCCTCTACATAATTATACGAGGCATCCAATCTTCATAAGGTGTGACGGATAAAATCATTCAACTTTGATATAAGCATCACAAAAGCATTACAAATTTTTATCTATTTTCTTTCGTATTCTTTTCTATCACAAATTTATTATGTTTCCTTCCAATGAAATTGTCTGTCGTGCTACATACTTTTTTAGTTCTCTCGATTTCACTTGCCAATTTTAAAACGGAACGTTTATAGTCATTTGACAAAGCCATTTGTTGAATGTAATGTTTCATAGTAAATACGTATTACTTTAGCGTTGAGTAAGTATCGCATTTCGCATTGTTAAAAGTTCCACGGTGTCCTGGGGTCATGTTCCCTTTACTTTGCTGTTTGTATAGCGCGCAAAAGGAGCTTAAGAAAACAGGCACACAAGCTGGCGGTCTAAGATGCTTGTCCATATTTGCTCACAAATACCTCTGGTAGTTTAGTTTGTTGATACGCTTGATTCTTGCGAAAGCGACTACAGAACAAATGCTATCAAATTCACTAATGAAAGGTAGTTATGCTTGCTAAGTTTTGTTTTGCATCGAATATAAAATTAATGATTCATTTAAATTATTACATAAATACAATTATCCACAGAGACATTGTTTGACTAACATTCACTAACGACGGAACGTACCTCAGAAACTATTTGCTCTCTACCGTGTAATATTGTGGAAATTAAGGGAGCTTTGAGAATTAAAAGTGTTCAAAAGTGCAAGGAAAACTTTAGATCCTAAATGGTGAAATATGAAAGTCAAATGTTTATATTAAATATATAAAGATACTTATCATACGATTTGTAGTAATTAATGATGCCAATTAAATTATAACTGAACTTAAATCATAAATTAAACGTAATGATAAACACGAGAAATATTTCATTATTTATTGAATTGTTCAACGGTTGACTACACATCATTTCCTTTTACCATTTGATACTCAATCACTGACCAATATATTTGTCGTATCTTGTCTTTCGAAAGAGGGACAATAAATTCTTTATTGCGGTCAACGTGTTAAATGAGAAATCTAGCCCATGTTGACCCAATATTTGCCAGCAGGATGCGCGCACGCCATGCGTGTACACAGATGTGTTATAATGAAGACAAATGAGCGGAATTTCAGGCAGAATTTACAGCACAACGATATTTAACACATCCTTAGCAAATCGGTTGTGTGTAATGATTGAGTTAGCGATGAAAGATGGACAGCAGCAATCTTTCTGACATGTTCTTACCAAACAACTTGGCAGGCAATACAAATACGCGCATACTTAATGGAATTTAAACGTGTTGGAATGATGAGTGAATTTCTTTCTGGCCTTGTTATTGCTGTTGTCATAATTAGTGGAGACGATCGAAGAGGTAACCGCCCAGCACGAGTCCCGTCCGATCGAGCTGTGCACGAGCATGTTTCGGATGTTAGATTTACGATAGCGCATCCCTTCAAACAACGTCTCTCCTGGTGCTGTAATTAATTTCTCATGCCGCTACAAACAAATAGAAATTCATTCTGGCAGCTGCTCTAACGGTGGTGCGAACACCTTTATGCTCTCGTGCTCGTGCGATGAGGTGTTCTCTCCTAACTCTATGTCGCACCGTTTCCCATAAACTTTCCCTTGATTTCCACGCGTTACGGATGCCGTTCTTGAAGCCTTGCGTAGGAACAATGCATCCTGTGCCAAACACATCTTACGTGTATGGCATGCGGTCCTTTGTCGAAAAGCACTGGCTGATTTCGGAATGTTTAATATACCAGATTATTGATTTCTGTAGTAATTAATTTAAAGCGAAGAATGAAGCTAAAATTGGTATATTCAAAGAAATTGCACGAATATTCTTTACTTGAACTCTCTCATGAAAATTATGAGGTAAAGTCATTTTAAACGAAGTTAACATTCTGGTTGTAATCAAATTAAATTTCTGAAAAAAAAACCCTTAATATTTATCCTTTATTAACTTGTAACGAAGGAATTTCCAACCATGAAGATTGTCTTTAAAAAATCTCTTAATAAAGTAGGAAAATTGTATACCAGCTTTATTTCATTCCGATTTGTACTGGTTATACTACGCGCTATTTTACCGAGGTACATTTATTTTGGGTATTGTTTCTGCGCGACGCGACAGTGGCCCGATTTAGAGCGCAGGGCCGCGAGGGAGGGTGTCGCTCGCCTTAAAAAGGGCATTCTATTTGTGGAGGGACAATATTACCGCGGCATCAAAGAGTGCTCTTTGACGGTGTTATAAAGCGCAGTAGTAATTCGTAGGAGGTGAAATTGCGGTAAGGTCAATAGGGTTGTATTGAAAGCTTCTAGTTTCTCGGTCTCGCCGAAGGCAGTCTTGAGTAATTTCGGAGGTCTGTTATATTATCGGAGCAAGCGCACACTTTTTGACCGGTGGTTGGATGCCTGATCAATATTAGTTATTCGAAGGGTCGTTAAAAATTTAAAACGGAAGTAAGTAATGAAGAAACTGGCGCAATTTCCGTCGGGTCGATTCTTTGTCTTCCAAGTGACACGGGACGCCGCGGTCTCCCTTTCTAATTGAAAAGTGCGACGCAAGGGCGACGGCGGAGGCTTTGGTGATATTATCTCGCAGAAGCGATGACTCCATCGAATTCGGGGAGAAGTTGACTGCGCTTGACAGTGAGAAAGAGAAGTTAGGCCAGAGAAGGAATGAGGACTATGTTCGACGGAGACGAGACATCTTTCTGCGGTGTCATCGCCTCAATTCTACCACAGACCGGTTTTACTGTCCTTTTATTTCACGAGTCCACTTACGTACCGAAGCGTCTCCTTGGATAGTGTGTCCCCTCAAAGCGAAATACAAAGTAGCATGCCATTTTAGATAGGACTGCGTGACGAGTCCCTTTTCCTCTACGGCCTTCTCCTTTCGTACCTCGTCTCTTCTCGGAATGGTAGTGCGCTAGTTTGCGACACTTATCACGGCACACTCCCCTGATAACAGTCCTAGATTTGACTCCCTAGTATATTCGCTATAGTCTTATTAATATATCCCTTATCAAGGAATTTTCCTGTAGAAAAGCGTCTACTCAAACCAGCTTGAATTATACATCATCATAAACGGAGTCTTTTCAGCTATTTTTATAAAAGGTGATCTTTTATCAATTTACTAGATCAATTTCAGTATTCAGGAATTATTAAAGCTCCGGGATTAATTAAAGAGGATTTATTAAATGTATCTGAAAGGTGTATTCACGGTATTGTTTGTAAAAGCGAATCCATCAATTACACGCGTGAGCGTTGGTTGTTATTGTGATATTCGATGACGTTCCGTATTCATTCTTGTGGGAGAATTACTTTATTCTTCAACAATGCTTCCCATTTTTACAAGTATTATTCTACCATTGTTGCTGTTATACGTTTTAATAAATATCTATGGGGCACATGGTGCTTATAATAATTGAAACGCCAAAATCAATACTTTCCAATTTATTTGTCAAAAAATGTTAAAGAGAAGCATAATTAATAAAAATATTATTTTGCTATTTAGAAGATTACGATTTTCGTAATGTCAATTATTATCCACGATTTGTCGAACTGCTTTTCGAATTCCGATGTACACCGGCATTTTCAGGGATGACGAGTTTATAAAGGAGTGCTTTAAAGAGTAGAGTGATGTGCGAACCCTCGAGAACAGTGCCGATAGCCTATTGGTGTCATCATATCGTATCGAAACAATGCGGAACTGGCTTGTGCAAAGGGCGTTCCACGAGTAGTTCGGAAATTTGTCGAGCACCAATTGCGGTCCATGCTCTGCCGCTATATCCTGGACTACATACGTTCCGCGTGCTTTTGGCTTACAAAGTATGCCGGGTTTGCATACTTCAAAGTCACGATTGACCCTCGTAAGCCCGGCTTACAGGGTGATTCATTTACCTTTGAGGTCTTCACTATCGAATGCCATTTTTTTAATCAGATAAACATATAGATTTCCATTTATTATATGTATTCTGTCGATTGTACCTTCAATATTTATGTATGATTAAAATATCGAGTTAATTAGTAATTATTCCCTGGTTAATTTATAATGATTCAAAGGTGAGATTGAATCACCGTGTATCCCTAGCCGTCTCTTCGCATCGAGTGCTCCCGTCACGATTAGAACAATTCGTCATCAATCGTGTGTGGCTCCATTGTCCTCGTGCGAGTAAAAGGCAACCTTTTCAGGCATGGTCTAACTACACGTGCCATTGGCTTCTTTTGTCATACACGCCTCGATAACATTCTATACTCAACGCCGTTTTAATTCAATTTTCTACCGTCCACTTTCCCGCATACCGATTTCTCTGTTATTCTCTTGTCTTTGAAATAGTGCAATTATTTTTTACATGGAATGTGTGTATTTTAATAGTTGATTCCTGGTATTTTCTTATTGTTAGGTTACTGTTGATTACTTCACAATTACACTGATCAAAAATTTAGTGATTTTAGTAAGACACGTTCTTATCAGTTTTCACCTCAAGAATTTTCTATTTCAACTTACCTTTAATTATACATACAACTTCACACACAGAAATTTTTGTCAGTGAGGGTTAAACGGAGGTCATGCTTTCAACGTGTGTAAAGCGGCACGAGAGTTAAAATCCACGATCAACTAGCCCTGGCTTTTGCGCTGCCGCTGCTGAGTCGAGAGTCCTTGACGATGAAAGTTCATCGATTGCGTTGTGTGGCTCGTTAAGGTCGCCAAAAAGGGTCGGAAGTGGCTCGAAAAATGCATATTTCCTGACATGTAATACTACAGCAGAATGCGAAGGTGTGTTTGTGGATGCTTTTGCCCACGCTGTGAGTAAATTAAACGCGTTCGCTTTCGCTGACAGTGTAGAGGGAGCTGTCTGAACAGGAAGTGCGCGTGCTTGTATATATGTAGCATGGACGCATTATGTCTCGAGTGCGGTCAAGCTTTTTTCTCGCCCTGATCCGCCTACGGCTAGGGATCGTAATTAACCCGTCAAAACGAACTTCACTCATGCGGCTCGTAAAGGTGCTCTCGGATTTTCCTTCAGAAAAAATGTTAACTTTTCAGATGATGGACTATCTCTATCTTTCTCCTTTCATCCACAGATCCACGGTGGTTAAACGGCGGAGATATACACTGCAATTATATCTTCCCTCTCTCTCTCTCTCTCTCACTCTCTCTCTTTTTCCCCCGCTTCACACGGAAGAGTTAGCGATAGTTAATTAAGTTCCAACCGCTTGCAATTTAGAAGTCTGCTTAATTAAATGTTGCAACAAACTCGTAGCAGCTAGAGCGTTATATCCGGTATTACGTGTGCCGTGGATTTGTTTATCGTTGCTGGGATGTTATCAAAGAATGAAATAGTAAAGGCGTCATTAACGGGCGGGAAATTAATAACATTGAAAAACATATACATTTACTGTATTTGAGGATGACTAACAAATGCGATGGCTCATATGAGTAATCGTCAAATAATTTCGTATTAATTAGATAATTATTATGACATATTCTAATTTTCTTCTAAACTTGTGAGACTACAACGATATAACAAGAGTTTGCATAAGAATTTATACGGATTCCATAATGATTGAATCACGGCAAGCGAGTTTTAGCAAAAACATCGCCACCTACTGGAGCATATGTTGTTAATGGTTATTTCGTTTCAATCGATACAGTAACGGAATTAATTCTCGCGCGGAATATCCCGAGTGAGCCGAAATAGAATTCGTGGTTTACGTCGTGCGGGACGAGGTGTATGATTTTCGATATAATTAATCATTCCGGATATACATTAGCTACTCCATTCGGCTCTTTTGAAGTTTCTCCGGCAGAGTCACACGTTTGCCAATAACATAAAATGTTGAAACGTAATTTTAAAGCTTAGTATATAAAAGTGTCTGTATTTGTTG
Source organism: Ectemnius cavifrons (assembly GCA_964023945.1). NCBI lineage: Eukaryota > Metazoa > Arthropoda > Insecta > Hymenoptera > Crabronidae > Ectemnius > Ectemnius cavifrons. The sequence goes on along the minus strand of OZ030375.1, from coordinate 16,096,441 downwards.
GTACTACGTTACACTAAACATGATTAGAGGCATATAATATGCACTGAAAAACTATTTGTCGTGCCTGCCATCCCGTTCAGTGTCTGTAAATATAAATGAACTGTTTCAATAATAAATTAACATTCGATAGAAAATTCGTAGTAAGCGTAACTTCTTCAGAAGATACGCTTTGATAGTGCAATTTTTTTGACAGTGGATAATCAGTAGAAAGTGCATGAACATCCAAAGTGCGAAATAGAAGGAATTGAAAAAGAAATTGGTAAGAAAGTAGTCGTGGTTGCGCAGCAATAATTACGCCTTATTCTACTTGATTGGCGCGGCCTCTCTTCACACTAGAGCATTATTTTTTTCTATCTCCAATGGAGCAATATTTCTAAGTATATTTCAACAGAAGGTGAAATCGATAGTATATGTTAGTAAGCGATTTTCGATATAATTAATTATTCCAGATATACATTAGTTACTCCATTCGGCTCTTTTGAAGTTTCTCCGGCAGAGTCACACGTTTGCCAATAACATAAAATGTTGAAACGTAATTTTAAAGCTTAGTATATAAAAGTGTCTGTATTTGTTGGTACTACGTTACACTAAACATGATTAGAGGCATATAATATGCACTGAAAAACTATTTGTCGTGCCTGCCATCCCGTTCAGTGTCTGTAAATATAAATGAACTGTTTCAATAATAAATTAACATTCGATAGAAAATTCGTAGTAAGCGTAACTTCTTCAGACGGTACGCTTTGATAGTGCAACTTTGTTGACAGTGGATAATCAGTAAAAAGTGCACGAACATCCGAAGTTGCAGGAGGTTTCTTGGCGAAGCTGTGTTTCCAGAGAGTGAATAGGTGAACGCACGACTATGCCACACACAGACTTTCCGACGCTTATCGTTGCGCCAGGATGTTGTACCTCCGGAGGCCGCGTATACCGCATGCAAGCGCATTCGTAAATCATTTGGCGTTAAATGAAAAATCCGCCGTGCGGTTTTGCCTTTAACGGGGTCAGCCATCCGCATTATCGATTGTAGTGATCGGGCTCGCAGTTCTATCGGAACGCTCTCTTGTTGGCTTATCGTGTGGCACACGTGCAAACTTCTCTGGACTAACATATTTTTATCGAAACTAATATATAAAAACTCTAGAAATTTACTGGAATATAAAAAGTAGTCTTTGAAACTACTGAACACATTTGGAGAGTTCCTTCGCTGTGCGAATGATGTACTTCTTCTTGAATAACATAGGCTATACAGTATTACGCTTTGACAAAAGGGGGATGAAGAATGGGCAAAAATGTGGAAAAAGTCGAGAATTTCGTATGCGCCCGTGGTGCGTTTCTATGATCATTTATCATACACCAACTTTATCTTGCTGGCTTCCTTGGGGTGGAGGTCGCATTTCTCGTATTTCTTGTACAGGCGATCCGCTCTCGCCTTTGAATCATTACTATTAACTATAAACTACTATAATATAAAATAAGATAGGACAAATAATCTAGCAATTTGAATGAAACAAATATTTCTCAGCATATTTCAATATCATATTCTATGCGCAACACGTCTAATTAAAAGTTACATAATTCACCTTCCACATTGCTAGCCCGAATATAACATCCACGCGAATTTCAAACAATCCATAGATTCAGCTTAGCATAAACTATAAAAAATATATATCCTGATAATAAATCTAATACAACTACCAACTGGACGAGTCTGACTAGATTCGACTAGTATAGCATATATGTGTACGCATTGCCGATCAAGCCATTGTCTCTCATCGCTGCGGGAATTGCAAGCGGCTGAGACATAGAACTTCCTTCTTCACGATAAAAAGAAATAGAACATTCATGCTATTTCTGCTGTAGCCAGATGGAAATGACAACTGCTCTACCGTTTCTCCAAGTGCACCGTCGTTTCGATTGCCGTGTGCTTCAGGGGAACTGAAGCGGAATTGAATTTAAGTGATGTTGCACGTACGAGAGACATTTTATCGATTGACAGCTTGAAGGTCACTAGATTCCACTAGATCCATGGAGACGATACATTTGCCACTGGAGGATTATGGAATATGGGAGAACACATCCTGGGAACTTGTGACTTCCGGTCATTTATGTAGCTGAGATGTGTGCTTGTACTATGTGTTGTTGAAGATTTGATTCTTTATCAGTGTATAAATGAGTGAAAATCTTTGGGAAATTTTATTGATGCACTTTGTTCTTTGAGAATCTGCCGTGGAATAAAACATGAAAGGATTATTACAGAAAAACACTGATAAATATACAAACATGACAAATTGAAATTATTATAGAGAAACTCGAAAATAACAAATTATTAAACTTTAAAGATTAATTCAATATGTGTATATCAAATGTATGTGTTTTTGAATTTGTGTTGCAGTACAATAAGAATAATATTAAAGTCGATTAAATTGACGATCAATGAAAAGCCCCTTTGGAAAAGTCAGCTTCAAAAGGGTTGCAGTTGCCTTTGAAATTTGAGTTTTTAAGTGGATTTCGTTCGAGCGTGCGCTTCCGAGTTTCATATTACGAACTTTGACCTCTTTTACACAGTGACATTAGTATACCAAAAAGCAGACGAATTGTAAAATGTATTTGATCCTTAATAAAACATCGAATATAAAAGTTGTGGAAAACTAGAAATCAATAGTATTGAATTTCAATATTAAAATGCTCCTATGCTTGTTGATAGATCATAAGAACAATTTTGTTCGATTAAGACTATTCGACCATGCATTAATTTTCTTGAAGCTGGTTGATTACAATAGACGTGTATTACAAAGGATCTTGTCGTCTACCAGCTTGACTTGATAACAGTCGGTAGTTCAAAGTTTGTATCCGAGCGCAATATCGCCGTGGCATCCACTACTAACACGAGGAACTTGCTACTGGAAGCTTATTGTTGCTATACTGGCTTCAATCTGACGGAAATGAAACGTATCAGGAGAATGCGGTGTATGCACAGCCATGGTTACTAGCTAGCTGGAACTCAGGCTTGGAATCTCCGTTAACATGACATTGACATCGACTTCTCACACGGATGATTTATCCTCGGATACTCCCTGTTTATCTTCCTATTTGTACGTCTATTGAATCCTTACAACGATTATCTATCTATTTCAGAGAGATTTAACAAGCAACTCAGTTTATACGGAATGATTCTTATACAAAAAGTATTATAATCTACTCACAACAATCTTTTAACAATTGTCTTCGTTTGAAACTTCTTCTGTGCCAATATAATAAGCCCGCGCATTTTGCGATTTCGTCCTTTTTCAGACAATAGATCTTCCCTCTTTCGAAACGATCTTTATCTCGGTGATGATCCAAACCCAGCAACGCCAGGGACCGAAAAAGCGGCTAAGGAGCGGCTGAAGGCACGCAAAAGAATCAGCGAGCTGAAGAAACGGCGGAAAGCAATGCAGAAGAGGAAACAGAAGCAGGTCTCAGAGAAGTCGTTGTCGGAAACAGCGTCGCCGGTGACGGGTACTGGGTCCCTCAATGAGACAGTAATGTCAAGATTGGACCTCAGCTGTATTATGAAAGCCCGCAAGAAAGGATTCATAAAGGCTCCTCACGTAGAGAATGCTTATCCTGCCAAATATACCAGGTACATACCAGATAAAAAATCTTTATCTATTGTAATAAATATTTAAAGTGACAAAAAATGTCAATAGTTCAAACGACTCTTTTTGAAACTGACATATTTAAATTAATATCGTTTGGTAGAATCCTTTGTTAAATGAGTTTTGTTAAAGCAGTCGATTTGCGTGTTCCAAAATTTATACATCGATATTCTGTGCACGTTGTAAAATATTGCCGTGCAATAGCATACCAGGATAGAACCAATCGTCCTTTTTACTATCTCATCACGGGGCCACGATTTTATCGACGCTCGATTACCCGGAGATTAATTCAGCCGCACATACGTGACTGAGCATATTCCACATGTGTTTTTACAGGAGAAAAAATGTCCTGCCACCATATAATCGGTATCTCGTGGCGGTTTATGAGTGCGTGGAAGGTCACGTTTTCGAAGACTCGACAACGGACCGAGTTTTCTGCAGTGACGGCACTTGGCTCGGTGTTCTGCCGCGATGCTTCGAGCATGGCAGTGAGTATAAAGAAAATTCAATCGTTCACACGTGTAACAGTTTTTTCTTCCCCATCTTCCAAACGAAATTCTCACAAGAATAGTTAAAGTGATGTGGTTTTCGCGAGACACTTGGAATTTCGATGTTTTTTCTTATCTTGTTAATTTTTTTCAAATATTAATTGGTTTTTGACATAATCTTGTACAGGATTTTATGATCTCTACCTAAGATCGGTATGAATACTCTTGTTGAATACTTATCGCTACTTGTAATATAGTTTGGAGATTGCGTCTGTCGAATCTTTGTACTGAATCATCGGGCTGTATGTAAATGAAAGCAGATATGTTTCAGTTTATGTCGTCAATGACTATAGTTTATGGTCTACACGTGGCCTTGACGGCGGTTTGACAAGCAAAGAAATATTGGGGGCCCTTATTTCCAACATATATCATCGAACATTTTGGCGGCTCTATCAAGGACACTGATGATAGCATACTCTCTAACAGTCGTAGCTTCGAAGTTTTCGTAACACGAATATTAATATATAATAAGTATTTTGGTCCCAAAATGATTATTTCCAAAATATAACAACTACAGTTAGTTTATTTCATGTGTTTTCCAAGGAAATATAGACAATGAATTCTGTCGTAAGTTCATACTAGCTGTCATTTGTATTAGCTAAATTTTATTAGTTAATGTGACGAAGATAAACACGCGTTAATCATAATTCAAAATATTGCATAATCGACTTACTCTTTTTCTGTCACAATTGGTGAAAGCGTGGTAGAACAGTTAATAAAGGAAAAAAGTACATTCATACATACAGACAAGGTATATTTTCAGTTTTGAATTTTCATCGCTAACAATGGTGCTACTGGTCGCTGTTGCGGCAGAGGCGCGTCATTGTCATATAACGCATTTTGTGCACGCCAACTATGCATCACGGCTTTTGTTTCAGAAGTGGCATTAGACAGCGTGAAGCGTTGCAGCGAAGACAAGGGAGGATGCGAACACATATGCGAAGACACGCCGACCGGCACAAAGTGCTCCTGTTTCGACGGATTTAGCGCGAAAGGCTCTTCTTGCATAGGTAATATCGTCTCCACAGTAAATCTTACAAATTCTACATAATTCCTCTTATCAACATAGAATCTACCGAATATTTCATAAATCTAACATTATAGACGAAGGTTTCCAAAATCGTAAAGATTGCTTGCATCACATATTTGAAAACTGTGATTTAATAATCAGTGCAATTTTAACAAACATTAATTTCCAAGATTATGAACATGTGTCAATGTTATCTTCAGTAATGTATTTTATTTCTTTATTATAATGCTAAATTATAGGAAACAGGAAGTCGTGTTTATTGATATTCCGTAGCTTCCGTAATACAATTTCACGTATTATATGTATCGTCGAGCGGTGGCAGTAAATCGTCGGATTTCTGAAATCCCATCGCTCGGGAATTGAGATATAGCGCGTGCCTGTGTTACGAAGCCCCGTGGGAGGATAAGGTCGCGAGGGAAGCTTACGATTTTTTATCCCTAAAATCTATGTTCTTCGCTGGCACTGCGATAGTTCTTCTCTCCCTACGAATTCTCAGTGATCCAAAGGGCAGGAAAGTCTAAAGTTGAGGCTGCGCATAATCCAACCGAGTGGTAAAAAGGATCATGTAGCCTTGGAATAAATGAACCCCTCCTCGAAATTCAACGCCTTCTCATGCAGCAGGACAAAAAAAACAAAGCGAAATCATGTGTTCTTTTTTTAAATCGAAGCTGATCATCAATATTCCCCATAACGATCGTTTCTATTCATATAACTTTATCCGCAATAATTAAACCACGCAGGAAAGCTTTCGTATCAATTTTCAGATTTATTACCGAAAGTATGATATTACAGATTCGGAAGAATCGTTTTAGTTTCAAATCATATATTCAAAGAATCATTATGTAATTATATCATTTCAATCTTCCTCGTTATATTTTTAACTCCCTGTGTTAGGAATGAAATCGTTGCTAATATTTAATGTTAATTTAATGCGATGCGCCTAGAAAATAGTACTTAAGCATAACACTATAAATATTCTACACCCAAATGACACACTGGGACTGAAAAACTTTCGGAAATCCTACTTTGGCCAGGGTGGCTCATTAGTGTACATTTCATCGCGCTCGTAAACATGGTATCTTTACATCTTCTTACGAGCTGCGGTTTCACCGAACAGTGATTACGGTGCGACAACGAGTGCGAATGCGATTTTAACAGCCACCATTAGGAAGGCTAGCGGGCGTTGGTCTGGCGATGGAAATTGAGTACGTAGGTGCCAGTGGCATTGTATGTTAATCAGCATCTCCATGAAGGTAACCGCGACTGGTATCGAAGTACGATTCAAGTGTAACTCTTGTATCGCATTCGAACTATCTCTCAATACTGAACACGAATCTTCGTGACAATAATAATCGCTCTATAAACTGTAATTTACAACCTTGGAGAAACTATTATTAGGATCGTTGGAAGATCGATTCTTGAATATATGGCCGTGCAATTCGAAGACGATTTTCCCATTACGATCTGATATTCACGACGTTATTGATGATGTATTTAGTAACAGCATCTTATATTTGTGTATCGAGAAAATCAAAGGCAATTCGTATTGGTATATATTAATAGAACTAGAAAAGTAAACTGTGAATGTGTTTACATAGCATATTCCATTGGGTGTGATTTAGGGAAACGTTTCTCTTACTCACGCGTGGGAGTGATTTATGTTTCTTGATAGATGTGGACGAATGTGCGGAGGGTACAGCGGGATGCGCCGAAATTTGTCGCAACGAGCCGGGCTCTTTTCACTGTGAGTGCCGACCGGGTTACCAGCTTGGGGCAGATGGTAAATCATGTCAGGGTGAGTCCCAAAATCGATACGTTTCCCAGGGACAATATACTTTAACCATCCTGGTATTTGTAAATTGCCTTTAACAGAGTGCATCGATTTATATATATGGATTGTCTATAGCTTTATTTAGAATTCGAAAGAATTCACTTTTTATACTGTACTTAATTCCTCTCTGTTACTCAATTTTTCTTAGCTAACACTATGTTTTCGTTGCTAGCAATATTTTTTGGGCGGTGAATTTTTAACGCTTCCTTAACTTCGCTAATAGAGTTTCGCCAGTGCATAATTGTGGTTTTAATAATTAGCTTGAACGGCGACAGTATGCGTTGATTATAAGTTCCGTGAGTTCTAGGCCGTAATAAAATCGGTATGAACGCTCGCTCCCTTATTAAGGTAAGTGTTTAGGGGATGAAGCTTCTGCAATAGCATTATCCTTCCATCGGCCCAACGAACAAGCTTCCAACGAGTTTAACCTCTGCATGCTCGTATAAAGAGTTTCGAGGGTGACGCGAAAACTCATTTAAACCTCGTGACAGATTAATCTAATCTCCGAGCACCTCGCCTTCCCTATACTTTCTATTTTCCGCCCCCACAGGGATGCGCGTATCCGAAAATCCGCCGAAAAAGTGTTCCACTATGTGCACGTGCTGGCAGTTCTACACTTGTGATTTTGCGATCGAAATGCACAATTTTCCTTTATGGAAGCACGCGCATATATGACTAAAAATCGGTGTTTACTGCAACTGGACATTTTTTTTTTTCGCCGGGATTACGGGAAATCCCAGCTGTGCGTTCGGCGTGATATAAAAACTAATGGATAACAGAATTTCTAGTCAAGATATTCGAAATTTTGCCAGCAATATTAATCTTTCACAATAAACTAAAGGTAACAATATATAAATGTAGAATAAATACCCTTAACATTATAATTCTATTATACTTCCGCTATAAAATTGCTTTTCCGGGACCAAGTGAATAACTGTGTCCAGGATCAATACCAACAGCATCATTAATGCCCGAAGTATTTCTCTCTCGAGTTGAATGTCCGGAATGCCTATTACGAAACTGGTTTTTGGCTCGAGCTCAAGTAGATAGTAACAATAGTAAGAGAGTAGTTGGGAAACGAATTTTCTTTTCTCGAGATATCTCGCGAACTTTCTCATGGGTTGTGTTCTTGTTCTCGGTCAGATATTAACGAGTGTCTGCGGAACAACGGCCATGGTCCTTGCCAAGGCACTTGCGTCAATCTCGAGGGAAGCTACGAGTGCAGCTGTTCAGATATTTCGGGTCACAAACTAGCAGCGGATAATCATACTTGCGAGGACATTGACGAGTGCGCGGAAAATAACGCTGGATGCTCTCACGTTTGTCTCAATACACCTGGCAGTGTTTTCTGTCTCTGCCCGGATGGATTTTACTTGACGGATGATTGGAAAACTTGCGAAGGTAAATAACGGTTGTAAAATAAACGGTTCCATGAAAGGTGGTGGACGACCACCCTTCAAATATCAGCCGCATCGTTTCACTCAAAAAATAAAAACAATATCGTGGCTCGCTTCTCCAAAACTAAATTGGATTTTACCTATAAACGCGGGAAAATTCTTGTTTGTTAGATGTGAATGAGTGCGAAAATGTACCGAAGGTGTGCATCGAAGATACCGATTGCGAAAACACCGTGGGCTCGTATAGGTGTATTAGTAAGCCGCAGAAGATGACAAAGTTGCTTCAGGACGAGGATTACGACACCAAGGATGACGAGGGTGACGATGATTACGATGAGGGAGGAATCACAGAGATACCAGGAGCACAGAAATGCGAGGAAGGATTCAAGCATATCGAAAATGGAGAATGCATTGGTAAGTGTTACTATCATATTTTCATGTTAGAATACTAATTTAAATAAATTCCTATCTTTTATCTTTATTGCAATAAATGTAATGTTAAACTTACTACTAAAATAAATAACAAATAAAATTTTATAACATTTCCTATTTCTCTGTCTTTTCTCTTCCTTTCCACATTTTTCAGACACAAGTAAAGTACTTTCTCGAATCAGACAATTTCTCGTAGAATTTGAGAAGTCTGGCATACAAATGATGGGAGAATTTCTGTTCTATTCCAGATATAGACGAATGCGTGGAAGGCGACCAGGGTGAACCACACGGCTGCGAGCACGAGTGTATAAACGAGCCTGGGGACTATTATTGCGTGTGTCGTGAAGGATACGAGCTTCAAGAGGATGGGATGTCTTGCAAAGATGTCAACGAGTGCCAGGGAACTCCAGAGCCATGCTCGCACATCTGCTACAACAGCGAAGGTTCCTACTCTTGTGCATGCCCGGTGGGATTCACTTTGCAGTCGGATAATGCGACTTGCATTGAAGGCAGAACCTGTTCATCTCAGTCTAGCCGGTGTTCCCACGACTGCCGGAATACGGAGAATGGACCAACCTGTATTTGTCCGTCAGGTTATCAATTACTCGAAGACGGTCTTACTTGCTCGGACATCGACGAGTGTACTTTCAACCGGTGTTCTCATTCTTGTCAGAATTCGCAAGGTAGCTTTGAATGCAGTTGTCCCGACGGACTCGAATTAGACAAGGATGATAAGTTCAATTGCACGGACCTGGACGAATGCACACGCGATGGTCACAATTGCGAGCACGAATGCGAGAATACTTACGGAAGTTACCTGTGCATCTGCCATGTTGGTTTCATTTTAAACAGTGACGCCAGGACTTGCTCCGATGTGGATGAGTGTCTGACCAGTCACCATAAATGTTCGGATATTTGCATTAACACCCTTGGTAGTTACGAGTGTTCTTGCTCGCCCGGATACGAGCTTTCAGAGGACGGCTATGTTTGCCGAGATGTGGACGAGTGCTCGAATGCACAGTTGCACGATTGCTTGCATTTGTGTATCAACGAGGAAGGCAATCATCGATGTGCTTGTCAGCCTGGCTATACCATTGCCAATGACTCCAAGAGTTGTCAGGATGAAAATGAGTGTGCGGATGGCACGCATCAGTGTTCTCACGAATGTCTTAATACTCCTGGATCTTACGAATGCACTTGTCCTGTCGGCATGTCCTTGCAAGAGGATCGACGTCGTTGCGATTATATTGATATATGCAGTATTGCCAACTGCTCGCATACTTGTGAGAAGATTCACGACACTTACAGGTGCAACTGTCCAGAAGGCTATGTTCTCGAGGGTGATGGAAGAACTTGCAAGGACTTCGACGAGTGTCTCGAGGACGAACATGACTGTTCCCATGAATGCGTGAATACTCTCGGAAGTTATCGATGCGTTTGTCCCGACGGTCTGAAACTTTTACCGGATGGCCTTACATGCGAAGATACCACTTGCCCGGAAGGACTTCGCCAAGATGGAGAGGACCAATGTCAAGATATCGATGAATGTTTGGAGGATGATCATGAGTGCTCGCATATCTGTCATAATGAATATGGATCGTATCATTGTTCCTGTCCTTCCGGTTTCATTCTAAACGATGATCGATATACGTGCATCCCAGTTGATCCATGTCACAACAATACTTGTTCCCATTCTTGTGTTCCTCAAGAATCCCACTATAAATGCGAATGTCCTTCAGGATACGAACTCGATGAAAACGGGAATCTTTGTATTGATATCGACGAGTGCAAGAATAGAACGAATAGTTGCAGTCACGAGTGCCGAAACGAAGAAGGCAGTTACATTTGTCTCTGTCCGGAGGGTTTCGTTTTAGAAGAAGACAATCGGACATGCGTTGATGTGGACGAATGTACCACGGATGCTCACGATTGTTTGCACGGTTGTATCAATTTTCCAGGTGGATTCAATTGTATTTGTCCCATTGGATACACGTACTCATCCGAGGATCATGGATGTAACGATATCGATGAGTGTTTGGATCTTGAACATGGACATAATTGTTCTCATTCTTGTATCAATATTATTGGCTCGTACAATTGTCAATGTCCACCGGGTTGGAAACTCGGCGAGGATTTAAAGAACTGTTCGAAAACTGATGGAGGTTGCGACAGTGATCACGATTGCTCCCACACATGTGAACAGGAGGGTGAAAGTGTTCGTTGCGGATGCCCGGAGGGTTTCGAGCTGGACGACGACGAGAAAACCTGCAAAGACGTGAATGAATGCTTGGAGACTGTTCACGCGTGCACGCACACGTGTCGTAACATCGAAGGTTCCTATTACTGCGAGTGTCCGTCCGGATTTAATCTGAGCGAGGATCAAAGAACTTGCGCGGACATTGACGAATGTTCTTTTCACCATAACGTTTGTTCCCATGATTGCCTGAATATTGTTGGTAGTTTCAAGTGCTCTTGTCCCAAAGGTTACGAACTCGACGATGATGAAAAAACTTGTCAGGATATCAATGAGTGTGATACAAAGTTACACGAGTGTTCCCACGAATGCAAGAATTTTCAGGGTAGTTACGAATGTGTCTGTCCGGACAACCTAATTCTCGACTCTGATAAACAAACCTGTATCCACGATGAGTGCACGGAGCCGAACAATTGTAGTCACTCGTGTGTAAGATTGCGCGAAGGATACAAATGCCAGTGTCCTGGCGGTTTCGAATTAGATGCTGATGGTCTGACGTGCAAGCAAATCGACTGGTGCAACGTAGAGCATGGTTGCTCCCACGAATGTGTCAGTGAAACGGACGGAGCTCGATGTTGGTGTCCAGTTGGCTATTCATTGGCCAAAGATAACAAGACCTGCGATGATAGGGACGAATGCACGGAGCCGAGCACCAGTGAGGTAAACATAGCCTGCAGCCATGTGTGCATCAATACTAACGGCAGCTTCGAGTGCCGCTGCTTTGATGGCTATCGACTGGCGGAGGATGCCAGGACATGCGAGGATATAAATGAATGCATTGAGGACAATGGCGGCTGTTCGCACCTTTGTGCCAATACAGAAGGTTCCGTCGAGTGCGCTTGTCCTGATAATTACAGATTATTGGAGGACGACAAGAAAACTTGTGTCGAGATAGACGAGTGTTTGATAGACAATGGTGGCTGCTCGCATCTTTGTCACTATGAGAATGGTAAAGTGTCATGTTTCTGTCCGTTGGGTATGATTCTCTTGGAAAACGAGACAAACTGCGTCGAGGAAAACAAATGTCTTATCGAGAATGGTGGATGTTCCCACCAGTGCCGTTACGAGGACGAAAAGGTGTCCTGTTTCTGTCCGCCAGGAATGCTTCTGTCGGAGAATAGAACTAGCTGTGTCGAGGAGAATAAGTGTCTCATCGATAACGGTGGTTGTTCCCATGACTGTCATTACCATGACGGTGAGACATTCTGCTCCTGTCCTCGTGGCATGGTCCTTTCGAAGGACGATGTTCTTTGCATACAGGAGAACAAATGTCTGGTTAATAACGGGGGATGTTCGGATATCTGCGCTTTTGCCGACGGTCAGACAAGTTGCGAGTGTCCAGCTGGATTCCAACTATCCAAGGAAGATAACTCCACTTGCTTGGACACGGATGAATGCTTGGAATTCCGTGACAACTGCACTCATAAGTGCATTAACACATACGGTGGTTTCATGTGCGCGTGTAACAACGGCTTTGCGGTAAATCCGACGGAGCCAGCATTCTGTGATGACATTGACGAATGCGAGTCTCAAAACGGAGGTTGCTCGCACTCCTGTTTTAATCTTGTCGGATCATTTCGTTGCTCTTGCCCGGTTGGTTACTCTCTCAACAAGGATAATAAGACGTGTAGCTTAATTGACGGTTGTAAGGAGAACAACGGTAATTGCTCGCATCACTGTCACCATGAAACTGGCGCGAATAAGAGCCATTGTTCTTGTCCACTTGGATTTAGATTGCGCTCGGATGAAAGAACCTGCGAGGACATAGATGAATGCGAAGAGTTCGAGAACGACGTGGAGTCGGGTTGCTCGCACAGCTGCGTCAACACCGAGGGTGGCTATCACTGTGACTGTCCTGTTGGTTATATTCTTCAAGCCGAAGACAAAAAGAATTGTATAGACGTAAACGAGTGTTTGAGTAGTTCACACAATTGCAGTCATAACTGCTTGAATCTTTTAGGCAGCTATCTTTGCACTTGCTACGAAGGTCATTATCTTCATACCGACAAATCCACTTGTTTCGACATCGACGAATGCAGCGATAGAAACGGTGAGTGCTCGCATAATTGTACCAACACAATCGGCGGCCACTTTTGCTCCTGTCCACAAGGATTCGAGCTCTCGCAGGACGAGAGGACGTGTATCGACTTGGATGAGTGCAAGACTGGCAGCGCTGGCTGCAGTCATGAATGCATCAACACTTTGGGTTCCTGGCGGTGTGTTTGCCCGGACGGACATGTTCTTGCTAATAATTCTCGTAGTTGCGTGGACGTCGACGAGTGTAAAATGGAGAACGGAGGTTGCTCGCACGCATGTTTCAATGTTGCGGGTGGTGTACGATGTAGTTGTCCTGTTGGCCTGCGGCTTGACGAGAGTGGCAAGATCTGCGAGGATGTTGACGAGTGTCAAGAGCATAATGGCGAGTGTTCCGATACGTGTGTCAATCTTGAGGGTAGCTACGTTTGTAGTTGTGAGGAAGGTCTTCATCTCGATACTGACGCGAGAACCTGCGTCGACGTAAACGAATGTGACGCAGAGAATGCTGGCTGCTCTCATCTATGCGTGAACGCAAGGGGTAGTTATCGTTGCGAGTGTCCGTCAGGATTTCGTCTAGGAGAGGAAGGAAAAATCTGCTACGATGTGAATGAGTGTCTTGAGAATAATGGTGACTGCTCCCATCATTGTATCAATGAAGAGGGCTCCTACCATTGTGAATGTCCGTTGGGACACGAGTTAAAGGATAAATCCTGCCAGCCAGCCGATCCCTGCGGAAGCAATAACGGTGGCTGCCAGCAAACCTGTACCACTGGGAATGGCACGGCGGTCTGTGCTTGCAGGGAAGGCTTTCATCACGATGAGTTCGATCGATCGAAGTGTCGAGACGTCGATGAATGCACCGGACAACATGGCTGCGATCATCTATGCGTGAACACCCTTGGATCCTTTTACTGCAAATGCAACGAGGGCTTCGAGATGCGAAATTCGAGTTGTGTTGGTAAATACAATTCAGTTACACGCTGTTTACTATCGTCCTTTGCTTTATACGATAGTTTTTCAATTTAGATTTCGTTTATACTGGTTTACTTTAAATCAATTGTCGATCGTCCCAAAGTTGTTATATGTATGACTCAATTAATAGTATATAGATTCAGGGATAAATTCAAGATTAACCTAGTAATTCATTGCGTATAATTTGTATCGGTGAATTTATACCGGTTCTCGGACTAGTTAATGATTATCATAATCTTACTACGCCTTTGAGTGTTAATTATATATCAGCACGTAATTATTTAACTGTCGGAACTGTCAATACCTTATTTCTTTATTATCCCTTCTCCGCGATGCGAGTAAAAGTCCTTGCATCAATTATCTCGCTTATACAAATGCACACATACAACTATAATTCTGCTCGATTCAAGTACTTTACTGGCATCGTGGAGAAGCCCTTTAATAAGAAGAACATGCAAGGATACGATTCTTTGACACTAAGAGCGATAAATAGAGGAAGACACGTCAGTGATTAATAATCACTTTTAGATATCGATGAGTGCATGGCCGGCATGTGCAGCAAGCACAAATGCATTAACACTGAAGGCAGCTTTCATTGCGAGTGCGACGTCGGATATCGCTGGCAGAACGACGCGTGCCTCGGTTCGTACTGAGTGTTTTCTAATAACGAGGACTTCTTATATTTCCATTAATTCTAGCCTACTTTACGCAGATATCGACGAATGCTTCGAGAACGCGCCGTGCAAAGAAAGATGCGTTAATACGCCGGGTTCTTATCGCTGCAGTTGTTCGCCGGGTTTTCGTTCGCAAGGAAATGACTGTGTAGGCAAGTCGCTATATTATCTTCGCTCTCCGTATTTTAAATAAACTCATTTCAATCTCGTTTTATTAACTTTTAACGTCTCACCAACTGGTCTGTATCTTTTATCCATGCTAACATTATTCTTTCGGTCAGATATCGACGAATGCGGGTGGAACAATGCCGGCTGCAGTCAGGATTGCATCAACACTGTGGGCTCGTACGTGTGTGCTTGTCGATCAGGCTTCGTTCCGAACCAAAGGTACGTTTATATCCAACATTGAAAGCTTTTTTCTATACTCTAACAATCAACGTCGCTGCACAGAAGCCGTGGGAAAAATAATTATTGTTGGAAACCTCCGCCTTTTTTTTTTTTTTTACCTTTTCAGAAACAGAAGTCAATGCGAGGATGTAAACGAGTGTTTGACCGAAAACGGAGGCTGCGAGGACGCGTGTATCAATACGATTGGAAGTTACTATTGTACCTGCGGAGAGAATTCAGTGTTGGCTGCCGATGAAAGAACGTGTATTTCTTCGGAATTAAGATGCCGTGCGATGGAAGCACCTTTACACGCCGAGGTAAGAACTACTTTTATTCTACCAAATAAAAATAACAATATAAGCGATGACACATGTTGGTATTCTTGAATTATACAGATTAGATGCCCAGGACACTCTTCGGGTGCTTTGGATTATCCACACGGAGCACGTTGCCACATTCGATGCCGAAGAGGATTTCGACTTGAGGGTCCTCACACGCGTTATTGCATCGTAGGTGGACGCTGGAATGGAAAAGAGCCGGTTTGCACACGAGAATTACCTCTCACCGACACCCACTTCCGTTTGGATACCCAGCCAGGTTAGTATAGGGTGAAATGGTAATAATACCTCGTATTATGTATTCGCAATCGACTCGCCCGACAGCTTGTCGCGACAGTAGCGCACTATTTTGTTCATAGCTTTATGCAATTTACTTTCCCCACTCAAATCAACCTGTTCTCTCAATTCATACAAAGTGGGGTTACAGAGTTTCCTCTATACAATTAACAATAAATAATTACAGTTCCATGTAACGATTTAATTCGATTGAAATTATGAATTCTCCTATAGAATATCATTTATTTCGTTTATTTGAAATAATTCAGCAGAGTTTTCTGGTCAATGAAGATTACCGCGTTTTATCCCAATTGGTTAAGAGGGACTTGGATGAATAAATGGGAGAGTTGCCAGTTTCGTAGCTTTGTGAAAGTTTTTTTTTTTCCCCCCGGCGATATGTATTAATTAATTAAGCAATTAGCCGAAATAGGGCTTAATAATAAAAAGCGCGGTACCAAAGGTTGGTAGTTAAAGAGGCCATGCGTTGCTGTCAGAACTTAACGAGTTGGCCAGTCCGAAGGGTGGGAAGGTCTGTCGGGGAGAGGTGGTGCATTTCACGTTTTTACGTTTCATTTCCAGCGGCTTGTTACTCTTTATCCGCCCGACACTTTGCATTTTTTTGCCGCACTCCGCGTTTTACACTTTTTTTCACGCGACTTCCCACTAATGAGAGGGAGAGACAGTGCGAGCTCCACCCTTGCTGACTGCTGTGTTAAATGCGCTAATAATACATGCTGTCATCATCAGTAACACCAAAGCAAACATGACAAACAAGGGTCGGAAGTTGCTTATTTCAACAAGTTTTTCATTCGAATCTTTGCAGTCTTTGGTTTCAACACTTTACATATCGTGAATAGATTGTTATCTATTCTGTAAATACAGAATTTTCTCTTGTAGATTACGTAGAGTTCATACACACATTACTGATAAATTCAAGAGTTCGTATATTAATCACGAATCATTATTAATCGTGGGCGTAAGTATACTATGCATAAACTTTCATGATCTAGTTATGAAAATTTATAAAATTGGATGCTCCAAACTTGACGTAAACTTGATGAGCAAAGATTGCTCGTCAAGTTTAAACCTATCTTTATGCTCGGGGATTAGTTCCTCAGTGTAAAGGGGGAGATCCCCATGGTATTATATCATGTCAGTCAAAGTGTAACGGGCTGAGACTTATAATTCCATGTTACATTGCTCTTGGGACCGCACGTTTAATAACAGGCTTCGTCACTTTAGACACGCCAAGGCCCTTCGTGAGGTGTCCCCGGGACATGGATGTCGAGTTACCAGCGGACCAGAACACAATCCGCGTTTCATTCCCCCAGCCAAAGTCCAACATGAACTGGTGGAGGTAAGGATAACGAAATGTAGTCCAAACACATAACTCTGCGCGAGCCAACACTCGAGTTGGCTGGGATTTTAATGAAAAACGTCGCCACCGTTGCGTGCAAAATTCTAGTTCCACATCGTTTGCAAATTGAGATTTGTATCGTTCAACGTTATACGAATTTTTCTTGATCTAATTTTCGTAGTAAAATTCATTGGTCGGTATAAAAAATTCAGACCATTTTTGAAGAATGAGGCAGATGTATATGATTGATAGCAATAAAAGTGGAGGTTTTATTGCATGTCAGGATTTGAATTTCATTCATCTCAGGTAACGCAAAAGAAATTATTCGAGGTAGTTGAATATTATTACACTGCATATGATGGAATCCAATGGAAGATAGGTAGATGATTAATTAGAGTAGAACAGAGGCTCGTGCCTTACTTTGGGGAGTCTTCAGCATAGAACTTCATTAGCTTCAGGGGTAGAACGACTACTGTCTACGACAGCGCCAACAGAGTTTAATCATCACACCAGCATGACTATTCTAATTCGTGCGCATCTCATTTAAACCAAAAAATCGAGTTAACATTATTCTATGCAGTATTCACCGGTGGTGCTTGGTGACGTCATGGAGACAGGAAAGATTAATTTCTTTTCAGGAGATTCTCTGACCTATCCTGTCACAGGAACGGTTTATCTTGCTCCGTAGATTCCCACCGGCAGATGCTCCTTTGCCGTCTGTAGACTACAATGGGAATTCCAAACGAGCTTAAAGGGATTCTGCCGGGAATGCACGCACGTCCTTACTCTCCCCCGGGTACACTCTTGTTTGCCTCTCTATTTACTCCTGTGTTTCTCTCAGACGATCGGACGCGCGCTTCCTCTTCTCTGAGGTAGCTTCCTGCTAGCGAAGATATGTATTCCAGTATCGCTCGACATTGAATGTCAATCAGTGAGGATCATAGCGTCGATGAGAATCTCTATGATAATGAGGTGTCTATCAATCCCCCTTATAAAGGAGTAAGTCTCCCCTGATCCATGTCACATGCCGCTTTTCATTAGGCTGCATTCAAGGTAGCTTGTCGCAGATTTAGAGTCAGTGCGAATCATCTTGAGGAACAGTTATATTGAATACTCAGTATTTAGTCATACGTTCGTCTGGAAGCGAAGGATCAATATTCCTTGAGACACTCTGAAATTCCAATCAATAGGGATAACTTTAATGCGATATAAATTTGATTAATTATTTTATATAAACATATTTCTTTTCCAAACTAATATTACTGTGACAATGAAAGAGCTTTTTAGGTGAGACACGATTAATTTGTTTATTTCAGGTACGTGGACGCTTCACCCTCATGGGCAAAACAATTACATGCCGATCTACCAGCTGGCACAACGGTCATCACTTTCACCGCTTGGTCACCTGTTTCTAATTATACCAGCACCTGCAGGATTGTAATACGAGTTCGTGGTAAGTTTCCTTCATAAAGCTTTCAGGACCCTCGTCGCTCATTTGCTTGAACTCCGGGGTTAAGCATCCTTGTTTGAAACACAGACATACACAAATCCGGCACGTGTATAAAACAGTAAATCTAACATTTGCGCTCCCTTTTATGATTATTGAGATATTTTTCGAATTTTCAATTGCTATATTAATTTGAAGTAATTATTTAATTTAATTTTATTTCCTTTTACTTTTGAGAATCTCATTCGTTACATTCTATCCTAAGAGTCATCGCGTGATCTAACACTACGACCCCGGTATTTTCCAAGCCACGGGATCAATGATCAATCCCGACGAGTTTGCCTTCCAATCACAGATATCGGTATCCATTTCTGAGAAAAGTATAACGCGAACTGATCATTGGCTATGCAAATACAAGCACGTAATCTATCATTACCGATTTACCATGCACTCGGTGAAAACTCTAAGATTAGGAGTTTCGACGGTAACATAATATCAGAGTATAAGAGTAGCAATTTAAGCTTCGCCTTGAGATGAAGAATCATTGAACATACATTGTCATTCACAACGAGGTCGGTGTAGTTTCTCTCAACATGATACTTTAAGCAATTGATACATGCAATTCGAAGACTGTTCTGGAACATTAAATTAGTGTGATCGTTCCATAGTGTTGGAATATGACCAATGGTTAATATGTTCTGGAACATTAAGTTAGTATGATTGCTGTCTGGTGTTGGAATACCACCTATAGTTAACAAGCCATGCTTTTATTATACTCGTGCTTATTACGTGGCCGGTGCTCGTTGCGACATCAAGGATACACGTCAGCGGTTGCATTTTAAAATGTTGCATTTGACTAACAGGCGTGCGTGCTCATAGCGGCGAAATGCGAGCTTTCCAAATGCATCCAGCTTAAATACGGATATTTTTGCATTGCAATGCAATTAGCACTTGATATCTTCGGTGGTACTGTTAGCACAATTAAAATGCAGAAGGCAAAATATAGTTTGAATGAATTATTATGTGGCTGTTAACCCAAAATAGCTTAATGGATATCGTGGAATCCTACTTAATGAAAGACTTTAATTAGAAACTGCCCGAAGCACGTTTGTTCCAAACCGTTTAACGAGCTGCATCTCTGAAAATTCTCCTTAATGAAAATCAGGACGTCCTCGCGTCAAGTAGTTGGAAGCGTTGTAATTACACTACGATTCCAATTACTTTTGATAATAATAATCTTCCGCGAGAAACCATTAGGATATATAAAAGCATACGAGTTTTCCCTCTTACATAAAAGAATTTCACATTTTTATTGGTTATAATTAGTTATGATTTATAAATGTAGGAGTGTTACAATGCGAAATGAAAAATAAAATGCAAGAGGTAAAATTTTCGAAGAAAATGGTCGTTTGTTTCTACATGCGCAAATTTTTACGCGCGTATGCAAATGAGAACATTTCCTCGTTATTTTATTCATTACTACGAATGTTCCCGTGTTTGCACACTCATAAATAAATGATGATATTATTGAGGTACAAAATTGTATTGCTTGTTATGAGTAGCATATCTTATGCTTGATAGTAAAAATTCAATCTATTACCTACTTCGAATTTAATTATAAAAAGCATTGTTATCAAAACAATCAATTAAACTTTACTTTAGCTTTTAAATTTCGTGTTAGAACTGAAGGCCCAATTGCCCTGGTTGTACCCTACTTTGGCCCTACCAGTAACCAGGATTGCTCGACTCTATTTCTACCAGGGTTGATTTTCCCGCTTATGCGCGTTCGCTAGATTGTGAAATAGAGTTCTCTAGGGGTTGGTTGCAAGGTCGTTTCGGATCCACTGTCACATAAATACAGTAGCACGTACAGTGGTTCTCTTCGACTTGCCATTTTTCTCTCTCCTTTTCCAGGCGTGGCCATTCAATCGACCAGTCGTGCAAAAAAACTTTTTCACACCACTGGAATAAGTATTACTCCGATAGTTTCTATTCCCTTCTGTGAACCTTTGTGACTTTGTCTCGATTTCTCTTTCTCCTCGTCAATTGTACAGTTACGGTAACCCTCATTTATTTTCCTTCTCCTCCCGCCAAATCAGATTTCACCGATTGGCTTGCATCCCATTGCGAGAGCTCGAAATATTCGCGGTGCTACGACGATGCTCAGTTCTTCCTTCGATTGCCAAGGAGATCTCGAAGCAATGGAAAGCATTGCACTTGAGAATTGGGACGCCCAGTTGGGGTCGGTTCGAGTTCTGCACGAGAAATTGATGTAACATGATTTACTGCGACCTCGCAATTTAGCACAGCCTCCTCTTCCGTCCGCGACTAAAAATCCCCAGAGGAATGGCAGTGCTTCACGGCGTAGCATGTACATGCATCACTCATAACCCAGCACAATGCTACTACGCTTGGAATTAAACTTCCGAGTTAAAAATGAGGCAGCTCTTTCACAATGGCCGCCTCTCATATCTGGCACCTGAAAAAGCGACAGAAAGCAGCTGGAGTGTGTAGATCTACAATAAGCACTGTTCCGAGTCAAGTGGCGACACACCGGCGAAACTCAATCATTTCTCAGTTGATTGTTTCGTGTTATTTGGCTTTCCCATTGTTTGAAGTGTTCAGTTACAAATTGCTTTTGCTACGCAATTTTAGGTTACTTCGTTATACAATTTCGTACAGCAAATTTGAATACTACTCCTCGCTTTTATTCCTATACTGTTCGTTAGAAAAAAAAAATGCCTGATCGACTGTGGATTAAATTGCACTACCACGAAAAGCTAGTTGTTTTATTAATTGAAAAATAGCGTGGCTTTGTTACATAAATCTATTACAGGTCAACAGAAAAGGAAGTCAATCTGGCTGTTTGTAACACGCAGAAGAATTATTGTAGTATATTCTGGAACACTTTTAAGTGATCCTAGCTATACACATATATCCGGTGCAGGAAGTTGGCCAATGTGGTTTGCACGAAAGAAATAAATATAGAATTCCTGCACTCCTAACATGTCAGTTGGTGCTGCCTGGTGGAATATTTACCGGGAAGTGAACAATCACGATCAGTGAATCGCACGAATAGAAATGTTATTTTGCGGCATTATTTGATCTTGGCAGCGCTTGATTTATGAGACGGTCTACTTAACCCTGGGATAATCGCGGCTCCGTGTCCGCAGCATTCGTGCTGGAAGAATTACGAGCGCAATACCTATCAGTTATACGCAAATGCATTTTCTCCTTTTATTTCCCACCCTCTGCTACCATTCTCTACCTTGAATGCAAAATTCTTCTTTCTACCAGGAAACTTCTATTTCTTTACATATCTCGACCAATAGCAAAATGCAGTTTGCTGGTTTATAACACAGAGATCACGCAACAAAGGAAGTGAATTGAATAATAGGAAGGAGTATAGGAAATTTTTTAGAAGAACAGAAACTTTCACATCTCTTTCGAACCCTACTTTTTCCACCTTGTGAAAAGCAAGGTATGCAAGTCTCCCGCACTGGTATGTGCAGAATTACTTACATGTCTTGGATAGAAAAGAACTAGTCTGTCGGAAGAGTCTGCTTCGTTGTAAGATTGTATTGGAAGCGTGGAAAGGTCATTCGCATTCAAGCGTGGTCCTGCAAATTACAGGATCTCTGCGGGATCGTTGAATGATCGTTGGCAAAGGTAGATGGAGCGCATTGCTGGAAGAGATCGTCGTTTCTACTGGATTGGCTCACTTCCTGCTATAGTCCACTGCTCGATGACACGTTCGCAATCCCACCTGCATTTCATGTCACTGACAACATACCTTTTGTACTAGCTGATCCCTCGAATGGTTTATATTCTTCCAGAATATGTACAGGGTGATGCACTAGACTTGGAATGATGGATATAGGCCGCTTGAAAATAGTATAATTATACGGTGTTGAGTAATTTTAATATAAAGGAGTATTTACCGAGTCTTTTCTTTGCGCTAACATTTATTTATAATTTCAAATTGTAGCAATAATGAAAATAATTGGGGCTCGAGTGTGAGGAGGATGATTAAACGGCAAGTGACTCACCCTGTATGTACAGCGTAATTGTTTTCTTAGCCGCATAGTGTCGTCTGTGTCGTGTGTTGCACAGCACAACACGGAGTGAATCGTGTTAGATACTGGCAGCTTATCGATTAATTGACAAATCCTTTCCATTGCTTATGCATTACTTATACACTATAGCGAAACTGTTTTATTCTTTATTCTGAATAATCTGTAACTTAAAAATAACTTAAAAATAATTTTTTAGAGATTTTTCTAAAATTTTTCTGACAGTTTTTTAATATTTGTTAATTAATCGATAAGGAGGCTGATGATACAAGTGACATTACACGGCTAAACAATTACGCAATATCGGAATTACCAATAATTCGATGGTAAAAAGCTGATTTCCCGTCTAATGCATCACTCTGTACAGAAAGTTTTTGTATTGTTCCTGGCGCGCCAAGAGTTGCGTAAAAAATTAGATACGAACAAATTAAACAATCCACCTGCGCTATTAATATTTCTCTTGTTTACAGATAAATACTCTGCCAGCCACGCAGTTCTCGTATATTCGACCTGAACAAATATTGTCATTTAAAAACTGTTAACATCGGCAGGATATTAGTATTGAATTGCTCACATTTGTTGCATTTCGATGCTTCAGGAACTGACTCCAGTTTGCATAAGGTTAACGTAGATACATTAAAATACCAACGATTCTAAGTAACAACTAAAGTAAATATCGATAAAAGTATTGACGCGTTCCATTAGAATTGCTAGTTTATAAGTAATGTTCCCGCGAGGGGAAAAATCATGGTTCGCCGTAGCGGGAGTCGGATTTCTGCATTTGCGAAGAGGGAGAACGGTAGTAGGACTTTAATAGCAAGGCAAGTCCTGGGAGAGTCGGCACTCTTGCTCTACTCGATATCGGATTTTTGCCGAAGGAGCGGATCACGGCGGTAGGGTCAATCGAGTGCGAAAGGAGAACTCTTTTTGCAGGAGGCGCGGCAGACATTTAAGGGAATGGTATGAGGCGGCGGTCTTAACGGGTCGATGCTTCGATAGGGAGAAGTTCGGTTCCAGTAGCGGAGGAGTGCACTTAGCCGCGCGTCCGCTTAATTACTCATTCCGAAAGTTCGGAAAACCTCCTTTTGGGCAAGTTGGCGTCGGTCGGAAAGGGGGGGCGGGCGGGCTTGGCTGGACCTTCGCAGCAACCAGTATGCAATTACACAAAACAAACTAGCTACCGCCAATCCAGGCAACTGGCTTCACTCGCTCGCACGTTCGCTCGTTCGATCCATTCTGCAGGCTCCTAGCCTCCGCTAATTCCTAATGGTCCAATAACGAGCCGCAATGTCGCCGGAGTTTCTTACGTTAGCAATTAGGCCGACTGGTACAGTCTGATCGAACCTGGCGCGCCTTTACGCTTGCTCGCTAATAAGCTTCGAGGAGTAATCGCTCGAGCATTCGGACTAACTTCCCGTGAGACTGTTAACCGAGTGGAAAGAGAGCTAGGGGTGCGCTGCTTCCCTCCTAAGAATGAAACTACCATCACGAGGGTTCCTACGAAACTTTTAATTGTAACCTTTCACTCGCTCGAGCGCGACCACTTCCTGACTTTACGCGTCACATCGTTAATCAACGAATTACAGGGCGAGCGCTGACACTGGAAGATTATCGGTCCGCTCGATGGCAAATTGCTGAAGGTCCTTTTGATTGTTACAGATACGGCGAATCCAAAAGTTTCAACGTGCCCGACGTCCTTTGAAGTACCCTTGAGTCCGGGTGAACGAAATCGTTTAATATTCTGGCAAGAACCTACCTTCAACGACAACGTCGGTGTCGAACGTATCTACAAAACGAGGGTGAGTTAATTGTGATTCAAGCTGGCGCCAACTAAATTTTTCTACATATAGTAAGAAAAGGTAACTCGACTTAGAACAATTTTTTGGTATATTAGTACTGGGATTTATTAAATAAAAATTATTATTTAATTATTATTATTATGTTATTAAAAAAAATATAAATACATTTGCGAGGTAGAAGCATATAGTTCGTACAATTATATCTATAATACGCTTCATTTATTTCCCGACGGTCAAGCACAGTGTTCTCGAATTGTCTATACGAACCAAGAAGAAAATCGATAGTTGGAACGAGTCTCCTATTGTTCTGAAATCCAAGTCGTTCGATCTCTGGAAAATGACACTTTATGACACTCCTTTTACTCCTGCGTTCAAGTGCCCCATTCGGTGCAGGGCTCAATAAGACAGTTCCTTTTCTTTGTCAGCGAGATCTTTATTAAAAGTTCTGCTTTAAACATTCAGCATACCGATTTCTACGTTTCGCCTGTCTAAAATGCCGATTATTAATTACTCGCGGGAGCCTCGCAAGCTGATTGAAGAGAATCAGAGATGTATCAGAAGTTTGGCAATATAGAGAGACTAAAAGGAAGGTGAAATACAACATCGAGTTTATGAAAATGACCTATTGTCCCGCAGCAAAAAATATCAACGGGAGTATGTAAACAGAAATAAAATGCGCTCGAGTTCAAAACCGTTTCATCTCGCGCGAACCGAGCATTTCCAGCCGAGTATTCAAAGATATAAAACTGATAAACGTATACATATGTACATGAAAGTATACATTTGTATAGATAGTAAATGATGTACTGCTGATTTCAACGTACTAGCTGCGCCAGTAGTTGAGTAAGCGTAAACAATGGACGACGCACAAATTCAACTGTTACCGATCTATCGGATTATCTTTGAGCTCAAGAATTATGCCCAACAGTAATCCGTCCTATTGTCACGCTGAAACAACTAAATTCCAACGAGATATTGCTAGATATATCGAAAATCGGCTGCCTATGTGCATCGCACTGAATCAATGTATTCTATCGGATCATTGAACACATTTCAGGTTCTTGCTTGACGTTGACAAGTAAATTATCTCACTAATTCATAAGTTATCCAACTTTAATTTCCAAATGGACGATAGCATCGGATTCGAATTGGCGGGTATTCTAAAATTGGAGAGTATGTTTGTGTACTCATTATTAAACATTAAACATTAGTTTAATGTTAAATTAAAATAAGAATAAAGAATAAACATGAGTTTAACATTAAAAAGTCCTTGATAGCTTGAGTATGTGCAGCAAGTAGAATTCACTATTATTGGAACCGGGTGTGCGTCGAAGTATGCAACGTGAATACAGCCGCGAACTAGCCATCTCCAGGATTGACCGTATTTCAATTCCAAAGAAGATTTCGCCATCGAAAGTTAACTCTTGCATTCCGTACAGGAACCCGGACAGCTGATGTATCCCGGAATTCACAATGTGCGCTACATCGCGTCTGATGCAGCCGGAAATCGAGCCGAATGCCATTTCTCCATACACGTGAGAGGTAAATGTATACATATGTATATATAGTGCCGCAAGCTCTGCGCTTTCGACCAGCTATAGTCGAAGGAACGATGATATCGAATAGCAGTATACGATACTATAGTTTAGAGACGAGAATAGGAGAAAAAGCGAACGGATACGTTTGGATGAATTTGCCTGGCACTAGAAAAAAATTTATGGATCAAACTACTTGCAACGAGTAGCCAGCGTTTTTTTGTAGCGACCTAACTTTCAGTAGACTTTTAATTCATATTAAACAGTGAATAGAGTGCAATTTTTCCATCATTTTTGTCCTAATTTTCAGCTTTGAAGAAGGATGAATATTAATAAAATATTTCTAATATTAATATGTATGTGAACTAATTACTTTGTCTTAGTATTCCATTATTTTCTTTATAATTTGTATATCTTAGCGTAATAATCTGTGAACTGTAGTTATTTTGGGGCAATTACGAACATAAGGGAATCCTTATTTAAAGAAAGATATCTGCTTGCATTATCCTAGTTTTATGATAGCGTTATTAACTGTGAAATGTTCAACGATTGATTAATTTCGAGAGGGTTCTACGATATACGTAGTAAGAAAGCGTAGGTCTGCCAGAAGGAAGATGGGTAGACTTATTGCGGCTCAATTTTCCAATGCGTTCTTTTAAGATCTACTTCGCTTCCCGGCAATGGAATGTATACGTATAGAAAGCTATCGCGATATTATTGATTTTCCACCGATAGGAAACGATTAATCGAACTTATCTGGTGGCTCGTACATTTTCAGAAGCCGAGCATCGTCTGGATTCCGAGGTGAGTAGGAAAGAAATTGTTGACCGCATTTCGTCGAGCTTCCATTGCTCACCCATGGACGCCCTCATGGAACGATGAAATCCTACCTGACCTCGTCACTCAAAGTTTTCTTTTATCTACAAACATTGTTTTGTCTAGTAGATCACCATCCCACAACCCGTTCTCTAGGGCTTTCCTCTGTCTTATCCTCCTTAAACTTCGCGTATTGTTTCAGCGAGAGAGAGAGAGAGAGAGAGAGAGAGAGAGAGCGCTCGATTTTCTATCGTGTCAGCGTGGCTATCTCGCTAGATCTTAATTACCGCCGAATCCCCTTTTTCCACCTGCCCGTCAAAATTGCCAAACAAATGGAAAGCGTTCCTCGCACATTCATCCGCACCACCGTAAATTTCGCTTTTTCTGACTGTGCACCGCGTAAGCACTTTTCTCACAGCGCGCGTCCTTCGGTGTCAAATATCTATGCCTCGAAATGTTACGGCTTTGAATGAATGTGCTTATTTTTCTGTGACGGTTCTTACACGTTCGCGTGATAGTTCGTTCACGAGCGAATCCAGTTTATCACCTTCTTTACTCTCGAACAAATCCACTTTTCATAGGAACTACCCGAATGTTCTCTGACGTGAATAGAGTTTTTCTAAGGATCGACACCATTTAATTAATCGTCTTCTCGGGACTGAAAAGATTAAGTAGACGCTCGCAATCAATCAGTCCGAATTGCCTTATCGTTTTTTCATACGTCATAGAAAAATGAGAGAAATGTTTTTATCCATCGCATCGACATGACATTTACCTCTAACTAATCTGTCATCTGTCTTTCAATTATTTCATCGTTTAGCCAAGGATCTTCAGGAAGAGATTGCTAATGTGTCCCGGTAGACCACCCCAACCAATGCCTGCGCCTGGTTCCACTTACGGGGTAGGTAAAGAGCAGGAAGGGTAGATCCCAAATCAGTACGTGTTCCAGGCGTCCCAGTGTGCTAAAACGTACGAAATCGTACTACTAATTCCTTTTCTAGTGGCAGATACCACACGGTTGCTACTTAAGGTACACAAGGATCTTCTCGGGCGCGTACACTGCTAAAAATTATCGGGGCCACCGGCAGCATGGCTATCAGGATGGCTATCAGGACGCGAGGGCGGCTTATCACCAGATCCACCCCATTCATAGGACCCAAGATCACCACCACCTACCCATACCTTACCCTCTCAATCAATGTAAGTGCACACCTAAAGCTCAATTCGAACTTTAAGCTTTTATCTTCTTCTAGCATTTGAAACTGCGATGATAGTGCTAATGTTAATTGATGTATCAAATAGAAAAAGTATGAATTTATGCATAAGTAGGATGATTTGTTTAACACGTATTTAAAGTAGCAGTACTGGTTATTGAATGTTTATTGACCTATAATTTCTTTCACACTGCTTTATAGATTATGATTTATTGCATATGTCACAGACAATATCTATTATTTGTAATCGAAGTATTTTAGATAATGCCTGGTTCGTATGTTATATATGGAATTTCATAAAATGACTATTCACAATACACAGCAATGGATAGGAATTCTCTCTAGGAATTCTTTTAGTTTGGGCGTTTTGATTGGTTGGTGCTCTTGACTAGAGCAAGTCTTGAAAAGGCTCAGTACATAGTTTGAAATTCGATTTGCAAAGAACCGGGTGCGCCAAGTATTATATTTTTTTTATAACTTCACTAAATATTGGCGAATGAATAAATATCCATTTACATTTTTGTTGCTGTTTCTGGCAATATGTGGCAAAATGCTTTTCGAACAATTTTAATATCTCCTTTTAGCAGGAGTATTATTATTATAAACGTAACAACAACTGCAACCGCTTATCGCAACCGCAACGGATGATCTCCGTGGAAAATTTTCGCATATTCGTAAAATTTCCGCAGGGATAGCTACTTCAGAATTAATTACTCTCGCACTCGGTGTACATACATAGGTTAGTTTTAATGGAATCGTTTGAAGTAAGCCCGGCTTATTTGTTTCCTCTCAAATCTCAACGTTTCATAACAAATTCACAGTTGGTTTAATACACATTTTGGCACCTTTTAA
Organism: Ectemnius cavifrons; assembly: GCA_964023945.1. NCBI lineage: Eukaryota > Metazoa > Arthropoda > Insecta > Hymenoptera > Crabronidae > Ectemnius > Ectemnius cavifrons. The sequence goes on along the minus strand of OZ030375.1, from coordinate 16,067,531 downwards.
TCAGAATGAAATAATTTGTGCCGAATTGCCTTTTTGGATGAGTCAACTTATAAAATATTTAAATTATAAATATTGCCAATTATAGATACATAAGATCTGTATACCTGTTTATCAAGTTCAGCACACTAGTTGCTTGGAGAACTTAGTCAACTTGTGTATTACAGTAATATTAGCCGATATTGAACATGCACGTACATGTACATACGTATCGGGAATGCATATCGAAGACCAATCGTCGCATATTGGATCTCTCAAATATATCGTGGCAATATGGTAATATCGTATTTGCGTTTGCTCGAGTTGCGATTATGACTAGATAGATCTACACACGCGTAACTGTTTTTCTTTTACCGCACGATCAATAAGTGCCGCGGTCTTCTCATTAGCACTGTATGAATGAACATCCTAGATTTACACCTTCCAGACACATTTCTCCAGTGATTATTAAAAAATGTACTTGATCTTCCAAGTACCAAGATTATCTACAGTATTAGAGAAACACAAAGTTCATTTCTTTAATGAATAGGGAAAACACGTTGAATGATTGAAATAGCCAAGAAATGTCACCGTCGTTGAGTCAAAGTCACTTACTTTAAGAAGGGTAGACGGGAAAGTTCGAATCGCCACCGCAATTAGTTCCGTGTGAACTTTATGACTAAGTAAGTTAGCAGTTAGTGTCTGCTACAGAAGGTGGCGCAAGCAGTGTAAAGGTATCTTGAAATGCAAATAACTGAGACAGCAAGCGTGACGTACAATTATCATATGAAAGCAAAGTCTAACCCGGCGAAAATTATTTCATACAGGTATTTAAGTGATTGAGTTGTGGATTTATGTCACAGTAGCTTCATAAGGATGTATTGGACCTATTTCAAAACAGACTTCGTACGATGTATAATTTTGGATGTCGATTCGAAAAAATTTTTACGTTTTTGGATTCAAGGTACATTCACCATTAAAAGTTTTGTTGTGTATATCAGAAAATTTGTAAATTTAGCTAGAAAAACGTTGGGAAAGTAAAAAATAGCTTTCTACTAGTAAATATGCAATGTTAGCTATGATTTGTGTCATTTGTGCCTATGTTTGAATTTCGCATACTTTTGTCTACGATTGTACTTCTGGTACATCCTTAAACAATCAGATCTCACTAGAGCGTCCGTCATGTCCGTAAGTTCTTTATTCATCCCTCGAAGACGTTTCCCACCCAATATTCGTTGGATCTTTCCAGCGGGTAAACTTAATCTCGTTTTCCCAGTTGATTTCTTGGAATTGCAAATCGTTCGGTGGACGAAACGCTTGGCTAGATCTACGCGCACCCTGTTTGCGAAGTCCTCGGTCGCCTTAAAGAAGATGTACTTACGCAGTTAGCTTGAATCGAAGCCCCGCGGCTCTCAGATGTTCCGTGGAATACCGAAGGTTCGGACCTACCGACTTCTGTTGACGTTATTTTCACTGGGAGAACTCTTCAAGTAAAGTAAGCTTAAGAGACGGAGAACGAATCCCCTCATTTCTTCATCGAGATTTGAAAACTTACTCCAGTGGAGTTATTTAAGGCATACCGTGGTAATTACAAACAAGGATCCAGTTGTACAGCAACTGGAAAAGCTATCCGTGTTGTATGTCAAATGCAAAGTTTTAGGAAGAAAATTTAACGGAGTGCATTAATAAACTGGATAACTGAAGCCTGTCTGAATTGGAGATAGTCACATACTAGTTTTTAGTCGTTGAAATGGAACTCATAAGTTTTTATAGAAGCGTACTATATTTGCCAGTAAAAAGTTGCAATTGTTTACTTCTGCGATTCGGAAAGGTATAAACAATCCTGCTTCAATAAGTCGATCACTTCGGGCGGAGTAAATTGAAAAAGGCGTGGAAAAGTGTTGGGTCTATGCATTTGCATTTTTCAAAACTTCGTGCAACTAAGCTTGAATGGTGAAAGAAAAATCCTCTTAGGCAGATTGATTTGCGGCGTTCTGCTATCGATCACTTTCGAAGCACTTCTGTGCACATAGCCTTTTCTAACTCAGCTTGAATACATTTGAAAAAATATCGCGCACCAATTGACTAGCAAAAGTTAAATGAGTTCAAACTAATTAAAGTTAGTTCCGTCTAATTTTTCATCTCGGCAAACTTGCACTCCTTGTTATTTAATGAGTTCACGTAATTACATTTCATAGGTACATCTCACTCTCAGCTCGTTTTCATATTACAAGTTTCTCGATTTCGAATCCTTTAAATCATACAAATGTATTAGTTATCATTCCAAAATTGGAAGCAGTCGTCATGACAATGAAGGAATTCCGCTTGAGCTGAAGAAGCACTGTTTAAAACCGTTCATTACCAACTGGCACTAATCTATTCCGGGTTTGTGGTTTGTCGAAGATTCCCAACAGATTGGACGAACGAGGACGCCTCATTTAAAATTTCGATGAAATCATTATTTGCGCCCCGAATCCACTCGATGGCCGAGTTTACTGTTGAAAAGTGTATGAGAAGCCTGCAAACGTTCCCCCGAAATTCCGTTACCTTCTCCCGCGCTGAGCGGCCTCGAATTCAAAGGTATTTCAAAATTTCCCATTTTCGCAATTCCCTCACCTTGACGCATTCCTTTGGATATTTGCATTGCAAGAATGATTTGTGACGAAGCAATGCGTTCCTGTTGAAATATATTCAGCGTAGAAATTTCATCAGAGAAACAAGCGTGCAGATAGCAGAAGTGCTCGTATTTTCCGAAATATTCACCTCGATCCTGTCCACTTTACGATTCGCGACTATGCTTCGCTTTTTCGTATGAAAAGCACCTTGAATTCCGGAGCACTGACCTGTCTTCTACAAAGCTGATTTTCTCGTCCAGTAAGAAAGCAGAATGCAACACTATAATAGAGTGCATACCGTTACGGATATCATCAACGGTATGCGATTCACTGAAATAAATTACATTCGGAAGAAGTGATTAGATGACACACCTGTTATTATTTTAGGGGTAGTAATTAAATCTAATCTTCTCTCAGTTCAATGTCTTCGGAACAAACAGTACGAGAACAAGTAGCACAGAATAAAATACGATCAATCATACAAATACTAAAATTACTAATACAAAGAAACAGACTAATACCATAATACTTATCAACATACATAATGCTGCATTTTCTCTAATAGACCGTAAAATCTTTGAACACAGTTGAAAGTAAATAGAGTCGCAGTATTGGAAGCACCATCATGCACCGTCGTAAGCTGCAACTTAGGGAAATCTTGAATGTAATTGCTTGAAGATTTCACTGATAGGAGACTTTAGCGACTGAAATAGCAGAGAAAGAACACGAGTAAACGCGAGGCGCTAAAAGCCAAACCGAAAATGGCCTGAAAAGTGGCGGGCAATGAGTGTACAGCTGAGTAGTGGGCAATGCGTGAGTGTGGTGGATAAGTGAAATCACTGTGCAACGATGATTTTGCCAGGCATTTCAGTCGCCAGTGTACTCAGTGGACAATGCGGCCTCCCACATGCACCCTTTTGTAGATTCCGGTGGATCGGCCAGCTTTTTGCACACGAAAATTGCCGGCCATGCCGCTCGGCGCCGGGGAAAATAGAATGTGAAAATAGAAGCAGATGGCCAGTTCAAAAAGCACTTGAGCGGTCAGGATGGAATAGATGCTGGGGAATTCAGCTTCCACAACGTTTAGAATAACGGTCAGGAGTGATAAAAAGTTTTCGATGCACCATACCGGTTTTTTGCCCTTCGAGTTCCATACACGCACGCTAGGAATTCGTTTTACCGCTGGGAGATTGTTGAGAGCATGACGCGTTTCCGTAAACGATGTAACTTTGTAGAAGGGACGTCAATAGGGCCGAGGGAATATCGATTTTTCGAGTAGCATTCTCGAGTATGCTATCGAATCTGGCCACAGGCCTGCATCGACAAGCTGTTTAACATCACGTTTCCTGATGCCCTTGGGAATACATATTGCCGTAGGTGTCCTACGACACCACAATAGACAATCACCAATATTAGGTAGTAAGCACTGCCAGTATCCAGTATAATTCTTAACGAAACAAGTATAATTAATTATAAATGACAATCTCACTGAGTGCGGTCCATTGTGAATATTTCACTAATTAATTCGCACTGAGCATATAAAAATATCAAAAAGAAACTTTGCCGCTTCAGTTTGCTTCATCCTATTTTAAACTCTCCCACTTGAAAATTCGCTTGGATCCACTAATTTGATTATTGTCAACGTTAAGAGAATAAAAGAGAGGAAGGAAAATAAATTAAAGAGAAAGATTTCCTCGGAAATATCGTAGCAGCCGTTATGCGGATTTTCGTATTCCTCCTCGGAAAGGTAAATAATATTCTTGGAAAGGACTGCAATATCATATTACCTTTCTTCGCGCGGAAACCACGAAATCCAGCGGCGGTTGTCTGGTCGAGCACAGATACGCTCTAGTTCTCGAGCCCGAGGCGGCAGGGAAATCTCGTTGGATGGCGGGCCAAGAACATAATAGCCTCGGGTGGTGCGTGTTAAATAACAAATAATCCAGACTGGCTGAGAATCCCACAAACACCAGCATCTCGTGAATTAAGTTGATATGTTCTGCTAATCGATGATTCAGAATCACCTTAGATTGTACTATGGTATATGCGCAAAATAATGCATCTTTATCTTGAAAAATCAATACTATCGAACACACTTTTTATCCGATATGTATGTATATTATATTATTTACAAGTTACACGCAATATTTTTTTTATTGTTAATTTCTTGTTAATTGCTAATGCGAGTTAAATCGAGGTACCTTTGAATGAAAACTTGGCTTTCTTGTATGATATCTATATCTTTTTTGTTATATCTCAATTTTGTGAAGGAATCAAACTGTTATTCGGCGCATTTTTTACACTTTAATGTTTTTGAGCGAATTATATTATTTACAAAGTACACGCAATACAATATTATACATAACATAAAATGTGGAAAAGATACTTTGAAAATATTGGCGTATAATTAAAATAACCGGATAATTCATAATTATCTTATATACAACAAGATATCCTCAACAGTGGTGATTCAAAAGGGCGTCGTTATTACAGTTTGTCTTTAATGAAATTTCAAAATTAACACCACTTCAATTAGCACGGAGGACAGGATAGTTTGGCGTGCGAGGATGCTCTATTATCATCCCCTGCTTTTCAGCTGAACCATTCGTCCTCTGCCATGAGGAAAGTGGCATGTCCGAATTGTTCCACATGTACTTGCTCGCTCACGCTGCTCTATTATGTCACTAGGTAATTACCCAGCGACCATTATGCCGATAGCTTTTCCGTCGAGAGTAGATAATCACTGTTGTCAAGGATTTATGCCTTATTAACCCTCAGGCATTTCCATAGCCAAGCGTTTGGCACCGAATAACGCTTTGTCATCAACTACACAGAGAGATGCTTGGATCTCTGAAATGCGTGTCGATATAAACTTCTGCTAACTCATTATCGACCAATTATTATAACGCAAAGCGAATAAATGAGAGTAAATACTCATTACAATTCTGTCCGACTAATGAAATATTACTCAAACTCTAGAATAACTGTTTCTCCATTTGAAGATTATCAAAGTTGTCTGTGCGTATATTTATCATTGGGGCATTATCAGCCTTCAGTGAAAATATGAGCACGAAACATGTTCGGAAAAAATGTTTGCTAACCCAGCTGAATAAATCTGCGATGATAAATCGAGAGTATCGTAGCATCGGTAGCAAGAAAGCAAGGATATATTAAACAGAGATGCACTATGAACGGTGGAGATTGGCCGAATATTCTACACATGGAACACATGTAGTACAGAGAACTGTGATCCCCGGTGATATTAAAATCTGCGTCAAAGGGAGACTCTATTACCGAGAAATTCGTTACAGCGTCATCTGGCTGGGTGAAGGTTCGATGTATTCGTGCTAAACGTAACTATCAAGACAAGCAGTCTAGCTGGCGAATTAATAGCAATTGCCAGACGACCTAGATTCCGCCCTGAAAATTCATCGCTCAACCTTTCGCTCGCCGTTGGTAATTGCTATGGCACTCCCTATCTCTCTCTCTCTCTCTCTCTTTTTTTTCTCCCTGTCTGATTCTCCCTTCCCAACATCCCCCCAACCCTCTCACTCTATGTTCCTCTCTCTTCCTCTTTTTCTCGATGAAAAGATAAAAACAAAAAAGTGTCGAAAACGAATCCGTTAGACTTAAAATTTGTTCAATTATGGGAGACTACCTCGACGAGAATCTGCGGGTGGCAAGGAGCGTTGGTCGGATCCGTTCTCAAGCGGGAATCGAGATTCTACCATGAGGAGTGAGAAAGATCTAGGGAAGTGCTGGTAGAACAGACCGGAATTCCTAATCAATTGGACGGGATGTTTAACGTTCTGGCAGCTGGGAAGCTTGTGCTAACCTTACAGTCGATTCCACCCTTTATCGTCGAGAGTGTTTTCACCCTAACGCTGGTCCTCCTCTTCGCTTTACCTGCGATCGTCCATCTCCACCAATTCTTAGTACGTATCCAAGCTACCTGAAAAACACGGTAGTATTCATTCTCCACATGTGGTTGGACGGAGCCGCAACTCATCGGTAGTTTCGATCTGTCTTTTCCAGTACGAGTAACAGTCAGCCGTATCTTTGCCTCGCACTCCTATTTTGAAAGCGATGTTGCGCAGGTCGTGAATAGCAGTGTGCGCGATTGTCCACCAAGAACGGAGAAAGCGAAGCCAACCTTGCCCAGTGCTTCTCCGTTGTCTTTTTACCTGTAGAAGCGGCTCCGTTGGTACTCACTATTTCCCTTTCCTCTTCTGGAATACTGAACAGACTCGTGTTAGGACGAATCGACGAAAATCAACAAGAAACCTACTTGGTCCTCCTTTCTCCCTGAAGTCCACTGCCCCAATGAACTTCTTCGACGTAATCAGAAGTGGGTCAACCGAGCCTTGCTAAAGCACTATCAAGTTCCGATTTCCTTCGACTCGACTTCAAGTTTCAACGTTAATCTACAGGACGAATTCCTCCGCAAGACAATCTCTACACCGATTTTTATACTCCATCCTGATGGACTGCCAAAAGTTGACCCTGACAAGATAGGTTTGATTGCCAAGCTGCACGAGTTCCTCCCACTCGCTAGTACATCACGGAATTCATCGAGAAGCGATAGGAATATTTCGACATTTAGTGCATCCACTTTTGATTATTGTACGGAAAGTAAATCAGCTGTGAACGAATTAGGAAAACGTTATGAAAAGATTGAGCTCTACGAAGAAATCGCTTGGAATTCATTGCAACTGAATAAAACTAAGCAGTGTGAGGAAGTAAGTTTGAACGATCAGGAGAAGCAGAGATTGCTCGATTTTATGGAAAAGAAGCGTAGTACTATGGCAGGAATTGGTATGATGGGAATTAGATTGGAACCGCAAGCGAAAAGGATGATTTCCATCCAGAAAACCGATGACTATCGGAATCTTTCTAATCAGAATGTAATGGGAAGTGGAGGTGAAGTCGTAGAGGATGGTCCCGGGAATCTGACTACAGATATATTGAGTAAAGCACAAAGAGGAAAGAGTAGTAGGCAAAATTCTCCGATGAAGACACGACCTCCTATTCCGAGACCTAATTCATCGGGCTTTCCATCGAGACACGAAACTCGAGAAATGCCCATTCAATTTCAACAGAAGCCACAACTAATGGAAACAGAAATTGCAAACCGCAATGCAAGAGGCCCTAACGATCCAATAAAATCGGTTGGTAGGATAAAGCTGTTAAAGAATACAGCAGTCAATTTGAAAAGTACATCAATGTCTAAAGAAAGTGGAGGTGGTACCGCAATTCCAATGAAGAAAAGAATGATGCAGTCTTCGAAATCGTACACCTCAAACTTGAATTCACGTCTTCCACATAGACAAATGATATGCGAATCGGAAAAGCTTCGTAGGCAGAAGGGAGCCGTTCTATCGCTTGACGAAGAAAAAGAAGAATCGTCGAATTATGCTTTAACATGCACCGCAGAGAAGAACGACTCTCACGTTGAACCAATCGAATTGCAAAGTAAAAAGTCCTGTCATTCCAGCAATTCATCGTTATTCCCCTTGCAGTGCACGTCAAGGAAAGCCGGGATTTCTCCGAGATCCGCACCGCCGTCAATTGGGAAGAGGAAAGAGATCCTAAATGGTAAAACATTTATCAATGTATCCAGAACGAATCCAGTAACAACGCCTGTAGCAGGCTTCGATAGATTTTCTTCGAGAAAATCTGTTAATGAACGATCGAAAACACCTGTAAATCAACGCAGCGTTGGTAAAACGGTACCAGTTAATGCAACGATGCCCTTCAGGGACACTAAGAAGGATATGAAATTTAAGAAATCAATTGATACAAAATTACCGTTAAAAGATAAACGAATAAATAGTAGGAATATCGAAGATAATCAATTGGAGGAGATTAAGGATGAAGAATTAAATAATGCAGTAACTTTAATGAAAAATACATTGATTCCCGTTACTGAAAAAGCTTCTTCACAAAGTATTGTTGAGGATAAAGGACAGACTAATGAAACTTCCCATAACGATTCCTCCCGCATTCTTGATCCGCGTGTTTTAAATACGACAGCTACAATAAAAAAGAAAGAAAATCGAAAGTTACTCAGAGCGAATTTCTCGTCGAAAAAGGATGAACGAAGCGCGTCGGAATTGCACGGTAAAAAGCAAGGTTTAAGTCGTGGGAATTCTGCGCGACCGAAAGTTAAAGCAAACTTGACTACGAATTCGGGAATGGATATTAAAAAGGAGGAGTCAGCTGTGACTGCATTAGAGCGAACGAAAGTCGATAATAGTTGCGACGATAGAAATGAAGACGGAAATAAGACGGAAAGTCAGGAGCGCAAAACTTTCGGGGAATGTTATGAAGAGAGTGAAAAAAATGTCAAGACTGAGAAAGAGTCACTTGCTCCGGAAGAGGTTAGGAACAGCATTCGACTGGAAAAGGGCGAGGACAATTTACGACCTAATAATATATACTCCACATTGTACGATCATGCTCAATCTGGAGCACCAGGGAGTGTCAAGAAGACGAAACTACATGGAACCAAGACAAGCAACAAGGCTGCGGCAGTGAAACACGATCTTTCGCGCCAAAAAGCCGAATTTGCTCCAAAGGAAACTACGCTCGGGTCAAGAGCAAATACCCGGGTAAACGGCGTACTTCCTACTACAAATTCCAGTCGATCCGGGTCAAACAGATTTGCGGTGAAGCCAACGGCGGCAGGAGTAACGGCGACTAACAAATCCAACAAGAAAGTTACTGGCAAAGGGAAGAAACTCGTGCAAGAACAATAGCCGGGAAATATCTTTGGCATAGAAATTTGCATAGATCTTGAGAGCGAACATATGCGCTCCATATTGTATGTATAGTATATATATATATGTATACGTCTGTGGTTACCGAAGGTGATCCTTGAAAATGCATCGAGAAACACGTATGGAAATCGTAAGTTCTCCCCACGTTTCTTTTCCAGTTTCCTTGAAATCCGCAAATCTGATTTTCCCAAACTCAGAGCCGATTTCACTGCCGCTGTATTGGGACTCTAGGTTCCCAGAGTTGTCGTCATGGCTAGAAACGAAATTCGACTTGGCACGTCGAAAGTAGGTCGATCTCTATGCAAAATATATGGAGTTTGTCGTTGAAAAAAACTTGAAGTCACTTTGCTTTCGCTATTTTCATACCAATGCGAATGGTGAATTATTGTCGGCAATCTTCTAATTTCCTGTTAAAAGATACAAGTGAGTTTTCGTGCGAAGTTATTTGACAAATAATTGACAGGCATTTACTAGTGTAGCATAATTATTAGGACGTAACCGTGACATTTTAATAGAAAAGCAATCGTTGTATATTAACACCTAACAATCGCCGGTTAGTGATTTGTCATTGTGCTGTAATTGAAAGCCGCGGACACAAAGCAAACTAGGCGGTATAGTCGGATCTTCAATGATTTATAGCGAGCATATAGACCGTGGTCAGCGCTTCTTGATAGAACAGCTATTAATAATGCATAATAGGAAAGGAGGACAACTCCAACGTCCAACTTCCACCAGCTGTGAACTGTCGTGTTCCATAGTACGTATTTGCATCGCAATCCTCCACGAGAAATAGTATTAAAAACTTACTATATTAAAAGAAGAGATTCGAGTTGATTAATCTTCCAGCTAAAGTTACTTTCTCAAGCCAGGGCGAGATTGATAAAATTATAACACAAATAACTTTGAAAGTATTCTCATACGTTGTACGTAACAAAATCTCATATCCATAAGCGGCAACTGAGTCTATAATTGAAGAATATATTATTGTACCAATGTTAGTCCTGACAGTTTTTCCGCTAATGGGATCATCAAGTTTTAAAGTAGCTTCTTGTGCTGCCATTCACAATTGCAGAAGTGGCAAGATTGGCAAGTATGTTTTTCCATAGTTTACTACCATCAAGCTATGACGACTGAGACAATCTTCATCCGAGGAAATCCAGTCGACGTTGATTAATACTCGCACTACCTTACTGGAGGAGCAAGACAACTCTGATTTATGCGCTTAAGTGTAGTTCGTAGAGCTACCTCAAGTTTCAGATGTAGTCATCAGTGGCATTCCAATTGCACATGTCATTTTTGCTACTAATCTACCTGCAACGGGATTTCCAAGACAATTTCCCATTTGATCGCATGTAATCCTGCAGATTAACGCATATACTCCAAGATACAATTGAAATTGCATAAATGGATATTATTTCTGTTCTATAAAATTAATTTCTCCACACACCAAATATTTCAGAATATTTAAAAGCACAAGAACTTTAATTATAAATCTTGTCAAAGAAACATTGTTTTAATAAAGCTCAGTATCCAAAACGCATAATAAAAATATATCCCGAAAACGATACCGAGGGATGCTTGTTTACAATCCGGATTTACAAGCGTTCATTCGCTACTTTTATGTTTCCACCCGTACGAAACGTGGAAACAAATAGGATCGTGATCAAATATCGCCGCCCTTTTGAATAATGACAGGAGAATGGGCGCCGGTATAATCGGATTCCGATCAGTGGTGGTGATTAATGGTCAAAAAACTGAGTCATCGGGTAGAGAGGATCTAGCGTACATATCTGGTGCGAACGCAGTCCCTGCTTTATTCGTGGAACTGTCAGGGAGGTTTGCTTTGAGTTACTGTACATGCGACACACATAGCATCGCATTGTCAGAAAGCATTCCAGTAGCTTGCCCTATGACGTTAGACACTACAGTGTGTCCTACTTAGTTAGTTAGACGTAATCCAGTGACACCCAGGATCTATGCGAAGCACACTTTAACTAAATGGACTACCATCGATTATCATAGCGGATTGTACCATTTCTTATATCAGCTTAACTGTCCAGATATTATTTCTCTGATATATGTTATTCCACATATACTATGTATTATGCTAGAATATTTTATATTAGCCCGAGGGCAGTAATGTATATTTTAATCTTTTCAGTTGATCCTATTCAGGATACTTCATCACTTTAAAAATTTCCTTTGACTTTGACAAGTGCACAATTACCCACAATATATAACAAGAACAATAACATCAAAAGAATGCCTGTCAACTGCACCGAAGCTCTAAAGAGCGACTCGTAAAAACTTTCGGATTAAACGTGAAAGTCTGCAAGTGACTGCCATGGTAAATGAACATGTTTTACAGAACGCTGAGAAATAAATATTAGAGTAAAAGTTAATGTTCCGACAAACCTTTTATTTTAGTAGACAGCTATTTTGAATAAGTTCCTCTGGCATACTTACCTACTAAGGATGAACGACAGAGACATTTTTGCTTGTAGCTTCCCGGAAGCATTTTGCTTCTACGAGGAAAGCAACTAGCATGACACTTTCAGCGAGTGGAGTGAGTGACTGTCACGCTAATAATCCGCTTATTTTGACAGATCGTTATGGCAGACAGTATCAAGCATACCAGCAGCCAGGAGAGCAGCAACACCAGCTGCGGAAGGAGCAACACGACCAAGGAAAGTCGGGGACCGATCGTGCAATTTCTCCAGGAACAGCTCGTTATGCGAGAGGTCGTGTAGAGACGAGAATCTTGCCACGGCGTATGTGCTGCGATTAAAGGATTTCATCAAACCTACCGAACAATATACTAGCCAAGGAAATGCGTTTGCCGTGCGATGCAATTAATTATTCATCTGTAAATCTGATCAGAGTTGACGCTTTGTCCTCGAAATTTCTACGAACTACCTCGGCCGAGCCGTAAAGCGGATCGCGCGCAGTCCTCGTTTTAATTAAGCCCCATTTACAGACAGCAGGCTCTCTTTGCCACGCTTGATCCACTTTGGTAACTCAGTCGTTCGGATAATTCGAGCAATCGCAAATGAGTTTATTAGCGCGTATTCGTGATTTACCACGATCCCACAGGTCACCGGGCCTTTCTTCACGGCAATCGAGAAGCTGATTTTCAGTCCGTTGCGTTCCGGTAATGCGCACTGCCACGTGATACTGCCTCTTAACCCTGGATAGACAATAGTAGTCTTGGCACTTTTTTCGACGCAGCAAAAAATCTGACAATCCTGGGATATTGATTGCTTGAATCCAATCGTCAGATGGAAATAGAGTCAAAAAGAAAAATTGAGCACAGAACTGGTTTATTCCCTCGGAGAAATAATTGTCAAGCTGAGTTCAATCTCGATGAAAATCAGCTCTGCCTTTCTGTATCGACGAAAGTTTAACGTCACATTCATTACCAGTGAAACCAAACTACTAATGCACTTTATTGTTAATTGGATATGAATGTTACATTAATGGCGAATCATAGTCAAACTTAGACATACTAAAAGTCACATTGGCTCAATGATAGTTGGAATCCAAAAAAGCATTATATGTGTTCCAGGGTTAATATTGTAATGATGCGGTATGATTTGAGCATTAAATGAGGTACTGCGTTTCTGTAATATAGATATATACATATATTTGATACATAAATTTTATACATTCATTATGTCGTACGATGGTAGTCGATCATTATCGTAACAATGATATGCGAGTGGCATGGAGGGATATTAATAAATAATAAACGGAACTTTAGTTACGCTATCTCCCTCGATTCAACCTTTCAGCATTCTCTTAGTAACTACGGACTGTGCAGGGCGATTCAAATGTGTGTTGTCTGACTTGTGGATTGTGGAGAAACTTGTGTTAAGTTCTGATCTGTTTTTACCGCGCATCAACAATATTTCGATGTTCTGCTTACTCGTAGATTTCTGTCATAACCACACTTTTGGATCAGCCTGCATAATCATGAAGTGTAGAACTTCATCGGTAGGTGGCCGGACGCAGCATAGCGTGGCGGTATCCAAATGAAATCTGGGTTAACGATCGGCGCGATATAAATTCGAGGGTGGTTTCGACGCGATTTCGAGAGAGAAAGAGAGGGAGAGAGAGAGAGAGAGAGGGCTAGGCCGATTATTCGCGTACAGGAGGAATCCAGTAATGGGTTTTAATCCCTGTAAGAGGTATTACTAAATTCATTGATGGAACGTCGATGATTACCACTGACATTAGCCGCGCCGGGTACTGATAACTGATAATCCTCTGCGCCGCAGAATAACACCCGAAACGCATAGGTGTGTAAACTCATCATCGTTGCCCAAATTAATCCTGCTTTAGCGAGTACGCGCACGCGTACAATATGGATTACACGCGCTCGGGATACATGACTTACACTGTGTATTACTTCCATTATACGTACATATACACCTACACAGTCGAGAGGACTTAGAGGATGCAGTTGCAATACTAAAGAACATTTATTCAAGTGCAATACTCGTTATACTGTTCCCGTGGACATGTTCCATTTCTTAGGAGGCTCGTCGTTCCCTTAAGGAATCATATATGTTAGACAAGTCATTAAAGAAACAGGAGTTTATTCATTTTCTTCAAGTATTAATACTTGCTTTTTTTAAAATTCATTATATCTTCATTATTGTATATACTTTAACATATATTTTCTGACAAAATTTCTTTTTAAATCAAAAGCACATATAAAACTTTCAAGGCCTTTTTTCTCGTACGTGTTTTTAGACGCGGTGATCAGCCCTCAACTGCAAGGATTTTCCATGTAATGTTTAATTTTTGTTTTACTTGAGAAAGAAAAAATATATTCTGGCCCATTAAGGACTACTTTTCTCTGTCTAGATCACACACCATTTTTTGATATTTTTTAGATAACAATTTGCAAGCAGGTTGCAATTTGAAAAAGACAACAACCTAGTTATTTATGTATATATGACAACAAATCTTTCAGAGAATGTACTTTAAAGTATATACAATAATAGACATATAATGAGTTTTTAAAGAAATAAGTATTAGTACTTGAAAAAAATGAATAAATTACTACTTGTTTAATGACGTACCTGGCATATATAATCCTTTAATCCTTGCACCCGCCGCACAAGCATCCCTCGTGCACACGGGACTAACTGAACAACAACTCTTAATTCTAACTTATCACAACACTTTCGCACTTCTGATTCCGAATGAAATTCGAGACAAACAGTTTGCACTGCGTCAGATTTTGCCCTGTGGTCAGTGTAGGGCTTAGCAATGACAGGTCTACCCGCCTGTCAAGCTAATGGGCATGTTCCTGGACAATAGGCTTGGTTTACCGCCAGCAAGTGTGAGCGAGATAATGATGGCCAATTACTTCATTGGCCATTCAAGTTGCAAATTGAATCGAGACGATTCTTTCGAAAGTACATCCCACAAAAGTACCTTTTACAATACCGATTACTTTGACTCACAATTACAAGGATATGACTCGTCTTATTCGTGCGATGTAAACTTTCCAATTTCTCAGACTTTTTGACTTTCGTTTTTATTCCTCTCGCAGGATATGCTTCTCTTTGTAAACACGAGATATGAATTGAGATGTATCGATAGTAAAAATATTACCATTATCTCGTTATTAGTTACAGTCATTTTATGATCTTCGCGCTGTTCGTTAGTAATTCGATGACTTCTCCTGATATTTGCAAGAGTAAATGTCAAGAAGGATGACACTCTTACGATCTCCGATGAATGATAATCTCTCAGCTGCGTTGTCCAAAGCCCATTGTTTAGCGATCTGCTCATTAACTAGTCAATAGAGATTTACGCCAGTTTCAGTTTACGAAAGGAATGCCGAGGTGACGGAACTATTATACACGAATGGTACACGTAATACATGATAATATCGCTACTCTGTGTTCGTTAACAGTGTGATTTTGTAACAACATGAGTGCCTCTCGTTTTCTCTATCTACTCGTCGTAAAAAATAACTACGAAATCACTCTTAAAAGGAGGAGCAACGCAAACCTTCCCTTTCCTTCAAAATGGTGATATTAGCTTAGTACAGTGATGGGAACGGTAAAGTTTTAAAGTATCACAAACTTGGTTATCTGTATTATATCTTCCTTATATTGTCTCTAAGTTTACTCAGTGATCCATCAATTACATTATATTAGTAACCTTCTTCACCGCGATACGCGCGAGATCATCTCCCACACATACTTAAATGCTCCAAAACGGTATTGTAGGAGCAATGATAACGTTTGGTTTACAGTCCTTTCACATTCCATTAAAATCCGGATGACCACAGACACCTTTGAATATTTGTCGATTTTAATCAGACTTTAATTTACCAACACTGACGAATACTTTCGAACAAGAATGTGTCATGTTTAATGAAATATTGCTTGACATTGTTAGCTAGCGTCACTTCGTCGATTGGTTAACGACGGAAGCCACTTACAACATCCAGCAATTCCTTCCCACTTTTCCCTATTATTACAGAGCTTAGAAAAAATCGGGATTACAGGCGACATTTACTTATGAATTTCCGGTGCAAGGTAAGTCGAAGGTGCGACACACTTTCCGTAATGACGATACGGGAAATATCGAGCGGCCTTTTCACAGGAAATTAGATGGCAGGAGATTGTCAAGGTGGCGTGAAATCGATCCGGAGGGATACAGAGAGTTATACACATACATATACTATATAGATAGAGGGAGAGTGATCTCGGCACGATCACGGGAACACAGTGAGAGGATGCTGTGCAGTGTAGAATCTCGCATCGGATAGACGGATATTTTCGTACAGCATATATCTCATCTTATGCTTCTCGACGCTCGGCCGTCTCACAGAGAAATATTGAAAGTCTTCGTCGAATGTCTACTGGCAACTCGAGCAGCACCCTGGCACACTTTACGAGATGTTTCGCTCGGCAAGTACTCTATTGGAAATCCGATTGCTCAGAGTGCGCTTGAAGATCGAACCGATTCGATATACCGTTGGATTTTGTTAGCAATTATGGTATTCAGGCTGAGTTGGGGAGGAAAGCAATTTCCGCAAATCGGTGTAACATCGCTCGATTACAATACAGGAACCGAATGAACTGTCCTTCGTGCACGTTCCAGTGCAACGGTAGATCTACTCCGGTGCACAGATGATTAAAGCTATCGTTGTTCAACCTGTCAATTGCAGCGGGCGAGGAAACACGCTTGGTGGTGCGCATAATTTGGAAAATTGATCGGCGAAACTTCCGAAACACCCGCTTGCCACCGGAATTCACACGTGGCGACCGCACCGACCACATTGAATCCAGTAAATTAGATTTAATGAGTCGAAAGCTCGAGACTAGCTCGATTTTCTAGCACGCTTGATCGTGTAATTCTATCGAATTGAGCAAGAGAATATTACGTTACAGAGCTCGAATTTAATCGACAAGAAGTGTAAGTTGAATGAGTTGATTCGTGATCGATAATATCGTATAAGGTGCTAACACGTCCCAATGATTCCAGCGGTTGTTCAATTATCTGATAATATGTAAACACCTGTCCACTTTTACCACGTGACTTACTTAATAAAGACGTATCTATTAAGTGTCAAACCTGTCAAGTTCTTAAATTGAGTTTTAAACGTGGCTTGAAATTGCTTTACTCGTCTTGATGCTATTAGGAATTGAGCGAAAGAGGACAATATTATTCCAGTATTGAACACGTCTGTAATCTTGACTCTCCAACTGAGTTCGAACCTTGTTACAATAGGGAATTACCACAAAGTTTGCGGATCTCGGAAGCTGCAGTGAACTGCCTTTGGAAATTGAATCAGCACGTCTCAATAACAATTGTCGACAGCAAAGGGACTCCTTGGGACGTATCATGTCACAGAAACACCGTGCGCTTGGGAAGCTCTAGAATTGTACCTTCGAAGAAATGCTAGATAAGAAATTTTAAAGAACGCTCAGGCGTATGCTAGAATGTTCACCGCAAATTTTGTTTGAAACATATCTGGAAAATGATTGGCAAAATTTGCAAAAAACGACATTGGCCAGTGTGGATTCCGATAGACTAAGTATGCAAATTGAGAAGTAAAGTTGCGAGCTCATCGTTCGCTCAACTTGTCAGCTATATTCGAAAGTCAGCCTTACTATGTGTATCATAAGTATAGACACGTTCCCTTAACCTGGCGTGTAAAATGGAATCTACACAGACACAAGCCTTCGAGAGTAGACGCCCGCTGCTTTTTCCCAGGAATTTCCATTTATATTACCTTATCGTTATTCTTCTGGCCGAACACTTTTTCCTCTTTGTTCAACGATCGGCGATCTTGCACCGGTATCAGCCGTTGTCGTCTCTTCTCTCATCACTCCTCCCCCAGGTTTTCCTCGTTGAAATCGCTCTCGATCAACGACCCACGATTACTTCGCCCGAAGGACCACGGTGAAGACGCACTTGCTCGACCATCCTGCTTCATCGGCTGCTTCGTACTCTATTCTGTGACCACCGATGTTGAATCTCCGACCAGGACTCTGAAACATTGCCGTCGATTCGGCCTTCTGCGGTAAGCTTGCAACTCCAGTTTGTCACGGCGTCGTTACAGATCGACCCGTCCACGTATACATACACCAATCTGGATAGAGAGAAACAAATCCATGATGGACCAACGGCTTTTCCCGTGGTATTTTTCAACTTGTTTTAACCCTGTCGCCAAAATTTACACTCCTGCCTGTGAATTTCCTTGGTTCTTTTTTTTTTCCTCATCCTATCGCGTCAACAACCAGCGAGCAGAGCTTCACTGATTGCGACTCAACTTGAAATCTCGAACTCTCAACTCAGATTCGGTCCAATAAATCCGTTTCTCATTGCTCCTGTGAAATGTTCAAATAAAACGTACGATAGCAGTTCTGTAGGACATGACAAACTTTTACAGATTGCAAACTGATCAACGATTCCCTGGGGTGCGAATTATTACTCGCTGCGCAGTTTGATTATCATGTAACGTTCGACGATGTGATATCGGAGTTCAATAATCTCTAAATTATGTCAATTGTAGTTGGAAAGATTTATTTGTGTTCTTCAAGGTAAAAACCTACATAGAATTTTCTCCGTGTAAATATAATGTCTATTTTCCTATTATCTTTCATAATGAAAGTTAAGACTTGTACTGCTCGTTTCATTTGCAAAATAACGTGAAAAGCCTAAAAATCAATACATATCTGATTTCATATCTCTCGGACTGCGCGTATAACATAACGAGTCATTTTTGTAACACTGTCGGAAGAACCTACCATGCTATCCATTTTTGCCGATAGAAAAAAAGAAAAAGAGCAATGGCAATTTTATTTCACCCGTAGATCCAATCAAGAGTAGAAGAAGGGAACTAGTAAATTTTTACATATCCGCTCGCGCAGGGAGTATTGTATCTGCTATACAAATTATCGACCCTAAATGGCGCGTACGTGACTAAAACCCTCTGCGAAATCGGAGTTCAAGCAGTTCTCGAAATAATACTCCTGAATTTTCCATGTAGTAATTTGAATGCGGTAAACCCAATTTAAAATAGAAAGCATATTGCGGTAATGACTGCTCCTGCATCACTGAATATTCACATTAATATAATTATCACAATATTGTTACAAATAAGGAACCAATCACTTTCGGGATGATACTTTTTTATGTGAAACTTCGAAGGAATAAATAAAAATATTAAAGTCCCACGGATTTAATTTTAGCACTCACCTTCTCATGAACAATGCATTGTCGAGATAACACCTTTTCAATTGTCAATGTGGTTAAAATTCTGAGTTATAATAATGCACTTTATCCGTATAAAAAAAAGGGGTGAAAGTAGGAATTGTAACTGTACAGAATTGTCAAATTATACAGACTAATCTCGAGATTGCCAACTTTTGGAGTTGACCGGACTGCTCCGATCTATTTCAGTCTTCCAAGTCCAATGTTAGTGGTAACGCATCAATTTCCTACGTGATATAAATTGTTCTTGTCCATTTAAACCTATTATAAATTCTGTTGGCAGCACGGGCCGCGGAAATCCATGAAAGAAGAGCTTAACGCTTGAATATTTTAAATATAATACGACAACTAAGGGAATAAACTCTACCAAAAAATTCAATATTTAAAATTTAAATGTAGCAACTCTTGTTATATTGAAAATTTGCAACAAGATCATTTAGAAACAAGTAAAAATGCTGTGCCCTGCGACGTGGCAACTGACTTTAACTTTCTATTTTTCCAGTTTCGTACCTTTATCCTAACAATTAAACTCATTTCTTCCTCATGAAAAAATCAATATTTAATACAAATAAGTAGAAGCTATAATTTTTCCAATAATATAGCAAAGTACGTTATTCTTTCTAAATACTAAACTTTCTTGCAATTTATTTGTGCAAAGAAGCTATATGCATATTTATATTTCCATACTGCTTGTTATTATAAGTTATTGTAGTTCCATACAAAACGAAATGTTGTCGAATAATACGAAATCAATGTCGATGAAAGACACTTTCGTCGACATCAATATTATAGTACGAACATGGTGTAAAATTCAAAATTCTATACTCCATCCGTACTAAGATTGGGATTGCCGGTTGCCAGCTTGTCCAGTTTATCCTGTAGCTGGTCTATAGTACAGTATATATGATATATATGAGTATAAATTAAATATTTTACTATTTTTGTGTTAGGATACACTAATACGATAGTTCAGTAACAAGAGCAGTAAATTTGTAAGAAATTCTGGAAGGCTGGAGAGGTTATAATCAATACTGACCTCGTTGCTCATGATCCGCGTGACCTTCACGTTATCCGTGAAAATTGGCTCGCTCCATATAATCGCAGTTCCATTCCTTCCGGTCACTTCGATGTCATTTGGGCAATCGTTGACTTTCGGTGCCTCGCCGCCTGGAATGTAGAATCAATTGATCGAACACTGGCGCCACTCTTTACGTTGCCGTCTCATTAAATGAACCACTACCAACGAGGAATTTGTAAACCAAGCAAATGAGCCGTGTAGCGACTGCCGGCGTCGACTTCGGATAAATCAATCGCTGGTTATATAATTGCTGTTATTCGCAATTCAATTAATATTGGGCATGTTTTCATTCTAGATAAGTGTAATTATAACGCCACTATATGCCGATGATTTTTATTTAAATAATTGTTCGACCATCGACGAATAGAACTTGCTATCAGGAAGCTTACATATTTATTCTCAATGATTTAACTCCAAAAATTTTAACTATTTACTTTTACTGCTACATGAGCATATATATGTATGAGCGTATCGAAATATCGAATAAAACAACTAAAATTGATATGATTGGAAAAAAGTTAATAGAACCAGTTTCATATTGCAGGTTATTCAAAATACGAAACCTTGTAATACGGGTTTATTTTTTTGTCTGAAGTTTCGCCCCATGATTATCCGTAGAATATTTTCCACCAATAAACTCGTTTTCTATTGGCGAAGCAGCGTATATTGATATTCAATACAGCGGTTCGTCACATTCAATGGAAGCAGTTAATGATCTGCTTTGGGTCCGACGGTAGCACCGGCGTCGTCGTTACGCATCAGCGAGCTATCGGGCGCCGAGAAAACTTGTTCGATTAAACGAAACGCACCCTTTCTCGCCCGAGACTCTCTGAACTTCACGCTCATTTCTGCCGGAAGGAAAAGTGGCAATCACGACCAGTAAAGCTGCTCGCAAAAGCATGCCGGTTGTGATACCTTTGGCAGTTTCATTATGCTGTGGATAAAGCAAGGAAAAAGTGGAAAGGGTATTTAGCGCGCATAATTATGCCGAGAATCGCGTGAAATGCTAACGCCAATTGATATGGCAAGGCACTCGCTGTTGCTTCAATTATTCCAAATTACTCAAAGTAACAGTGTTTCCTGCCTGCTCTTTTATAACAGCCATTAGCAACTTTCAGTTAAAACGAGGTGGGATTATTTATTCCTGCTAAAGAACGCAAAGCTTTCACTCGTACAGCTATACTGGAAAGTAACAGCTCTGGGAAAGCTTTTACAATTAACGTATCCAGAATTTGTGGAGAGAACTAATTACTTGGGAATACCTCATCGATATTTATATTTGGGCGAGTTATAATATTGATTTGATGGATAAAACAAAAATAATATTTGAGAAAACTTCATCGGCGTAAATCTTCGTGTCATTATTAGAATCTACTATAAAGCGATGCCAGGTAACTTATAATTTGTAACTGTTTGTCTCATGGTCAATAACCTATTTTCCACCGTTTAATTAGACCAAGTTAAATAGCAGAATACCAAATTTATAGTCAGATCAATTGCGCATATTCAGATCAAAGCCGCAGGCAATACGTCAGGAATATAATGTATATATTAAACACGAGTTAAGCTTTATGGATATAAATTAACTCGCAAACATCCCGAATGCGCTTCAACCCCATCGAAATCATGTTATTTTGCAATGATGATCTGACCAAACTTGGGACTAGCTAAATGATAATAATCATATTAACTAGAGTATGGTAACTTCTACAATTATGCACCAATAAAACACACTTTGTATTAATTCTATCAATTAAAAAATCGAAAACAACTTCTCTAACAATCAAAAGAGACAGTGAACGAAGTACGAGAGAAATCTTTATTTCGTGGGGGCAGAATTGGATTTCTAGTTGGCGAGTGAACCGCAAATTTTGGGTGGTGGGTATCCGGGGCTTCTCATCGGAAGTCGTTGGAGCGTTTACTATAACTCGGTAGTAGAATGTGTGGCTGGCAAGATGAGCGATCCGTAGATTACACAGCATTGTGGCGTGCCTCGCTGCGGAAACGCATTTAATTAAAGCGTTGGCAGCGGTTTCGGGAGACAGGGAAAGTTCTTTGAGGCACCCCTCGAAATTTGCATAGGAGCACCGGTTGCAACTGCGAGAAGTAAGTGCGCTGCTGACAAGCCAGCAGTTATAACGAGCATGGATGTATCTCCGAGATCTCTGAGGAAGACGCGTCTTCGAGAAGGTAGGCGCCGAGAGGGATGCTGTATATTCTTAGAGAGTCCTTTAATGGATCCGCTTTTCACGGCTGGCGTGCTCGCGTTCTATCGCTCTGAAACACTGACGCCTTTCAAGCACCAACGGAAACCAGTTTCGAAAACGCCTCTCCCCTTCTCATCTACCACAGACATAATGACGTATTAAGCCCCGCCGGGCTTGGAATCCTGTCAGTACTGAATATTCTCAAGTGTGCACCTCGCCGAGCGTGGAGTACACTTAATCAGCTATCAGCTGTTTCAATTGCGAATGATTTAATAGGCTGGGTGACGGTGAATGATGTCGACCCAATTTCCCAACGGGAAATAGAGTCTCTTCGAATATTGATGAATAAGTAGTGCCTAATTGGATGCACGTATGTAAATAAATAACATAACCTAACCTGAAATTGTTCGGGGATAAAGAATGAAATAAAAGATGATTTAATTTCATCGAAATATGTACTTGAACGCATAATCATGTGATTAACCGAAGATTTCTGTCAAGGGTTATTATTATTGGATGTAACTAAAGTAGATATAACAGTTTGCCGTTAATTAATCACCTTTGACGATGATACGGAGAGTACAGCTGGCCTGCTTTTTCGAAACAGGATGCCGCGCAAAGAAGGCTATTTCGTGCACTCCAATTTTCAGATTCGCCTCCAATCTTGTTCCCCAAGAGGGCTTTGATCGAACGTAACGAAACCAGTCGAGGTCGGTTGATGGTTGATCGAAAGTGACGAAAGCTTCGTCCCGGCCAGGTGGTAGCTCTGCTATCACATCCTTTGGACACTCCAGTCGTGGCTTACTATATCCTAATACGTAATAGAATACAATCTTCTCAAAAATCTACTCCATAGTAAATCCACACCCTACTTACATACAACAAGAAGCCCCTAAAGGTAGCTGCACAGGCTGAAAGGGATTATTCGTGTTGGGCTTTTTATTAAAAGCGCATATTCAGCGATGACAAAATACACTATGGCAATTGTTTGGTTGTACAAGCACGGGATTTCCCTTGGAAAGGGTGTTGTTAAAAGATAAACTGTTTCTATTGACGTGTTATTTTTCAGATAGAGTTCACGCTTTCAGTGTAGCTTTTTCATATTGAGCTGTATGACTACCCAAATTGTACAGAACGTTTTAAATACGTCTCTTTTTATACGATTTACGTGTTTGACTTATGATATTCGTAGGACGTTTTGTGGATGTGACAAATTTGTTTCATTTTAATTAATTGTTTTCTCCAAACTAAACGTTGATTTTATGGAAGTAATATTTTGAAAAACAGCATCTTTTATATATTCCTTCGGTAGTCTTGTGGACGCCTTTAAAATGTTTCATTTTGTAACATCGAACGTTTATCAAACGTACGTGAGACATTTTTGGGACATTGATAAACATATGAAAGACAACGCGAATATTTCTATCAAGCTTTATCATTGTGCTATCCGGGTATCAAACAAACAAAGCACAAAAACGGTATAACACGATCCGCGTCCCTGGAAAATCATCTCTTTGTCTTGTCAAAATTGCAAACTTGCAACGTCCGAGCGAAACTTGTCAGCACATGAAGTTTCCATTTTTCTGTCAATGTTTTTGCGATTTATTTCCAATAACAAGCATGACTTGCTTAATAGTAACGGGCAATAGTGAGTCTTCAATATCAAACAAGTGTCAAGTTGTCAGGCTATCCAACACAAATTTAATATCGCGCCAATGTCAATTCCTGTAAAATCCAGGAGCGGACTGCAAAACCTTAGAGTGAGTTTGGATGGCAATGTCGCCATCGTTTCACGATACTGACGGAGAGAACCTGGTAGAACGATGACAAAGTGTTTCCCGAGAAATCAAATTTTCTCCTGCAACTTCATAAGCACTTCTCACCTGCTATCCCTTGTGCAAGTGACACGCAGTGTTTCAGATACAATATAAGACTGACACTCTCACGCTCTTTCACCAATTCTTATCAAGATCAAAGATTCCCCTCTCGATATAAAAAATCGAGGTTGTGTAATTTGGTAATGTGTATTAGTATAAACTAATTAGTATAAACAAAGTTCTTGCAAATATCTTTGTAAATACAACAATATTTTAAAGATGTATAGTTCGATTCTTATTTTATAAATTTGGAGTAACTTCAGAAAAACCCTGTATAAGTCATAAATATTGTAATATTCTGTAGTCTCTGTCCATCTGGCAGGAATATACTTTCCAATAGTGGAAAATGGAGATGATCTTGGATACACACGCTCACACAAACTTTCTTTATATTAATATATTAATATTCAAAAGCACAGATAAAATAAGTGCTTTATGATAATACCAAAAATTCATTACAGACATATATTAGATGTGCGAAAAAATTTGGTTTTACGATAATTAGCTACTCACTGACGCATTCTCCATGCTTCGGTCCGTCCCAAGTGCCGTCGGAACGGCAGCTCAACTCATACTCGCCATGAAGCTGATATCCATGTGGACACTTGAGAAAACATTTGGTACCAGGTCGATTGCCAACCTTTCGTCTACCACGCCATGGTTTAGGAGCTGCTAATCTCGAACACATTAAGTATCCGCGGCCCGCTGGATTCAAGGGTGGGCAGGATACGTTATTTATGTCTGGAACAATTAGTTTCAATTTTCTAATTCAGTTTCAGGAAACCGGAGTAACATTTGCCGAGCAATACAGCGATTCAAAACAATATTTCAGTACTCGCAGCCGTTGAATAATGAATTCGCCATCAAGTAAGTATATCGCTTCTTTAGAAGAAAAGATAAATTTTGACGAAGTGCGATATAAACATTTCAATGCCATTTCATCCCATTTCATCCAACTTTTCTATATCGACGTGCAACACTTTCATAATACATTCTGCTCGAAACCATCAAACTCTCAAATTTTCAAGTCGAATCGATTGTCTGTGAAGATAGTAAGGTATTCAAGACTCCCTTACTCCGAACTATTTTATTAATTCTAGATATAATGAATACTTGTTTCATAATATACTCGGCATAAGAGAAATTTCATTGATCTTACTATCCATTAACCCCATTAACATAAAGAGGCTTATTATACAAAGTAGGATGAAATGCTTTGATAAACGGTTAGGGTGAAATGGAGGGCGTGCGTACGACCGAGGTTTAGATTCGCAGGAATAATGAGGAGTGGCATAGCGGCTGGTATAATCTGTGAAATGAGTTAACACGATTGCAGTAGTAGTGGAGTTGTGGGTGCACGAGGGACAGGAATTTCTGTCAGCGTTAATCGACTAGCTTGCCGAATGCAATTGAAGCGAGACGGCGACGGCGAGGCCGCCGACGCCGCCGTCGGGGAAACGAGCAGCACGCATAGGCATCAGTAGTGTGCTCGCTGCCCGCTAGGGTTGGCACGGCGAAATCCGTAAGCGTCGACGAGGCATTATTGCCAAGCACGATGCTTACAAGCATTATTCCCGATATCTGCGTAATATATGAATGCTGAATGCTAATTGCGCACTGGCTACGCGCTCTATATCAAGCGTAAGCCGTTCCCCCGTGACGTTTTGCTCAACGCTGTTCGAACACCATCGACATCCACGTTGAATACGTAGAATGTATTCCAGCGGAATTCAGCCGCCAACGTTTGTCTGATTTTCGGTGAGGGATATACGATGCTTGGAGAGTTGGAGCATACAGGAGAGAGAGAGCGCGCGCGCGCGCATACAGGTTCTACAATCCCTTGTAATCATCCGGGTCACTTGACCCCACATAGCTATCTTGCGCGATAATGATAATCCTCGAATGCACCCGGGAGAGGCTCTCTTCCATCCTTCCTCCTCCTTCTCCTCCTTCTCCTCTCCCTGAGGGAGTTGAAGCGACTCTAGAGCTGATGCGAACTACTGGGGCGTTTGATTGAACCCGACCGGCGATATCGAATAGAAGTGTGTCAGTTATGCCGGTAGTGGCGGAAGTCTTGTGGAAATGTAAGTCATTAAACTGTCTGCCGGCCAAGAACCTCGAGAGAAGCTTGATCATCTCTCTATCCCAGGAAAAAAGCGGGCATGGAAGAAAGATTTGAAATTCTCCAAGATTATAAGGTTGTAAAGCTGCTAGAATAGAACGCCGGCAACGAGAGAATCGAAATTCTTTGTGCTTGTAAAACGTGGGGTTGTAAAAATTACAGGAATCTTCATCGTTCATTTCAATGACGTTGATGTAATGTTTTCGGGGAAGGATGATATTGCATGCAGATGTGCACTCAATATCTTTTTATGACAATACTGTAAAAAACCCTCTAAAAAGAACCATGAAAAAAAAGAAGTCGCCAATCCTATGTATTGTTTCAATGAAAAGCAGAAGATTCTTCAAGCGATTCATTCAACTTACATCTAATACGAATTCAAACAAAGAAACACTCGCACAAAGGAATCTCAAGAAACGAAGAAATTATGCAAAATAAAAGATAAAGGAATTGCGGAAATGTAAATTGTCGCAATCCAGACCAGCCGATTGCGCATTACCGATAAATATCACGATTCGTTCGCGGCAGGTTTTCTTTTTTGTTGCCTGCTCGGCGCTCACTGAGTAGAATTGCGCGGAGGGTTGGATGGAGTGAGTCGAGACTGCAGTACGATAAATGCGGAGTTCGAAGGCGGAGTTAAGGATGTAAGAAGGGGCTGGGCTTCGAAATTGGATCGATATAGCCATTCTGTAATTATCGGTGCGGGGATCTTACATAATCTAGGGAGAATTATGTAGCTGGGTTACTAAAACCAGAACCACCTTGAAGTTGGACTTATTATCGAGAGTACCAGCTCTCATAGAGAGAGCATCGAAATTTCCAAGTACTCTGAGTAAATGAAGTTACAACCGTCAAGAAGTACGGATGAATTTATCGCTACTTTGGGAAGATCTCTTCAGGAGAGGGATGAAAGGCTAAGGGAGGGTGTACTAACCGTAAGAAGCGAAGGATCGTTTATCAAGCGTTTGTAAATAATTGTATCGGGAATGCTCGTGGAATTTCCCATGGCATCGTCACCCTGACGTATTGTGTCGGCTAGGCACGAATGATGTATGATCGTTCCTTGTATCAGACTATCCAATGAACGCCAGGGATGGCTATCATCGTCCCCCGGTGGTATCCGGCGTCCAGCGTCCATAGCAAAATACTCTCACCAGAAGGGAAACTTACCCAAGCAGGATTTTCCATCGGATGAGAGTGCCTTTTCATCGCCGTCGCAAGCGCAGAAAAAGCTGCCGTCCGTGTTCTCGCAAACCTCGGTGCATCCTCCGTTATCGACCATGCATTCATTGATATCTGTGCATAGAAAAATGGCATTACCTTAATCATTAGGTATACTTCGTCGTTCGAGTAATGCCTGCATCTATCTACCCATCTCAAATTCATTCCTATGCCACAATAATTGAACGTTCTTCTAGAGAGTTCAAAGTAACAAACGTATGATTCATTCAATGTAAAGAATGAAAAATAATAGCTTGGACAATGAGAGATCAGAATGATTGTAAGATTCTTCTTCATAATAACGTGTATGATAGACGTTCGTACAAGGATGGACGAATTAAATTGAAGAGAATGACGAAACTGGCAGTAGTTAATGTTCATAGGAGTATTTAACCCATTGGCATACATAGTTGTCTGTTAGGCGATCTAAAATAGTATAAGCAAAAAGGTTGACTATGAAAAAATCAGTATGCCAGTGGGTTAATGATGATGACTGTTCTAGATGTGGGATTATAACAGCAGCTAGAAACATAATGAATGAACTAATAATCAAGTTGAAAACCCACGTTTCAATTTAGTTTCTTGTTATTAGCATTTATGTGTATAAATATTAATATGCAGCGAGAATAGTTATATAATTGGTGTATAATTACATGTAACATTATCTTGGTTTATTCCACAATTACACAGTTGGCAAAATAATAAAGGATGGTTGTCTACACTGAGAAACATCAAATTTCATATTAAACTCCCTTTGCCAGTGCTAAAAGCCGGGAGCGTACTGTTTGACCTGTACACACTCGGACGACTGAACAACTTGTTAAACAAATATTTTTCGAACGGACATTTGAGTAGTACTGTAATAACCGTGGCACTTATCATTCTGAAAATATTTGAATAATATTATCGAAGAAGTCTTCGCGACTGGGACAATGGACATTTCAAATGAGTCTCAGTCCAAAGTAGAAAATCGTGGAATCTAAGATAATTGAAGTACTGAATTGGTATAACATACTTGTTGTTTCATTTTAACTGAGTTGTTGTGATGAATGAAATTTTTAGTGTATCGATAAATTCACTCTTGGTATCCTCGAATCATCTGGCGAACTGCCATTGAACTTTTTCCTACATTTGTTTCTTGCCCTCTGAGATACCTCCGGTATTTCGCTAACGATGTAGTTTCGTGTTTTACCAACTGGGTATAACGATCGTCTCGATTATGAAAAAAAGGAAAATATTGCTCGCATGCTGAAACTTAACTAGGGTTTTTGCAACTCGATTCAATGAATGTGTTATTATAGTCTCAGCAGAGATTCTCATAGCATAATAAAACACAGAACATATTTTATTACCGTAAATAAAATTTCCGAATGCTTTGCATGTTTAATACTAATATTTTAATCAGTATTTGTATCCACTAAACAACTTTTGGTGATACTTCGATTATAGAACATATGTTGATATAGATTATTACCACAGTATTTTCGTATGATAAACAGCATCCCGATACGAATTAAAATATGCATCATCTCGAGCGAGTCAATTGATATTATCCATGCCAGTAACTTTACTATCTAGCATTTGCATATAAATGACTTCCATCGAAATTTGTCGCCGAGCGCAAGGTTAATTACCTGTAACTATGACCTGAAACATCTATTTTAAGTTTGCAAGAATGAACACGAAAGATTGCAAGAGTTCATACCAGCTTAATCATCAGAGACAAGGGCAAGAATGATTGACGTTGAATCAGAGTAACAATATGTAATATCAAGTCGAGATTGGCTTATGTAAGCTAGAGACTTTGCATTTTAATGATACTCCAAATGAATTACGAATCATATTTTAGGAAATGCTTGAGTCATGTGACACTGTAACTCAATTTATTTCGACGGATTCGTACTGACTCATAAGAAATTGCAAGAAGGTTTGATACAAATTTTAAAATATGGATATTGGAAAAAGTACGTTGCATAATTTATACGAAAGTTAATTAAATTTCAGTTAAACTGCCTTTCATAGAACTGTATACTTTCCAACTGTTTCCTCGGAACTCTTGCCAGCGCAGCCAGCCACATAGCAGAGCTGCCAATTAACACGTGGTTAATAATGTATAGGTGGGAATTGATGCCAGCAGCCTGGAGCAGGGTTTCTCTTTGCAATTTTAACGGAAGCATAAATCCCTGGTATTCCTTTACAGAGACACGACACGAGTGGATAATAAAAAAAGGTAGGAATTCTCGTTAAAAAATGATAAAACTCGCGATCCACTAGCGCACTACTGGAACGAACTCAAAGGTATTTACTGATCTGAATTCGACGTATTACTGACTTTCAATCAAGAATCCCAGAAACTTCCAGAGATCGGCCTGATCGAGTAGAACGACGCCCTAGTCTGTGTTCCACTGATGAAACGTTCATTTCAAAGAAATTCGGTAAACAGAAATGATATCTATCCCAATGAATAATGGCTTTCAAACTCCTAGGTTCAATCTCCCGAGACGATTTCCTTTCTTACAGTGCTATTGTCCAAAAAGTTTCAGTAATATCTATCAGGACTTTGGACTCAAATCAGGCCGCTGTCCAATCAAGAAAGTCGAAGTAACGAGATGATCGATATTACATTTAATATTGGTCTAAAATAAATGTTGAAAAAGCAAAATGATATTTAACTAAAAATCGAAATGTAAAGATTACCACATCATACATGTGTATTCACAATGCATTTTCGATGACAGAAAATTGGATTTCATAATTGAGTAAAACAAACTTTGCCAGAAACACAGGTATCATTCGTATTATTCATTCGGCCATTTCCAATTAATTGTGTGGAACAAGCAATTGCTACAATCGATAGCAACGGAGAGACAACGCGGCCGTTTGACAGGCATTGATCGTATTTATTCAGTTTAGTGAACAATTCAGAGCAATCACGATTCTTCGGATCATAATTAATTGTATACACACAACCAGTATTCTTTTCTCTCAACTAAATACTCACATTTATAAAAACTATTCTAAGATATAATTCTTGCAACCAATTAGTCTATCATCTTCTCTGATCCATAGAAACCACAACATGTAACTTTGTATCGTGAAATATCTGCAACTGATTTGACAAGTGCATCGCTACTAATTGGTCTAGCAGTAATTGACGAGAGGTAAACTGACTCTTCATTCGATCGCGGTGCTTTGAAATAGAGAGGGCTAGAGGGAAACTAACGCTCCTGTCACTACCACAGCACGAGAGATATTACGAAGCTCGGCTTCGGCATGTAACCAATTAATCATGAAGCCAAGCGCATACTGAACAACACTGACAGGATCTTACCTCTTACCACTATCCTGTATACATTGAAGGACGACGCATTGATCGGTGTAAAGTGCCTCACAGGATATCTATCAGAGATTTCGGATACTCCTGACTGCTGTTAGATATTTCAACGGACAGAAATTATTACCGAGCATCCACGAGAGATACAGTTCTATTCGATTATTGAAAGAATATTTAAAGTAGCAATTCGAATTTGTACTCTGTTAGTTATTAATACGAAATCTTGTCATTTAGAATTTCAAGTTTTTACGAAGATCTGACGCATTTGCAAAGAAGAGAAAGGAAAAACAAAAAGCTTTTACATATTTCTTTTGGATATAAATCTCTTTTAAATTGACTATTAAACGACAGTAAATTGAACGAATTACGAATAATAAATAATCACAAGTGCAAAGTAGTAAATGCAATTAACTGTGTTAAAAAAATACTGGTTCGTTCGAATGTATGTTAACAGCATACAGTATTTGTTAACACGGTTGTATACTTGTATGTACCGATAAAGAGCGAGTTACATAATTCTGTGCATTCTGACGTTTACAGCACTTTAACAAACACTGCTTTCACCAATAGCGTACTAGTATACATGTATATCTCCAGACTTTTATTCCTCGAATTCTTAAGAATCATATTCCGAGGGAAACACGGCATTTACCATACACTGACTCATCTCTACCGTAAAGCCCTTCCCTCACGCACGAAAGCTTTTTCACTTCGCATTCGTGTATACTTCAAAGGATGAGAGACAATCGTGCAGAATTTTATTATTCGTTTGAGCACGCGAAGGGTATATCTCTCGTATAAAATTAAGCGTGCGACATACGAGGAATTTCTGTCTTTAGTCTTTTTCGTTGTGAGTTGCAACAGTTACCAAACGAAATCCGCTACGTTGTGTAGAAGCTGTTTGAAGCAGACGATTAAGACAAAGAGTGTTGTAAAAGATGTTTGTAACCGCGAACGACAACCCAATTTCCAACAGGAGACTGCGCGAGAATTACATCTGCTATCTCTGACGGTCTTTTAAACATTTTGCGGTCCAAAGGATGATCGCTTAACATTCTGCTTGGCTCATTCTTTTCAAAGGGCTTTTTGCGCGCTACTTCCGATTATATGGTAGCGTAGCGGTCCTCGACCTTTCCCTCAACAAAACCAGCCCCCGTCAGCATCCTTTCAATCCAGAGCCCACCGAAAGGTTAATTAAGCGCCAGCTAAGAAATTATCCTCGCTTAATCGTGTCCTCTCATAAACTCAACACTAAAGCTACTGAGTAGCTCTCGTCCAGCAATGGTCGGCCGGAAGGCAAAAGTGAACCATTAAAATTAATCTCAAGGAATTCGTTAAGCAAGCGTCTGCGATTCAAGTTCTCCTCCTTTTATTAAGCGAACCGTATATTTCTGAAGAAATTTCGTATTATTATTACTTTGACGCTAAATTACCATGCAGCATTCACAGTTTAATAATTCGTTCAGTTAGAATTTTAACTTTGACAAATAATTATGTGTGTTCAAATATTACGTTAGTTACCAATGCAATAAGAGAGACAATTTAACTATTTGGAGTCACGTTAAAAATGGTGTGCTTCCCAATCGTCAATTTTTTATGGTAGTTACTCTCTCGTGTTACAGGAGATTGATATAGAGCGACAGTATTTTAAACGAAGGATGACCGTTTATTTTAAGTAACAAAGTTATTTTCTTCTTTCTTGATGAGAAAGATCTCCAATTTAACTGGCTTCCCTCGAGCACTTCTGCTCTGCACACTTAAATAGATAAATAACACTTTACCAGTATAATTGAGATATTCATTAATTACGAATCGTCCGGTCGATCTTTCTCACAGGCAACTTTGGCTGGTTCAGATTTAGCAGGAATTTTATCACGTACCAATATTCTACCACAATGAAATCACGCAAACAAACCATGTTATTGGAACACGAACGCTGAAATATTAATGAAATATCCTTTAGGACTTCGCTAGAAATAAATTCGAAAGACTCCTTGATCAACTCCTCACTTATGGTTAACTCTGCGTGTTAACAATTAAAGGGGCAACGGAGGTTCAGTAAAGTTTCAGTGACAATAGTACGCAGTATAAACCGGCGGAGTCAAAACTCAATTAGAAAGCGCACGTGAATCACGGGTTTGGCCTTAATTTCGCTAAGGGTTAAAGTCACGAATATTTCGACTAGTCGGTAATAGGAGGTCGATCGAGAAAGGCGGACGACGGAGACGAAGCGAGGGAACACGCCGGAGTAGCGAGTAATTCGCATAGTTTTGTGAAGTCAGGCGATCCAAAATCTCCATCCAATATTGCGGAGATCCCGCAAGCCTACCAGGGAGTGGTCCGCATGTGCTCGGGGTAATTCGATTACATACCCGACTCGCCTGGAACGGTATCACAGGACTCGCTGCCAGGTCCGAGAGATGGAATCTCGTTAGGGCGCTCATCTCCCGGCAGGGAATTGTTATCGTACTATCCATCGGCAGCGAGTGGAGCGTAGAGAAATTTCGCGCACCGAAATGAGCGACCGACGTAATTACGCCAACCAAACAAGTGTATCGCCGCTTCGCAGGATAATGCACTTGACGCTCCCGCAAACTCAACTGACAAAGTCATTTCCCGTGCTCCGACCCTTTCACTGATGAACTGCTTTCCGACAAACCTGACATATGAACTATTAAAGCTAATCTTCGCAATGAGGAAAACTCAAAAGCCTGACATAGTGTAGATCTGTGCGTAGTTGGAAATCTGTGGAAATGAAACTAAAAGGGATTTTCCCACTTTATAATTCCTGTTATTCCTTTAGCCCACTAAATGTCGGCGAGATAACGTAGAAACTGGCATACTGAAATTGCCTTCCTTTACAGCGTAGGCTTGTTGGATACTCAAAGAGATTGGAGCAACTTGTTCGAGATGTACTACATACCGATACACGTCCCGACGGATGTTGCCTCGTAACCCGGCAAGCAGGTAATCGAGAGAGTCTCGTCGCCAGGCTGATCCCTCAACTCTATCGAATCCGTGCACCGATACGATCCTGGCGTGTTGATGCAACCGATATGGCACAATTCTGTTTGCAGGTCCGGTTGCACGCACTCATCCACATCTGTAAAAGTAAGTGTTCGATATCTCCTGTACAGAATGCATCATATGAAAAAGATAAAGACTGATAAATATTTATGATAAAACACCACTGAATGATAAATCTTTCCTATACAATGTTTAATATATTCTATTTGGAGAATTAAACGTGTAATGATTGTGAGATATTGCAATGATCCTTCGAAATAAAGAACTGAACAAAATAGTAGATTGTGATACAAGTACGTAAAGTGGCCAATTTCCAGACAGGAGAACTCGAAAAGGACTCGCGTATATCTCTGGAAATTGGCAACTTTCCACACTTGTGCAGTAACAGAGTGAATAAAAAATAGAATCCAGGAATCAGTCACTTTCTCCACAGTGTGTTACATAAAATAGAATATAATATTTACCACTGACTTTGAGCGATAAAAAAAGAAATATACTATGAACATACATATAAATACATTTGTCAAAAACTAACTCTAACAGAGATGAAAGATTAAAAAGAATGAAAATTCCAACACCATTAATCCAAAGTCGAATAACTACAATGACATATGGCAGACAAACCGTCTGTCAAGGCTTGCACGTGCCAGTGGATAAAAAAGTGAAATTACCTTGGCAAGTTTTCCAGTCGTCCTCGAGAATGAAGCCGTCAGGACAGAGACAAAACACGCGGCCCATCGTCGAGAGACAGGTATGAGAGCATCCTGCGTTGTTGACACTGCAAGGACCCGAGTCCTGACACGTGTGGTTGTCTGGTGATAGGACGGCGTCCCGCAGGCCTACGCAGGAGCACTCGTACCCGCCGACAAGATTCCGACACGTGTCCTGACAAGGGCCATGTCCATTGTTCAGCAGGCACTCATTAATATCTGTGAATAAACCGAGTCACACTTTCAACCTACTAAAATCCACAACAAGGCCCACTTTGTTAAAGTCCCAACAAAAAATATAGTAACAAAGTATTATTGTACTTAAGTTTATTTATTAATAAACACCGTATTTCCCGTAGCATTAGTAGCTCGTCATTCACAGAGCATCTAGTATGCAGAAAAGCACAGCGCAAACGTTATAGAAGCGTTCTAAATACTTCTCAGATCTATCTAAATAGATGTTAGCTAACATCCTGTCAATAAAGTGCGTGAATCTATTCATATCAAACACATGCATGAAATCTCGAAAAAAAGTGCTTAATGAACCGTGGATTATTTGCCGGGAACGAGAGCTTAACTTTGAAAGGATGCGCAATTGGCAGAGCTTTAATTTGAAACGTTAGACCCGGTATTTCGGCATTAACATCGGCAAAAAGTTTACACATCAACGCCCACGGCAAACACGTCTAGCCGCTCCATCGGCAAAACGTTAACATGGGACGGAACTGCGCCCACCCACCTGCGCGAGAGGGTGAAGCCGATTTAAATAAGGGAAACAGGAAACGCTGAAGCGAGCGTAGTGAGTTCACGCGTAAAGTGAAGCACTGTTGACGCGAAAGTAAAGCAGTAAATGTAAAAGTAAACTTCGAATAATATAGAAGAGAAACAAACGTGCATTTTGCACACATGCGTTTTCGTTGAAAGCAAAGTTTCGCAATTTCTAATTTAACAGTCATATGTGTTTAAGCAGATCTCTTTCCTGTTTACCGCATAATAGAATATGTATATGGATGTATATCATGTATATATGTGTATCAAACCAAGTTTCGAATCACTCACCGGTGCAAGTAAACCTGTTCCCGCCTTGTTTCATTCCGTTCGGACATTCGCAACGATAAGAACCCGGGGTGTTTATGCATTTGTATTCGCACCCTCCCTGATTATGCACGCATTCATCCACATCTATTTGTTGGCGCATATATAAAATTAAAGATATTAAACTAAGAACTTAAAATAACATAAATAATAAGCGGAAGAGAAATCAAATACTAGAATATATTTTGTCCGCTTATAACTCGAGAATTATTGAACCGATTTTAATGCGGTTTATTCTAACGTATAACGTGAGTCTTCGGAAAGGTTATTGGCTATTAATTATCACGAAAGCAAATGTAGACAATGAGCATACAAACAATCAATATATGATTAACAATCATATCACTTGCACAAACAATGATATAAGTTAAAATATCGCATACAACTTCACAGTGATGGTGCAAAAACCCATTCTCATCGGGCGAGTAAAACTCATGCTAGTAAAAAGAAATGAAACAAAATATTATGTAATTGCTTTGAGGAAACAAAAATACAAGAACGATTGGCTACTAATACAGTAAGAATTTCTCAAATCATTTAATAGCTTAAATACTTCGTGAAAGCTGTTTCCGTACTATGTCTCGGTTTAGCAAAGCTAATCCATGGAATGTGTGTGTCTAATCTATCGACGCAAGTTTCCCGATTGTTAGGGCTTACCGATGCATTTGTTGCCCTCAAGTTGGAAGCCCTTGTAACAAGAGCAAACCGCCTTGCCATCGATCTCCTTACAAACATGATCACAGGAAGTTTCGAAGCATGGACCATCCGAGCCCTGCTTAACTTTGCATTTCGGTATTTGGCCGACCCACTGCCGATTCCTGCATAGTAATCTAGTACTCTTAGACGCCATGTAGTAACCCGGAGCACATTCGTAGTCAGCCTCCAAATATTCGTGACCCGGTGCCGAGGACCTTGGACGAAAGAGTATTATTTGTCAATTTGAACTCTACCGGAACACTCGAAATCACGTAATTTCCCTCTCGTAATTTTCTCTCTGCTGAATTTCACTTCTATTTCAAATCAACAATCATTCATGAAAGTTAGCAACGTTTCTTTATCAGTATCATTCTGCTGATTCTGGACTGTGATATCGTACCCGACGATGAGGCGGTTCATTTCAGATATTCCCGCTGGGAATTTTGCGAGGTGCTGTCAGGCAAATACGGCGAAATTATGCAGAGCTGGATTTATTATGAGCCGGCTCATCTCCGGGCTATGGTAAATACTATAATGCAAATATTCAATTTATGAAAATAAGGAGAAGGCAGCTCTGTTTCGTCGCGATTATACGCTGCTCCGAGCCTAAGCTAGGCTTAAGGGAAATTAATAAATCACTGCGTCCTATATTACTTAAAGCGCAAACTTAATGAAGTGAAATGTCGAGTTGAGCAAAGGGGTCGTATTTATACGATAACGAAGCCAGCAGAAGAATGTGCAACGGGAAATCACGAGATTCCAAGGAATTATCTAAATAATGAAAATTCGTAGGAAGAAGGAATAAAGCGGCGAAATCGCGAAGTGGAACCAACTGAATAATTCATAGTGAAAAAAGACTTACTTTAGATATTTGATGAGAGCATGCCGCGAGAGAGGAGCGGGTACGAAGGTACCATTTATGCAGGATAAATCTCCTTTGGCATTATCCTCATCGTAGGTGGGTGTCGTCGACAGCTGCATCGTTCCTACGCGCTTCGATTCCGCCAAGCTCTTGAAATCGGCAGAATCAATTATCGGTTTACCATGAGAGCGGGAAGTCGACATCCGATGCCGCTCCATTTCCTCCTTACGCGGTAGCGTCGATAACTTCGCGCTCGATTTCATGTAGGCATTGTAATCCTGCAGAGTCCTTGCCAACACTTCGTTCTCCAGGTCAAGGATCGGCAGATCCTCCTCGGTTCTCGAGTAGCCGAGCATCTTGGCTGCGTCGTATCGAGAGTGGCCGACGCTTGACTTTACCTCCGCTGAACGGGTGCCCGATGCTTCCTTGTATTGTTTGCGACTTGTGCTCTCGAAGCCAGTCCTCGAAAGCGAGGTTCCGAGAATTCGATTCTCCAAACTGGACGGGTCTTCCATTCGCGCCCGAAAGATTTCCCTTTCAAGCTGCTTCGAGAACTCCCTCTCAACGGTATCGGCGTAAGCCCCGTAGCGCGGAGTCGTTTGGAACGATTTCCTCTCTCGATCGGTGGTCAATTGCTCTAGGAGACTAGAGCTCATCGTCGCAGAGTTCGCCACGTTGGCGGATGATTCATTCGGCGACGCAATCTCACCTCGCCAGGATGTATCGTTCGAGGAATTCTCCACGATATACTTCGAACTTGTACTATTGGCTTCCTGACTACTGGCTTTGCCGAGGAGTAACGTCGCTGGCGCATCATTCATTCTGCTCTTAAGCTTCGCTGCTAATCGTTCCTCGATCCTTTCCCCGATACGCCTCCTTCGGTTCCTGCCACGCTTTCGCACTCTATTCTTTCGTCCGTTTCGTCGTTCTGCCCGATTCTTCGACGTCTTTTTAGTGCCTGATGCGTGTCCTCGCCTTCCTCGTATCTCATTTTCCCGCTCGTCTATGTTTCCATCTCGCTCTTCCGAATCGATAGATTCATCCTGCTGGTCTCTTCGTCGCTTCTTTCGGCCGCGATCCCCTCGGCGACGATTACTCGACATACTCGCTGCTGGTGTATAAAAGATTTCATGAATAATCGCCGTCTTTAAATTCACATACTTATAAATTACACTCTCTCCTTTCTTCTTAACGTATTTCGAGGTTATGAAACACGCGTCGCGTCTCATAATAAGGACTTTTATTGACTATAATTCCCACGAAAGATTTGTTAGGGAATATGTAAAGCGATGATGGAGCACGTTCTCAAACCACGACGACATTGAAATATCGGATTGTTATCCAGATCTAGACCAGTACCGCGTGAATTTCCAGCAGAGTTCAAGCTCGCGTGGAATAATAGGCTAGTAGTTTCAGACTTCCATGTGACCTGGTTCCTTGCTTTTTGAAAGAAACTACATAGAAACTCTGGTACACAATGCGTTTCGACAGCATATGTAGAAAAAGGAGTGCTTTTTGGAAGAGAATCATTTTTGTAAGGTTGGAAGGAGAGAATTTTCGACGAATGAGAAGTCGTTCAATTTAGAGTAGAGATATTGTTACTCACTGACATTCATACCAGGCCGTAGGGAGGAATTCGCAGAGACTTCAGGGGAAAGTAGAGCTTTGTTCCTATTTCCGCGAGCCTCTTCAACATCCGTCTCCGCCACCTCGGCAGGGTTGCGGGACAGGAAAAAGTTCCCATCCCCATCGGACGCCTCCTTTCCCTCGGGAGACGCATCCCAGCTAATGGACAACACAAGCAAGCGTTTCTTCTCTCTCTCTCTCACTCTCTCTCTCACTCTCAGAAAACTACGAATATATACATCCCATTCTCCAGAGTTTCTCCCTGTTCCAGCATCCGCGCCGGGCGTGCATAATATTGCTCTCTCGCATCCCGTCTCAAGCTACCCTCGCACTACTTCCTCATTCTCTTTGGCGTATTAAAATTTTCCTGGCGAGATGCGGCACTAACGAGTTTTCCCTCAAGAAATCCCCCGACTTTCTGCATCTCCTTAAGGCGCGCTTTGTTAACTCACTTAGCCTGCGCTGCCCGTATTGTTCGGCCGCTTGTATACACCGGCGACGACACGATGCAGCAGCTTCTTTCCAATTACCAGAGAGTGCAGCGGCCTCGCTTTGCAATAAACTTTTCCTCGAATGTTCAGAGAAAAATTATACTGTAACTCGTGACCCAAACTTGGTTGTTGTTCTTTTCCACCTTCGATTAATCCTGACCGCTTTTCCCTTTCCAGATATTACCTCACTTCCATCGTCAATGATGGAAGTTAATAACGAGAATACCCAATGGAAAATCGCTTGATTTCTCTGCTAATTCAGTCGCATTGCTCATATTCCTCTGCTTTGATGCGTTTAAATACAAACTTTATATTTACGCGTATCCATTTGACGTCCATTTTTCCCCATTCCAGTGGAAAACTGACTGTTTTCATAAGCGCCACTCTTCAATTGGACGATCCGATGTGCCTGCCGGGAGTACTTGACCCGCCGCTATTGCAATTGTGAATATTGCCGTAAATGAACTAATTGGAGGATATTGCGCCTTTCAAATTTCCCCTATTGCTAATTAAAGTACCGGCGAGCAATATGGTATGCTTTTATTGAGTCCGCAGTAATTACTCGAACCGCGGTGACCGTAAGTGCGCGAACATCGCGTGATACACAGTCACTTCCGTAATTCAAATTCGCATATTCTACCATAATCTAGAATATATATATATATATATAGTACATGTGCTTGAGTGTGCGGCTGCGCATTAAAGTGTACATAAACGAGGACAGCGACAGTTTCTCCGTTCTATGTATAATATGCCAATTAGAAAGTTCGTATATAACACTGCAGTGTTCATTCCGAGCCGTTCTCGTAATTATCGGCACTCCTTGTACCTTGAAATCAGTCCGTTTGATCTCCGGCTAGCCAGTAGCTGCAATTGAAATTGAAGCTTGAACTTACGGTCTAGTTGCTATGCTGTTTAAGCCCAATCGCATCTCAGCAGAGTGCCGAGTGCGAAAATGGTACTTGGTGCGCGAGCAACAGGACAGAAGTAAGTACTGATTTTCCTCTTGTTCTCTCCTTTTCCTTCACCCTCACTTTCTCTCTCTTTTTCTATCTGTCTATTTACCCGTTTCCTCCGACTCTCGGAAAGTTCAGCGCGTAATACTTCACTTAACAATTTATGGGGCCGACCTTTAGTCTACTCTTTTAGTCGCTACTGCAAGAACTGCTCTTTCTCTAATGAATCATTCTGTCCACTTTTTGAACGCCCAACCGTAACGCGATCACTGCTCGTGTATAACAGATATACAATTTCATGAAATAATACAATGATGCTAGAATTACTTTCTTAAGGGT
Organism: Ectemnius cavifrons; assembly: GCA_964023945.1. NCBI lineage: Eukaryota > Metazoa > Arthropoda > Insecta > Hymenoptera > Crabronidae > Ectemnius > Ectemnius cavifrons. The sequence continues at coordinate 16,026,773 of OZ030375.1, read as the reverse complement.
TTCCTGCCATGTATCATATGCCTGAAGATGTTTTTGAAACAGCATACTTGGAAACATAGAAGGAGTATGGTGAACGCGAGGATAGTTCAAAAGGAGTAATGAATCCACCCATAAAGTAGAAATAGTGCAGTTTTCAACTTGCACATTTTCTTCTGGTAGAAAAGAGAATATGTAAATGTTAAATGTTAAGTAGAATATGTGAAATAATACTTTTCCATTTCGAAAGGTACCCAACCTTTCTGTGATAAAAAGGATAGCGGTATCCTGGTTCTTGAAAATATTGATTTCCTGCTTCCATAAGTCGAGCCTTGACAAACACTTCGCGTTTTCAACCGCAGTCAGATTTTGATATCAAAGTAGACTAGATTAAAAATATATAAGTTGTAAAAAATGAGTTTAACCTTCCGTGAAGCAAATAAAGAATCATCACGAAATAAACTACATCGAGCATATTTTAACTCAAATATTCTCCATCCAGAAATATATTTATAATTTAAATAAAATCTGACTACTTGCAGTTTTAAAACCGTTTAATTTAACCACACATGGTTAGCGAAAGGTTAAAGGTGACCTTGCGCATATGATAGATCGCAGAAACGAGACTGCATGCATTTAGAGTTGGCAAACGTGGTGTATTCATGCAAGTACACGTACGGTTGATCCAAGTCGTCGGAGCTCGGCTCATCGCGCCGGAAATCCAGTCTCTTGGCGATGCTCCGTGCGCCAAAGGATCCCCGGGGCTCGGCATTTTGACAGGACCCTGCGAACACCAATGCCACATTCAGTCTATCGTATATTCGCACAGGATATAGAGAACTGGCAGATTCGGGCGGAAAAGCAAAAATGGGAAAGATAAGATGAAGGAATGCAAAGCCAACTGGTAAGTTAAATCCATGGTATTCCATCAGCTATGAAACAGAAGGGAGAACATTTCGATTTCCAACTAGGCTTCCTCTCGCAGGAAGGAACTTCCAGGTGGACAGAGTCAAAGACAAAAGTTCGAGAGTTCAAGAGTTTCGGAGTTCGCATTCCACTCGAACAACGATTGAAAGTCGATGATTACCAGAGCACTTTGGGAATCTTTAACCTCACATGTGGATACATTACTAATGATTGTATATATTAAGTAATACAAAAATGTATTATGTCCAGAATTAACTTTTTCGAAAAACATAATTATCATTTATATACCATCGGCTACTTTAAGTGGCTACGTAAACTTCTATAATTTACACCATTTTTTCTGGATGCGTCACAACAATTTTAAAATCTTTCTGCATTTCTACTAGTTTATTCGACAGGTTTTTCTTAGTAAGCTTAAATTACATCAAGTTTACTTCAAACTAAATACATCCAATACTTGTAAAGATGAGTATATTCAAAAGGCGAAGTGCCGTACCGCAGAGTGAGAAACCTTTCACTCCCATCACCGCCTATGATGACTTTTCAGCGACAACAACTTTTTGTCATGCGAAACGAACTCACACAAAACAAAGCACTCGTCCGTAAAGTGCTTTCATGCGCGACGTCTGGTACTTGGAAAAGGGTACGATTTCGAGAGTTACTACCGCTGCCGCCACTCGAACTTGACGCTGCCGCAACCCTTCTCACAGCTTCCACCAGGTTCGTTAAAACCAAATTGATTCACTTTTCGAAGGGACAACTTTCCGACAATGCTCTCTGCCTTCTCGAATCCTACATACATATATCGGTATCCCCACTTCGAAACTTTTACTCCAACAATTCGTGGCTCATTAAGCTTAGTTGCTAAGTAGTAATCTCAATTTGAACAGCCCTTTGGGGAAACATGAGGAAACTCCGTTAACAACAAGAATTAGTGATACCAACCTTTGTAAAATAATAAGTATAATCATTGGTTTCGACAGTTGAGTTTAAATAATAATTTGAATTTTTAGTGGCCATTACTTTTAAATGACATTCGGGTATAACACGCGATTTCGCTCGATTGGAAGTAAAGTAGAATTTGAATAAGTCTGGTATTAATAAAACATGGTTCATTGGACGAGGGCATACTGATACTCGATTAAACCATAAATGACGAAAATCCACAATGATCGTTACAAATAGAATTATTTCCGAAATAATACATTTAAATCGCAAACTTCAATGATAATCCCAATTGAAGGATACTTTTTAATGGAACAATGACATATTATTGTCATTAACAAACTTCTTCTTTTCTATATAACAATTTGTCAAATAAAAGCGAGGCCGAGTAGTTTTACATCGAATACGGGAATTTTAATTAATTGCTTGTTCAATCCCTTTAATCCCTTCCGCTATTCTCGAGTGCAGCGAGCTTAATACTCGTATAGGGGAGGAAATTTATGTGCCGGTAGCCGAGTGACTCTCTAATGCGAAGTGGGTTCCTACATCGCCAGTCTCAATCCTTCGAAGCGTAATTAGTGTGGATGTAATTACTGGGAGTGCGGGAATAAAATTTTTATCCGTCTCGGAACATTCTTTACTTCCATTTTTGCTGATAAATTGAGTTCTTTGACTGCTCCAAAAATAATTGAAAAGTCATTATAAAAGGAGCGGTACTATGATTACGCTTACATCTAAATTAGTTCTTGAACTTATCTCTGCTAATTTTTGTAGTCGCTGTAGTAACTTTTCAGAGAGATGTGGATGTTCTACTTTAAAACAATTGTATAAGAAATAGAAAAAACAATATAATTGTGAAATATAGCATTTGTTGTTGTTTTGAATGGTAGACAGATATCTACTTACATTATTTAAGCGATCAACCCTTAATAAAAAATTTACATCGCACGAGAGTTTAAAAAGAAGCAAACGATGGAGCAAATTGGAAAAGAACATTGTATAAAAAGCAAATCTTTATGAATATCGCTGCTCTTCGGTTGAAGAAGCTCATTGCACGGACTTGTTCCTTTATCCAGTGGAACTTCGGTACACGACAGGTTAAATCAATGTAAATGTAATTTATTTGGCCGCAACTGCGACCTGCTTTGCTTCGGGATGCTTCAATTTAGTAGAACAGCAAACATCAGTAACAGTCAGACAGTCGAAACCCACTATAATTAATTGCCAAGTTATGAAAGTATATTTCTCCCATATTCACTTTTAGCTTTTCCTCTTCCTCGCTTTGCGTGCTCCAGATATGTCATTGCCTGATACTTCGATATTAAAATTCCACGAAGTACTTATCTTCCAAGTGGCTAGTTTTCCAGAGGTATGTGAGAAATCTTACGAGATGCGCTTACATGTGACTAATGTTAGTCTTATTGAAAATACTGTTAACTTCACTTTTAAGTCCTAAGAGATAATCAACTTAAAAGTATATCTCTAACTCTCACATATTTCCGACAGCAATCCACTGTGCGAACTAAAGTCAAATGCCTAGTTTTTGGAATATAAAAAACAGCCGTTGTACTCAACAGGTGGAACAACGTGCTTGAAACTGATTTTCAAAAATTGTAACATCATAAGTTTTGTGGCATAGAAAACAATTATTTTACTGAATTCCATTCGGTTTACATCGTTTTGCTTAAAACGCTTAATTTTTGACACTTTGACGTTTGACATGTGCTACAAAGCAAAGCAAAGGGAATTTTTGGATTCTAAATGGCACTTGCACAAAGCTAAATATTAACTGGCACTCTAACCTTTTCGCCGTCAAAGGTACTTTTTGATATTAAAATCCCCGTTCTAACTTGTTCGGTCTAAAATTTGGCGTGAAATGAAAATCTGCCAAATAATACGTTATTGTAAGACAGAGTAAGGTGAGAATTGGATGATATCAACAGACATTAATAGATCGATATAACAAATCTCATAAAAACTCTCAGATCTAAAAACTCATCCCTTGTTCGGTATTTAAATTAAAGTCGCAAAATAGGGAATTGTTAATCACAACATTCGCAAGCTTCCATTCCGAACAAGTGGATTTACCCACCGAGTCGACGATGTGTTTTAACGAAAGTGCACGTTAGAGGTTTGCTTTTCTTAATACAGAAAAACAGTAGTACGTGGTTCTAGCAGGTAAGTAGTCATTACAGCGCTACGAGTGAGAATGCGTTACCTAAAAAAGGAAACACAGGAGTAGCACGTCTAAATTCCCAAAGGCATAGAATGCAAGAATGGTTAGACAGCCGGAAAGTAGCAGAGGCTTACGGCATTTCCGCAAGCTCGGTCCAAAGGAAAAGAGTCGAGCGTCAATTTATAGATGCGGAGAAAAGAAAGACCGTTAGCGAATGCGCTCGAGCTCTTTCTCATCATTAAGACAATGCCTGTTCATTTCGTGTTAAGTTCCCTTCGGCGCTATGTATAGTGAAATACGCTCTCAGTAGCGTTCAGACCGTTTGCTCTCAAAGGGCAGTAGCACTTTATTGCACACCTCGTTCACTATCTTTCTCTGTGCGTGTCTGTTTGCATGCGCTCAGCTTTAACAAAACCAACTACCGATGAAAGGTGAGCACTCCCTCGATTGCTGCTTGTCTTTTACATAAGCACAAAGCCGCAGGTGCGTTATACATTCTTGTAAAACATAACAACTTTGTTATCAAGCTTAGGAAACTTCATCATTGGCTGCGTGTCAGCACCACTTCCCAACAGGTTACTCGTGAAACTGACAAGTATCGGAACGATCGGCTTTACCAGGCGAAGCTTATCAAGTACTTAATAATTAGGTTTGTTCGCCCGATATTTAGCAATATTCGTAAGAGATTAAAGTATATAAATTTCATGCAGACTTTGCATCGACTGAGCCTCATTTCGGAGAGTATTTCTACTTTGGCAAGCCTGGTCTTTCAAGTTTTCAAGCTTCTACTGACTAGTAGACGTTTATTTGAAAGTGCTATAAGAGAAGCAGCAATTCCAGAAAAGTAAACATTTGTTTAAAAAGGTTTCGATGCTTCGAATGGAATTTTTGATGCATTAATATTACATCATTTGAGAAAGAAACTCTGAAATGTGTACCATAGAGTCTTACTGTGGAAAAAAAAGTGTGCCTTAGGGTTTCAGTTTGATTTGAAAGCTGGCAAAATTACATAGCCGTGCACACTCGAGTCTTCAGTAAATAGATACGCGCAATTTCTACGGCAGACTGAGTGAAATGCCAGACATTTTTACCAACTTCGAAAAGGAGGAGGTACTCAATTCGACCGCTATATTTTTTTGTTTGTTTGTCCAGTGATATCTCTTTCTGATACTATTTCGAGGCTCGCTTCATATGTAGATAAGTCATACATTTAATTCTAAGCTCGCAAAGCTTAAGTTAAAAGGAACAAAAAGTTCCATATTTTATCTTAGAAATTAGCTGGGAGTACTGAAATCCTCAGAAAATGTGAGGTTCTGGCATGTTCCTCACCACATACTTTAACCTCTCTCTTCCTCGCTTCCTAGTTTTCCTTACTTTTTAAGAGCTTACCTCGCCGAGTAATTAAGACGATACCCTGGCAAAAGTACGACTACTGAAATTCTGCCACGTAAAACCACCCTACTGCTAACGCAGTGCGACACATTTCTTCATCTTTTCAGTAGTACCATTTATAATCCACTCTCAAATATTCTTAACATAATTATGTAAATGGTTGGTGTGCGCATCTGACAAAATAGTTCTTGCAATCTACAAAATGACCGTCGGACACAAAGTGACATTCGGTAGCATATTCTTCACAGCCACTAAATTTTACTTTTTGCCCAACGGACGTCTTGCAAATTGTGACTTATGTGTAATTAGTTTGGGAATTGCTCAATTGTGTTTGGTAATCGACTGTCAACTAGTCTTCAAGTAAATTCAATAATTAATCGCTTTGTATTCTGAGTCATGTCAATTTCGGATCATGTTCTAATACTAGGATTAACATGTAATTAGAGATGACATGTGTAGATTGTAGGTATTATACACTAATACTATAATGTATTAAATTTCCCGATGTCTCTAACATAAAATGTCAAGACAACCGAGTAAGTAATCGACTATCCCAGAAGGGCGGAAGCAGGCTTGAAACTTAATTTCAGTGCCAGTAAAATACTTGTCCCCGGTGTAGTTGGAAGTGGTTTCGAACTACCAAGCAGCTGAGAGTACAAACTTTCTGCCGCCCTGCCTACTTGCCGCGGGAAGCTCGATTTAAGAGGTGGCTTCGTTAGACAAACATGTAATTAAATTGCAACTATCGATAATCTCGTTCAGCCTTGAGATCGCTCGAGAGACGAGTACGCTTGTGAAATCGATACCGCGAAAGTCCGTTGCTACAACTTATCCATCAGTTTTGGTTTACTGTTTCTTGTAATATAAGATCCAATTAATTAAATACCGTCTGGTTCAAGACATTGGTAATTCCAAATTTTCCAGCTGGTAAATTTATATCATCGGCTTTAATTCTCGTTTACCAATATTTCATTGCATCAGTTGATCAGTTAGAATTACGAATTTCTATACAAAGTATTTTGTTGCTTAAAAAATTCCTCTGAAATATTCGTCACAATAGTTTAAAGAAATTTCAAGAATACCTTACATATGCAATGATTAAAACCAATAAAAGTTATTGTTTCCATTTCACTACATTTGTCGATACCGGTGATTGAAATAACAATTGAAAAGCAACAATACCAAACTTCACGCCTTTTCCACAAGTATTTTGCATCTCTAGAAACGTATCAGGAAAATAACAGGCAATCTTGCCTTGGACTTGGTCGATAATCTATTTGGCTTGAAATTTAACGGTGAAAGGGCGGATCGCCAGCAGATGAAAGGTAGAGTTACAATAGGGAAAAGAATTGTTCCGAATGGGAATGATTAAAGGGGCTAACAAAGCGGAGCTGCCGCCGATAAAGAGTAATTCGTTAGTTTCTCCATTGTGGGTCGGATAGCGCGAGCCTGGCGAATTCGGTACGAAAGTTTAATTAAGCCGAACAAGAGGTGGCGAATGCTACTCTTCGACAGTACGCGGCGGCTCTATCTCATGGAGTCATCCGATTTATATCGGCTTTTCCGCAACTTCAATGAAATTGAACATTTACCGCTTGACTAGAAAAGCAACCGAGGAGGGATGTGGTTGCGCGTCGCGCTCTTCTAGCCATTGAGTATAAAGAAACTTAGCAATTCATTCCAATCGAGAGCAATACCTCTTCGAGTTTTGCTAATTGCGAGAGAACGTGCTGCGCTCTCGAAATCCATAGAAAAAGCCGAAGGTAATCGTTCCTCGGAGTACAAACGTGTCGAGCGGAGCTCGCAGGACACATAAAGCAATTAGTGTCGTTCTTCGTTCTAACCTATCTTCCGCGTAGTCCGGCTGATCACGATCGCCAGAGGCTTCTTTCGAGCACACATCTGACAATGAAACACACCAATGCAAAGGGCATGTTGTTACAGATAGAAGAGTAATTTCAGTTAACCGTGAACGGACGCACGAACGCTCAGGATGCAATTAACTGTTAAGACCATAAAAAAAAAAAGTGGAGAATTAGTTTAACCTTTTCCCAATAAAGGCCGTTTCCTCGCGTCACGTCTGGCTGTTCGACAAAAACCAACGTTTTCCCTTGGACACCTGGCACTTTTCAGCACGGCCAGTTGTCATTAACGCGCTTAATTAATACCCAGTAACAGCATTTGCTACATTCTTTCACACATATTCTTGGAACCATTGCCTGTTAACGTAGAAACGAATTTCAGCTAATGACATGTTAAAACTTAACGCACTAACTCGAAGTTGTAGCAATATAGTTTATAGTAATTTGTTATACATAAGTAAATAGCTATAATTCTAATTTGAGGAATTCGAGACTTTTCGAGATGTTAATTCGAACTATTAGAAACACCAGAAGGATTTTCAAATAATTTCTGGTTTATCTCAGTGGAAGGATATTCTTATTCATCAAGGAATAGTGGAAAGGCATAAGTGGTAGAGGGAAGTGGCAAATGTTCCTGTCGCTTTCGTATTCTCTCTCAAAATGAAAGCATGCCACCCCCCAGTGCCGAGACGATACTCTGACAACGACACCGAAAAATCGTCATTCTAGCCAGTTTCTCCCCGAAGCGACAAACTACTCTTTTCAGTAGGGTGTGGCGGCAAAATGAGGAAAGCTTCAGCTACTGGTGTCACCGGAGAACGTGGCTGATTAAAAAATTCCATTACACTGCTTGGCCTCGTACATTCTTTTTCCGCTCGAGGATAAATGCATAGTGGCAGCTTGGTTTACGATTCTCGCCGGAAATACAGTGAAAATATTCTCGGCTCTGATTGTTGTTGAGATTTCAGAATCGGTTCCGCTGGCAACGCACATTGCGATACTAACATTGAAAACAATGGAATATTTAAATGTGCTGCAGCAGTTATGCTTTCTTTGAATTCCTTCAATGCAACATTGAAATTCAAAATTAATTTTAGTACCATTTCCTGGGCAAAGATAGTGTGAAAAGCGAGGCACTTTCCAGCTTTAAAAATGCATATAATAAAAGGGACGCATTTTCAGTGAAATGAAATGCGACCTTTTCAGTGAGAAAGGAGTATCATTTCCACTTTCGCAAGAGCGCACACGTATTACCTCTGCTGATATTTAATCGTTTTGCTTTGCTACCGAGCCTTTTCGTTAGGCACGATTCTTTTTCATGCTTTGTCACATATTTCAGCGCGACCGATAGCTGCAGCATGCAGAAGCAGAGAGAGATTCAACTGAAAGATTCTGCATAAGCCAAAAGGCGTATCGCACCAGAAGCGCCGACTGGTTTCCCGGAATTTCATAAAATCATATTTGCGAAATACACGCCGAGTTACAGCAAGAATGCACAAACTTTAGGAATTTCAGGAATACATGCCATCGTTCAATTTCGGTGATAGTACACCCAAATTGTCCTGCGCATTCCATTGGCATGTTTTGTAATATGACACTGTCCACACAGAGGGATAAAATCCTAATCCTGATCTCTAAACTTGCAATGTGGTTTCACTTAAATGTCAGCTATCATAAAAGATATGCGAGAATTCCAGACACACTGGCCGTGGATATCCACTTTCGAATAAGAGCTGCTAGCTTTTGACGGATGAAAAGTCTGTTTCAAAATATTCCATTCACTCCAGTTAACGCTAGAGAACTTCCCTTTTCGCTATATTCACACCATATTGAAATCAAAAGGCACTGAAGAACGATAGGAATCAGAGAAATCCACGGTACGTATAATATGTGGAAGCTTCAAAAATAATAATCCGTCGGGCCAAGGATCTAGTTGAAATTTTGGCTGGTGGATTTCAATCGTTGTTACTTGAGATAACAGGAAAATCTCAGCAGTATCCATTCACTCTGCCACTCAACTCCTTTTATCCTCTTACTCGCTATCTGCGAGTGATCCACTTCAGTTGGGCCGAACCCTTTCGTCCGAGATTGGACCAGTCGACTCTACGATAGGCTGACTCTAACTTCCTCCTTCCACTTGAGACTAAGTTTTCCTCTTGGTGCACAGTACGTACGGCAAATGTGCCGCTAACGAGAACTCCGATGCGATAGCAAGTGTGTGTGTAATAGACACTCCAAGAGTGTGCCAATATCGTGTACCATCCCATTACCGTTTATGCAGACTCAGCACTTATACATTATTCATGTACAAAGAAAGTTCACGGCACTGCTGCGGCGGTGGGCGCACGATGATTTTCGCACGCCACTTCGGAACGTAGAAGCCCGTCGTATATCAATTGAGCGCGCACCAAGCCTCATACCATAATCATCCAGGGAGACTTCATAGAATGCATGTGCCCCAAGTGTCAGTAGGACTCCGAAGCACGATATTGAAAATGATCACCCAACCGCAATAAAGTGCGAGTGTCAGGAAAATGAAGATAACTGTGCATATAACTGTGTGCAAAGTGAATGTTTCTAATATGAGTTTAGCTGGTAGAAAAACAAGCTGACCCTAATAATCTGAGTTAAGAATGTTTCCATTGGTGAAGCCGGCTTAGTTGCAACCAAATTAGAAAAAAGTACCTCGGCCGGAATAGGAAGTAGAGTGCAAAATCTAACCTCCACGTACTTCTTACAATTCGATTATCACACCAAGGAATTTCACCATCAGACTTCCTAGAATCAGCGTCGTTCGGTCGCGCCGTTTTCTCGTCGGATAATCAGATTTCAGCTTCTGTACCGATTGGTTTCGATTAGATCCCGGGGGTAATCCTAACCTAAATATATATATATATATAATATATATTCGCCTTCCGTGTCTGCCGAATATTTTCTTCGCGCTATCTACTTCCCGATATACATACATGCATGCATACATAGATACATAGACTGTATCGAACCGTATCCGCCCGGCGGCCAGCAGTGGCGCATACCAAAGCTGTATAAAATAGCCATCCCATATTTCGTCTGGCCACCGATATGATATATTCTCGAAGGTGCACTTTCCATGGGATTTCATTCGGTCCTGTTCGTACTATATGGCACCATGATATACCAAAAAATACTATCGTTAAACACTTCACACATCGCACTGCAAAGCCATAGAAAAAGAGAAGAACGTTTCAAGCTTCAAAGATATTCACCTACTCTTCGTAACAATACCAGACGACTTAGACGTTGACTGACAAAGTAATTGCATTAGAATTCTAGCTGGTACGAAGGAATGTTGCCCTCAACTTGAATACCATCCGCCATACGTGTTTCAGTTTAACGCTTGTTATGGTAAACTGCGGAATATGTGTCGCCAGCGGAGAACGTTTTTCGCTTATGGAGTATTAATGAAGCTATCATATTCTTGCACAAGTCTCGTAGCATAGTATTTCAGGGATTATAGAGACTAATTAGACGCACTGTACCTCGTTAAAGATGCGAGCATAATAGGAACGTTCCATTGTTAAGGGAAATTAAAATTCCATTGACAAAACTGCGCAACTGGAAAGCACTGATTGTATCTAAAGATAAAGTATAGGGTTTTAGTCGAGAAAGCTATCTCTGGCGGCATAAAGGCACATAATATAAAATAATTCCTAAAACTAATTCATTATGTGAACTGTTAGTTTAATTAGGCTAATGAGAAGCATATGCTGTCTTCTGTAGAAGAAACAAGAATCACGAATGCCAGAGGGATGGACTTTGTTTCTAATAGCGATGCTTGAAAAGGATATTATTCTACTTCATATCGGCGCAACGCAAAGAGAGACGGAACGTCATTCAAATGCAATTGGCTGGCTTTCAGAGGGAAGATTATTTTATGACAGAAGAACGTTAAGAGCACCTTTGACTATAAAGAGTCTGTCAGGCATTTACAATCGAGACATAATAGCATTCGCCACCCGTTCACTATTAATCTCAGCGAGTCGTCACTAGCGGGAAGTAGCCACTTTAATTTACTGGCATTTTAGATTTCAGGCTAAATCGTACACGTAGTAGAAACGGCACTGCAGTAAAATACAGTCACGCGATTCACGTCAATAAACGATAGACTTTCAAAACACAGTTTTCATAAAGCCTGCACTGATGACATTGCGAGCAAAGGGCATCACTGAGCACCTAGCACTCAATCACTGTCAGTTATTTTGCAATGCACGTATTTAAACTTTAATAATAAACGTTGATGTGAGGTCTGCGAATCTCCTCGATGGTCACTCAAAATTTGGGTGACTAGCAAGTCAATAAGAGTTTGGACAAGTCAGAAGATCACGAATTGCGTTCAAAAGACTCCACAGTTGGCTAGGGTTTCTTATGGGACGGATAAAACGACGGTAGAATTTCGATTAAACGATAAAAGACGAGTATATTTTTCACTGGGAGACTGTCACTTGTCTGGTGGGAGTTTCAAAGTAAAAGATTAGCGACCGTAATTAAGGAAAGTCGTGGGAATGACATGGGGGCCGCCCTCAATTCACTTACTCACCAAAGGGTAGGATAATCCCAAGTAGAATGAGTAGAGCACAAATCAGCCAAGCAACGATCGCACGAATTTCGGTGCACATGGTGCGCGCGATCGGTGCACTCTGTTGTCGCACGCTTTTCAAACGCCCGTACCGTATCTGCCGGCCACTCGCGTGGCTCTGAGTGTTCGTCGTTAGATTTCGAGTTTGAATCTCGGCTCCTCTCGATCGCTCTCCTTTTCGCGCTCGCACCATCTCGCTCTGCCTGATTCGCAGCCGCCGGAAGAGGGTCCAGCGCGAGGCGCCTGCTCGATGACAAACTTTTGCAACGACACAAATGTCCCCCAGATGGCACCACCTTCTACACTTTGCATTTTGCAAGTCGCAACCTACTTGTACCACCTTTCAAACAATATCTAAAATCACTAAAGATTTATTCGTTCGTTCGTTTATTTGATTCGCATCAATTCAAACTCGTTCGGAGTAATTTGCCAGCTTTCAATGAACATGAATCCCACACTGTTGGACAGAATACAGGGTGATGCACTAGACTTGAAATCAGTCTTTTACCATCGAATAATAAGACAATTACGCAATGTCGATATTACTGATAATTCGATGGTAAAAAGCTGGTTCCATTCTATCTGTTACACCCTATACATCGACGCTTGGTATTGTTAAGCTGTGTTCAATTTATTACCACGGCGCAGACATAGCACGGTAGTCGGTTTCCAAGAACCCTAGTAACTTATGAAATGTATTCAAGGGTTCACAGACTAATGTTAATTGTCAAAATTTTATATAGTGTCATTAACTCATTAAAACCTGTCGTCATCCCTGCAGATTGCGTTATCGCCAGGGCAACCAGCAGGGCTGAATTGAAAATATAAGATTGCGAAGTTAAATATAAGTTAAATGCACGATTCTACTTTAATCCTTCAATTCTCAGCCCTGGCGTGCAAGAAATAACACGAAATGATGCGCTGAAATGCGACAATCATAATTCGGCACTCGAAATGTCTTGTTCAATATTGATTAACATCACAGTGGTAAGCTAGAATCCTTGACCATTTGACCCTCTTAAGGAATGATATGACAATGCGACTTGATTCGTGGATCTGTAACGAGTTTTTATTCATTAGTTGCTATACCGCATTAACCATTGGCAGATCAAATCGGTCTTTACATCAATTTATGTAAATGGATGAGTGAACGTAGTTCGATGAATGTGGGGATGTGGCAACGATGATAAAAAGGAGCTCTGTTTGTGGGAGACGGTGAACGCGAACGCTAAGCTTTCCCTGGCGATATAGACTAGCACGATTAACCGGCAGTATCGATCGCCGGCGGCACTCGTGCCTTTGGCAACGACGACGCACGCTCGATTCAAGCGATATCAGCCCCCGAATAAGGGTTAGTTTACCCTCTCCAGTCGGAGTCTGCACTCTCTCGGCTACGCTCCGACAATTGTGCTCGGCTCGAGAGGACCGCTGCTGCCGCAGTCTGTCGCTCCCCTTTTTCACTCGCGATCCCTCGCGAGGAAGAGGCACGCACGGCTTCTTGTCCGTAGTAGAAAGCCGAGGGACCAGACTGACAAGGTTGAAGTTCGGTTGAGAAGAGGTGCATCATGCCGTCGCCATCGCCGCCGCCGTCCCCGAAACTAACTCTCACCACCACTAACAACCAAGACAGGCGCGAGGAGTTCATCTTTATCTACGAGGAGGATAAACGCCCGGTAGTTGTCCTGCTAGGATGGGCCGGTTGTCAGGACCGATACCTCGCCAAGTACAGTGCGATCTACGAGGAGAAGAGGTATTTCCCTCTTCGTTCTTTCGATACCCTCCCTCTCCGATCGAGACCGGCACGTCTATTCAAACTGACAAACCTAATTTTCACACTGCCCAGCTGCAAGCCTCCTCAGGCTTCTCTAGGTGTTCACAATACAGCGATCGATTTTACGCTAACACGCGAGCTTCGCTGACGAGGAAAAATCTAGCGGCTGATATAGGGCTGCGATGTTCCTGGTGAGCGTCCAGGAAGGGAACTTGTCAATTGCTCTCTCCTACGAAATGGGTAACGAATGCACTCGTGGACACCGGCATGGAGACATGCTTTACCAGCGGTGTTGTTTAGTTAATCGATAATTGTTGACAAAGCAGTAATATTATGATATTTTTAGACACTTGAAGGGGGCTGCTGCTGATATTGCCTAACAACTTGCTAGTTCATTAGTAGATCGAAATGCTTGCCGCGATATCGAGTTGATCAAAATTTTATCAAACATGGATTACAGTACGAATTCATGGAAATTTCCATTTTCCAGTTACATTACGCTGAGGTACACAGCGCCAGTAGAGTGTCTCTTCTGGCGGAGGGACAAAATGCCGCTTTTCGCCAAGCGTCTAATCCAAGTGATCGTCGAGAAGAAATTAGATCAGCACCCAATATTTTTTCACATCTTCAGTAACGGTGGTGCTTTTCTTTACCAACATGTTAGCCTTGAGTTGCAACAGAACAACACGCCGCTTCAAGTAAGGGCGACCTTCAAGTGCAACTACTTTAATACAGTGCCTTTATATCATTTTGATTTCCAAACTTTTCGTCGTAGTATATTAGCATTGTTGCTAATACCGATAAAAGGATGTATTTTCAATCGTAGTAAAAGTAAACGATTTTTATCGATTACAATGATGTCATTCGCATATGTTTCAGGTAAAGGGAGTAATTTTTGACAGCGCCCCGGGTAGGAGACGAATAACAACCTTGTACAAAGCTATCAGCGCTATCGTTGGCGGTCATCCACTAACTAATATACCGATGTCCTTCGCCATCACGATCTTTCTTTCAGTACTATGGTTCTTGGAGGTACGGTGCGTTTATACATATGCACACGCTTGTATGCACGCGTTAACAAACATATCAATTTCGGCTTTGCATCTAAAATGTGATTCTCGCTATTAGCATATCGATCTTTCGGATGAATAAATGTGTTATCTCATGGTTTACATGTAACAGGTGATATTACACGCTTTCGGACGAGGCTACCCAGTGCAAACGAATCCGATCGCCCTGGCGGAAGAGACCTACTCTTGGCCCCAACTGTTCCTGTATTCAGAGGCTGATCCTTTAATCCCCGCAGCGGTAATTGCTTACTACACAAACATCAATTCCGATGTTCCGGTTTAGTAGCAATTGTTTTCTAATGTCGAGTTTCTCTTAGGATGTGGAGAAATTTGCATGCCAACGGGCGGAGCGAGGTGTACGAGTACAACTTGTACTTTTCTCGAATTCACCGCATGTGAAGCATTTCGCTATCTACCGTGACGTCTACGTGAATACGGTGTGCAGTTTTATCCACGAATGCCTGACATCATCGACATACCAATCTAAGAACGAGCTAAGAAAACAACTGGGCTTCGATGCATCGTCGACGTGTCTTACAAAGCGTGTCGTTCTACCTCACGAAGCTACCAAGCAGCAGAATTAGGTGGAAAACTTATCGAAGAAGAAGTAGCAACGTGGTCGACGCTGGAACGGTTCACGAAAGCTGAGATCTTTTGCGCATGCAACACCATGCATGTGCGTTATGGGGAAAAGTGCATGACAGAGGAAAGAGCGAACTAGTACTTTTCTTTACACATTCTCCAGATCACGAATTGTATCCAACTACCTTTTAGATTCTTTATGGATACCAGAAAGAACACCACTTCTCGAGCTGTAGATTACGTAATGTTAAGAAACTGGAAAGAATCCGACATACTTTGTGTTAAATGTCTTCGGTAATTACCTGTAAATTGTGCAAGCTGTTTGATTGTTTCGAATCATACCCAACGTACAGATTTAAGAATCATCACTAGTAAGTGCGTTTACAATTGAGTACCGATTCCTTAGAGATCGAATTTCGCGAAGTTAAAGCAATATTTTATAAAAGAATTTCAAAGAATTGCGACTCTTCGTTATCTTAATTAACAGGTATCTAATTTTGCTGTATATCTTCCATTACCGCTTCCTTTCCAAGCTACATGCTACTCCCATTATAGATCCTTTACTCGGTGTGCGTACCCCTTTCGGCACGGATGCGTTTCCTCTGCGAAACGAAAGAGCATTGAAAAACGCGCGGGAGGGGAAGGTATGGCATAGAAACTTATAACTCACTAGTCGTCCAGCCGCAACTAGGCATGCGGAGCGATCGTCATCATGAGAATTCCGCACCCCCTGTCGTAGTGACCTCGCTCGAAACTCTAGACGCACTCTGCAACATTGCCTTAACAAGAGAAAACTTGGTAAAAAGAAACACCCAGCGATCTAGATGGCTTGCTTAAAAATGTGATTGAAACGCATACAAGAGCTATGCCATTGCCGATATTCCGAGCGTAGGGGGAATTCTGTGGGCAAAGTAAAATTCATAACTTCTTCGCCGCATGTAAATTTGGGCGCAACAGGTTCGCACAAAAAGGATCAAGCTGGTCTTGATTTCAGCTTTCGCAATATTATTTGATTGCAGCATACTTAAGCGTATCAATGAGGGGATGATCTCCGCTTTCGTCCCTCGTAACCAGATACACTGTTAACGTCTGTATACATATATAAATATATTTTGATCCGTCGATTAGTTACGAATAAAGACTGATAAACATAAGAAACGTGTCTTTTTACTTCCATTGGGCGCGAATTTCGTCAGGAATGAACAGATTTCACGTCGTTTACAACTTCATACATATGTATACTGGGACTCTTCTTTTATTTTCCAGTGACAGAACTATTTGGGAACTATTTTACGGAGAAGTTGACGGAATGTAGATTGAATTTAACTAATAAGCAGACGTGCCCTGACTAACTTTGGAGCTGGAGAAACGTTTTGAGGGATTTCCAAGTTGCTTCAAATCGCACTGTGACCCAAGTTTTCTACCGACGAACACCGAATCTTTTTCAACTGTTAAGTCGCAGAACCGCGAGGAAGCCAAGCGTTTGAACGGTTTATCCGTTTTCGTCAAAGACATCGACGAGGAGAAATCGAGTGAGGACGACGTCTATTTCGATAAAATTGCAAAGTGTGAGTCAAGAAGTTTTGCCGGTTACTCAAGCAGGTAATTTTCTAAATGGATATACGTAACCCACGAACAGTTCACTTACGATTACAAACGTGTTCAGCGATTTTAAACGCCTTCGAAAAGCGGTACAATCGTCAAATAAAAAAACCGCCGAGCCTGGGGGGCCTGTATTCACAAGAAGAGGGGACAAAGTTATATTTAAATTTCGTCATTTCGTGAATGCAGAGCAACTCGTTGAAGATTATATTAAAGCCCATATTTATGACAAGTAAGATAGTAGGATAATTACAGTAAAACTTCCTTCGCACAAAGCAATTGTATGCACGCGCACTTAAGATTTCGATAATCTAACTACCTATACTGTTGTTCCTAAGAACTACGACCAAGGAAATATTATTCATAACCGCTCAAAGTCCAAGGGTATCAAATTTAAAACTTAGCCATGAAAAAGATACGTCTCAGGTAAATGGATCTGGAAGGAAAACATCGGCGCGTAAATTTCATAAGGTGCATGTAGAATCCTGTTTTAATAATTATTTAATATTCAGCCGCTTTCGATAGCCGAAAGTATAATGCTTTTATATCCTGCCAGGTAACACGTAATATGATGCATAAGACTAAGCAAACACGAAGGATTCAACCGACCAAACGGATTACTGCCACCCATGATTTCGTTTACGAATTTGACCCACTCGGAACATCTGTTGGGAATCGTAATGCAGGCACATTAGGAAACAGGGCGGCCAATGTGCTCGCAGTCAATGAAGAATGTGAGTAATAGTCCATTTCAATTTTCTATTACAAATTACTTTCACGAAGGAATTATTAAAATTTATGAGCGCGGTTTTGACGCTTGAATGTAAACTCTTCAACTTCTATACTTCACATTACAGGCACAATGTCGAAAAGAGCTGTAAGCTCTGTCAAATAAGAGTCGAGTATTATTACTCATAATTTAATGTAATGTTATAGATACCTTTTCTAAATTAAGAAGAGCTTTCGCGCCGAATTCACATACCGAAGAAGCTGACTTGTCAAAATTGCACTCGCACCCTAATATCACAACCGGCCTCTCAGAAAAAGATGGAGATCTATTAAGTCGTAATAAAAGTTTACCAAATATAAAACAGGAATATAAAGAGCAAAGTAAATCTCAAAAAGTGAAGCCGAAAAGTAGGTATACACATTCATCTATCACTAGTGACATCGATCGTCAAGTTGAAAAGATCAAATCAGATTGGCATGCGTTGCGAAGAGAACGCGGATGGGCGCGCGACAAAAATTATGTTCCAACAGCATGCTCTAGAAAGGTTTATGATACCTTGGAGAAAGTAACGCAGCAAATAGATAGTATGCAAGGAGCATACTCAGATCCAAATGCAAATCAATATTTGCAGCGAAGTGCCTTTAAGACATTGAAAACAACGGCATCGGTATCATTCGAAGATGAGGCTGCAAGAATTAGAGAACTTCTCTTTCCAAAAACGGGAACAGATGAAGCAAACAGTAAAAAGTCCTCAGTCAACAGCGCGTTATTGAATAAAAATGATACTTTAAAAGATGCATCAACAATAGTAGATACACTAAACGTAACTAGTCGACCGACAAGTCCGAAAAAACGATCACTCCTTTCTATAACTCAAACGCGAACCCCTCGAAAACCGTTTAGAATAAGAAAAGCCCCTGGAAGAAGGCCAGATACATCCCAAGTGAA
The DNA here is from genome assembly GCA_964023945.1 of Ectemnius cavifrons. Classification (NCBI taxonomy): domain Eukaryota; kingdom Metazoa; phylum Arthropoda; class Insecta; order Hymenoptera; family Crabronidae; genus Ectemnius; species Ectemnius cavifrons. Next base: position 16,008,177 of record OZ030375.1, on the reverse strand, counting down.
CCCTTTCTGTGATGTAAAGCAGACCAAACAAATTCGATCTGAGATTGACCAATATTTGAACAAATATATCGACGATGTCGAAAAATCCTGTTGTAAACCGAAGAAATCAGTTGAAACAAAAGAAGTTGAAACATCTCCACAAGACGTATCAGACATACTAGAAAAATTAACAATTCGTTCCATAGATGCTGAAAGTCTATCCGATAATGATGATAGAGTCTGCGAAAATGATTACGGATCTAAAAACACAAACAAAACAGATCGCGCAAAAGAGACTCTAGCATTATCTGCATTCGATTTAAAACTAACTCCATCAAACCAAATCGGCAAGAACAACGAAAGAGTATCCTTCGGACAAAACATGCAAGCGAGTAGTGCACAAAACTCAGGAATGAAAGTACTCCCACGATTGGGTATTAATGAATTAGCAGCTACTCTCCCAGAAAACTTGTTATCCACAATTATTCACTCTGACTACCTTAAAAAGGATTTTTCGTTGTCCATGTAGATAACACACTGTATCTAATGTAAGATCCTCAGTGCCGGAAATATACGTAAAAATTTAAGAGTAGTTACCAAGGCTGTTTTATAGTATTGCACGTAGTTTGCAAAACGTACCCTCTCTTTTATTGAAATGTGTAACCACCGTAGTATGTATTACATCCAGGGGTGCCTCGCAAATGTCTAAATACAATATGTGAAAGTTAAAATTTCTTTTATATACAGTCTTATATCGTACATTACAGAATATACATTCGATCTCTACCTGCGCAATTAAAATCTTATATGAGAACATATCACAGTCTTCTGTGATCTACCGTTACATAATGTAGAAATTAGAAGCCAATGTTAGAAATGCAGTCAAATGTTTCTGTTGTTCAGAATACATTTGTCCATTCCCTCATTCTATCTCCCGGGCATAAAACAATGGCACTATTTGTAGTGAGCATATTTCACTTCATAGGGATAGGTGTACTGAACAAACATAGTACAGTGTGCCAGGTCAGTCTGCTGTCTTGATATGTCTTCCACTGAATGTGTCGAGGCCACAGACAATAGTATGTATATAACAGCCGTAATGGAAAAGTCATTTTTGATAAGTCCTTAGTACCCGCATCATTTATCCGACTCTCACTTATAACAGGTCACAACACTGGAAGTGCCGAACTATGGCTTTGGTATATAATGGCGCCCGTAAAGTTGATCGCGGCGGCTAAAACGAACACGGGGAACCAGCGACCATGAGATGCTGTTACCAATTCGGCAGTCAATGGTCCACACAATATACCGGGTATTGTAGCCTAAAACAGTGACATGTTAACCATAGAAAAGTTTTATAGAATATAAATAGATTTTATAGATAGAATTCGGCAACATACAATAGTGTTTGAGACTGCAAAAGTAATTCCTGCATGATTCGGAGCGATGTCCGCGTGATTACTAAGATGACCCGCGGAGTTGCACGCGCAAAGTCCCATGGATATAGAAACAAATCTGTCGAAATCATCATAAATTAATTCACTTGAAGAATGACTGGAAAGCCAAATTGATTTAACATCACGCGATACTTACATTACTGCTGCGAGCAAATTATCAACAGCACAAAAAGCTAATAAAAATGCTCCAGGACCAATTAGCCCAATGTTTGTCATTAACCTTCGTACTGATAAAACAGACCATCTCTTCTGTATAAGATTATCTGCACTGTGTCCAGCAACTGTAATGGGATGAATGCATATAAAGAATTGAAATCTCAATAATTGGATGTTACTGACTTTTTAATACATACCAATCCCAACAAGGGAATTCACAACATATGGGAGCGCAGTTAGGCTAATACTCTCTTTATTCACAGATAAATATCTTGCCAAATAGGTAGGCAACCACTGCATTATTATATAATTACTCCAGTTCATTGCGAAATGAGCTATGTACAATGCCCAAAGTGGCCAGTGTGAAATAAATTCAGTCCAGCGTAAGATCCTATTTTGTGTGACCTATTAAGTAATAATTACAACATCGAGTAAAGTATTATTAAACGATGAACCCTTCGAGTTCCAGCTTGTATAGGCTTAGTTACCTTAGGTACAAATAGTGGGATTTCATCCTGAGAATTCGTTTCTTGATATAATACTAACCATAGGAATGTCCACACGATACCAAACGTTCCAAACAGGTAAAATCCCGATTGCCAAGCCATGTGTGGACACAGCTGAAAATGATTAACTCGTAAAGAATAATGATATCTCACAGTGACATACGAACTTTTTCTTATACTTACCACAGACGCAACTACTTGTCCCACAGAACCAGCAGCTACCAAATATCCAAATGCACGTGATCTTTCCTCGACAGGAACATTATGAGCAAATAAGTGAAAGATGACTGGTAAGCCTATAATAGAAAATAGAATTATACTACTGAATCAAACACATATAATATTTATGTTATGGTAAGAGTTAGATATACCTAGGCCTTCGCCGAGTCCAAGAACAACCCTACATATTATAAGCAAGGGCACAGATTGTGCTAAAAGCGGAGTTACAACTGTACTAATAGACCATAATAATACAGCGAACATCAGTACTGTTTTACAACCAAAACGACTTCCTGTGTTCGCTCCAATGATCTGTGCAAAGCAATAACAGAAATCAGTTTCACACAAACTGTAGTAATATAATGAAATAAAGCTTGTATGTAATACGATGATTATAAGAAAGAATTTCTCACCTGACTAGTAAAATATCCGAAAGCAAACGCGGAGAGTATCCAGCCTTGCCAGTGAAGGTTCCATTTGAATTCGTCAGTCATGGGAACAATTGCAATAGGCATTATTACACGATCGGCAGCATTTATAAAGTTCGCAGCCGAGCATAATGCCACAATGCGCGAGGTGCGCGGTAGCATTCGAAATCTCGGCATTTTGAATAGAGTTACTTCCTAACGGAAGTAAAAGCCGCTAGCCAAATTCATAACCTGGTCTCACACGCCAGAACTTCCCTCTTTTTCTACCACAACGATTTCTCAAAGGACACTGTCACAGTATTTCTCCGAAACATGCTGGGTGTTTCTCGGATCTCTGACTATCGCTAGTTTCAGATGCTATTTACAATATCATGTAAATAAATCAAAACTAAATCGCATAGTCTACGATCTGTTGAGCGAGCGAGTCCAAACGAGTCCACCGAGTGTCCACGAACCATGTATTTGACGTGTCAATTGCCACCACATTGTGCCACATTACCAGAGTACATCAAAGCAGATCTGCCGGTACCGAATCTTGTTGTCCTACCACTCGTACAGATGGTGCACCTGGATCATCCTTGTGCTAATCAGTGGGTAATATAAAATCCTACTACATTCCTATCGCGAAGTCTTGATTACCATTGACTTGCATTGATTTCCAATCATATGCTTATTCATTAATCATCCTTACTGTAACAAATTGATGTATTCCAGTATATTTCTTTCCAAAACCTTGTCAAACACTATGTTTCAATTTGCACCCACTTTATAATTACTGTGCAAGTAAGCTAAAAGAATCTCGTTATACATTTAATAATCCTAAAATTCCGCAGTAAATGGAATGCAGTAGTTGTAGTTGTAGAATCAGTCTTAATTGATTATCAAAATAATGTATCATATATCACATAGCAAATAAAAAGTATGCAAGTATTTAGCGACCTCATAAAACTTATACGATGCAGGGTGTCGTTGAGATACAAAAGACGAGGTGCTAATATCTACTTATAAGCATATGTAACAAGACAGGTGAGGATGAGGAATAACATTAACAACAGATTTTAACAAAGTTTAAACTTTATTGAAAACAAAACTATTGTATCAATTAGGTACTAAACTGTCATTGATGCAATGAACAGCATGCTCTTCAATTGCTTGCCGCTTCCGGCAAGTTATATGCAGGCAGTGGCCGCAATTAGTCGCATATCGGTTTGAGCAACTCATTCGTATCCGGTCAGGTTGTATTTACAAGGGTCCATGAAATTAGTTGCTTGGGATGTGGTCACCAGTTGGACGGAATCCATTCTCGTCGGCAACGTAGTTGACGGTGTACCTGACGTTGGTGACCGGGTCAACCCAGGAGAAGGTGCCGGTTACAGCCAAACTTTGATCTTCAGTTCCCTCGTGAATAACTTGAGCGCTTTCCTGGTGTACCTGACCGTTCGAGAGTTCATAGCCGTAGTTGTAGCCACCGACACCAATGTTGTCGGACGGTGTCTCCTTTACAAGAACAATTTGTTCTTCACGATGTTGTTGAGGAGCAGCAAGTGCTACGGCCACGAGGGCGGCGAAAGCAATGATCTGAAATCAAAGACATCGTTAATCAGACTATCCATTAAATAACTATGTGAAGAATCAATATTGGTCCGAAGCATTTGTTGCAATTTTCAAAGCTAGACTGTACAAATAATTAACAAAACTGTTTTATATGCTCGTATTACATACTCGTTAAAACAAACTGATTATTTGTAACATATCCTCGAATGGTAGTGCTGACTATCGGCAATGACACCATAGTAAAAGAACAATTTGTTATTTATTAATAGACCATGTAAGAATAATTGATGTATAAACAATTTGGCAACAAGATACTTCGTTATTTGAAACTATCAAGTTTTGTAAGTCAGCATATCGCTGAGTCAATGCCGGGTTATACTGAACCCGATGGTACTTACCATTTTCATGTTGGAGGTTGGTTTGTGTGGTTGCTCTTGTTCGTAAGAGAAGACTGATGTCGATACTCAAAGCCATCCAAGATTTTATAGTGGTTCTCCTACTGCCGAATTTTGGCGGTCTGCTATGGCGGGTTCACCTCTCACCTTTTTTCGGTCTATCGCAGGCATTGGTGGCGTTTCTGGTCGTCGATGTTTTGACCTTCATTATACCATCTTTCTAGTCACTATTAAAAAGCGAAACTTGGTGAAGCATCATTGGAAGATACACTATTCCTTCTACAGAGAACCTAACTAGTTACCACATTAGCTGTGGTGTATAATGAGATTATAATGTGGAATGTAACTGTCGAAGAATAACTTAAAAAAAACCATTCTATATTAGACAAGTTACTTTAGATAAACCTACAACATATTATTCACGGGGTTGGTCAATTTTTTGGATATTTTCACTTGGTATTTATAGAAATGTAGGATATTAAAATTTTCTTCTAGAAAATTTTCTTTCAAATAATATGAAAGTATGTAAAATTAATTATCTGAAGTTACAGAAGAAATAATTTAAAAATCGTTGTTTAAATTCGATATAATTAAGAATTTTATATATATTTTATATTACTGATATATAATTAATTATTAAGCCGTTCCCTTGCAATTAATTGTAAAACTAATATTTATATTACATATGCCAGCAAGGTTTTATTAAGACGGACATTTCAAAATCATTCGCGTTTTAGGCATTGATGATTTCATAAGTGTACCATCTATCACATGGAAGCGGTTGACATTTCTTAGACATACTCTTCTAAAATTTGCCTAACAAGTTAGTCGTTAACAGCCAGTTGGATAGGCGCGGCAGATGATCAGCATTCGTTCCTAAATCCTTATAGCCATATTCGCATGCCAATCCTGGACACATGTATATTAAGACTATCCTACTGTCAGGCTAAAGATCGGATATCTGGAGAGGGTACATACATTCTTCGTACAACCTTTAAGGCCGAATAATCTCAGAGCAGTACTTAACAGCAAGGGTTCCCATAAATTTGTCTGACCTTTCCAGAGATACGTCAACGAATTTCTACGTGGATCATGGACCCTTATAAGATCCATGATGCCACTGCGTCGAAGGTTCCCGTTGAGACCTTCTAACACCGACAGCTATCTGCCTAACATTAGCCAGTCGAACGAACGTTAATTATGGACGCCTCGAACATTAAAGTGACCTGCGTGTAATCGATTTGAAGACATCAGCAGTACTCCAATCATGAGATGCTGGACGTATAATCAAATGAATTTTTATGGAGCCAATGGCGATTACGACATTCGGCACCGTCTACACCAGAGCCTCTTCGTATATTTCCCCACGTGTCATCGAATCTCTGTGGTAATGGGTGGAATTGATTATGACAGGGAACGTTCTCCTGCCTACCATCTCCATTTCCCAGCGTACCGCCTCAAACGATTGCCGACCCGTTTTTCGGTGTGAGATGCATTCATACAACGATTCGGAACTTGTTCAATTCGAGAGTGAACTATGGCGCAATTTTCCTTAGACCGTTAGATGAATTTCAGTAATGTCGCGTGAAAGACATTCTGTACAACGTTTGTGCGTGACTTAATCGTTAAATTGAAGAAGAGAAACACTCCTAAGCGTATAAGAGATTTGTTTTCATCTACAGTTGGTTGCTTTCGTCTCCTTTTTCAATGATGCAATGCTAGTCTTTATGTATGCTAGACTTAATGTCCTATTGTGTAAAGTTGAAAACGGGTTGTAAGTGTTAACTCGATGAATTTTCTTGCTTCCTCGTGCGGTCATTGCAATTTGCTTGAATGTCATAAATACCAACCGCTTGTGGCGCTGTAAAGCCTTAAAGGTTTTCAATGAAACGAACGTCCCATATCCATGGAATTTCCATACATGTGTTATATAATACATAGGTAGAGCTTCCTAAACCAGTATAAATCGAGTTCATCAATAGCAGAATCAATTCTCCAATTAACTTATTCCAAGTCAAAGCGAATCGATAAATCTATCTCTCAAAAAACACTTTCGTGTACAAAAAATTAGCGTACATCATTAATTATGAAATCCTCGGATTTCAAATTAAACATTTAAAATTGTATATTTATTTATTCAAATTTCAATGTACACAAAATAAATATCTCTAACTATTGTTCGATTCTTATGTTATGTTTCTCATCGATCTAAAATGAAGTACAATTGAAACATAAGTGAAAAGGCCGTTCCACTAATGAATGATACTGGAATCCTGTGTAATGCACAGTACAAATTGGAAACACGAGGATGCAATAGCATACTCGTGATTGCCGGATGCAAGTGTGAAGTTCAATACGTGTGAAGGTAAACCTGAATATAAATTAGAAGTGCAGACTGTACGGCGGAGGTGCTAAATGATAAGTTTTAACATTTATCCATTCACATCGGCGCATTCTGTAGGAGCGCGGTGGTAACAGGATAGGCCAGCAAGCTGTAATTATACGTGGGTGATATGGAAGCATGAATGGTCGAGAACTTCACTCATAACTAGGAATGCCCTCACAAATGCTATTCGATGTTTCCATATCATAGTTATATAATACAGCATTCCATTTCCTCTTCTATTTCAGGTGTAAATCCTTTCCAAGAGAGTAAACGCGTGGGCACGCGTCTATCAGAATTCACCTGTCATTTCATATTCATATATTATGGATTATGGTGCCATTGTCACCACCCACACAAACGTGGATATAAATATGGAATGTTCGTATGATGAGCTTGACAGAGAAGTCAAGGTTTAAAGTGTTCAAAGACCTTTGAATATATAAGTTTGATTTGTCAGCTCTGGATGCTGTAATATCCTTTATTCAGCACTTCGGTCAAAATTCAAATTATAGATAGTTGTATCAAAAAACAGTTTTCTATAGATTTTGTTTAAACTTTGAAAGAACAATCTTTGTAAGGTTCTGCAACTATTAGCCAAATTTTATTGGACTTGACCACGCCGTTTCTAAGATAATGAACTTCGAAATTGGCACTTTTAACACGTGCGAGATAGTCAAAACTCGTAAGTTAGTTCCATTACTAATTTTAACGTCTTAACTTTTCTATAGAATCCTATAAAAAAATGTACCCGTCTTTCATCGATATTTTACGGATGCGTATCAATTTTTTGCAGACTTTTTTACCATTTCGTTTTTGCATAATAAAATTAATAAAACACAAATTTCCGAGAAATTGAAAAGAAGCTGAGTGACGTTGCTGCTATCGCCTTCGAGTGCATGTGTATATAATGTACCAGCAATATGCAAAGCGAAGTTCCTTCGACAGGCGATTGATTTTTGGATGGTACAATATTGATACAACTACCTTAAATATCACGGTAAAGAGGATAAATGAAGAGAATCAGATAGGGCTTTGATATTGAGCAAACGTAATTGTGCAGAATAAAATTTATTTGTTGCTAGGGTCGTCAATTATTTAGGCAGGAATATGTTCTCCCTGAGGATGGAAGCCATTCTCATCAGCGGTGTAGGTGACAACGTATCTGCGGCCAGTAACCGGCTCGACGTAGGAGAAGCTGCCGCTGACATTGAGGGATTCGTGTTCAGTACCAGCATTGACGAGCTGGGCTGATTCCTGACGAGTTTCGCCGTTTGAAAGCTCATAACCAAAGTTGTATCCATCAAGACCAATGTTGTCGTTTGGGGTTTCCTTCACTATGACCACCTGCTCATCAGGATTCTGTGGGCGACCCTGGGGTGCGGCAAGGGCGACGGCAACGATGGCAGCGAAGGCAACGATCTACAAAAGAGAAAGAGATTATCAATCAGATTTCCTAATTCTCTTCAGAGCTCTCATTGATCATTCGATTACGCGATGGTGAAAGTGGGATTGTTTATCAGGGGTATAAATAAAATTCGACTGAGTAAACCAGTAAAAACAGATGATGTGTTCCAAGTGCCGAAAGAGACTTTTCATGAAGTGTTATCGCAAATACTATTGTACACAGAAGCGTTACGCTATCATTATTGAATTATCCAATGCAATTCGTCACTGTCTACACTGACAGAAGCACGAAGTAATTTTCCCGGATCGCGGAAGCATCGTCTCGAAAATGTTGCGTAACTGACTGCATCCAAGAGATCCGTTAGCAGCGACGCGGTTGTGTCGGCTCAAAATAAAATCGAGACCAGATTTGCATTTTCGCCGACGCGAGCACTAACAATGGTAATCTGCAATCCAGTCGGTAAGGATAATAGTAGGCAATCAGTCAGTATGTGCGAGTAATTGCACGTTCGTAACTGGAATCGTTGTAACCTCACAGTCAGTAAAACCCGGCGAGTCACTGTGCGCAAACTGCGCTTCCTGCGTGCTCAGGCAAAACGGAAACGATGCACTTTATGATCAGGAGATTAGTATCGTTCTTTCGAAGGGCACACACCAGCTTCATGGTTGGTTTTTAGTGGTGGCGGCTTCCCGGTTGCTGGTTGGCGAAAAGATTAACAGGTGATGTTGACCTGAGATGAGTTCGATGCTGAGACTGATTCAACCAGAGCTTCCGACGCATTATATAGATGGATTTCGATACAAATTAGTGGCCCCTACCACCCCAACCTTACGTATCCGAATTTCTCACGCAACGATGTTGAAATAAATCCCCCCCTTTCTCAATGCCAGTGGTCCTCTTGGTAGTCGCATGGTGGTGAACGACTTGTCAGTGAACGTCAGGCAGAAATTCGGGGAACGCATAGGCTGCTGGATGAATCTCCTTCGGTTTCTCCGAAATGCCTTTTTCATATTGAGACTCGAAACAGGTGGTCTTCCTAAGAGAAACGACAGAGTCGTGAACAATATCTTCCAGACACGATATTCGCATAAATATTCTTAGCTTTCTATTACCATTTCAAAAAACCACGTGCTTCTATTCGTTTCTATTCCTCTTTGTTGTTCTGTTCCTATTATCGATATACTACGTCACTTCTGAAACACGTAATGTAAGTATGAAAAAAGTTGTTTCCCCTCATTTTATTTGGCAATTATCTCTTCCTCGGATCGGGCAATTAATAAACATTACCTTGTATGAATTGTAATCCACAATAAGCTGTAATTCATCAAGTAAATGAATACAGTCAGTAATATTGCTGTCACATTATTCAACAATCCGATTTATGATCTGCATTCACCATCTCTCGCATTGCACAATGAGGACGTTTCTCAGCTTGGTATCGGTGAAAAAAAAAAAGAACCATTAACTCGCTCTAATATAAAAAAGCAATTAAGTATGTATAAAGGCAGGTGATTTAACTGGGATTCAGATTTCAACAGAGTTAAACTTGGATGCCATTCACTGCAAATAGTTCATTCAATTCCAAATCGATCATTACCCATCTCAGACTTAATAATCCGATCTCGTGCAAATTGCAAAACGTATGTCTCTGTGAAAGGTGAATTTCAGCTTCCGAAAAGAGATTTGCCGATCCATGAATTCACACGTATTCGCATGTAACTCGAGCTTGTTGTAAAAGCAGTATAACATGGTGAAAAGCCATAAGGTCTAACGAGGACATACTTCTTCCTTTGGTGAATTGACAGGGCTTATTAATTACTGGAAGCTATCGTACTCTCGGAGTATGCTGTTGCCCCGGGGGAACATGTTTTTCATGCTGACTGCTGACATATCGAAGTCGTCGGATGGACTCTCTTCTCGAGCCGCTTTAAAATCTACCTGCCGTGTCCTGTTTACTCCATTACCTTTACCTTTTCCTTATACCCTTCGCTTCGAGTCACGGAATAAAAATAGTTCCCCCCATAGCCGTATGAAAAGGATACGTATTCTCTGTATTCGCCTCATTGAAAGTGGTCGCATTGTCTAACGAACGCCGAAAATGCCTCGGCGATCTGTATCCCAAGAATACAGTGGAGCCAAGAAGGGAGGGGAAGATGAACTCGAGCGAGAGGAGTGTACGCAAAGGTTTGAAAAGAAAGTTTTCTGTTACATAAGCGAGAGTGCCTTATGCTAATGATTGAGAGGCTCCGCGTCATTGCAGAGTAGAAGATAATGATAAGAATGACGAAAGTAAGAAATAGGAAGGTAGAACCGGCTTCGACGTGGGAGGACATTGATGTCATCGATACCACGCATCCCATCATGGCGAAGTGTCCTCGTAATTGACTGTATTTCAATCCATCTTCTTTGAATTACTAAAGCATTATCTGAATAGTCTATGATTGTAGACAACATTCGATTATGAATCGGTGGATAATCGATTAGAATTGCAATACATAGGTTCATCGATCTTTGATCTAGCTTGGCTAGACATTTTGGGGCATATTTAAAGAGAAACTAGTTGTTGATCAGGTTTCGTTGCGAGGTTCATCTGCCCACGTGCATTCGGATTATGCTACTGTAAATATAACTCGTCGAGACATTAGATAACCAAGAGCTCGCATAGCTTTGAAGAGCACAGCACCGCAGACCGGTACGAAGCCGAGTCGTGACTCTTCCTTTTTTAACGGTTCATCGTGAGGCGCGACGATATTGTATAATCGATCTTACACGAGCTCGAGACCAAGGCACAAGCAGAGGGGAACAGAAGGATCTTCGAACCAGGGTGTAAAGAAGTTTCGACCTCCGACGAAAGGATTTATAAGAGCGATGAGCCTGAAAGATTAGACTCACGGAGAAACTAGATACCGAGCGAAAGGTAATGGAATTATCAGAGAAATTTATTCTAGGACACGACTCGATGAAACAATTTCAATTTCGTATCCTGGAGGATGCGCCGATTCCAAACGTAAAGAGCAAAGTGTACTTGTTCAATTGTAACGTGTTAGTACACGATGCGAATAAACTTTACATTTGCACCATTGCAAGCATTACTTTTGCAAATAATTCGAAGTCCTTTCGAGAAATTCATCTTATTGTTTGTAGCATGTCTTTCATTGTTATTTCAGTCTTCTATTGCGAGACGCCGCCGTATGATATAAAGTTAATAAGAAAATGCAAAAGAAGAAAGTACACGTGACATTCCATTGACTGCAGAGAGCATCTCGTGCACCGATCTTCTATGCATATCGCCCTTACCGATCGCTGCAAAGTGAGATATGCGAGGCATCCGCATTACGTATGCTTATATAAATATTTTTAGCAACTTGATTGTGCCGATGCGTATCAGCATTGATGTACGACAACTTAACGTGTCGTCTTCCTAGTCATGATTCTGTCTGGTCGACTCGTGAAATATATGCCGAGCGAACCACGAGAGAGAGAATGAAAGTTTCGTGTAGCATGCTAGCACTTGCCAATCCCAGTGACGCTATCCTAGATAATAGTGTCAGTCAATGCGGCGATTCATCTTGGGGTCGCGGTCGAATTTACCTTGTGGCGCCACACCACTTCCGTTTATTACTTTCTGACACCTCGATGCTTCAGAACTCATCCCTTCCGATGCAATATTTTCTCCGTAAAACTCGAGCTATATTAATAACTATTGCATTATGTGAATGGGGACGCAATAAGGTAAAAATGCATACAATGCTGGATTAGTAGAAATGAATATCGTATTACGCAAAATCGGGTGGAAAAAAATATATAATGCTTAACTGCACCAAAGACCTTGGGATTAAATAATACTGGTATATGCATAATTCATTCGTTGCGGTTCGCCAATTTCACGACTCGTCTTTATAGATGCGGTCCTCGAGTGATATGGAATCCGCCTTCCAAATATATACGGATGTCATTTTAGAAAGTTCTTTTCTAGAAAGTGCCTATCCTCTAATTCATCGACATATGACATTTTATAAGTCGCTGTACTCGACACCTGCACAAGCGGCTTTTCTGTGCACTCAAGCCATTAGAGGGATTACGTGTTAAAGGCATCATGGTGGATTACGAAGCTCGATCGTTCGCCACTTAGCGCAAACCGGAGTTTCCCCGAGAGTTACTCTAACCTACTGTCTTCCAAAATTCATTATCCTCAGTGCCGAGATTCACGGTTACTAACTGCACACTTCATCGAGAATAATGGATACGTGATATATTCAACCGATTACAAGATAACCTCATACATTATACTCTTTCCACAAATTGGCTAATTAAAGCGAACGGCCACACAAGCAGACCGGCGTTATTTAAACAAGCCGAAACTCGGTCCCGTTGAGAGAGAAACGAAGTATGGAAACGGGAAATTGAAGGAGCGGAAGCGCGGGGGGTGCAGGCACTGGATCAGGCTTTCAACGAGGGACGGGTGACTCGCACACGACCCAAGAATTTCGCAAGAATCCTGCTGGACCGTGCGAGGTCGACGCCGTCGTCGTCGCTGGCTAAAGGCGCTCCTTGCGTAATACCACCGCCAAGCACGATCGCACCGATCGGCTAAATGCCACCGCACTGTCGGCAGAGGAACCTGCACCGACAAACCTATACCCTATACTTCACTTACACCCACAGCCACCGACATCGCAAAGAAAAGAGCCACCGTTCGTTGATTTGCGTGCACACCTTTACCCTCTTTTAAGGTACCACATACGGTATGTGGTATGTGGTACCTTAAACCGAGGAAAGGGAACGTTTGCCGCCACCCTATCGCGCGACAAGGAAGGACGAACGATCATGCACACATGACAATATTATCTGATTTTATCTACCCTTTCGCCCCAAAACTCCTGCTGCCAAGTCCGATCTTATGAGCTACAAGAACGCGAACCAACAGTCGATTTCTATCGACCCTGCAGGGGAGCATTGTTCTAATCGTGAGGCCGTTCCAGACACAACTCATAATGACCGGTAATACATAATACGGAATTGTTCGGTAGAGACTTATAATTAGACTCTAACTGTTGAGGTATCCAGAGTGCATTTAATGAATGAACAATCGCGATTACTACTTCGAATGATTTGGAATTGATGGTTAATAATTACGCATTCTACCCTTTGCCTTCGAGTGTTTTTATTAAACGGAGTATTTTTTTTTACTAATTCGTATAACGCAATCGGGCTATATTACAGGTTCGGGTCGAGGAAGAGGTGCTGGTAGTTAATGGCGATAATAATCTTGGTAAATCACGGCAGGTCGCGCCAGAAACGGTGCCTGGTGTGAACTTTATGCATCGAATTGCACCGGTACCGCCAGCGCCGGCGGCGGCGGCGAGTCCTTCGGAGATCCTTTTGACCATTCGCGATCCCCCCTACGATTGATTTATTTCATGGGTGGCAGCGATAAAGCGCAGCACATCGCAGTGATCGCAGCAAGGTGACGGGGTCGAACCATCTGCGCACCTCTTTCAATGCACACTGTGCGCACTGCGCACTGTGCCCGTATCCTCGTAATTCACAAGGAATCTCTTTCACGATAGAGAGACACGTATGCCGCGATAACTTGGCTCTCCTAGCAGGATGCACCTATGAACGCATCCAATACCATGTAGGAGACACTTGGCAGGTACTGGTACCCCAAGCTGTAATTAGAAGTTTAATACCCGCTGTCATTGCAATTAAAGATTATGCGCGAATGGGATGGCACGCGTACTGTCCTTCCAAGTGAAATTTCTCGACTTATGGCAACAGTATTATATCTACTTACATTCTTGCGCTGCCTTCTTCAGTGCTGGCTCCAATTCATTAGATAGAACGTGACGGCAATGAATACATAAATCTTCGTCCCTCTTGCGAATGTCATAGAAAGCCGAATGCAAAGTGTGCTTCGCGACCTTAGTCTGTTTGTTGTTGGTAGCGCATCATCGGTAAACTTGTCGCCACGACTGTTGCTGTCCTTAATAAGATTTTATTATTAGAACAGCTGCCGCGCTTTCATTGGAGTCATCACGTTGCTCCTTCGGCCGCTAGGACCTTGATTAGCGCAGCTCTAACCTAAGTACATACAATTGACAGGCACAATTTCCTTATAAAGATACTTCGTTTGAAAATGTTAGTTTTAATATACTGTTATTTAGCGGGAATTATTTTCCTTGTAGAAACAGAGGAATGTTCGTATCTCTCCTCCCATTTGCTAGGAGCATTTTTTATGGAAAAGTGGAAGGATAATTGAATTATACTATCTTGCGAGTACGACTGAAACTAATTGCTGTGATGCAAAGAGTGATTTGTAATTCCTGTTCGATAACAGAATGTAATAATTGATTTCTTACTTTAAAGTTCTGCTCTTTACAAGAAATATCTTGGGGTTAGAATTTTACAAATTCCTGAAGGAAGTTCAAAAGAAACTTCGGACGACTAAGGGTTTCGTTCAAACTTTAATCCCAACTCGACATAAGAATTCGGCAGCCAAAAAACATTGAGTGCTCCAATATACCCGCAAAAAAAAAGTGCAAATGTTGCGGAAATGGGGATTCGCCCGACAACGGCATTTGAGTTGAAAACCTCTCTTGACCGATCGTGACTTGTGTTGTCCCGATATTGCGACAGGCTGCCTCCTTGTTACTTCTCATGTAGATGTGGTTCCGCGACCTTTACAGTAAAGTTGCGCGATTGAAAGAGGAAGACCCAAAGAATCGCTCGGTGCCTCATCCTAGAGCACAATCACTGTTTAATTAAGAACCAGGCAAAACAGGATTAAAATTAACGTCCCTTGGACTGACAAGATGCACTAATCTTCTTCAGCGTATTAAACACATTCATCCATATATATGGAAATATGTTACGCGATAACTCCCATTTTTTCAATTGCTGGAGTAAAGAAAACAGCTGGTCTGAAAGAAGACTTACTCTGTTCAAAGCCAATTGACATTTGTGCGATCGCGTCAAGTTCGGCGTATTTGTTAACCTGTCCAGTCTTCTGAGGATTTATCGTCAATTAACGGAATTTTATATACGTTGCAACATGAAAATAGAGAAAAGCCTAGCTATTTACTATTTGGTACGTAGCGACATTTGCGCAAAGACTGAGAGAGGGTAAACTTTTTCTGTCGTGTGCAGTGACATAAGTGCGTTTCCTTTTATGCCGTGATGGACAACATCCACATCAAATGTATCTACTTCTCAAAACGCTTAAGATACAAGGAGAAAACTAAGTGAGTGAAAGAAGATGGACTAATTGCAAACAAGAAGGGTACAGGAAATTAATATTAATTCTAAGCAGTGTTATTACTTAATTTACAATAAATAAAAAATATTCTACGTCATAAGACTATGCATCTGCCGCGAACATATTGTTAGCATCCGCGGAACACCTGCTTAATGACTTGGGGATGTGCAGGACACGTGGGCGAAACGAGTGAAAGATGCGTGTGCTGTCCAGGATCTGAAAGATATCCATGGTTTTTATTATATGAGTATATATATATATATATATATATACATATATAATATACGTAGAGGCAAATCAAATTAGTCACTATCACAGTTACTGCAACATCACCCTTTTATGAACTCAACTGGCTGGATTAAGTCTTCACCTTATGGTAAAGATGAGAAGATATGGTTGCATAAGAAATTACGTGGATAACGAGCTGCTTGATTTCTCGATTTAGTTCCACTATTACTGCATTGCAGTACTATCGAATCGAAAGATGCTTAATATCAGTAGACACAGTATAGAGAAGCGATTGTAGTGGTAACCCTAGATGGTTGAATGATCGTAGCGATGAATTGGAAGAAGGTGGCCTTCACGATCGCGTACGACACGCGACACTACAAAAAAAGACCATGACGAATTCATTAAAAAGGTGTACATAACTTTTCGCGCCTGATCGCCTCTTGATCTTATCTGATCGAGTATGTAAAATATGGACCAAGTGATTAAAGTACTTCCAAAGTTTAATGCGTCGACAGGACACTTTAATAATTACAATGGCTCAAACACTTATTGAAAGAGCACGATTGCAGAAATGCAAATTTAGAATTGCTTTGCGGCACGCACTTATAAGAATTCCACTAAGGAACTATGTAATCACTTTTCATAAGACTTGAAAAGTGATGCTCTCCCTCGCCACATCAGTTGTCCTAACGAGTTTTACCTTATTGTTGGCAACCAATTAATTGGCGAGGAATAAATCATGCGGCGTCAGCTGCGAGATGGATGGCATATTCGTAGGGTGACGCGGAAATATAATAGGCACGCGTTGACATTTACGTACACCCTTTACAATAGTCCCAGTGTGCACCAATGAATGGATAGACGTCAGACGACTCAGAGATACCCTTTTATCGAATTGTGTCGATCGGCAAACCTTTCAGGCTCTCAACCCTTTCGGCTGCAACCAGTCGGAATGACAAGATTCCTGCGCCACGAGGGCAATTAAGAAGGAGTGGATTGTTCTAACTTTTAATTACTGTAACCGCGGTGGCAGTTCAGGTAAAACAAGTTACCTCGTTCACTAATAACTTCAAACCGACGGATTGGATAACGTATTTCACCTGTGTTCATCGACCATTAATTTCTTCGGTGATGTGCGTCGATTAGATGCCATCGCATGCCTTCCATTGAATTTCGTGGAGGTCTCCCGAGACTTTCACCGAGGACCAGGAACAAAGGTTCGTTCGATCGTCGCAAGATTATCGGGCGACATAGGTGTTCGACGAGAACTTACTTCGTCTGAATATAATGCACAGAAAAGCTAAGTACACACATGTATAAAAGCTGATAATTAAGAAGTTTAAACCTAGGAAAATGACTTTTAATAATTACTGGTGATTTTTAATAGATCCTCGTTTCCCGGTCTTTTGCAGTCTCGTTCTCCTTGCACAACCGATCCTTTCCCCGGCGTCAGCCTCGCCAATTACGGTATGCGAATCTTTGACCATCCTCTCTTGTTGGTGGCCGAAATTGAGGGGCAGGGGGTAAAGGGCCTCTCTGAGCGACTTTCGATTCGTTAAAGAAGAAAAAGGAGGTGAAGCTTTAATGAAATGCGGATGGGGTGGAGGGCCGAAAAGAAGAAAAAGAAAGGAAGAAGACGAGGGTAACGAGGACGCGGAGGAGAAGCACGGTAGTCGCAGGTGTCCGCTGCCGCCGCCGCCACCGCCGTCGACGTCGTCGGTTCCAGCGCATCTTCTGAAATGGCAAGGTCACCGGTAGTTACGTCACCAACTTTCCTCGGCTCATCCTGCGGCGGTTATAGCACGAAGAAGAACCAAATGTCACAATGACCAAGGCCGTTGAGCCGCGCGTAAGTAGCCCCGGGGCTATTTTACCACGAAACGACCACGACGACAACGATGCCGTAGGAATCCGTTCTGCGAGAAATTCGGCTTTCACATTTCTTGATCGGCCGCCGCGCCGTCCTGGTAAGCGCCCACCTAACCGATCGGTCCCACTGATTCCTGGCGCATCCTCGTCCCCAATCATCTTTAAAGGATCCTACTATTTAAGAAATTATGATGATCACATCTTAGCATTCTGATGTACCTCATATGTTCGAATGATACGTAGATTAATGATATACCCCATCAACGAGTCGTGCCTGTTTTTTACTTCAATTTTCGCCGCCGGCTAAAATCTTTCTCGCCGGAAGAAAGCGAATTTTTCGACGGATAAAGAATTTGCACCGTAAATTATTGACTGGTATTTATGTAAAATGGAAGATGTACACATTAGCATAATGGTGATACATAAATACTCGAATATGACTCTCATTGGCCTTAGACTCTTCTTGTAGTGGTAAAGATACGAAAAAGCTATTCTGCACTTTTCTCCCAAACAGTGATTAATTTCTTCTTGGTACATTTATACTTTTTTCCTGTCATTTTTATCCCCTGCAGCTGTCTGCGAAATCGTATCCTGGTAGTCTTGAAAAGTTAACAGAAAATCTGTAATACGTAAATGCCCAGCAAGAATGAATTTGACGTAACTAGACTTACACACTGCGAGAATAGAAACAATTGTATTCCTGTAGATGAAAGATCCTTGGCGTCACTGGCGAGATGTGACCGGTAAAGTCCATCTGAAAGAGAAGTCTAGTTGTAGTCTCTGAATGGAATTGTTAGCATGAGTATATAAGTAGGTATTTAGCCCGAAGCAGACTATAGAATTAGCCCGAAAACATCGCTGCGGCAATGACTGTGCAAAAGGATTCTAGAAAAAGTGCACGTCGAGTGCGCACTCTGTTTGGCCAAGACTCTGTAAAAACCCGTCTGCGACACCTATGTCGTCGATATTTTGTATTTGACTGGTAGTCATCATAATGGGATGAAATTATAATATATATTACATAACACGTACGATCGATTGACTGATCGATTTTACACGCGTAGAAATCATGAATGATTAAAAAATTCCTTTCTACGGAATCGAGAAATTTTGTTCGACCTTGCCATTAATAAGATTTGTCGCGCATATGTATGTTAATTACACGAGGAAATCCGGTTTCTTAAAGTTGATTCATTTCATGGGTGGCATCAATAAAGTGCAACAACACATCGCAGCAAGGTGACGGGGTCAAAACATCTGCGCACCTCCTTTAATGCACACTGCATATGCAATGAAATAAATCGGTTAATTTAAAGACTGTTGATTATAGATAAATTAGTCTGTAGTGCAAAAGAAAGGTTCAAAAAGAGCAATGGAGCACAGCTGGAACGATTTGGCAATTGCAATTTTTGAATGCACATACGTAAGTACCATCTTTCAAGGATATCGCGCGACCAGAAAATGCGAGAGCAATCCTACGAGCGGTGTTGCATCGGGAATGCATTCTGAGTCGGCGACCAGGGGAGACTCATCTGCGAATCTGTTTAAGCCAATGCAGGTGGGGATGCAACACTCGTGATTTTCCGACTATATAAAGGCAGATGCACCGAGCATCCTTGGTATAAGGTATCAGTTGTTGTTTAAGGACGAAAGGACAGGGATTGCCGTACTGGATAAAGCAAGAAGAGGCCTTCACAATGAAATTGGTGGGTCTCGCTCGAAGCGACGAAACATACACGCGCGTCCCAAAGGAAAAACCAGGAGATTCGAGCTTGTAACCGGCGCGCCGGGATTTAATCATCTCATAAGCCGTCCGCGGTCCAACACCTGCACCTGAAATATCGCGTCTTTTGGGCACATGGGGTAGCCTTACCGATTTTTTGCGTAACAGTGAAAGTGAAGAGGAGTTGTGACATTTGTGAGCTCGTGAGGCGTCGGCTCGCAGTTCTACCTGCCGGATACGCATTCGCGAAAACTTTTTAATTACCCAAATATACCGTTCAGCCCATCTACATAGCACAAGTGCACGACAACTAGATCATGTGAACTAAAATACAGTAATATGTGCGGACCTAGTTAAATAATGAATAATATTTGAATATCGAGTATGCGATAGAGGAGAATCGTTAAACGGTTTTCATGAATCCCTTTCTAACATTTTTATAACGTTTATTATAATTATCATCGTATTCAGAAAAGTTCACGTGTTGATATAAAGGTCCCTTCAATTAAAGTCAACTTTATTTCATGCTGCAATAATACAAATAATGAGGATAAATAATGTAGGCTTAACTACTTTTGGTCTGATCAATGTTTCTTTGTTTTCCTTGCACAGATTTTCTTGTTCGCGACGATTTTAGCAGTGGTAACCGCGGCGCCACAGAATCCTAATGACATTACGATTGTCAAACAAGAGTCACAAAATAATATTGGTGTAGGAGGGTATCACTTTAGTTATGAGCAAAGTGATGGTCAGAAAAGGGAAGAAACGGCAGAATTGAAAAATGAAGGCACTGACGACGAATCTCTTGATGTCACTGGAAGCTTCCAATTTACAGCACCTGACGGTCATACTTATAGGTACATCATTCTGTCATTTTATCATCAATATAGTATTATTTCATGGAACATCAATTTAACAAAGTACTTCGATCTATTTATAGGGTTGACTACACAGCGGACAAGGATGGATTCCACCCTACCATAAACCTGGCTTCATAATGAAGTAACTAAACGCTAAGTCTTACATGAATAACGCTATCTAGGATTGTGCAACTATCCATCCGAACGTATATATGCGCATTAAAATACTTTGTTCTTGAACATTCGTTATGTGTGGTAGGCGGTTTTCCGTTCATTTATCCTCTCTATGCGCAAATAAATTTCCTAATTGATCGCAATTCGGAACGCCTTCTCTCCATAAGATATCCGCGTATCAATACAAAATTGTCGTCGAAACGTAGGGAAATGATTAAGCCGTATTTCAATGCTGTTAGATTTCGATACCATGTAAACTGATTTTTAATAATATTCGGGCACCTATATGATTGCAATGGAATTCACAACATCACATTTGTTCTACAGGAATAGCGTATAAGCAATGCTCTGACTGTAGAAATATGCGGATGCGTGATGCAATGCAATAAATTGTAAATCTTTTATAATAAAATTGTTTAAAAAATATACTTTTTCAATTGAAATGAATAAATAGGTATGTCCGAATATTAGAAAGAATTATTGCGCGGCTAAAATCATTAATACCATTAAAACATTTTTAAAAAAACTCATAGAATATTTCATCTTGTGCTCTCGGTGAGGTAGTGATGTACACTTATACGCCCGAAACTCTAAAAGTAGCGCAACGCTATATAACAAGTGAAATAAAATCATTACCATGATATTAATACTGTCCTTCCACATGATTATAATTCCATGCCATAGAATTACTCTTTTTAAATCATTTATGAACTTTCCCCGACTTCTCTTATAGTTAACCAGGCAATTTAAGAAACACGGTAGGTAATGCTTCACCAGTACAATGTATTCATTGATTATAAGTAATATACAAAAATACTGCCAGATACATAGATACTTATGTATACGCTAAAAAATATATCAGTTTAGTATTGTTAGTAAACCTCTATTTACAGTAATTAACGCACGCTAATCATTCCACAAATAAATATCCGGAACACATCATCGAATTTGATGCTATTATGATTTACCCCGTGTCAAGTATGTATATACTATGACAGTAGATTATATGCAGAGCATATATGTCATCCGAATTACTACAATTAAGAGTACGTCACATATAACTACATCACTATGTGGTCACTACTGCCCAATTCCAAATTTTACCAACCAGATATATCAATTTTAAATACATTGTGCGTTGCATATATATGTATATATATATATAGCTATATATAAAGTTAGTACAATGATTTATAGTTCAGGATTATCTATAGTACAAAAATAAGACCAAGATTTCCATAGCGGATATGACTATAATATTAGCGGATTTATGTATTAACATGTGATATCACATGATAAACTTTTTCTCTTCGTTAGATCGTTTAGTTACATCATTTCATTGAAAGTGTGAGAATCAGTTTTAAATCAGTTTTACACAAAGAGAAACAAAAAATTGAGCTACAATTGCATAATAACCGACAGTACGCACGTTCGTGAACACGACACAACATTCTGTCGAAGGATTAGCGTATTTAGCTACGCTAAAATTTACTCTTAAATATTACATTAATCAATTCATGAGCACGCTGATGGGCCACCCCAAGCGTGTATAAGATTCAAAGTTTTGTTGAGTTTCGAACACCACTCCAATCTATCTTCTTTTGTGTCAGCAGAAAGTAAATGCCTAAAATGGTAGGATTTTGTTTCAATATTAATCTCCTTCATTTCCTTGATCATTATATAAAAATAATGTCTCACCTGATTATTGTTTCAGATCCATTTCTAATCATAACAAGACTCTCCGTGTCGCCGGGTTGTGCAGATCGTGTTGTCTCAAGTAAAAAGGTATTTGGTCGTGCACAAATGTCACGTGATACCAAGCCAACGTTCGTTGTGGAAACACCTGCATACGAATATAAAAATGTTAACTGGACTAAGTACTTTAAACCTATACATTTTGATATTAATCGTAATTACTTTGTAGATCAAGACTTCCAATGGGAGTTTTCTTGCGTTCATCATCGGGATATTTCCAATATGACAAAGTGGAACCTTTCAACAAGCACCATCGTCGATGCCACGCTCCAAAGCCAGAAACATCTTCAAACATTGTAAGAAATCCTCTGTGTTCGACAGATACTGACAGCTCGCAAGATACATGCATCTGGAGGCGGCCTTCCAAAGGCGATTGCGGTGGAACCTGTACTTGGAAAAAAGAAACGTCAATATGGCCGTTCTCTAACATATCAACTTCCAAATTCACATCTTACCTTATTTAATGTAAATTGTTGTCGATGTATTTCCTTCAGACTGAAAATGACATACCCGGATAATTGGAAAGCCGGCGACCTAACAGCATTAGGTCCGGCTGGGCTTTGTACCGTTGGCATTATTAAACGGCTATCTTGTTTCAAAAACTTTTTCGGTGTTCTATTTGCCAACTTTAAAAAAAACATGAGTTAATTTACAGTAAACCTTCAGTAAATAACAGAGTAAGTTACCTTTTTGTTAGACGCTGAACTACCACTGTTACAACTATTGCCGCTATTGTGAATATGATATTTAATTTCATGTGGTAACATCTCAACTTGTGTTTGCAGTGAATACACTTCAACGGTAATTTTGAAGTCGCTGTATAAATCTTGTAATTTTAAGGTTGAAGGGAATCTGAGACAAGAGTCTCCAGGTTCTGCTACAACTACAGGTGTAGCAACAATTTCTTCCAAGTGACGCATTAAACAAACAAAATGTAGACACGCATCTAAAACGTAATTAAAGAATATAGTTACAGTAATGCGCATTATTGTTTATAAATAAACATGTTCATCAAACTTACTAGTTCCCATATTTCGGAAAAATTCCCGTCTTAGTGGTAGTGTAATAGCGGAAACTGTTAAAGATCCACTTTCTTGCACTTCCGGCGAACCAGGTACCACAGGTCTCAAAGTATCTTCCACCTTCAGTCTTTGAACTTCATTCAAAGCTGCCTGTCTCCTGTGAGCTATTCAATGTGCATATTATAATAATGGTGCTAGATGTATAGATCTAACAAATTATTGCGAAATTAACACTTACTGGCAAGAAGTAATAGTCGTTCTCCTTCTACTTGCTCTCGCGAGCCACTGAACTCTATGGTAGAATTGCAAAGATTTAACGCCTGACTGGCTTGACCAATAATTGTTTGTTGCTTGCAGACTTCTTCTAATAGGTGCTTAACTTTTTCTTGAACTAACGTTGCCTCGTCTCTGTTACCAGACGGCACAGTTTCTCCTGAATCAGGGATGTCCTGAGTTCTTGATATTATTCGCACAGGTGTTTTGGGAGTCTAAAATACAAAGTTAAGAAAAGGCGTTAGTATCTTTCAATTCATCTTACGAGTTTGGAAAATTTATATTATATCTCACTTGTGATTGTTGCCGCCTATAAAAACTGACGCTATGCATTAGAGGCACATAGTTATCACCATCAACAATGTATGGTTCGTTTTTGTTGGGGGATGAGGGCGAAACAACTTTTATTGGTGAACGATAAGATGACCTATATCAAACACATTTGATAATAATTAAATTTCTTAACATATTGAGCATATTGTCATTTTAATACGTACCCTTGAGTGTATTTAAAACTCGTTGACGCTGTAGATGGGCTTTTTCCACCTTTATTTAATTTTGGTGGAGTAGGACCTTCCTCCCTCTGAATGTTCTTTGCATATGCATCTTGTATCGCAAGACATTCATCGAGATATTCATCCATTTCGTCTAACACTGATATGTCTGAAGTAGTACTGTCTGGATCTGGATCGATAGATCTCTGAAATAACAAAATAGAACAGTGTAATCTTGAGAGTAAAATTATCAGTTCAAAAAGGGTGTTCTTAATTATTACCTTTTTATTGAAAGCGGTTTGATGATTTACTGCGCGTAAAATACTTCTACCAAGACTAGTGTTTACTTCTTCACTTTCGTCATCACTGTCAAGTTCAGTAGTACCATCATCCTCAACAAAATATTCTGCTTCGGTAGCAGTGTCAGTTTC
The DNA here is from genome assembly GCA_964023945.1 of Ectemnius cavifrons. Lineage (NCBI taxonomy): Eukaryota > Metazoa > Arthropoda > Insecta > Hymenoptera > Crabronidae > Ectemnius > Ectemnius cavifrons. The sequence goes on along the minus strand of OZ030375.1, from coordinate 15,983,602 downwards.
CGTTTTCTCATCAAGTGTAGCAGTTTCGGCTTCTGTACTATTAACTGTGTATTCTGTATCTGTTTCAGTTTCCGTAGTAATTTCAATATCAGACAAGTTTGGATATAGATGTCCTGGCTTCGGTGGAGCAACACGGATGCGCTTAATATCAGATACTGAGACTGCCCGTTGTGCTTTTGGTGGACTTCCTCCTTCAGAATAAACAAATGATAATAATAATATACAAACAACAGTTTGATAGAAATATTTTTAATATGCATACCTTGTCGTTTGACAGGCGAACTTTTGCTCGGGCTTGAAATGGATTTTTCTTCCGTGGTTTGTGATGGTAATGGCGGTGGTGGTGGTGGTGGAATGTGTTCCTATAAACAAGTATTAGTTATAAATTGCGTTTTTCAAAGGACTGAAATACATATTTTTTTCCATACTTACAGGAGCAGGAGTAGGCTTGACCGGGCAAACTGGTGAATGTTTGGGAGATGTCGATTTGCCTTCACTACTTTCACTTGTTCTAATACAAGAACCAGCAGCGGCTTGTGCCATTTCTTTATTTCTATTGAAACGCGAGCGTAACATGTCTAATTCCCGCTGCCTCTCGATTTGAGTAGTACGCAGAATATTATTCTCTAATTCTTGTGTACTTAGACCATTCTCAAACTTGTCCCGTTGGCTAACAACTGTCTTTGTGCGTATATCCATTTTCGGTGCATCTACAATATATATTTACATACATTAATAAGAAACAAGAATGCAACAATTTCTTATAATTAGTAAAAATATGTATGCTGAAATAACCATTGTGTCCTGACATATGAGTTCGTTTATCCCTCTCTTGTAGCTTCTTGGGTGGTATGGACATAGTAAGAGGTGCCTTAGGCAGCAATGGTGCTTCTCCTTTGTTTCGTTCGAAAAGTGCCATTCTTTCCAAAAGTGTCATTTGGGCAGGATCTTTTGCTTTTGTCTCAGTATTTTTGGCTTCAAACAGCGATGCTTTACTTAATACAGAACCTGGACTTGATTGTGCTGGACTTTTAGGCGAGCCATTGTAACCAAATCGCGGTGTTAATCGTGCGCAACTTGCCGCGGAATTAGTATGTTTGGAAGTCTTTTCTGGTGTAGTATTTCCTTGATTATATACACTCTTGAATTCTGTGACTTTTGTATTATTCGCATTTTCCGTGTTCTTAACAACTCTCGATACGCTGGGTGAAATCTTTTCTCCATTGCAGTGAGAGAGCTTTGATGGCGAACCTCCAGCTTGAGTTTTTGATTCCTGGGAACAACCCTTATAATCATATACAAGGCGGGTATTGCTTTTGGTACGACTAAAGCCTTGAGCCTCCTAAAAATATTTTGTTTGTACAAGATTTAACTTCATTAATAAGGTGTTCTTGGATCATTATAACAGTGTTTTAATCGTATTAAACACAGAGAATCTTACACAATATTTATTAATTTTATTTATTACTTTAAATCTGTTTAAAGAAACATTGTCTAAAGCTTTAGTCAGATTTTGTACTTAAGATCAGTTATATTAAATGTGTGATACTTACCAAGCTTTCTAGCACATTCTTATCCCACTTTAATTGTTTACCAGAACTTGGCTCCTTTTCTTTGGAACTACCCCTACTGGTTCTACTCCATTTGCTGCACCCACTTGTACTTGGCTGTGGTTCTTGTGACGCTGCTGTAGCTTTTACTTGTTCATTAAATTTTTCTTGTATCTTCTTGGCTTTGTCTTCTGGAGGCTTGACCTATAATATAATCAGTTCCAATGAGTATAACTTATAATAAAAACATTTAATGATTACATTTTAAAAATCTCGATTTTCAAATTTCTCATATTACCAAAGTTGGATGTGATAAGTCATCCTCCCAGTTATTGATAGTAGATGCGAGAGCTGCCAATCTATCGAGTCTAGCTCCTCTTTTTACAGGCTTTTGCTCAGCATTCTCTTCTTCCGCATAGAATTTTTCCTCTGTCCTGTGTATTGGAGAGCTCAGTTCCCTGTTGCTATCCTCTGTAGATAAAATGCTTGTATGTAAATTCAACCGAATCAAACATACAAAGTATGTACACCAACAATAAAATATTTAAATATAATATAATTGTGTTGGCATCATATAAAAAAGGAGTATGCAAAATTGCAATGGTCAATCTTTTGATACTTATAAACTTGTTAGTTTTGTACACCTACCAGAAGGTAAGGTATATGTCTGCTCAACTGTATGATCATATTAGAAACCAGTTTCTGCGAATGTGTGTAGGTGTAGCATGCTATATAGCTTACCAGAGTACAGCTTGCCAAGCCTTTGTAACTTTGTTTTGACTGTGTGGCCACCAGTTTCTCCATTCTCCTTATTAGTCTGTATAACAGCTTGAGTATCACTTTTTGTAACAGATTTTCTGGGAGACTTAACAGGAGTGGTTGTTTCTGTTTGCGTTTTAGCAGGAGATTTGGTTGGAGTCTTGTTTTTGACAACTATATACATAAACAATTTAAATACGGTTAAAAATAGAATGATTGAAACACCATTAAAATTTCTAGAATTTTAGGAAAATATACCTGTAGCTTGCGCTAAAATCGCATTTGCATCTTTTAAGGGGCTACGCCTTCGTTTGACATCATGTCCCGCGTTTGATAGCTGCGTATCTAATTTTTCCCTTCTGGCCTTAGCACGCTCCAGCATACGCTAAACAATAGTAATAAGTGCTATAAAAACATCCTAGAATAAGATGTACTTGATTCGAATGACAAAGATATAGCGTCAAAAAAAATCTTGAACCATACTCTTGACAAGAGAATCGGCGAAAAATTTTATAAATGCACTGCAGAAAGCTTGGGGAGTCATACGATTCGCAGAATAACGGTACTCTCTATTTAAAGAGCATAAATCAGGGATGGAAGCAATTGAAACGAATTCCCGAGAAGTGAAGGGTCTTTACCTGAGTGAAGGGATCCATTGTAGTGTACCGTAGTGTCCTAATCCGGGACGATGTACTACGGGCTCCGAAAGCTTCAACGACGATAGCGTCTCGAAATTTCTACTGCTTCTTTTACCGGCACACAAATATATTTCTTCACTTTAAAGGCAAGCCAAAATTCTTGCACAAATCTCGCCCAAAATGTATTGCTATCACCGACCGTTGGATTTAAACCCAACCGCCATGGTAATCAAACGCTTGCTGGAATCTGAAGAGAGTTCCCCCCCCCCGGTTGGCTTATTTCATTGATAATTCAAACTCAACTTTCTCGGCGAATACAAGTAACGTAATACGAGTGACGCCATTCATTCATGGCTGTATTTAACGCAAACTAAAGTACACACTATATCGAAGAAAAATGTTGACACTATTCAAACGCGACAGTATACGAGAAACCCAACCGAAGTAACCGAAGCCGTTTTCCGGATTGGAGCAATATGAGTAGCTGCAGCAACTGCGAAACTACAGGAGCGCGAGTAAACTGCACTCCAGAGGAAGGGAAGGGAGGGAAGCTCACGTTGGGATAGGGTCATTTGAATTCCAACCGTTTCATTGGTTGCTGGGGGGCGGGTACGGATATTCCATATATTGAGCCATATCTGCATCCTGCATGGGTTCGGTTTATCTGTTGGATTGTCAAAAATTGAGGAAGTGAATTATCAGTTTCGTATGACATCTTTTCCCTTGATTAAGGAACTTATACGTTCTTCTGACTAATATTTATATATCATATTTTATTAAATGGGAATTAAGATTTAAAATAATACATATATATATATATGTATATATAAATTTTGCAAGGATCAATAAAGGAACACCACAATAAAATTTATAAACCTTCAATGTTTTTCTGTGTTTTATTGAAAAACAATACTTTAGTGTTATAAAAATACTAGTATAAAATGTGGGAATGAATTTATATATAGTTCATAGGAATAAATAATGTTCAAACATGTGATGATTCATCGCCACTATCAGCCGTCATGGCTTCCCGATTTTCATAAGCCCAAAATCCATGGAATTCTATTAAAATACTAACCATCGTATCACCCTGGCCACTGGAAATGTAATCAATATTGTGAAAATAAATTGTATTCGCATGATAAAATATATAGGAAAACAAATTCCCCACCATGCTAATAAATCTTGAAGCGTGATTCTTGTCGGATCTGCTGGTTTTACCATATCGAATATTTCGTCTTTCACGTCATCGAAACTTACTTTTTCTTGACCATGCATCATCATTTGTTCCTGTATGGCCTTTTAAATGATCATGAAAACTATTAGCATATTACTTATTAGAAGGTTAGAATTATTTATAAAATTACCATACCCGGAAAAAGAAGTTAAGGCAAAAACTGTCGAGATATCCACGATTATTAACGTCTAATATTCGAAACAGGTAATGAAGGCTTTGAGGTTCATGACGATTTTCCAGGGCCAATACAAAATCAAGATATGTTTTGTAATCCATTTCTCCCTCATATGTTAAACACTCTTGAAATACTCTTTCCAAAAATACACCTGTTAAGGTTCCAGTACCATACCTATCGAGGGACATTATTGTCATTTAACTTATGAATATTTAATAATCACTATCACAAATGTAATAACTATGATTATCACATTACCCGGCAAGCTCCTCTTTATTTAGCATTCCATTATGATCTCTATCAAGATTAAGATATTGGCCATATACTTTGAGAGCAGAAGGTGCAGAGAACCAGTTTGCCTCTTGCAAGTCTTTAGGCAATTCCTCATCTCTTAACTCCAACAAATCATCCAAGAAACTACACGCTAATATATCTTGAATTCTCACTCTGCCTGTTCTAAGCGGGTCTAAGAAAAATAGGAATTTTCGCACCGCAGTACACACATAAAACGAGTGGAATGACTTCTCCAGACCATCTAGTTGCGGCAATGTTGGTATTAATTCTAAGATGTAGCTTTCCAAGTCCTGTGTATTACGAATGGTATACTTGTACATATGATAGTATGCGACCTCAATCAAGATAGTAAAAAGAATACTAATTACTTACGGACTCCCTAAGGTAGCCTTGGCCAGTAACATCATACAAGGATAAACCAATTCTTGTTTGATGTAACCAAACTTTTCTCATCACATAATTGAATAAGGCCATTATACTTATTCTTCCATGAGGATCACCCAGCTGCAATTTTGCAAATACAACTGATGTGAAATAAGGACTACACTTAGGGCCTGCTAATCTGCCGACTTTTTTGAAATCTTCATAATTTATTAATTGATCTTTTTCAGATACAGGTGGACTATGATGCTTATCTAACAATATCCACAGTGCTTTCAGTTCGTTATTATCTATCAGTTGCTGAGCACGCCTATCTAAGAATAATGCTCTAGTTACTTCGCGTAACTTCTGTGGTAAAACTTCATCCTCTTTTGGAATCTACAACATATATGTAACTTGAATATAACATCATCGATACATCTCACAAAAATATATTAATACGTACCTTGAAATAGAATTTTGGGATCACTTTGTATGTGTCATCTGTGTCTTCCGGTTTAGTCCCCTTCCAATTTTGATACATTTGTTGGAAGTATTCGTCTTCCTTTTTTAAATTCTCTTCCTGCGTCTTTTCAGCTATAAATAGATATAAATTATATAGTTATATTTATTAACATACAATTAAGAAGCTGAATAAGGAAATACGTGTAGACGAATGGCACATAATAATTACATTTATTTGCTAAGGCACATTTTTGTAATAGCTTTGACAGCTCCATTAGTATATTTTGTTGCACAACTAGATGTACCAAGTTACCACATTCAATACTTGCACGTTTATATACTAGTTTTTTCACTTTTAAAGTATTCAAACTTAGAACTTTCACGCTTTCACCTTTTGTTTACGTCCCATCCCTCGCATATGTAGGGAGGGCGTGCACACGTACACACACCGTTATGAACACCAATACATACGCATCGCAACTGATTCTCACAGATGTTACCTAAACATAATGAGATATATATATACTCAGTTTTGCGATCATCAACACACTATACCTCGATGTACGGTGCAGTATGAGTGTGATTGTACGGTGATTGTACGTAATACTGTGCACATGCCACATACTATTGTGCTATCATAACTGTGTTTGTATTTGTAGTTCTTTCAATAGGAAATTTATAAATCAGTGATCGGTAATATTTAATTTAACACAAGATGACACTAAATTTAATACGACAGGTGAATAATTGTAATAATGAAAAATGTGTACTGTTTAATCCATTATAACATTCAACGCTTCCAGGTTACATTTAATAAGATTATAAATCCCACAATACAAACGGCGATGTTACGGAAAGTAAGCAACCTGTATACACCAGATTATCTAGAGGTTTGTCTTTATTCATATTTACATAATGTCATTATGATAATGAATTCGATTGCAATATATTAATATTGGTGCAATATTACAGGCGCCAAAAGAGGAAACTAAAAGTCACAAACAACTCTATATACGGCTTGAAGGATTTAACTATTCAGTTCTGGAAAGATATCAGTCTTTCATTACTAAGGTATCAAGAAAAATGGGTTTGAATGCTACTACCAGGTATTTAGCACATGTTAAATAAATGAGCACCTTATACATTATTACAACGTAGCATTTTAAACATGCGCATTCTCTTTTGTTTAATTTCTAGTTTCCCATTACCACATACAGAATTGGAAGTAGAGAGGTATAAACCAAACAGTGAAATCCTTCATTCAAAATACACAATTAAGCTTTACCAAAGAATTATTCAATTCGATGATGTAAATGCTTGTCAACTAGGTTGTTGGATTAGGGTATTAGAGGGTGGATTGCCATCAGGTGTACAACTTCATGTAGACAATTATACAGAAAACATTGGGAAAAAGAGATATATACCAAATACTGAGCTACTTGAACTTAAAGCACGTTTGGAGAATCAATAGTAATATAATACTTGTAAGATTAATAACAATAAATACTCAAATACAAATATTAAACAGTTTCATTACAAATCTCATAATATACAAAATATTGTTTTTATACATTAGATCTTATAAATATACAGGAATACTGCAGACATTCGAATGTTTGTGGGTAGTTTATAAAAGCCCAAAGTGGACAACTTTTATCTTAGTATTTTCTTCCGACTTTATTGGCTCCTTTGCTTTTTCATTTGTATCATCTCCTGAAAAACATTGTGTCAGTATTCTGAGCATACCAATGCATTTTGTACAAATCATACAAACTTATTCTGATATTACTGGATAGTGGCTGGAAATTCTTAAGATAGTCTTCATTTCCAAGGCACAGCGGTAGACTTTCTGCCAGTTCTTTCTTTGGATCTGTCAGATGCATTTGTGCTACTGTCGGCCGTTTTTGCTTATGCCCTTGACTCTAAAAAATTCACAGAAAGTAATTGGCAATAGATATACACTTCGATATCGTGTAAAAATTGATCTTACCACTCCAGGCACTAAGATATGTGTCACAGTGTCGGAAAATTTAACTTTCGGTCTTTCGGTTGTAAGAGGTGTGTCCATAATAATAGGACAGGTTTTTGTATTAGTGGAACACGTGGTTATTACGGGTAATGGTGGTATATTAGATAATACTTTACTTTCCTTACCCAGACTTAAATTTGTATTGCTTTGCTGCGAAGGTGTTAGTCGCGTGTGTCTGTTTTCAAATGTGCCTTGAGAACTATATGTACTATGAGAATGTGGAATACCAAGCTTCATGTTTGTGCTAGACTGTACATTGAGATTATCGCAGCTTCCATAAAACGAGATATAATCAAGATCATAATTCAACCTATAAGTTCTAGATTTAACGTTTGGAAATTTCTGCTGAGTTTGCAAAATGTTCGGTGTCGAACTTTGCTTCTGTAGAGGCTGAGAGGAAATGTTTGCTACTTTAGTCGGATATTTTTTTGGTGATTCCTCAAGATTCAATAAACCAGGAGTGCTTTGAGACAACGGGAAATTCTTATGGGGCAAGTTATGAAAAGAGTGTGAATACGAATGAGTTAAGGACGGTGGCGGTGGAATATTAAAATCTACTTGTTTCTTTTCTATTAAATGCTGCTGGGTTTTCCCATGTTCACTAATATTATGGGTTTTCAAAGTACTATTTTGTGAATCTATAATCTGATCATCCAGAAAGTTAAAGGAAGTGGACATAAGATTACAAGATGTATTGTAAAATGTCGATGATAATTTATGCGTTGTTATAGAAGTCGACAGTGTTTTCGGTACCACATCATTTCCTATTGTGTAGGTATTAATACTTTTAGCTGGCGATAGCAAAGTTTCAGTATTTGACTTTGTAGGCAAGGAATTTGGAACATTACAATATGGGTTTGAGCTTTCTGAAACATTGGTAGTGAATGATGTTGACATTATATTACCATTTACGTTAGCTGACGAGGAAGTTAGTAAACTAGTAAGAGCATCCTGATTCGAGCTGTAAGCCAAGCCGTTAAAAGAAGTGGAAATGAAATGGTTTTGTTCTAATGTTGTTGCTCTGTCTGCCCCAATAGCAGTTTCGTTAGAAAAAGAGGTCGTTGATTTTGAATCGTGCATGGATAAACTACCAAAAGATGTTGACATTAAATCATTGGATACATTATCCAAGACTTGTAATGGATGCGAACTATGAACTGTAGATGATGTTGAATTGTAATAGTTAGATTTGTAACTGGTTTTATCAAGGGGATTTAGTGCAAAGTAGGAGCTCGCGGATGAAATACGGGGTGTGTGATGAAACGAAGAAGAGTGTAGAGTTACAGTAGGCATTATAAAAGATGTCGACACCAAATTGCAGTCGCTTTTATTGTTGGAAGAAACTTCAGTAAAAGAGGTAGAGAAGAGACTCTTTGAGTTGTGATGAGGATGGAGAATGGGTAAAGGTGGGATTTGACAGTTAGGCTCCTTTCTATAATCATACTCTTTGGAGTCTTGCGATTTTGAATGTTCTGTCCCCTCATGTTCACTATCTTCACTATAAGACACGTCTCGTTTGTCACTTTCAGAGTCAGAGCACAATGAACATGATGTTCGAGAACAAGTTGAATCTGCAGATTTATGTGAATTAACACTCATGTTCATATTGTCAAGGTGTATACGTATTATCGTGGACCTTACGTGAACTACTGCAGCTGTTTGATCGACTTAGTATTCTTTCGGCCTTCTCTCTTGCTGAATTAGCCATAGCTGTATCATCTACAACTAAAGCATAAAAGTGCAAGTCCATGAATAGATCATGATCGTTTAAATCAATTGCCAGTCGAAATGCTTTTTCAAACATTTGATACCTGAAAGATTACAGATTTTTCTTTATCTCTGACATTAATTAATTCTATGCTTTATAACAAAACAATTTACCGTAAAAGGTGATAAAAGAATCTTCGTGTTAAATCTCTAATTTCATCACCATATTCTTCTTCAACGGTTTGACTTATTGGCTTTATCGGCACGTGAAAGCTACCCAAGGCAGTTTGTATAAGATCTAAACAAAAATATACTATTTAATATCTTCCAGTAAATTGTGTTTACATTAAAGTAATTGACGCCTCTTACTTTCGCGTTCAGGTGTTAAAGGTAACTTAAACAAGCAATTTAATATTTGGTTTAGCGAGTGCATACACGCCCGTGAGTATGTATCCCAATTCATTGCTAATAGCAAAGAAACAGCTTGTTCAGGTTGTGATAATAACAAGTATCGTCTAATTAACGTATCTCCAGACATGGCATCACCTTCTATCAGTCTTATGACCCCCATTGGTCCCCTGGTAATATATTATACATTAGTTTCTCGTATCTTAATTATGAGTTGCATTTATCTACTGAATTTCTTACCGTTGAAATAGTAATAATAAAAATGCATTTCCATGGTTGTAGTAATCAATATAACAGTTCTGATCACTTTTTTTGTTCCAATCTAACAACAATAAAGGAGGTTGCGTGCTAAAAAAATGTCAAATTTGGAGGCTTGTGTAAGAAATCCTTTCAGACCTGTATGTTTATTTGTAAATCAATCATACCGAAAATAGGAGGAAAAATCCAAGATATTTGATGGTGTTGCTTCTTCACTTAAAGTTTGGCTCTTGATACATGACAAAGAAATATCAAAGTATTGAAACTGTCCCCTATCATTTCCAATAACGAATATTATCCCATCACTGTGCCATGATGCTAAAGTAGGTATCTTGAATATATATCAGTTAACATTATAAGAGAAATTTTGCTTGTTCGAATAAGATTTCATTAATGAGAAACTTACAAAGGCAGCTTTAACATTAACCGTTGTTGCCCTTATTTGATCGTATACTATGACCGAACCATCAATACAACAAAGTAATAATAGTTCCTGATTAGGTGAGAATTTGGTACAACTTGTATGTGTAGGCAATGGCACTGAGATCATGGCTATTCTCTGCAGTTTATCTTGCTGCGAGACTTCGTACGTTCGCCATTCGATTGTGACTTCACCCTATATACATGACACGCAAAAACTGATTTAGGAGATTGTATAAGATTTATGAGAGTCCATCGCGAATACTATTTCAATATTACCTTTCGCGATACTTTCTGCTCTACCGAATGAATGATGTTATCATGAGCGGTATTAAATGTTATACATAAAGGGTCAAACTCGCTGCGTATGTAACAAGATAATTCAAGTTTTGTCCTAAAAGTACAAAAGTATGAAACAAGTATCTATGATAATTTGTCATTATTTAAAGGAATGGTAAATGATGAATACCCTATGAGTCGATAGAGATGTATATTTGCACGATCGTGTTCCTTAACGATAGGGCTCCATGGATAAACTTCATTCATGGTGGTCTTCCACCAAATAATTGCCTATAATAATCTCACAAATTAGACTTTACACCTGATTCTGATATTCAGAAATGTGATTATCTATTATTTACCATATCCCCTGATTTATTGGTTTGAATTCTTTTGTCCACTCTTCTACCACTTCCACCAAATAGATCAACTATCAATAGCTTTGATTCCAATTTACTTATTTTGTCAAATATGTGCCTCTTGGATTTAGTGAAATGTACAAGGGCAACTTGGTTGTCATTATATGTACATAGAACATGATTTCTGGTAATGATTACTAGAAATACATATGATAAATTAAGTCAGTATGAACGAATACATGATTTTTGTAATAGGGTACTGATGCAACATCATTACCATCAGATATGTGTTCTGGTAATTTTCCTATAAGATATTTATCAAACACAATCTTATGAATATCTCCAGTAGCAATATTTATTTGAATTTGTATTAGCAATGCGTTGGCGAGCATTAATTGCAAGATGCAATCATCATACCATTGGCAATATATGATTGAATTATCCTTTAGTTGTTCCTATGGTGTTAAATTAATAAATTGTCTATTGTGTGCAATACATACAATTCTCTATTACGAGTGTTTACCTCTAAATATTTAATAGAGTCTTTCAGCTTAACTCCTTTCTTATTTGCTGGTGCATATATCATGCCCCGTTTTTGGCTATAACATCTTTTTCCTTCTTCGTACACATTGTCAATGCGTTTTTCATGATATCTGAAGTTTAAGTTCGAAATAAAATGCAATTGAATGGATTTATCATTCAAATACGTAAGTCATTGGCCGAAATAAAGTATTGTATCTTACCGAAAGGCACCGAAGTCTACATTCTTTATTACAATATTATCATCAAACGTCCAGAGATTCACTTCACCAAATAAACTAAACATTCTAAACAATGTCGTCTACTTGAGTAACATTGAATTTGTATCACAGTTTACTGTGATATCTACTAACAAACACACTGATCACCAGTATAAACAACAGCGCTCATCTACATCAATTTACATTAGTCTACGTAGATCGGATTATGTTAAGATTCTGTTCTGTATCGGAAATACGATGCGTGATTATGCTAATCTGAGTAAGGATTTAGAGAATCCTTTTTATCGTGCAAGAGAATTTAATTCAGAACAATCTGATAAAGCCATCGAAGGATTTGGATCTGTCAAAATATTATCAACACCTTCATTATCGAGGCCAGGCACAAACTATACTACACCTACTACACGAGAAGAACTCAGCATTTAGTAGTCTCGTGGCAGGAGTCTCTCGTTCTGCACCACCGTCTATTCGAAGGATAAATAAATAAAAAGTAAACCATCGCTAAACAAACCTACAAAATTTCATCCATCTTGATGGCTCAAAGCAATACAAATATTCCCGACAACCGAGAAGATATATATAGTATATATCATGATAATAAGGAGAGATTGTTTAAACATATTAAATATATATTTGGATTTACCCGCCTTTCTTTATTTTTGCGAGCACGTCTGTCGGAAATTGACTGCAACGCTACGACGGACATGTCGAATAGTCAATATCGCGGAATTTGTAAATATTCTATATCTATATAGAATAAATAGTTGCACGTAAGTGTGAATGGTGTGAACTGAATTCGAGAGAGAGAGAGAGAGTGAGAATACGGCAGCACAGCAGAGTGCAGTAGAGGTTCTCCAAACTTTGAACTTTAGAACGAGGAATGAGGAAGTGTTCAGTCGTTGTTTCGGAGCATCCCATGTAGAGTGGAAGAGTGATATATGTAGATATAGAGAGTGGTAGAGAAAGCAGGGCCGAGCGACTGTTGAAACGAGAAAAAAGGGGCGCAATGCACCTCTGAGTCAGCGATTCAGTTGATACGCGTGCTCGTGCACGCGGACGATCCCGCTGTCTCAGAGTGAAATCGCGACAAACACTCTATAGCCGCGATCGATCGGTGTCATAAAAATAGTGATACAAGAGCTATAGATGTTGCACGCACGAGCCATTGGGACCAGCCGAGACGCACGTTATCCCAGACTTTGCCAAGAAGATTCTCGGAGTCCCGATCAAGTTCGGACTCACGTTGGGCCCGTATTGTCCACTGCTGTAGAATCGGCTCAGTCTTGGTACCACCTGCCAGTCTGCCACGCAGCAGCTGCATGCTACGCGATGCGCCCATATGATGAGCACTTTGCTCCTGTCAAAGAATTGCTTTTTCGGCGTAAGCCTCGCCAGCACGCTCCTAAATAATCGGGTCAGAAGGAACAGGGTGAAAGAGAGCGAGTGCATAATGTTACGCGGCTCTAAGTGTCAGAAACTATCCCGCAAGCATACAGCTTCGCGTGTAGGGAAGGATGTTTTGGTGTCTCCAAATTTCTCTTTGGTTTAGTGGAACCTAATTCTTTGGGGCAGTAACTTTCCTCCTCATTCTTCACGTGCTTGCCACCGGATACTTGAGCTACGTTAAAATGTCCACATTGAGATTGAGCATGCAAGATAAAAAAGACCTCGACAAATTCACGAAATTCCTTGCACTGAAGGCTGCCCAGATCATAGTGCAATCTAGATCTGGTGAAAAGGTCAGCACAAAGTGCAAGCCGAATTCCTCGGGCACGGATTGGGTAAGCGTTTCTTTCGTGTCGCGAATGTGTTGTATATAAGATTTACTATTAATTCATTCAGAACCTGAATCAAACTCCAGATTCATCACTGTATTACAATTTGTAAAAATGACGAATTCTTCTAACGAAGATTGAAAAAGACATGAATTTAATGCCAGACTGTTCTTTTCTGTCATACAGTTCAATTTAGCAATACACGATCTACCAGAAGTTTTGGCTGAAACGAAGAGAGCATTGTGCGGTGAAATTGTAAATTCAACGATTCCGTTGTGTATAGAAATATCTTTAAGAACTATCGAGGGTGACAAAATGGTTTTGGAAACTTGGAGTCTTGGTGTTCTACCAGAGAACAGCGATCCTACTGTGAGAGTGACATATACCGTTTATAACAGAATGAGTATCTTATTGAAATCTTTACTCTCCGTGTCAAGAATCACTCCGGCCTATAAGCTAAGTAGGAGCCAAGGACCAGACTCGTATGTTATTTGTTATAGAATTTATATGGGAGAGCCACAGTTACATGCATTAGGTAAGAAAAAAAATATATTTAACACGATATAGGTTCGTCTAATCAATGTATTTATCTTTCTAGGAGATAACTATAAGCATGTGAGGGTGGGTCAGTTATGTACACCTGTAGGCACGATACGTTTGTCTGTGTCTTATAGAACTAAGTTAACCATATCTCCGACACATACTGGCAGGGATTCTATTATGCTTAAAAGTGACCATTTCCATTCTGATTTAAGTCCAAGGCATGCCAGGTATCAACAGAGGTAAGTAATAATTTTTCGTCTGTTTTATGTTCTTTAATAGTTTTTGTAAAATAATACAGAATTATCCTTTTGCAGTGAAGAGACCTCAAAATCTCTCAGCGATACAATAAAAGTTGGAGCTTTCGTTGTGAATAAGCCTGTTACAGTAAACGAGGAGGATCTTGTGATACCGGATGTACCTTTTAGTTCCCTTCTCACATCTAGACAAAGTTCACCATCTCCGGTCACCTTAGCAGAGACGATGACTACAAAGACTGCGACAACTACGACAGCAACCGATAGCAATAACGGAAATAACGAAAGACTTACAAATGATAACACCACATCCAAGTGCAATTCGCAGAATGGATCTAGGCGTAGTAGCTGCTCAATGGCTAGTGCCAACGACGATTTTATTATGGTAGATTTGGTAATTAACGTTCCTAGACTTATAATTTCACCACGATATTTGTCGAGTTTAACATGATATTACTACCGCAGAAAACACCATTCGCCGTTACGAACACCAATAGTGATTTGGGAGCTTTTTATCGGGAATGTCAAAGCGCTCCACAATTACAAGCATTCATGGAGGAAAGAACGCTTGCGGAACAAGTGGGTGATCTTACAAAGCAGTTGGAGACTTTTGAGACAAACATGCAATTGTACGAAGATATTCTCTCGTCCTTTTGTCAAAGCGAGAATAATAATTAATGTGGAACTAGAGTGATGCGTACTTAGGTGCTGGAACTACTCTACTTTTTCTCATATGTGATTTAGTACATGAAATACACTGAGAGATCATTCGGTTTTCAATCAATCTTATATTCATCGCTATGGTGAATGCTTGGTTTCAATATACATATAAGAACATATACCTGCATTTGGCTACTCATATTACATTCGGCTTATCAACGTCGCTCTCGTAGTTACATCGTATCGCTAATTCTGTATGATTTTCTTACAACCTAAGAGAAAATTCTGTTCTTAGTTTATTATGTAATACAAGTGTCATTAAACTATACGCATCGCTTGTTCGTTGAAGCTTCTAACATAAATGGAGGGAAGCTCTCAACGAGTTTAGTTATAATCCCTTGAAGATTTCGATTTATTTATTGCTTGTACATAGTGTAAATTATGCTTTACTACTGTAATATTATGAATGGATTGTATCACTCTGACGTTGTATTGATCCAGTCACTTAATAAATTAGGCTGTGTTGGTAAAACATGTATATGAAAAGTGATAGTATGGGGGATTGCTATTTACACATTTAATATAAACGCCGGGTTTGTTTTCGATTAATATACACATGGTTTATTTTGTACGATCCTTTTTGCTGGCCTTGTTTCGTCCTGATAATATTGTTCATCCTTTTACCACATAATATATCCCACTTAATAACTACACACGAATCTAATAAAGTTAAATATTTTTCATTAATTTGGTTTCTTTAATTACATATGTATACAAACTTGTCAAGATTGATTGGGGGACTTTTATATTTAATACTACTGAAATATATACTTATGAGAGTACCGAGTGCCTTACAAGTGTGAGTGACACACACGAATACGGTAAATAGAAACATGGCGGAATCAGCAGGAAATTGGTGTCTCATCGAGAGTGATCCTGGTGTTTTTACGGAATTAATTAGAGAATTCGGTAAATGATCGTTTGTGATTATGCCTCCAACAATTCGTTTTCATGACCAGTATAAATATATCTGTGCTACTCTTGCAATGAAAAAATTGACAGTATTAGTTGCAATTTTTGGAGTGTTGACAGACTCGAGTTTTTTTCCTATACATCTTCTATTTCGAACATTTGCCTTCTTGTAGGTGTAAAAGGTTGCCAAGTCGAAGAATTATGGAGCTTGGAAGATGAGCAGTTTGAGAATTTAAAGTGAGTTTCATAAAATGTATAACCTGCGAACAGGTGTTATATTCCCCGATTGCGGTGTCAGTTTACTATTCTTGATTCATGTTGAAATCTGAAAAGAAGAGTTGAATCTCTTTACATATCACTGTGATTCGAATATTCTGAAGTATGCATAAAAAAAAATCGCCCAAAAAATTGGGAATTCAAATGCAAACACTGTTGTTTCAGACCCATACATGGCTTGATATTCCTATTCAGATGGGTTCAACATGACGAGCCTTTGGGAACTATTGCCGAGGAAAATATGTTGAGTAAAATATTTTTCGCGAAGCAGGTAACACCGACGATTAATTCTTTTTCTATTTTCCACAATGCATCTAACAGAATAATGACAGATACATTCGCATCCTTCAGGTGATAGATAACGCATGCGCTACACAGGCTATTTTGAGTGTTCTTCTTAATTGTAAGCACCCAGATATTGCCTTAGGGCCGGATTTAGAGGTATTCAAAAACTTCTGTCAAACGTTTGATGCTGACTTGAGGGGGCTTGTTCTTGGCAACTCGGACGTCATAAGAAAAGTTCATAATTCATTCGCAAGGCCGACATTATTCGAGTATGATCCTAGACTGGTGTCCAAAGACGAAGATGCATTTCACTTTGTAAGTTATGTACCTATCGATGGGAGGCTCTATGAATTGGATGGTTTGAAAGATGGCCCGATGGATTTGGGCCCATGTCCCCCTGGAGATCAGTGGGTCCAAGCTGCCAAACCCATTATACAAAAACGCATTAAAAAGTATGTAGGAATGACACTTTCATAGTAGAAATGTATCCAAAACTTAGTATGTTTCTAATTATCTTGTAAATTCATTTTGACAGATATAATCAAGGTGAAATTCACTTCAACTTAATGGCAATTGTCACGGACAGAAAATTGCTTTATGAACGGCAAAAGGCTACTATGTGTGATCCAATTGAACTGGAGCATTTGGAAGCACTTATCGAAGAAGAAGATCAGAAGGCAAAGAGATATCAAATTGAAAATATCAGGAGAAAGCATAACTATCTTCCTCTAATCATGGAGTTACTCACAATGCTTGCCAAGGAAGGAAAGTTAGTTCCATTGTATCAAAAAGCGAAAGAAAAAGTGTTAGAGAAGCAGTCGAAAAAAAATAAAACTTAAGTATGTCTTATATTTAAGAGAAACTGTACTGGCATGCATATAATAGATCCTATTATCTATAATTGAACTGTACCAATTTTTTTTAATAAACATCAACTTTTACAAAAATGTTTATTCATAGGAAATATTGTTATCACAAGCACAAGCTTTTACAGCAAGGTCAGAGGTAGCAGGACAATCCCCTATTCTCTGCTATTATTCAATGTCGGTATGGTCATCTGTTTGCTCTTCTATAAATTCCACACTCTCGTTTGCATACTTCAATCGTGGTAAATACTTGTCAGTCGGTTCTTCTCGTATTTCAGGAATTTTCTCTTGGTATAAATGCTCTATGATATTCGTGAATTTCAAATTTGGTTTTTTAACCGTTACCTCCCTTACAAGGTGAAAAAATATTTTGCAAAGGAAAACACTTGTCATTCCTTCGAAATATTTTGCTACATTTGGCCATATAATCTCGCGTGTACTGGAAATCCCCTTGCCATAGATACTGTAAACGAAATAGCAGTCATAGTCTTTGTAGCATATTGCTCTACTAGACATTTTTCAAATTACTCACTATTCAATTAGTTTTATTTTAATATCATTCAGATATATTGTATTGGGACAGAATAACTGCATATGTAGTTGATTCAACCAAAATGTTTTAACCACATCCTCATCAATGCCTAGTTTCTCCTCCAGTTTCAACCATACTGGTTTTGGCATAGTTGCATCCTTCAATTCGTTTATATCCTCGCTTAACGTTACATTTATTAATTCTGTTATAAAATCGGCTATTAAACTTTTTGTCCAAACAATTGTTAATGCTGAAATGTAGGTTTAATCACTGTTGTGTAATATTTTTATTTTAAAGGCACAGGATTTTGGGTAAGTAACTTACAATTCTTTGCAGACGTTTTTAATTTTTGAAGCCGGTGATAGCGCATCCATATCGATTGCCGTGATCTTTGCAATAATTTTGCTAGGTCGGAGAACTTTTTATTCACTACATTTTCATCGATATCATGTTCGACATACGACAATATTTTCGTGTCTTCGTCCTTTGTATACCTTTTGTATGTTTTGTCCTGTTTTTCATACAACTTTCTGAATCTTTGATACACACTGTACAATGTTCTCCATGGTAAGCCATGAGCCATGAACTGCACAAATTTGTGTCTGTTTTCTACACTCTTTATATAATACTTATTACCGTGTCTCATGTATAAAAATGGTTGTACATCTTGAGAATCCCACCTATGCATCTAAAATAGTATGTATCTGTATTACTATCATATTCCATTTGATTAAACATCTTAGATACAGCTTCATTTGCTGTACCTTGCAGAATGTTTCCCAGTTTTGTTTGATAGTATTATCTTCGCTCGGTGAATATACACCTTTCCTCAGTGGTCCAAAAGTTTCGAATAATTGTTTTTCATTGAAACTCAACAGCGACGATCCACCACTTTTTTCTATCATATGTTGCGGTGGTACTTCATGGATTAATTTAATTTCTAAATCTTGTAATGCCTGAAAACATGATGTAAAACTAATAAATGGTATCATGGATTGTCCACACGATACAAATTCTATTAGAAGATGTTTACTTCTTCTATCTCCTCAGACAAACCACAGCTTTTTTTACTTCTTAATTCACTCTGTACTCTTTTGGATTCCGTCTGATTTTCAGCTTTTACACACATTCTTGCACCTATGTGCTTTGCGATACTTTTTTTAGAAGCCTTCCCAAGTTTGATATATTTAATGGCTTGTAATTTCTTTGTTAAGTATCTTGCTCTTCTTGGCTTCTTAGAAGTTATAGTACTTTTTTGCCTTTCATCATTCTCTGGAATATACAAGGGATCCTCGGAGGGATCATTAGAAATTTCAGTAGCATCTACATTCTCAGTTATCTTGGCACCATTTGGTAACACCGAATTCTCTTGGTTTACTTCGATATCCTCAAAGTGCATTACTGTGTCCAAATCATGGACCATATCTATTGGCTCGAGTTCATTAAAGTTAGTTACATTATATAATTCTGACTTGACTGTATCGGATAACTGATCATAGTCACTGGCCAAACTGATCTTTCTTTCTCTTTTATTAGGTGTATCTTTCTCATTTGTAAGCTGTCGTTTCTTGTGTGATAATGAGTTTTTATTAGGTGTCTGCATCTTGGTTTTTATGCCAGATGATATTGTCTTGATCATACTACTTTTAGTATTAGGACTATTGCGAGGACTGCATACAAGTTTTTGGAGCTCATAATCTTCCTCCTTAACAGTTTCCAATGGTCTTAAATCTTTGGTAGGAGTCTTCAATACTTCGCTCTTCTCAACTTCGAATAACAAAGATTCTTGAATGTTTGAATGTTCATCTTGACTAGCAGTATCTTCTGATTTAATAGATTTAAACTCATTGTCGGAATTTTCTTTTCTTTTCTTACTCTTTGGGCTCTCCGCAGCCGATTTACTGCGGGCTGCATTCTCCTCTTTATCCTCGTGAGTAGTCATCATTGTTTCTTGAGACTCTCTTCCACTGTTACTTCGTCCAGAATTTCTTCTCTTCCTCGTCGATATTGACTTTCGTCTTTTGCGTTGCGGCGTGTCATTTGCTAACTTGTCTTTCATTGTCAAAAAGAGTTACTCTCATACAAATATGTAATTAATAACATCTGCATACAGCAGCCTTTCGTTCGTCGTAGGTTAACTTAGTTTCTGATAGTCTCAAACTAGTGTATACACATGTACGAATTGCTGCAACACAAGATTCGCGTTCATGATTCATCAGTATTCACTGTTCACTCCTGTTTTCCCCGCTTTCTATCGAGTACATTCTAATGAAATCGGATATTTACACGCCAAACTTTGATTGTTCATTGAATTTGAAACAGACACATGGTTGCATCCGAATGATTCGAACTGATTCGAACGTCGCCGCGCATTGTTCTCAAGTTCGTAACTTTTCACGTTAGTAGCGCACGTTTGATATTCCAAATTCTAAGATTGGTAATAGTGGCAGCGATAGAAGTAGAAAGATCTGAATTCGAATGATTCGAATAATATCATTTTGATTCCGTGTTGTTGCTTCCAGTATTTTTAATAAGTTTAAGTGTTGAGAATCAATTATTATTGTTATACTAGATTATGCGATGTTGTCGGAATTTAGTCATTACTGGTGGTTGGTCAAGAAGAACGCGAACGTTTTTCATGGCCGTATGAATTCCTGGGCTACTCGTACAATCTGCATTTTTTTAATACTGGAGGATTATTAATTTGGCACATGATTTTTTGAAGGTAGTTTCTGGACTGAGGTGGGATATGTGAGTTTAATTTATTTTAAATCGACATTCTTGATGATATTGTCCTTGACAAGAAATAAATATGTACATTAAGTATAATATGTATATGGGATAAGTATGATGCACTTTTCGATGATAGTACTAGTCGGTTCTTCTTAAGTTAATTCCACCAGAGTCCTTATGACCTTTAAACGTCCCAAATTCCAATTCTATTTCTTTGATCGGAATTTCATCGAGTTTCATGACCCGTGCTTGTGACAGCGTTTATATTTGATCCTCCGCAGTTTGCTTCATCTTTTCTTGACTGTTTTGCGAGAGGAAGGGCACTCTAACCGCTGGATCCCGTAAGCCATTTCGCACAAGAGTGCCATTCGGGTTCGAGTGAATGCTTCTTTTCGGTGTCGTCGATCCATCTCTGAAAGTCATAGGTCTCGTAAGTAAATCATACGCAATTGATTCTGTCCTTCTTAACCTATGTACCAAATATAGTGAAAGTGGGCAGAATCAGTTGGGTCTGTTGTACACTATTGTTAATTTTGGCATCGTGAGCAGCGATGCACCAGATCAATATATAATCTTGATTGATTCTAATGGACAGTACGACATGTTTGTCTGAACGGAAGGCATTTGTCTTACCTGTGATAAGAGTTCTTGCGAGGCTTCTTCGGCCAAAGGTGGAACGCGCCGTATATCAGAGGATTCACCAGGCTGTTGCTCATGCCGAAGAAAAAAATGCTGCTTTGCAATTCCTCGCTCAGCTGAAAAGTAGCAGCGCACTCGCGTTTAACATATCGCACGGCTATCTATCTGTATGTGCGAACACCTGCACATCTGAGAATGCTAATGCTATGGATTTATGCACTCGGCGCGTAACAGTAACCACGTTACCCTGAATTCAATGATCGCGTCTCGCTGAAAGAACCTTGCCGAAGGATTACACAATTATAGATTCATCTCGAAATATTCTTTCAGTTTCGTTTAGATTTCCTTCTTTTACCAAAAACTACCTTTTTGCGTTAAAATACAATGAAATCGTTGCGACAATAATCTCCGAAACATCGAGTGTCGAATCGGAATTGTGAAGGCGTGCATAACCCTGCAACTTCTAATTCAAGTACTGACATGCTTTCATTATGATCCTGCTTTCCACTATTGGTGTTTGTGTTATTGTATTTGTGGTATCATTCGCGGGAGAATGTCGTACAACGTGGAAGCCTGCACTTTCACATTGATATTAAAAGCATCTACGAATACTAATGGCAAATAGGAAGCAGTACACAGTTCGTAAGTAGAATTCTATGTTCTTGTTGCAATTACGTCATCTCGGGCGATTTGTCGGAATGATAATTGACCTAGGTAATTATTACCTTTTTATGATTATTAGTTAAACTTCGTACTCTTTACTACATTAACACTTCTTCGGAGGAAAGATAGAATGTAGAAGATTAATGTTTGCATTACGTGCTTCCAAATAATCGCATTTATTATCGCAATGGTTGAAATTGACGGCATAGACAAAAGTGTACATCATTGATTTTGGATCCCAGTCACGAAAGTATGTATTTGTTAAAGCGTTGAAGAATTGATTACCAGAAGTGGACTTACGCGTTCGTCAGGATTAAGGAACATCAGAATAATCATCATCATGTAATAAGGCGTCCACCATAGGATAAAGGCTGCGACGATCACCACGCTAATCCTCAACGATTTTGTTTTCGCACGGTGCATTAAACGTTGACGATTCATATCGCTGTTCATTCGGCAGAAGTGGCTTTCCATCACTTCCGATTTGAAGATTCTCTCGCTTCCTGAAACACAGTTACATCTTTATATATACTGATAAACAATAAGCATTCGAGTGCAAAACTTCAAGCACAAATTGAAAACTAAATGATAATTAACCCCAGGAACTTATTTCTTTTTACAGAGCATCTGTTATTACATGTTTATACTCTGTAATTGCTACCAGATAATTTAACATAATTGCTGTACTGTTTTACGTCTGAGAAATAAACTGCATTCTCCCGGGCGCTTTCAGCCGTGGTGAAGTGATAAGAAAACTCAGCGTGCAGCTGCGAAAATAATATGTTATGTTTTCATCATTAAGCGAGCTATTTACACGCCAGTTAATGTTCAACGATAAGTTTTGTGTTGAGGAAAAATCGGACTAATTTATCAGATTAATTTGGACTCACTGGAAATGGTGATGACCGTCGACACATAAGTGGTAATGAGGATAGCCAGTGGCAAGAGGAACATGAAGATGAGACTTAGTGACACGTAAAGCTGCTCTTGCCATGGCTCTGTGTAGAAACCATGGGTCACACATTGCTCAAACTCCTCAATGAAGGGTCCTTGTGCCACGTGAAATATTACGATCTGCAGGAGAAAAACAGAGACATATTGATAAATATGTAAATAATTAATGAGTGGAAACTAATGCTATAGACAAGCTAAATGGTTGCTCCACTTGGTGAAAAAAATATTCCTTTAAGGAATTCCTTGGAGATATTGAATAATACAATTTGATTGAGAAAAATTGCAAGTGAAACACTGTGTCAACACGACATTCTGGTATAATGGGTTGAAATTCATGTCGCCATGTGAATCACGTGAGTCACGTTTTGACGCACCATCAAGTCTTTTCCTATTCTTTTTCCAACTGTCGATAAAGTCAAGAATGGCAAGATAATATGTTCATTATCATTGAAACATGTTTTTTGGGTTATCATGTCGACTAATGACATACTATTGTTTAAAAGATGTCCGACAGGTAGCCGGATACGGGTTATTCCGTAGCAACGGAAGTTGACAAGCGCTTTCGTCTCTATGGGAAAAATCAGCATACTCAAAATCCCGCGCTCATTTGTGAACTTCGGTGCCGGCAGACATCGCAACGACGCTGTCCGTTGTTTGCCCGGCAATGTGACGCTACCAATTTCCGCTCCCGGTCTTAAAATTTCGCAAAATTCCCTGTGTTCTATTCCGAGAAAAAGAAGTCCCCGTTCGAAATCCCCGGCGAAAGATGGAATGATTGCCGAAAGTATTTGTACCCCAGGACAAAAGGAAGATAGAAAATACTTCGAGTAAAGTTACGGGCGGTCGGCGCACATCATCACATTGCCTGAATCCCGAAGGTACGCTCGCCGTTTGCCAAGAACGCCTGTGATATCATTCAGTTCATTTTGCTTTTTGGCCACGCGATGTGTGACTCGGCGTTTCAGGAAAATTGTTTACTTTCAAAAGGCTAGCCGGAGTATTGCGTCGAAAAATCTTTCTACGACTGACAAAGTCAGAGGCAGATAGACTCTTTGTTTGTATTACTCGACACGGTTTGCCTTGGCAAACTCATTAATTCTCATCTCAAAATATTCCTCCACGTTGTCGAGTTCCCAATAATTCCTCTCATAAATTAACAGTGCAATTTTAAGTGACAGACCAATTAACGGTTCGAGAGAGAGAGAGCCTTATTAGCTTGGAAGAAAGCTTTATTATTGGCCTGAAGTGTTTTCATGCCGAATGAGAGGGTGCACAAAGAATCTAATTGGCAAGCTACTTTAGTTTAATGTATCGAGAATTCTCCCTCATATTCTGCCCTCCTTAGACACCCATCTACTTTCCGATGCAAGAAAATAACCAGCATCAAAATGGTAAACACGGCAGCGAAAACTCTGGCACTAGTGATTTCGGCGATCAAGAACCTCTGCGAGCGAAAGGGTTCTACGTCAAAAGAGATCTTGAGGTTCATTTCGTCCGTCTACGATATTCCCCCGAAAGTCGCCCGTCGTCAGGTTAGCCCCCCCTGATTTCGAGACACACCTGTTCAATTCAAACAAACCGATACAAATATTCAACCTAAATTTCGGAGGTATTAAGATTCGCTGTATCATAAGAAAGATTATTTTGCAATTCTCGGTAATTAGATGCAAACGGCTCTTAAGCGTGGTGTCGCTTACGGAATCCTAAGAAAGAACGGTGGACACTACATCCTGCCAACGAGTGCTGATCTGAAACGACAGGAAGTTGCTGCTCATGAATTCGATCTGCTCGACCGATCGGAGAAGTCCGCGCGCCGTGGAAGGTGCAAATGCAAAAAGAAGAGAAGGAGGAGACGAAAGAGCGGATGCAACAAGAGCTCTTGCTCAAAAAGAAGAACGCGAAGTCGCAGAAGGAGACGAAGGAGCAAAAAATCATGCAAGTGCAAGCCAAAGAAACGTGACACTATTGAGAATCTGACTGGACCGAATAGTCATATAAACGAGATATCACCTGGCGAGCCGGTTCCTAATGCGAACTTCGAGAACGAGGAGCTCAGCAGCATGACTAGTCTCTCTTCCGCGGAGAATTAATACTCACAGCCCGCGTTTCTTCTAATTATGATATAATTTGTAGTTTCGAGCAACCATCTTGATTTCCTTGTCGCATTTTTGGGAGGCTCGCAAATTTTTTGTATCGTCAACTGATCATTTTATCGGGAGAAATATACGACTTGTAGTGATTTGCTGTCAAGTGTCCGCATTATAAAAGATGCACTATAATCGGAGTATCACTCTCTTGTCAGTGTATCCAATAATAAAATTATGAGTGAATTTGGAATACCGGAATGGGCCGAGCACTTATTATTTCAACGAGATATCAATGCACTGTCGGTGGTTAATTGAGGGAGAGAGGAGTTCTATTATTCGAGCTTCGAAGACATTTAAGCTGTCCTCTGTCAAATTACTCTAAAAATGTCGTTGGAATTAACGATTTCGGATGACATCGAAATATTTTATATGCCGAGATACTTTTAGCCGCGTTATATGTCCACTATAATTATCAGATGCCTCCATACAACTTCTAGACTCCTCCTTCAATCATTAGCTTACCCACAACTATTAGGGTCTCGCTCGCCCTTTCATTTGGCAGGTTGAAGGGAACCTCAGAAATTTAAGGAGTTCCAAACTTTTCTCAAGACTAGCTGGACTTTGATAAATGAGACTTAACTTTTGATTTCAAGGATCAACTAATATCTTCTCATTTTACTATGTCTTTTTCGCGATGGCAACTTTTATCAGCCACCGACACCAGAAATCCAAAGATATTCTCCACGCTATTAGCGAGTTACAAAAGGGCACGAAAAGCCTTGTGTTTCGTAACAGGTTTACAGTCCATTGCATCTTATAGAATTTTGATAACGTTGATTACGATATTGCCACATGGTAAAATGATTCACTTGATACGATCATTAGCGCTATTAGGCAAAAAGTGTTTAACTCCACCCTTAACTGTCGGTCGAACCAAACCACCAATCAGGCGGCAACAGCAAGTACTACCCATCATGCACACATTGGCAGTCAACCATAAAAGCCCCTTCAATTAAATCGGTTGCTAATTGACTATGAGGCGACACATTGCTCTACACAAGTCTATTAATCGTAGTTTAATTCTAGAACTATAATAAGTGTGTTACTACATGTAAGTAATCACGATGGAAGAAACTGGTTCAGCAGTGGTTTTTTCCGCCAAGTTTATCAGAGCATCTGCAAATGTTGCCATTAACATGCTCGTTACTCGCTCGAATGGTACCTAATTACCCACCATCAACTAGATTCGATTCTATAGTAGAGCGTTATATCAGCAATCACTAGTAGTTTTTCTTGGAGCGACGGAAGAGTCAATTTACAAAATGACAAGTGCGTAGTGTCCTATCTCTCCCAGGATTATAAATCCCCGGGATCAAAGGTACAAACCTGAGGTGCCGCGAGGATGAGTGAGATCAGCCAAGCCAGGGCGATTAGCCTGAGGCGACCGTGGGTTGGATTAAGTCCTTTCATGGGATATCGGACAGCGATGAAACGATCTATTCCAATCAGCACCAGGACAAAAGTGCTCAAGTAGAGGCTGAACACTTGAAGAAACTTGAAGAGTTTGCAAGCTACATTTCCCCAGATCCAAGCGACGGTGTAACTCCAGATTGCTTCTCCAGCTATGCAGAAGACCGTGACCAGGAGGTCGGCCAGCGCAAGATGAAGGAGGAGTGTGTAAATAGCTGACCAGTTGTTGCGACGGCTGCGATTTCTCGTGATAGAGTATATCGTAGCTGCATTCGCCACGAGACTCAAGACAGACATAACAGCGAGGATCACTGCCTTGAGGAAGATGCTGCTGGTGAGGGTGGGTGCGTGCTCGAGGCAAGTGATGTTCGAGGCACCGCTGGAGCGCATCATTTGCTCGAGCTCGCTCAGGTTCCGCCATGAACTGGAGTGTGCGTCCAGGGCAAGGCCGAGGCCACGGGAGTGACCCACAAACTCCGTCAGGTTGTCGCACGCCGGTAATACGATTACGGAAGCGTTGCTTGCTCCCAACAGTTCTAAGGTCATCCTTAATGTATAGCGCAAACACCGATCGATTCTTCACTGACTTGGAAGTTAGAGGGAACCGGAGCAACCGGTGAGAAGCACAAAGAATACTTTGCCAATCACTTAGACTTTCCATTTAGGATCCAAAGGACATTAAAGTGATTTCTGGAGCACTATTTTTAACGTAATTGTAAGGTTATTCTTTTACGATGTTTTACCGACGATCGTAGATCTGGTTAGTCTTGTCTTCCGAAATTATTCACACCCCGGGCTTTACTGATTTACTGAGTGCTTTACTGCAAAACGGGAGGGATATCCCAGAGGTTTGGTCTCTTGTGTGCTTCCAGGCCTGAGTTTATATTGACGTCAACATTCATATTGATTAAAGGAAGAACACGCTGAGGCTCTCTCCCTTGTTGATTTGGTTAATTAAATTGTGTATCGTTGTCACCACTGTTTGGGGTACGTGCAGTATCATTCCGTTAGTTTCCATAAACTACTCAAGTCACTTTCACTTTCATTTGCACCGCATATCTTCATGGAGGGTTTTCGATGCACTGTGCTCCACCTTAGTTCTTGGCCAACTTGATTTTCGTTCCACTTGCCAAATTTTAGCATTCTCCTCCACTTACTTCAAACTCTCGAGAGTCCACTTGACGGTCCATCGGATTTAGCCTCCAGGCATTCACCGACAAGGCCATGCATCACGGTCAGCTTACTCATCTTCTCTTCAGTTTCCATATTTATAAAGGATGTTATTATTCTGTTAAAGCTCTTTACACATTTCTCACCACTTCCTCCTGTGGCATTTAAAACAATGCTCACGAGTTTGAATGGCGGAAAACAGTGTAACCCAATGTCACTTGGGCTACTTAACGTTGATTACTATCATCGCCTTCGAATAATTATTGTCGAAGCTAGGACACTAATCGCGGAAGCTAGGTCACCTTGTCTATGCTTGCACGATTTTCTTTCGCTGTGTTGTACCTTGAGTTAATTGAAAACAACAAATTATAGCCGACAATTCTTGCTCGTTCGAACTTTGTGTTCTATTCGAATGGTAATTTGAATATCGTGCGTTTCCGAATCCTATGATGCGATAATTAAGTGTAATATATTGAGTGTGAGAATGAAATCGGTCACGTCAATCTGGCTTCATGTTCGATTGGTTGATCGAAAGTCGAGCCAAGCGATCCTGTCGATGGGCAGTGGGCTAGTGATTGTGGCAACCACTCGATCGTCGACTCGAGTCAAAGGCGTTGCGCGTGTGTTTGTGTAACATACTCCTGTGCCACGCGTGCACTCGTTTTTTTTTCACGTGTGTGACCTAGAAGAATTCCTTGTAAAAAGAGTCAGATTTTAGTCGCCGTGTTTCTCGCTTTCTCTCGACACGTATTATGCGATTTCTGTGATGCGCCTTTGCTCTTTTTCTCTCTACATGTATAATCAACGGTGTCCATGCTTACTGAAGGCGACGCTCTATTAATTCAATGATGCGCACTTTTGCATTGGAAATTCACCGCTTCTCCCATCCATCGCGTTCTCGTTTTTCCTCTTTGTTGACTTCGAGAAAGTATGGTAATAAGCAATGGGAATAGATCGATCGTCAGATAATTCTTCTTCATTCACCGGGATACGAGTGTTCACTTTGAATCTCACTTACTGCTTTTCTCCCACTAAGGCACTAACACGGTCAGGCGTCGATCAAAAACCTATTAGTTACATTAGCAGGCAAGGACAACCAATTTTGCTATATCACGTGTCACTCGAGTGTCGTCTTGAAGCTTCGCGTGGCAAGCTCTATTTCCAAACTATTATTATATGCAGCTTTCTATCCAACACTTTCTTCTCGGCACTTGTTGCTCGTAAATTAATTAACACCAATTTAAAAACATTCTACAAGTACTTTTCATCGACACTTCCTTACTTGTAGCAATTTGATTGCACTTGGCAAATGTCTGATGCACAAATCTTCGAATAGGTCAATGCACAGTATAGCAACAGTTCGGATGATTTTCTATGGGATTCTATGAAACTTATCCCAAGAAAATCGTCGAAACTAGACTACTCTTGGTTCACTGGATACTCTGAGCGATTCGTACAGAGAAAACTCGACCGACTGAGTGTTGTCAATGCGACAGGTAGCCTATGTGTGATATACATGCGCCTCGGGATCCCGCTATCAGTTTGTTCACACGCAGCCTCGACTTTTTCCAGAGTCTGATTCTGGCCGCTGCCTGTTGGTCTGTTATTGTCGTACGAGATGAATCGTCGATTATAAGAAAGAAAGTGGGAGAGCAGTGCGAGAATAATCGCGAAGGAAGTACGCGTTTAGAATTGAAAAGCAACAGATGGGACGAACGCGCGATGTCCTCTAAAAAAACAGAGGGATGGCGCGCAAGATATAATGAATGATTAATGTCAGTTAAAATCTTTGATTCGCTACAAGATGCCGTGTTAGTTCGATCTCTCCTTCAAAAGCAATCTCAGCTGGCGATTCGGAGAAACGATGTCTGTTTGCTTAGGTGCTCTCAATGATGACTCACACATTATTTGTCAGCATGCTTATGTAATCTGGAGTTTAACAACAAAAATGTATTTCTCGCTGGTCGACGAAGAAGCTTTATGTAAATGATGTCTTTCGACTTTTAAGCGATGCGAATTTAATTCTGTTCATTTAGTGAACAATGCTCGAAGGAGCACTTTTCTTGAGTAAATATGATAGAATGTGTTAGCAGGTGCCGGAACTGGCGCTCGGCACCTGAATGTATGCAAATCCATTCATGGGTGGGACAAAGTAATGACTGGCTTAACTAGGAAGTAATATCTTTAATTACTCCTGGTGTTATGAATGGTTCTGACGTGCCGGAGACGCAGACAGACGTCCTGGATCGAAAGTAGGTAAATCGAGGGCGACACCACTACTTCTTACGTCCTGTAATTTCCTCGCCTTCGACTTTCTACTTGCCCATTGTCGGAAAGCACCGGCTGTCGCCTGGAGTGACATCCATTTTTCAAGCCAGTACTTTTTATTCCTCGCGGGAAAAAGAGGTCGGCAGATTTCAAAGTCTAATGGTAGAGTGGGTAAAGCAGTCTTATCATCCTGGTACCCATTGCGATCAGTTTGCTCGGTTATTCCGTCCGAGAACTGGCGCTACCTACAGACTTACCAGCACAGTTATCCCTTCCGTGTAACTAGTAGATTCATCTTTCCCTTTTTATAAAAGAATGCGCTTTCAAAGGAAGTCCATTATTCCATTGTTACTTTAAACTTTAGTGAAAACTTCGTTTCTATTAATAAGAAACACTCGGAGATTAATTAATTAAGTGGATGTCATTAATACATTGTCGACGTATTATTTTATTTGAAAAGTAGCTATTTCATGGTACAGGTTACTGTCGTAATTCAGTAAGAAAAGGTTGAATCGAAATAAACAGAATTAAGTTAAGATTCAGTTAGACGAAGCAGGTGGCAATGCAAATATGAGGAGACTCGTTTCGCTGGAAGATTAAAGGGAGCCGAAGCATTAAAGCTTCCTCACTTGGCAGGCAGAACAGTTTCCCGGCGGCGAAGAACTCTCGTTGAAGATGAGAACACGGGATGAGCCGCGCGGGTTCAATCAGGTTAACACGCTGTTGCGGCTCGCGTCACGTATACAATTGTGCTTTACTCGAGCTGGATCCTCCAGCAAAGCAATCAGGCTTGAAGCTCGTCACGCAACCCGCCATGCTTTCCTTCCCACTTCTCACCCTTCACTCACACTCTTTCGTCCATAAAAGTGCTCCAAGCTTCCCTTCTCAGTAGTAGCTCTCTTCCTTGGACCGGCAACCCTTTATGTCTTTGCTCATATTAAGCCTGGTTGGAGAGATGTTTAAACCACGAGGTCACTTCCGCCCCATTCACCGAGGTCTATCATTCCAACTGCGGCTCTTGGCAACGAGTTCCGAGCCTTTTGTTCCTCACTGACCATGTTTCCCATTCCTCACTGTCAGAAAGCTGAACCCCTTGCACCCCATGAAACACACGTTCTTCCTTGAGATTTTCGAATTCCACGGATTCCTGGCGTCCTTGATTTCACGCCAAGGACATTTATCAAGTTTTCGGTATTTTGAAGAGTCCCTTGCACTTCTGTAACTCTGAGAACTTTGTAAGTAAGCCAAAAGGAATGGTACTTTAAACTCCAGTATTTTGGATCTTGTGAATGCTTTGAAGGGTTGGTGATTTTATTGTGGCTTTAGTAGGATATAGAATATTAAAGGACTATGAAATTGTGTTTCAAAGTGTGCCAAAGTACAAAAAGACATTCAGGAATATTATGTGTAGGATATAAACTCTCTTGGCAGTATTATATAGTATGTATTTCAAGCGTGTTCTTCGCAGCATTAACCGGGCGGTGACACTTCATCGTAGATAAAGCGATAAAAGCGACTAGTCTGTAACTCCACATAAAGATCAGCGTTACGAACTAAAACCATGGAGTCTTGCAAGGTTCTAGCGAACAATATTCTCTCCAACTGAAATTTAAATTCCGCCAAGATGACGAAAGACCTCCTATTAACTCGAGAGTGTTTCGAGTGCGAAGGGTTTAGAGAGCGAGCACACTACGATATATTCGCGTCACAATTAGCCGCATGTCGGATATTGCTGCCACTTGTTCGGCAAGAGTTCGTAACGAGGTACATAAAACTATCTAAGAAGTTCACTTGAGATTTACAGCTTCTCAGTCCCAGAACATGAAACTTGTCCTTTTAGTAGTCTTAAGGATAACTGTTTTGTTTAAAGTAATGTAGTACAAGAATTACGCTTTCAAAGAAAGACTAGGAATTTCAATCTTTTGTTTACTTTACTCTAAACTTCCTGTTTACTGTTGTGTTCTTCAATTGGATTATTTATCAAGCTGAAATATTAAAGAATTGTTTGTATTTTAATGTACGACCGACGGTTAGTCTTTTTGATCGACATCAATATTTCTCTTTGCTTTTCGAGGTTTTTGCCATTTGCCTCTCTTTTTCCCCACGCGGATTACTACATTCCCCGATGACTCCCCCCTTCTGGCTGCAGATGGAAGACAAACTTTCCTCGGATTGTTCTTCCTTCCTTTCTTCGCAGCGTAATACTGAGTGTTCGCGTTAAAACAATATTTTCTTTGTTTCCTCCACTTCTTGCAGGTAGCATCAAAACAGAGAAAGAGAACCAGCCTCATTTCCTTATACTGTCACTCGCTTGTTCTTCCACTTGTCGTTCGCGTATAGTTTCGGAAGTACAGTACATTTCCCTGCGAAAAGTATACTGCAAAGGTGTGGAAAGAAAAGAGCCATAGGATAAAGTGTACCGACAGAAATGCGGCTGAATAAATCAGGATTTGTTGGGCTATGTATGTGTTAGGGTTACCGTCTTCATGTGGCATATACGGTTGGCTTTAGTCCCCTCGCACGTTGCCCTTTGACCGAATGGCTTTTGATCGAATTTGCGAGGGCAGCATGGCTCACGAAGATCCCCGGGGAAAGGATCTCTTTGTAATCTTGCTATCTTTGCTTCGCGTTCATATACAATGGATACCCAGTGAGTTATTCGACCAGTAGATACGCCAGTTCTCTTACTGGTGGTGGCTCTCATTTCACAGGGGTGAAGTCTGCTAGACTTCTCGAGATACCAACCTATCCTGGAACTCTATTTCCTTCTTGCAAAACATAAGTTTCCCGGCACGCTTCCTCTCCCTATGAGAGCCATGATGGAAGGGCTGAGATTGACTGGGGAGTGCAAATGTGCCAATAGATAGATCGGAGTATCCCCTGGTAAATAGAAAAGGAGTATGGTCGCTATCACTTTTCTCCGAGATTTGTTCGCGCCTTGGGCGGAACTGATCTTCCTAGGGTAGTTCCTGAGGGTGAATATTGCAACCCGACACACCCTTCGCTTCGAGGTATACTAGTTTAAGGTTTCGCAGACTAAGATCTTGCATCTAAGCTTGGAGATATAAGAGGTTCACTGGTCTGATTGATTCTTCCAGACAAGTGCGGCTGAGAAGAGGGCATGTAAACGGCAGGCATCTATTTCTGATTACCCCATGCGGTATGTCTCTGTTGAGCCAACACGGCTGCGTTCACTCGAAGCAACGGATTTTCCGATAAAGTATCGCTTCTCCGATTTCTTCCTTGCCCTTCCGCGTAAAATGTTATCCGGGTTTGCGAATGTGTCTCGTGAGACGCGTCTCGTCCTCTAAGATACGCCCGCAACTCCTCTACCGGCGTTCTCCTGTGTCATCGGCAGACAGGGAGAGAGAAAGAGAGAGAGAGAAAGAGACTGTTACCTGTTATTCCATGATTGAATTTTACTTGATATATTCCGCAAAGTCCAGCCAATCTCTATCTTCGTTGATTATCTTGTATAATAATTTCGAAATCCTCTCGTTTCTCTAATTGTTCGAAAGTGCCATTTTGCGATGGGTTCTTCGTATTTGGGAATAGGAAACAGTTCGCTGAAAGCTTACTCAATTACAGGTAGATGCAAGCGTGAAGGTAGAGAAATGATGTAAACCCAACAAAAGTATTTGCTTCTTCGTCAAGTGAATGGAATCCTTGCGCCAGTAAGTTTGGACGTCGAGCGGCCAAGTTCCTCGATTAGGGACAAGGACTAATTCCCTCTTTCGGTCGAGTTCTGACAGATATTAAATAATCGACCAGTCATTTCGTCAAAGTAGAGTGTGAACGAGCTTTGATACATTGCGGAATTCCAGCGTAGCAAACTGTACTTAAGTCGAGGGGAAAGTTCAAAGATCCTCGACAACTGGTGCCGTTGCTCAAGGAACTCACGTTCAACGAGCATACATCGTATTTAATAGAGATGAAGGAGAAATGAAAAAAAAAGAAGAAGAGTTTAGAGGTTCAAAGGAGCGTCGTAACAGCCGATCTTCAAAGGAAATCTTGTAGCAGTAGCAGAGAGATGTACGAGAGAGATGCACTTCCTCAATTCCAATGCTCGCTTGGA
Organism: Ectemnius cavifrons; assembly: GCA_964023945.1. NCBI lineage: Eukaryota > Metazoa > Arthropoda > Insecta > Hymenoptera > Crabronidae > Ectemnius > Ectemnius cavifrons. Next base: position 15,949,681 of record OZ030375.1, on the reverse strand, counting down.
CCGTTGGAACTCCCATTTAGAGTCCTTAATTACAGTAATTCATTATTGACTGTATTAGTCAGAAATTAGTCTAGTGTCTAATAGGCGCAAGTTTCGCTATTACCCGGACAGTTATGGCGGCCATATTTCGGTAGTATCGGCAGGCAGAGAGGTACAGAGAGGGAGAGATAGAGCGTGCGCCATTGGGACTTGTGTTAGGGAACTTGGTCACTTCCACGAAAGATACCTATTTCAAATGCTAAATTACTAATTATGGCTTCCGGCGATTTATCGATACAAACCCTGCTTTGGTACAGCAAGACACACACACACACTGTGTTTATATCTACGTTATCATTTTCTATAATTCATTATTCGCAAGTGCACAGTGTTCTCTTCTTTCGAAAGCTTTTTCGGTGACTGGAAATGGTGGTAGTCGCGTGCCGAAATTATAACGAGGATCAGTAATTTAGGAGTCACGTGCCGGCGACAAAACTTTCTCTATTACGAGGATAATGACACGACATTTTGAAGCGTTTCGACGTTATATCTCTTGTAACCGTGTACCCGTTTTCCCCATCACGCGCGCCCTTCGAATATTAACTATTTTACAAGGACCATTTGTCTCGGCTCGTCGCGTCGACGCTTCATTACTTACATATTAATGCAGAATGTTACCCAAAAGCTTAAGTGTCCCGAGAATCAAGAGAGTAAAATACATGCGAGGGAATTTGGCGCTAAGAAATTTTAGTGGTTCGTTAACTAAAGCGAGTGTCGAAATGGACTGGTCGATCAGTAAATGTTCTTTGCTGTTCCAGAGGTGGATTGAAACGGAAGTTGGCATGCGTGTGGTCGAGCTACGACGAAATGTGCTTGTGGCGAGCGAAAGAGAGAGAGAGAGAGGGAGAAAGTCCGGTATCACTATGGCTCTGCACGAAGAAAGTTCACTCATTTGGGAACGACGTTCGCGATCTCAAAACGATTTCCGAGCTCGATACTGGACCGTCCAATTTAACTTGCAAGCCGCCCGAGTAGCTGGCTACGAGTTTGGCACGTGTACTTCAATCGCCGTGTCGTAAATCGGAAGTGCGATTGTTCAGCGAATTTGCTTTGTGCGTCGCCACTGACATTTGCCTTTGGACCGAAGCAAAATGATGCTAATCCATCCCTTCGTTGAACGTATACGTTTGAATTCTGTACCAACCAAGTGGCCTACGAATACTGAAAGAACAATTGTGTCCTTTGATTTTAGTTACAAAGATTTATCTTTACTCGTACTCTTTCATTTCTACGAAATAACTCAACTCGCTCTCGTAGTACTCGGACCATTTTTATTGGATACTATTTCGATGGGCCATTTATTTTCGTCAAACCCTGGCCAACAGTGACCCGTTTGCAACCCTCTGAATTAGGATTCCCTGACCATTTCAGTCGTTACACTAAATCTCAGCTTCTTCCATTACACGCTTTGAATTTGTACAGACACATGTTGCCAGGATCATCATGACCTCTTGTCACATTGTCAAGTTGTAAGCGTACACCTTTACATTTATAATGTTAACTGTGCATTACACTTGAATTCATTTGTCATGTATAACATGTTTTATATGTACAGCTGACACGTATCATTCGATTCAGACGTTGAATTCGCTTATTGCGTGTCAACGAATCACTCGTGTCGACCGAATGCAAGTGAGTTGACCAGTTCGGTATAAAGCGTGTCTAAATAATTGCACCACGGTTTAAACGGATGTTGAGAATTGTCATGCTACAATTTTCAAGCTTTCGGACTATTTTATATGCCGTTTTTCCCAACTCGTACTATTTGAGTTCCTCTGTGTATACGATGTAAACGTTGTTGGTGAGAGTAATGGTTTCATGAGTGGTAAGTGGAACAAGCGATAGTAGCTAGACGTGCTAACTATGTACTCTGTCGCGCGTGATACGCCAGCTACAATGGAAAGCTCCGGTCGGCAGGGTAATACTGTGTGTTGAGTAATGATCGTATCGCGACATTTCCGACCCGATTATTTACGATTGCGGGTCGCCCCGAAATATCGGCGGTAATTAATAATCGGACAATAAACGTGCGCCGCTATTGCGGTCGACTGGAAAAGTGGTCTTGGTTACATTGTGCTCCCCTCTGCCGGTTCCTCCAAACGCACAAACATAAACAAGCTAGCCTCGAACGATTTTCTGATAATTCTCTCTTTATGTCGAATGCCGCATCGTTCGTGTACGACTTCTATCCGAGTAGGGAATGGACGACGAATTATTGCCCCGAATATTGGACCTCCGTTTGTCATCCACCGAGCCGACTAACAATAAGTCTGTGTGAAAGCCTATGATGCCATGTGCAGGAATCGGTAGAACTATGCGTGCTATGTTTCAAGGGAATCATATATGACATATTCAGTATAGAATCTTTTTTATTTGGGGCGACAAAGTGTACCGAAGAAAAGGTGAGTTGGTATTTCTGAGTGCATGAATTCCTTTTGAGTTCGGTTTAACACTTTACGGGACCCATCATATTTTGACGAATTTCAAACTTCATGAGCAAAATTACAAAAAGAAAAAAAATTACAAATTTATTTTCCCCTCGGCCATGTAATTTCAGAGTTCTGTATGATGTATACTTATCTCAATGGATACCCGTCAAAATGACGGGTAAACAAGTTTCATATTTCATCGTAATAAACCGTTTTTTTCATGAAATTATTTTGCTGGTAACATTATATTTACATTTATCACCAGTAAAATAATTTTATAAATAAAACTAGCTTACCCGACATTTAAACGTGGAGATACGTATGCATCATACAGAATTCTGAAATTACATTGCGGAATAAATGTATAAACAGTAAAAGTTCATACAAGTTTTCAAATTAAATTAATGGTTTTTTAAAAAGAAAATACGTGGTTTCCTTTACTCGTCAATTTAACGGGTGTCCGCAAAGATAGATATAAAAAAAAGTGCACAAAACCTAGTGTTAAACACACTTGAGAATCTAAGTTCTCCATCGGCACCTAAGATATATTCTTCCGGAAACGAGACGTCGGCAACATCGAATGTGATCTCAATTCTTCCTCATTGCTCGAGAGCGTGCGATGCATTCACTTGAAGGATTGAGAGCATTGCGCACTCCTCGAGAACGTTCGAGTTAAGAAAACTCGCGGATATAACGCAACATTTCGTACGCGATTCACGTATGCCTCGCGTCTGCTTCTGCTTCTGTTGCTTCCTATGTATCTCGATCACATTCTTGTCCGTTCAACTTCCCACCACGAGTGATCTATGAAATCATTCTGCCGTGAGCAGTTCCTATTGCACCGATGCTGGAAATGTTGGTCAGTTCGTGCCAGGAAATCCGCTGACAGTAAGCGCAACTGCATCGACTTATTCCACCTGGGTGGCGTTAAATTTCGAGAGGTAATTTGTCACTTTTCATTGACCAAACTAACTTCTCTCCGGTACAATTTGATCTGGCAAAAGCAGAGCGCAAATTGTACTTCTTTCCGCTTGATTTCTGCCGGTACAGAAATAATTAATAAAGAAGCCTACCATCCCGATACAATCGCCTTTATTTCATCAGGATAAATTTTCCAAATTCAACTCGAGCGAAATTACATTCTTACCGAACATCGCACCTATAAATTTTGACACGTTCAGCGTTGCCTGTAATTTTATTCGCAAGAATAATTCCATTTAAAGCCGCTACATTTTCAATGCACGTTATATCTGCATTCTCTTCCAGCCCTCGACGTCGCTTTTGTTCGTAGGTGGCCTTCGTTAAATTGCACCGCTGCATATTAACGGTGGTATTTTTTAGAACTCTGAATATACCTTCCCTCCCTCTCACCCTCCGGGCCGCTTATGAGGGAATACAATAATTCTGGTAATAATAACTGTGAGCATTGAAAAATCAATGAATAAACAAGCTACCTTTAAAATATCCAATTCAACCGTTAAAATCCCTGACTGCGAGCAATTCCAATTTTATTGGCGATTTAGTACTAACTAAATCGGACGTGTGGAAAATCAGAACGGGGATAAAACATCAACGATTTATAAAAATGGCGACTGCCGTTCTATCGTGCAATGTTCATTTCCTCGAGAAGTCGTCGCTATGTGATATATATATACATCTCTCTCTCTCTTGTAATATATATATATAGCCTTCTTAGAATGTGGTAGTACCTCCGACATTCCCGTTCACACAGGCGAGGGTAGAATCGTCGAAATACTTGCTAACATCCACGATATTAATAGTGTCAAATAGTTCTCGAGTATTTTCCATGGCTTTGTATCGGACTGCCGGGCTTTTGATTACGCGTTGCAGGTAAGGGTACTGATGTATAAACACATATATATTTCGTGGAGACATATATCGCAAGGTATGCACCGGGAGTATATGTACGTATATACTAGGATGCTAGGCGGCTCTCTTTGAGCGCTGACCTCGATTCCTCCTTGCCAGTGAGAATAACGAGTTTCGCCACATACTCAGTTTCCTACGGGGTGGACGAGTTAGCAGGAGAAAGAAATGTTCGGGTTATATCAGAGTTGACGGGATAAAGATAGGACCCGCACTTGTCAAGTGTCGGCTGGCTTATACTCAGTCTGAAGCACACACATTCTCTGTGATATTTCTTCGTGCTCAGTGACGTTCTAGGTAATCTTTAGAAGTAACCGGCTGATCCCACTTAATTTATCGCCTTCAATACCAGAGCAGGCTTCATTAATTCTTTCATCTAATAAACTAGCTCAATGGCAGGGAGACGTAGTTTTATCTAAAAGCTTCCGGGAAATAAAGCTTAAGAATATTCGAGAATCACTCGGAAGGGTATAGGGCGTAAGAAGTCATTTCCGTTGGTGCGGTCCATTTCAATTTTTCCAGACTCTTCTTCCTGAAATTCCGTTCGAACGAACCGAAGGGAAAACCGATCGAGTTCCATCGTGCGAGGATAAGGGAGTGGGATAAAGATAAGAGGTGTACTTGTTGAAAGTGGCCTTAGGATATGAGAAGAGCATTCTGTATCATTCTCGTTCCTCCCTTGCTACGAAGGAACACTCACCAGTCCTATAAACTTTCCTTCTACGCTTCCTGCGGATCTTATTCGGTGTTGGGATACACTTTTTTCAACCTCTTGTTGTTGTAACCATCTGGATTTTACGACCATTTGTATTGATTAAGTAAATTCAATCCGGATTAATTACGTATGTAAAGCATTACTGATCGGCTTTAAGTCGCAGACTTATCAAGACTGTCGGTTCAGGAGCTGCTTCAAGCCAGTAGGTCGACGTGCAACACTAAGGATTGACAGGCACGCGATCATCATGAAAGCAATTATTAGATTCAGAGCTTCACCAGTTCCTATGCGAACTATTAGCTTCTTTAGGTATCGAATGACCCAGTAATATTAAATAATTCCAAAAATATATCATCCAACCTTCTACCAAACCAAAGTTGTTGAAAGCTCTAAAATATTCAACTATTAAAGAACGCTAGATCGAATTACTTCAAACTTAACTAATCAATTTTTCCGTAATTTTTAAAATGATATGAAATCTGGGAGAAGTCAGTGGTCCGAATTGATTGTCGTGGATGAATGCTAGGTTCGAGAGGGGAGGTGTTGGCTATAAATACTGGGAAAACCTCGTTCTAGCATCGACAATGATATAGTAGGACAAACCGCCCGCTTGGAAAGTGATATCACCAGTTAAATCCGCAGCTGTGACGTGATACGGGGCGTCAAGGCAAGCGTGCGTCCGATATTGACCGCTTTGATTTGCGGCATCGATAAACGTTGCAAGAGAGCATTAGTTATCGAAGTATGCTTGATAACACGCGCGCCATATTTTCATTGCTCGCGGCTTCACGCCACTCGAGCCGCCAGATGAATGATTGCGACGAAGCTGCAGTTAAACGTTGTCGACTACGAGTTGCCGAGCGTATGTGACTGTTTAGCATGTGAAAATATAAATCTTCTCTACTCCGAGCTGTCCGATAAAACGTTATCTGTACTGCTCCAGATATCAGGCTGGAATGAACAACCTCGCATACAACTTTAATACCTGAAAGACAACGCAGTGAAAAGGAACCTTAAAGAAGGTAGTTTCGAGTTCTCGTTACAGTGAAATGGTTAGAGTTTAATCTACCGCAGACGCTACCGGCACTTCGTGTATCCCTTTTTTTTTTCTTCCCCCGGTACAGTTCACGGGAAGTTCATAACCGGTCCGGTGAGGACCACGAAGTTGAAACTGCGTTGGCTGGAGCTCGAAATCCTTGTGTTCACAGCCACGCTAACACGGCATTCCCGCGGCGCTGTGTTGCCCGAGCTGAAGCTCTTTAGAGACTTGCCGAAAACCGAGTGGCTAACCGAGTGAAATTCTTCACGCAAGTAGTGAGAGCGAGTTAGCAGAAATGAAAGAAGGAAAGAGACGATTGGAAAAGGTAGTTGAAATTAAATCTGCTAAAAGCACTCTTCCGCGTGAAACAATGTGCGAGCAACGGCTTTGTTCCGCCAAAGCATGGACCGGAGGGATGTTTCAAAAAGTATAAAAGATCACAAAAAGATGCCTGGTTTCTTTGCACCAGTGACTGTGTCATACTGAAAGTTATGTGTGCTATTTGCCGAGAAAAGTAGGAGCACTAACAAGGGGAAGCCACAATCTGGAAATGCTACTTATTGACGGGATAGAACTCGAACAGCCACAATTCGCGAGTACATGAACAGTTTAGAATACTAGATCTACATAAGCAGCCATTTTTGCACAAGAATTGTTTAAATAATAAAATTGGGAGGTCTTGAAAAAAATTTGAAAAAAATAATGCGTCACAGAAATAACCAAAAGAAAAGATTGTATTTAAGCTAACTTACTACAAAATCAGGGAATATGCTACGAGATACACTGGACAAGAAAATATTTTTTTCTGACGATATTAGTAATTTTTGGAAAATATCCCGAAGGTCTTTTTCAATCCACATGTCACGTTCTACAATACAATATTTTTTTTCAAGTCCATTTCACGACTTCCAAACTATATTATATAAACAATTTTTATGTAAAAATGGCTGATCCCGTCAAAAAGTAATGTTTCTAGGTTATGATTTCCCGTTGTAAGTCCAAAACTCGTCAGGCCACAGTTGTATCCATCAAACCAATGCTTGCGGCTGTGTCAGCAGAAAGCAGTGTGAACCGTCAACCCTTGACACACGTTCACTCAACGTCTCGAAGTAAGACCAGGCATTCTTCTCCGGAAATCTAGCGAAGCCCGGACGGAGTAGGTACGAAATTCTGTGCGGTCGTGTTAGAACAAGTCGTCTTTGAAAAGGGGGAGGTGAGAAGTTGCGAGTTATCTGGGATAGCTAGGGCGCGTGCATCCGGAGTCCTCCGGAAACGGCCGGAGTTGGACAGGGAGAATCTTGTTCCGGAGGTGTGGGAGCTTCGCTGACGGATAAATAGGGTTCCTCGAAGAGCGAAAGAGCAAGGATCGACGGAGCTACGTTCAATCTGTCACCCTAGCACGTGAATACCAATCTATACATATACATATATCGGAGGACGAACTCTATCTGGAGTCCGGTTCACCTTGCAACTTCAATTTCCGCCTTTACCTGGATTTCACTGGAGCGCGGTCACATGACCATGCCACGAATGTACTTCTGTCCAGTTGCCAGTGGATACTCCCCTCGACAACCCATTGCCATCTATGTAAACGTAAACTGTAAACCCTGCTCTACCAGAACCCTAGCTTGCACAAGCTAATGCTTGAATGGCAATTTTCGAGTGCTACGGCCAATTTAGCTCCATCTCACTCTCGTCAATGCGTTCACATACGCTTCGTATATGCAGATGTGTGTGTGTATATGCTCTGGCGTACAGCGTTGTTCCGACGGGATTGCGCGTGGCGTACTTTTAATCACGAAGATTCGATGTCCGGTGACGAATGATGGGTGCTCTCTGCGTTGATGAATGCTTTTACGGACCCTGTCATGGCCCCTCCGATTTTCTAATATACGAATGCGGCTGAAAACAAAGGAGTAGCAGCGAAATCAGCCTCTTTCCCTTGTATTAATATTCCGCCAGCCCACGTATTAATCCTGATTTAAAAAGGGATTGTTATTGTTCCTCTGGTTTTACTAGCAGAGGTCAAAATGAGGAACCAAAATGAGGTGGATAATATTATGAAAAGTCCACTTTTTGCGAAACATGAGTGAACATTTCAATCTCTCGTTTGTCTTTTTCAGGCATTCTAGAACTCTGGATAATTATTTATGTTATACTTTATAGTATTTATAATTTATTATTATCATTTAGAACTGTTCATAAATTATTATTTATGTTTCGTACGAAGGTAACTCCACAATTATACATGACTAGCATTAATTTTACTCGCCAGGGTGAGATTTATTGTTTCCACGCTGTCTACACTTGCTATCGTGATAATCAATAGCATATAACGTTCCCCGAGACTCACGCTACGCTTCGAAATAAACCGCATCAAAATTGGTTCAGTAGTTTTCGAGCTACGAGCGAGCAAGCAGAAAAATCGTCTTTATTTTATATATATATGTATTCGTGGTCCCTTTCCGGTCTAACCAGAATGCTTCATAAACAATCCGCTAAAAATGTACAAGCGATTTAGTGCAAGAGACTACAAGAAGCTGTCAATACAATGTTTTCCTCGTCAGCTTTTGTTGCAGAAGACGAAGTAGTCTGCTTTCATCGGAAAATACCATTAACCAAAGCACCGATGCTCGTAAATCATATGTAGAGAGAAAGCGTAAAAGCGAGAGAGCTATTATGCTATAGTCATAATTTACAATGGCTTTTGCCCAGTGATCTCGTGAATAAAGGAAGACGTAGGAGACTAGAACATACGAAGGCAGAAATATCGACCTCGATTTCCTGGAATATTACATTGCAAGAATCTAAAGTCCTCTGAGAAAAGAATCATTTAAAATCAAATCAAATCCATATCACTTACCTGCGATTCCAAGTAAACTGCTATCGTTGGATTTGCGATTCTTTTTCGATCTATGGGATGTGTAAAAAATAAAACAAGATCTTTGATTCGTTTTTGTTTTTTTTTTGTAAAACGCATATCATATATTTCGTAATCCCGCCTGGCGCGGCCAAAAAACTCGGAGTTTATCTTGAATTTAAATGTATTACTGTGCGATCTGATCTGCTGTAGCCGGTGTCTGGGAGCTGACGGAATCCAGCTCAAGTGGATTCGTCGCATGGTCTGACGTCTGACCAATGAACTTTGAAAACGAGAGTTCCCTCTTCGTTTCGAAGTTGCTAAAATGCCTTGTGTTCGCTCGAAGATATTGATAGGTGAGAGTTGGTTCGACCTAGGGATTGGGTTGGCAGTTTGCGAATTATGTCTGCGGAACGCCTTAACCACACAGCCGTTGGATCACTCTTCATATCGAGCGAGATTTCACGGAACGCCCCTTTTGCCTCGGGCTATGATTCTCAGCAGTTTTATAGCTCGCCATAAATCCGCAGGCGTTCCGCGCGATATTAGAAACATGCGCGTTGGTCGAGTTGTTTGCCTTTCAACTTTGGTAATCTAGCGCGATCACTGGAGCATTTTATCACTGAATTATTGCGAGTTACGGCTTGGCCAAATCTACCGTTATGTTTCTTGGGTGTCCTTCATTCGGAGTTCTCGCACACTGACGGTACTATTTCTATCCCTCCCCTCCCCTTCCTCTTCCCGATCTCTCGTCGCACCACATATAAGTAATACTGATAATTTACTCGTTTCCCACACTGGTCTGTACACACTTATTTACATTTACTCGCCAAGCTCTCTCGTTCTAGATATCACACGAGAAGTGCACCGATGCGCTGTCCCCGCGCGCCTGTCATTCACTGTGGGAGATGCCGATCGAACTTCCAAACTACCATTTTTCATCTAACAAGTATTTGTCATCCATTAACTCTCGGACGTTTCTGGGTCATCTGACACGTGGCAGAGCGAGTGCGTTATGGTCTTGCATTTGCACTGTGTTTTTTTTTTGTTTGTTTTCCTTTTTCACGACAGGTCCGCAATACAAGAGCGGTCTCATTAGCGGCGGCGAGGATGAGAGTTAGAAAGGAATTGCTGGTGCTCGCGGCGAGTCTGGCGGCAGCGTTAACCGAACCGGGTGAACAAACGCTCGAACGCGCGACGCGTGCTTCCGGTTAAACGACGGAAAGGCGTTTCAGTCGTTCGAGCTGTCGGCACACTCTCGTTTCCTAGGCGAGCACGTTGCCGTACGTTACAGTCTGCGACCGGTGCGAAACCGCTCGCGAGTTCGCACGCTTCCACTCGCGGTATTCTCGAGTTATCGCGTACCGCGCGAGTACGCGCTTCTTCTCAAACAAAGAGACTAGGAAACAAAGCTGCGGGAGAGAGGGAGCGAGTCAATAATGCTCTGCGCTACGAATATCCAGCGTTTCATTGCGGTCTCCGGGGACACGCATACCGAAATTCTTAAGGGGTAATATATGCCATATATGTCATTAAACAAGTAGAGGTTTATGCATTTTTTTTTAAATATTAATATCTACTTTTTTAAAAACTGATTATATGTTCATTTTGTATATACTTTAAAGTATATTCTCTGAAAAATTTGTTGTCATATATATATACATAAATTCAAATTGCAACTTGCGGTGGTCAATGTATATCTTGGTCAATTGTTATCTAAAAGAATATAAAACAATTGTGTGTGAACTAGACAAACTAGTCCTCAACGGGCCAGAATATTTTGTTATTTTTTGTTGAAGTGTATGAAGTATCATCGAATTCTATTATTCCTGTGAAATTGGCGACTTTTGAATCAACTAAAACAAAAATTAAACGTATTGTATTGTGAAAATATTGTATGAATTTCACGAATTTAGTCAATTTTTACAAAAGTTATGCTGACCATCGCGTCTAAAAACACTTTCGAGAAGACGCGTTTAAAGTTTTATGAGTAATTTTCATTTGAGAAGAAACTTTTTCAGAGAATATATGTTGAAATACGTACAATAATGAACATATAATGAGTTTTAAAGAAAGGCAAGTATTAGTACTTCAAGAAAACGAATAAACTCCTGTTTGTTTAATGACTTGCCTAACATATATGACCCCTTAAGACTCAACTTGGTATGTTGAGAATCGAGAGGTGTCGGATGGTGGATTGGCGAAGTGAAAATGAAAATTTTCTGCTGACATGTATATATGAGATGATATGAGCAAGCTTGGATAAAAAGAGCACGGTAAGGCGATGCCTTGACGTTTCTGTACCAAGAATGAAAATGAATGTAACAGTGACGGGACATTCTCGGCGATAGTAAACCAGTGCAGGCGAGCGGGGACACAACGGTTCATACGGATGCACACAGATCTTTTCGAATGTATGTATAACAATGCTAAAATAGCCCTGCCAACTTCTCTCCGTGCGTTGTCTCTTTTCATGCGCGCGCTACTCTTTCCGAACACTCTGCTCTCTCCGCTCGGTCTTCAAGCCCTATCACTCCCTCTCATACACACCTGCCATTCGTTTTCACGTACTCGCGTATACACACATTGACAGCCAGAGTCGTACATGTTGAGATACGGCCGCATCACACAGCCAATGTTGCGTACACGTTCAGTCGCTCGGAATAATATAAAAGTCTTGTATTGTTAGTCTATAGGCGAAGGGGCGACCGGCTGGCTGACCCCACGTTGACTCGTACTACGCGAGGCCGCCGCTTTCTCCAGTTGTTCACTTCACTCATCCGGGGACGCAACGGACCCTCCAGAGGCTTCATCTGGGTAGTTGTTGCAATCGTGCCAGTAGGTAGTACAGTAACAAGACCGCCGGTATCCCAATACGGTTGTCGGTACGTCGTGCACCCCCGTGATGCAATTCGGCTAAGCTTTCTCCTGAAACAGTCGTAGCTACACTCAAACTCCGAAAGTTATGTATTCTCATCCTTTCGCAGATGGTTCTTGGAATTTTTCAATTTATCTTTATATATATATTAGATTCATTACAGTAAATTATTGTTAAGGATTTAAATGTTGTATCTTTGAATTCAAGATTAGTTTTCAAAATTGGCAGAGTTAATCGTTGGATGGAAGTAACTCGTGGGTATTGTAAAATGGTTCAGAAAATAATTCGATCTTCTTAAAGAGTGATATAGAATTTACGAATAGTTTTATAGGATGTGAGCTGCATTCTTGAGCTTCATAGAGCAGAAAATGTCTGATGTAGGAAGTATCGATCTAACACGGCACTGAGTGTTTGAGTGGCATAATTACACCCAACGGTTCAACAAGAGCCTTGTTGTCAACTTGTTTGATCCGTGACATTAGACTCTTGTTAAATCGTATTGTAAGAGCATACTCATTAACTGCTTTGTCTACGAAATGTCTCTGGAAATGAGAAGGGATTTCTAAGTTGTAAACAGGTTGAAGATGTATTCCCACCGTTCAATACGTGTACGTGAATGGTGGCAGGTTGTTCCGGCATGGTAGTTAGATGGCACGTATAGTTTCCACTGTCAGCTGGTCCCACCCTCGCTATGCTGAGAGTCGAATTGGCCCCCTCTTCCATTAAGTCTGTTTTCACACTGCAACACACGTATATCTTACTTAGATTGCATAACTCGTTTTCGGTCTCATTCGATGCAAATAATGAATGAGACGAAATGCATGAGATTAGAATGTACGGAGTATCATCCACTAATAGAGACAGGAATAACATAGATGAATCGAGGAGGCATACTGTTTCGAAATATGCCATTAAAAAAGTCTCGTTATTTTAAGCATTCAGAGAGGAAAATCGGGCGGTTGAAGTATACACCGTAGACCTTAATTGCTGCTTTCGATTTAACTGTCAGCCAGGCTTTTAGCTAAAGATAGCGAGGACAAGTAACAGATGGATAGAAGAAGAGCTACGCGAATTGTAACTAAATTTTGCAGAATTTCATCTCTTCGTTCTCTCGACTTTCCACATTTATCAGTACGACTCAATAAATTCTGCAAGATTTCCTATTCCCTCGTTCACTTCGATTGGCATTACAATTAAATCTCCGAGTCGATCAAGAGGAAATTACTTTAACTGGCGTATAAATAAAGAGCGATAAATGGGATGGTTCAACCAAGGAGCGTCGGGCCTCTTTTCATCAAGTGCCATAGTCTCACTTGATGAAAGCTATCGTATGAATACCTCATAAACACTTAGGCCTCTTTTCACGGTAAGGTACTTGGCGCGCCGGCGACCACTGTCTCTGAATACGGCCTGTCTATACTCTAGGTACGTGTACCCACTTATATGGTCCCTCCAGCAGCCGCGACGAGAGCACTCGCCGGGTCTTGGCCATTGTCTGAGACAGCCCCAAGATATATATATATGTATATATATATATGTATATATACCCGTATCTTTCCTCGTCCAGTGACCTCAGCCGGAGTGCACTCAGCAGAGCCTCTCGCGCGTGTTTTCCTCTTTATTGCACAAGTTCCAAATACATGACTCTCAGAGTGCCAGTGTAAAATACATTGGAGTTTTGCAATCCTTTCCGCTTACCTTAAGTGGCTTCAGTAGCTATCATTGTCAATAAATAGTTATCGCGGGTCTTTGATCGCAAGAGCTCTGAGAAGTGGGTGACGAGAGTAAGTTCAGGGGAGAAAGTGCAGTCAGATCAAGAGAGGCAGAAAGAGAGAGAGGGAGTGAGACGATCTCTAATTGAAAAAGTTTTCCCTCTGCAATTTGTACGTTCGTTATCAGCGGTTGGTTAGAGCTCGAGGAGGACGATTGCCCAGGGTAGCGATCTTTGCCAAAGCTCCTTCCCACGACGACGACGACGACGCCTAGCAAAGCTCGAGCTACTTTTTCCTTCATGGTATTCGCTTCTCTCTCTTTCTCTGTTTGCCACCTTTTACACACCATCCACTAATTGCCTGGGAAGCGACGGTACGAGCTTCGCTCTCCCTGCGTGTACACTTGCTTAGGACCTCGCATTACCACTTCTGCCCTCTCTCGCAATCTCTTCTACGACCGCGTTCCTCGGCATTTTAACGCGACGACGATCGTTGACCGTGGCATCGCACTAATTTCTTATCTAATAGAGGACGATCTCGCTGGAATCCGTCGAGTTGAATTAAGTGAAAAGAGGAGCGAAACATTCATTAACCGATTAGAGACACGAAAATGGTTGGAAGATAATGTTATTGTGACTAAATGGATTTTTAGTGAGATGGAAGGGGAATTCAGTAGCGAAGGAAAGATTGTTAAATCGGTCTTAATCTAATATTGGAATATAGTAGGTATATATTAGGCGAAGTTGAATAGTTCCACAGTTCCTTATGTAGATCGCGCAAGAAGCATTTTAATAATGGGAACGCGTTAAATCGGATTTCCGGGCTTAGTGAATAACCCGGCGGCGTTCCACGGTCAGTTGATGGATTACCCTGGCAGGGAACGAACGAGGAAATAATTAATATGTGTTCGCGTAAGTAATACGTTTCTTACAACGGGAGATTATGTCAAATTAATCGCATGGCCTGATGTATTAAGACAGATGCTCGGTTAACTGGGAAAGCAGCTAGGGGCAGATGCATCCGGAGAATATCGTCACTGTGAAATTCAACGCCTGCAGGGATTATTCTCAGCGCGTTGCAATTCGTTCTTCAGGATTTTAAAGAGTCAGGAAATATTAAGGAAACCAATGAGAACCAGCAGCTAGAAATGGTTGATACGTTTGCCGTCGGATTTCCGAAAGGGACTTTGCTCTGCTGCTTATAAATCCTGACTCGCAGTGGATCTCGGGAGAGTCGTTATACGGAAACCACCGTACACACTTGATCAAACCTCTTGTTACTGTGGAAAACACGCGTTCCTAGCTTCACGCTTCTACTTGCCTGGAAGCTCGGTAGCGTCTGTCTCTCTCTCTGTGTGTGTGTGTGTGTGTGTGAGTAGATAGTATGTGACTCCACGTGCAGAGAGGGATGGTAAGACTGTTGGGTGAAAGGGTTCACCACACTGCTAGAGGACAAACTGCTCTTCGTATGCAACGGGCTGTGTGTACAGGTGGCTTGAGAGGGGGTTGAAAGGGAGGGGCGCGACTAAACTAATTCCATTTACCATTAGCTACGTCTGAGACCGCCTAAACTTTACTCTCAAGCATTCCACAGTGTTGGGGGTCTTCCTCTTCCCCAACGTTTTCAACCCCTCCCCCAACCCTCCCTGTTTCTCTAGGAGCGAAACGCTGAGCGAGAGTACAAGCGTGTCTCTACACTTTCCGCCACTGCCGGCCGCTTTATCCGCAAACCCCACTCATTCCTCCTGTACTCCAATTTCTCTTGTGGTATTGTAACCCGCTGGCATTTCAATGCACACACACAGACACACACACACCCCAGCTTCTTTCGACCGTGCATCCTGCTTAACTGTTTGCACTCAGCTACGACTGGCTTGTTCTGCATTGCCGAGTGCTCGGCATGGAACGAGTGCCACGAAAACTAATCTCGTCTTTGCTGGATGGAAGTTGAGTTACTGCGAGATACCGAGATTCCCTTGGGACGCGAGTCACTCATAGTAAAGGTGGTTTTGTGATCAACCTCGAGATTAGACACGGTCCGCGAAGACAATGCTAATTGGGTCACGTACTTCAATCTTAGAGGATTGGCAGTGGTAGTTCTAAAGCTTTTATTATTCAGTGTGCCAGTATTTCTAAAAGTTGGTAGATCTTTCCATAGTTGAAAGCATTGAGAATCACTATACGGTTACGTGAGAATCAAAGTTTTCCTAACGAGAGTTTATCAAGCGGGAGAAGAAATGTACATATGTTATGTACGCGCGAGTTATCCCCTGAAATCTTAAATGTATGATTGGCGGGAGTATGCTTTGGCAAGTGCATCGCCGCCACGTGTTTTCCGCGCGCTGTCGCTCCTTGGTTTGCTGAGCGAACGTAGATCAACGGTGGCATGGGAAAAGCGGCGGCTGGAGGACGAGTGCGCGTGCGACCCCGGTGGAAAGGCATCCCGAATTGTTGACATTGGATTATAACTTTCGAGTAACGAGGGTAACTCGATCCCGTGTTCACTGCGGTACCCGTCCTCTGGCTGCACGGACTTCTCTTCCTGCTGACAGGATACTCCACTCTCCTTTCGAGCATCCACACCGGCTATCATGCATGATTTATCACCCACCCGCCCTAGCGATCCGTCCGTGAATCCGCTGCTGTTTCTACACTCACGAGCCAGTGATTAAGATGCTAGACAAAATATGGTGGATCATAGTTGCTCCTTAACCTTGCTCATATTAGCTAGTTATGTATGTCCTTAACGATCTGAAATAGTATGAAAATAAAGGAGCAAAAGTATAAGATTTTTCTTTTCAGTAAGTTTTAATATAATGTTTCTTTACCTTGAATATTTTATATTTAATGGCAGGAGTTATGAATGGCACATGCTATCAACTGAATGTCTGTCCTCATTGCTATCGAGGTTTTGCAGAAATTTACCCAGGGACTTTTCAGGTTGACAATTATAAAGAAATGGTCCCGGTCCTTCACTTGACAAAGCCTTGATTAGGACAGGATATCACAGTGGAGGAAAGAAACGACTCGGCCATAACTCCTGTTTTTCTTGCTCCAAGCCGAGAAGCCGCGCGTTTTTCCCCAACGCGGTGAGCGTCGCCTGCGGAATGCTATTTACCCGGGATTCGCGTTCCTTCCTCTTCCTCGATTTTTGACTTTGAAATTATGTGGACCGAGGCAAGCATACCGCGCGAGATGTTACACCCGCCTGCTTTTTCTCCCTCTCTGTGAATTTCTTTCTTTCCTTCGCGCGCTGCCACGACGGTTCCAGCGGGCGTCGTATTTCATTTCATACGAATGCCGACCTACTTTTTTCGTATTGATACCGACACGAGAAAAGCCTGGAGTTCGATTTTTAATAAGTACGGAAAAACTCGATAAGGAATACATGCACTTCGGACGTGCGGCATCTACGACAGGCTGCGCGTTTAATGAGAGATGTTATCGCCTTTTGAAATGGCGGGTAAGAATCATATTAAAATGCGGAAGATCCCCTGGCCGAACTTCATCTCAACTTCGAAAGTTCCGTTGGCTGCGCGCCAGAAAGAGATATCGGGCAGCAGGGCCTTCTGGGAAGACGTAGAAACGCGACCAAGTTCGTGCCGAGTATTCTTTGACGGTATCCCCTGAGTCCAATACCACTGTTTTTAAAAAAAACACGAAGCTAGTCCAAACTCGAATTCTGTTAATTGTAATTCTACCATAACCTATAAAAGCTGAGAAATCTTTAGATATCGCAATTTCGGGGAAATGTGGGATAATTAGGTTTTATAGGGTATAACAGTATGGCTATATAATATATATATATATAACCTATAAACGCTGAGAAATCTTTAGATATCGCAGTTTCGGGAAAATATGGGATAATTAGGTTTTATAGGGTATAAAAGTATGGCTTACCTGATGCCGCCTCTGGTTGTGTCATAATTGAGGATCCGATTTCCATGGAGCCACTGGACGACACTGTATTGCACCTGCATAGCGATATGACGCACCACGCACAGTAGTTCTATGGTGCTGTCGGCCTCGTAGTACTTGTCACGCAGCGGCTCACCCAGGGCGTCCACTATTTGGACGGACGGTGCTGAAATCCGATTAGACAAATCAGCCAGTCGACAATCTCTCTGTGTACACACGCCTTCGCTGACACGCTCTTAACTAGCTTGCCCAAGCTAGCTTTCCACAGAACGAACGAATGCATTTCTTACTGCTCCGTGCAAACGCTGCGTCCATTGTTCAGGAATATAAACGAACCAACTCAATCCAACCGATGTTTGATTCAATTCGAGCGTTCACAATAATTTCATGTGAATGACAGTGCTGTTTTGATTTATCAACCACATTATAATTGAAATGGGGAATTAGTGCACTCAGCTGCTTATAATAATTGCATAAACTAAAAAGCATGATTGCAAAGATAAAATAAATTTGGCACGGTAGAAATATTTGTTCATTCTCCCATTTGCCCTACTTCGCCATTTTCTTTCGACTTTGAAACGAAAAAGTATAGCCATACGAATAGAATAGTGCGATGTGTAAACTAGCGCTGTAACATTACACGCTCCGATATTCAGCGCGCATACGCGATACGCATGCCTGTATATAGATGTGATTTTCCGAGCATCCCGACATCCACCACAGCCGGTGCGGCGTCGGGACGCCAGGCAAACAATATTATTTGTCTAATGCCGAGTTCGTCCGCATGATAAATAAGAGAGAGTAATCCTCCGTTGCATCGCATTACTCCGACTGTTATTGCAAAACAAAACACCCTCTCAAGCTCTACGCTCGCGCGAGCGGAAAATCGAAACTTCCTCTCCCTTTTTTTCTCCCTCTTTTCTACAAGCCGCCAGTTTTCCGCCTGCGGCTCTGCTCTCGTCTATGTATGCGTGTGGGGCTGTATCGGTGTGCCCGGGATAAAGTCCAGCCTGGAAATGGGCCAGAAGACGCCGTTGCAGCGGTCGTTAGGTGCATTTTGCGCGTGGACAGCGGCGCATTGTCAATATTTATTGGCCCGACGAAATATCGGGCTGCCGAGCCTTGTGTAATCCTGGTGGCGTGGTCTGCCATCCGGTGCTCGCATCGCCACTTACAACGCTTGGATTGCCCGCACAGCTACGGCACCGAAAAGTTTATGACTCATTACCTCCCTTCAAATCACCAGAGAATATCTCTTCTATCTCTTGCTTAATTGGCAAGTACGCATCTTGTTCGACTGACAGCTGATCTTCTCGCTGCAAAATACCTGTCCCGACACTTTCAACTTTTTCAAGTAAAATGTTGAAAAAGAGTTCAAAATGTCGTATTTCTTTCTTGCACATCAATTTTTTTTATCAAACATTTATTATATACATATTTACGTACACATCGCAAGCTATATATCCTGATTCTAATCAGCGATATGTTCGGCTAAAAATTAAATTAAAATAATCCCTTT
Source organism: Ectemnius cavifrons (assembly GCA_964023945.1). NCBI lineage: Eukaryota > Metazoa > Arthropoda > Insecta > Hymenoptera > Crabronidae > Ectemnius > Ectemnius cavifrons. Next base: position 15,930,686 of record OZ030375.1, on the reverse strand, counting down.
CCGTAGTGATTCGTTTTAGATAAAAAATGGTGCAAATATCGTAACGAAATTTACAGAATATATAGCTTACAATGTGTCCTTAAATACGTATATAATAAGTTTTTGGGAAAAAAAAATCATTTGTAAGAAAACAAATACATTTTGAACGATTGTTCAACATTTTACTTGTATGTGGTACCTTAAGCAAACAACAAAGTCCACAAAGTCGTAATAAACTATCATGAAATCATACTAGAAAGATTAGATGTTTCAGAGCAAGATATTACTGCTTTCGACAAAGAAAGAGTTAAAGCAGAACAAAAGCTTACGTTCGACCAATAAAGTTTCGAACCTTGTGCTCGTTGGTGGATCGGAGAGACACAATGTTTCCCATTGAACTTTATGGGTGCGATTCGTCCAATTTTGACGAAAGTGCCTTGCGGCTGGAACGCTCCATTCTCGCGATTACCATTGTCGAATGAAACAGTGGTGCAACCGAATGGCTCTAGCCTGCTTTTCACTCTATGACGAGTAATAAACAGGAGCCGATCCAACACTGATATAGCATCTATATACGTGATAGCCAACAATCGATTCGACAGCTGTTCCTTACGGCTCTGCCACGTCTGGACAGGGTCCAGCGTGTTCGGCCAAGTCTTAAAAGCTTCTCATCTTGCGGTTAAAGCCTGACGTTTACGAGACAATTCGGAGGAACTGCCACTTCAATTCTCAAGTATAGCGCGAAATAAAGCTAACAATGCCAGCACTCATTTTGACTCAGCAGCACAAATATCCGGTGCTCTAAGGAAAAGCATTCTAACTCGAGCAAGAAGTGGCAGCCCTTTCTCTTGTGCAATGTTTGCCCAGGCGATCGTGTGTAATGGAGTTTCATTGAAACTGCTTAATATCATCTCACCCGGAGCGATCTTGATGGTGAGGAGCGTTCCGGCCCTACGTCAAGCGGAAAGGAATCACGGGGAAGAAGCATTTGGTAGATAGATCAGTGGTGGAGCGAGCTAGTGGGCGAGGTGGTGGCTCATGAATAGTGAAGCTCGCTCGAGAACAGCTTTTCAGGGCAACGAGAAACGATACCCAGCAATGCTATAGCACCCTTCTCTCATTCTCTTTCTCACTCTGTTATTCCGTGGTGTTAAAGTGAGCCGACTACCCGTTTGCTCGAGCTTCTGACCGATTAATTCTTCAGGCAGGTTTGTGGCAATCCTCGGAGAATCCGCGGCCAGACAGCCGGAGGAAGGAGAGAGGAAGGGAAAGTTGGAAGAAAAAGACAGCCGATGGGTTTACGAGGGGCTATCTATGAGAAGCTACCGAGAGCTCCAACGGAATAACGGGCTCCGGGCGGCGCTGTTAATGGAAAAACATTCGAGGATTTTCTACGGCACTGGCTGTACCCAACATCCTTGCAGATCCTTCTGACGCCCGCGTCCTTCCGCTCTGTTTTATAGGGCGCTCTTTCTTCTTCGGACTTCCTCTACCTTTGTGCCAGGATCGTTCTCGTCCGTCGCTTTGTATGCAGTATCGAATACGCTAGTAGATTCTGCCAACTGAATTAATGCACCAGCTGCCTTTACCAAATAAATGCGACGCGGTTTTGGTATGACGTATTCCAAAAGTTCAGAGGGCGCTCGACAATATTTTAAAGGGAAACATCGAAATCCCTCATGCGGGAATCGGGTTATTGTTCCTTCAAGCGATTATAGTATGGTTGAGATAGTACAGTGTCGATACAATCCTGGAATTCTTTCGAGAATGAAGATCTCGCACGGCATGTCTGACTTTTACGGAGCACGCAAGACCTGATATACGAGGTCGGGTGCTATAGGCGACAAGTGGAGGCTGAGGAGGAATGCCGTTGCATACCGAGCTGCCGACGACTTTATCTCTACAGGGTTGAAGCTTCCATGGTGGAAGTAGGATTAAGTACACTGATCCTTTGCTCAACGCCTGCCAGTCTAAGCGTCCGTCCGACCTTTCGGAGTCTCCATCCCTTATTTCGCAAATGTCACGACACCCGCTTCCGCCAACCAGTAGTTATTCCGTCGAGATTATTCACTCACCCGGTGCCTCTTCGATTCCGTTTGACTAGCTAAACGCATCGACGTTTCGTCCATTTGTATCTGAACATATCAATCTTCATCCTCGCTCGGTTCACTGTATCCAGATTCATTTGAACTCCAATTCGACCGAATGAATTCCTCAAATTTTCGACAGACCTTCACCGGAGAGGGAGTTGAAAATTATTTGCTCGTTTAATTCTCGATTTAACTCGCGAGTGATGTTAGGCCGTAGCGGGGATAGGCAGACTGTGAGGGTAAATCAGTGGATGAGTGTGAGTTTGAACTCGAAATTCTTTCGGGTAGAATTAAAGCGGGCGAGTACCTGCTGCGCCACACCTCGATCAAGTACTTACGAGTGTTCAAAGCATCCAGTGAGTGCGGCAGAGCTCCACTGGTTTATAAGTTTCATGAGATGCGCGGCTTTCTCGCTATACACACAAACACACAAACACACACATACTATCTCTCTACACCGTTAACGTACCTTGCTGCTCCCTCGCACTTAATTAGATAAGTACCGCATGCCTGGCTCGTTCAAACTTTAATGGATAAGTAAACAAGTACACCGATGCATACCTGTGCCAACGAATTTCTACCAACTGCACGATCCCGACTTTAATTCAGGCCGAGCTCGAAGCAACAGGAAACACGCCCGTTGTACAACGAGAACAATGGCGCTAACGTTCGTTACGTCAATTAGCAATTTAACGAGAGAAAAATTAGCCTCTACCAATCGCTCACGTTCACCTCGTGCAATTTGGGGGATGGCGAAGTGAATTATCGATGCGGCCCGGCAAAAAGCTTAATAATCGGTTGATCAATGAGCAGCGAGAGAGAAAGAGGGATAGGAGGGAAGAGACAGAGAGGAATACCTCTTCTACATGGACACATGTCCATGTATATTTGCTATCGATATGCCGACTAATCGAATATTGTCTGCTCGTGCAAACGGAATCTCGTAATTAAAATTTGATTGCCCGTCATGATAAAAGCTCGCACGCTTTCTCGCTTACGATCGAATACATTTCCCTCCCCATTAATACGCACGTGTACGAAGAACCATCTTTCAAGTACTGTGCAATCTTTCGTTTCTATTGTGTGGATTTCGTAGATCTAGTTCAGCCGCCTGTCACTTATTGGGAAATTAATTTATAACTATGCGCTCTTCCTATGTGCTGTGTTCTATCAAATGAGAAGGGTATGCGAAAGGAAGGAGGAGAGAGAAAGAGAGATAGGCAAAAAGATCGAGCGTGGGAGCGAGGAATAGTTGATTGTTTTCACCGCAGATAGGTACTGGTGAGTTGTTTCGGGGAGCCTTTCTCTAACCAGAAATTGGAGAGAAGTTTTAATTAACGAGGCAATCGACCAATAGCAATAGCAGGATTCTTCGGCATTGCAGCCACATTTGACAAATTGCTTGGAAGGCAGCCGTGCAATCTGGAATAGACGTTTTGTCGATAATACCGTTAAACTTATTAAAAGAGTGTGCTGTTCATTTAACTCTTCCCCTAGCAAAACTATTCTTCGCGTCATCAACCCTGCAACCAGATTCATAGAATTACAATTTTATATCTCATTTGTGACTAATATCGCAATTAGTAGGATTGGTATCCAAATCAGGCTGCCCAATGTTTCGAGGCAATTTGTAAAGAAACATAAGCGAATCTTAAAGTCGCCTTTGTTATGGAATTAATGGAGTTCACTCTTTGATAGCGATGAGGTCAAAAAAGATATACAATTCAAATGCAATCTTAATTGTAATTGTAATTGTGAATGGGTGTAATTCTGTTGCGTAGAGTTTGTACAAAGTTATTGATAAATATTAATGAGACGTCTTTCTAGTCAAAGAGTATATTTCATTCCTTGCAGTTTTGGGGTTGCATCGATATTTGTCCGGCTTTACTTTCTTCTTCGTGATAAGGTTGCGTAAGCCTGATGGTGGAGATCCAAGACACTCAATTCCTCGGTGAAGCTCTTGTGGACTGACATGCCTAGATGGAAAGAGCTTTCGAGAAATTATCATGAATAATAATCAGGCTGCCTTGCATATCATAATCAAGAGGATGCTTCCTTCCTCTCGTATCAGCTTGCCTTCGGAAACCTGAGGATGTTGTGCTAGAAGCTCAGAAGGAGCTTTGGAAAAGTATCTTATGAATAATATGACAATCTGAAATAATAACCTCTCTGAAATTATCTATGTTTATACTGATATAATATCACTGGAATTTCCTCTCGTTCCTTTTTTGAAATCCGATTCAAGTGCTGCCTGGTTTTTGCAGGCATAGCTTATTATTTCATTGTTTGGCTGCCTGGTCGTTGGCTTATAAAATCATAAACCAATGATAGATAGCTTGGAATAATCGGGGGACTGGCGGATTCCCGGCAACCGTAGAAATATTCAGGGGCCTATCATGATGGTTGAAAGAAACCAACGTTTATGGAGGTTAGGATCAAATAACAGGGAGAGGACATTAAAGGAAGCAATTCCTTGAGTCGCTTATGGGATACTTTAGCTTCGATCTTCCTTGCCATTCCCCATTCTTTCTACATCGTTTCTTTATCTATGACTTTCTCTACACAAATGTATACTCCTTTAACGTACAGTCGTCGTTCTCTTAACCTATCGCAAGATGGATGCCTGTCTATGTTTCCTCTAACTCCTATGCTAATACCCGAAACCGAATTAATTTCAACTCCGACCTTTCTAGAATTACCTGACTTTTAAACAGATTCACTTAATTTTTCCAGCACGCGTGAAATCGCACGGGTAGATAATTTTTCTGTATAAAATAAACGGATCTGATTTCGCCAGTCGGAGAGGATTATACCATCCCATACATCATTCAGACTTCGCCCTTTGATATAATGCCGACATGACTAAAGACGAATTAAAAGGATTAACCTAAATTGCATTCCGCTGAGTGGTCGGTTGTTGGAATCTGTGACGTGAGCTTGTGTCGCTGAACATTAATGAAAATATTAATGGCAGTGTGTGGATTTCATGCATTGTAATTGAATACAAAGTTGGGTTTATCAAACAATTTTGCAGCAATGTAATTGAGCCTTTTTATAAGGCACCGTTGGCCAGCACAAATGGTGCGCTCCGAAATACCGCCAAAAAGAAATGCTGACGTGTGAGTGCGCAGGTAGGTGGATATATGCGAGTGGAAATCGCAGAAAGGCGAAATATGTTAGCCTGATATGCTAGCCGACGTATGCATATCGCAATGACGATTGCGATGTACATCAAAGGGTGGGAGAACAGCAAAAAGCACTAGTCTTTTCACGTGGATTCCCATATCCTCTTGTTGTTAATACATCTCATGTGGTGTTTTATTGGGAAATGAGTTGGAGGACAGTGGGCCTTTGACGGGCTCTGCAAACTTCGAGTGAAATTCTATACTGAAAAAATTCTATACTATCCTGTTGATTCATAGGATGTAACACTATTTTTTCTTGTTTTTGTTACACGCACTACATTGATGGAGTTCGTAGTAGACGATAAAGCTTCCTTTCGAATAGAATGGAATAAAAACAGTTCACATTCCATTTGAGTTTCATGCACGAGTGAATATGCTCATAAAATCTCTATGGTACTGTTCTTACTAAATCGGTGGAAAAAGTATATCGCGCGAAGGTACTGTAAAACCAACCAGTGATAGAGAAAAGGTAATTCAGTTACAATGCTGTTGAAGAGCAAGACTTGCAAGCAGAAGAATAAAAGTGAAGGGCATTATCGCTTAATATCTGACAGAGATCCGTGAGATAAGGTTTGATGTGTCCCGACAATCGATTCGAGTGTCTTTTATGTACTGCGTTCACCTAACGCGCCATCGACGTCAATCTCGGCAATCATCCGGCTTTGATTTACGCGGAAATGGAATTTTAAGGTGAACGGAAATTGCCTTTAGCAGTGCGCATCGCGGTGACGTGAAGCGTCCGGAGAACGTCAGAGTGTCGCGAGGCGTCCTTTATCAAGGCGCGCGTCGTTCGTGTGGCGAGGAAGAGAATCGTCTCTTCTGCCAACCCTCTGCTTTGATGCCTGTGTACTTCCTCCGAGCGAACGCGCGTCAGGAGAAAATGTCGATCGCGCGGAATAAACTCCTTGGCTTTTTCTACGCACACGTTTCTTCTCATCCTCTTTCACATTTCTCAATGTGCATCTCCTCTCGCGTCGACGAGAGATTGCGCTATTGCAGCTTGTCGTTTCTAGCGTGCTGCGACTGCTCGTCGTGGGGAATAAAGTCGATTCCTTCGATTGCCCTGACAATAGCTAACCCACTCCTTCTACTTTACATACCCTCCACGGTTTCAACAATTTCAACCTCTTTCTCTGAGGTCAGTGATTTACACGTGTGCACACTCTTTATCGAGTGTTATTCCAGGAATTTTTACAGGTTAGAATTCGAGCAAAATGAAACTGCCAGCGGCAAACTTAAGGAAGCTTATAGTGAATAAAGAGAGAACAAAGGAGATTAGCTTCATTTCCATGTGTATCTAGAATAAGACATTTGGATTCGAAAGGGCTTCGCTTGTCGTGAGAAAAAATTACTTTATGCTCTGCATTCTGTCATTCTTTTCTTCAACTTTTCATTATGTCAGATTGTATGTAACAAACGTGTAGAGACATAAATACCCAGTGTCATTCTCACTCTCCCTTTTGATCTCTCTATAATTGAGTTTGAATTTACTGAGTATGAACTACAATGTATGTACTATATTACATATACATATACACATAGTACATTAAATAATTACACAAAACATTATATAATACAAAGAACATATAGTACATAAGTATGTGCAAGTATACTTAATATAACAGAGTTTGCTTACCGTTGATGTGAAGGTTCACGTGTATGAACTTGGGCGGATGAGTGCTAATCTGACACTCGTATTGGCCCTCATCGCTGGCATTCACAGGTTTGATCTGTAAGCGCCAATTGTCCGGGTACTGAAACTCCACGGTATATCTCGGATCCCCGATGTATGTGTGTTGACCGACAGTCACCAGGTCCATCTTCTCGCCGTTATCTTGACGCCTTACCCAGCTCACCTGCGTACAGAACCAATTTCGTTCTCTTTACATTCAGGACTGGAGTTAACCTAACAAATTTTCTACCAAACATGAATATCATGAGTCAGACTCGTGGAATGAAGATTGGGTATTGTTGCATTGTTTCTTTGGATATTTTGGGGATTGAACCTGTTCTTGAGCATCACTCTGGCCTGTTTTCTCGGATTTCGTCGAACTAAATAGTACGGTAAGAGGTTAGAAATAATCAGTGGTTAAATTTTAATGTGTAATTCCACTAAAATAGTGTAGCAGATTTATATCTTTTGCTACTGTTTTGCACAATGCGTGCTTGTTGGGTGAACGAACCTTCCGAGTTCACCCAATATTCCCCTCACAACCTGTTCGTCAGATAACGGTCGTCGACGAGACAGGAAAGGGACGACGGAACGATCCGAACTGCTTCTCGGTAGTGTTCAGACCGCGTGCAAGCTTGCAAGATTTGTAAGGGTTTCCCTTACATTTCCCACAAGCCCAGCTATGCTCCACCACCAAAACCCCTACCTAACCTAGCAACTGTGTCCTCGTGTTGAAGTTGAGACAATACCACCGAATAAAACAGAGTCTTTTTCTCAATCGGTAAATATTTAGTCACCTTTCCCTATCTCCTATCTCCGCATTGTCTACAATAGGTACTGCATTTGATTCCCCATTGAATAAAGATCTTAAAAAATAATAGGATTAAGTTGCCTACAATTCCGTGACGATCAAATCCCGAAGCCCAGTCGGACGGGTGAGCTTTCAATATCAATCACGTAGTAGGCGTATGCATACATCCGGCAAGGAGACAGAGCGAAGCCACATGTAAGCTCAGTGTAGTTGCTTCTTAACCGAATGTATGATGTTTGATTGGGGGATTGCGAGTGACTTGCGGAGTCGGGCACGTGTGTGTATTCAGTTGACGCAGACAGTGTGGAGCTGTGGAGTAGGCGGATAGCCCGGAAGAGGAGACGCAAGGAGACCCACTCCACTACTTTCGGTAAGCGGATTGATTCACCTTGGAGTCGCAGACACCGTCGATGGAGATCGACCGGGAGTTCAACAGCAGTAGACAGGATTGCTTTCCGGAATCAATCCGCGTCTCTCGTGTGTACTTACGCTTTAAGAGGAGATCGAGAAGGATAGCGCGAGTGTTCCAGGAAAAGAAAGGAAAGCGGCAAAGGATCTCTAGGATTCGAGCTGGAAAATGTATAATCCAATCGGGTAACGCGTTGATTTTATGTCGCAATTCGGTCCAACCTGACGTGGCCTTGAGTCTACCAGTCACTGTGCGTCCAGTTTACTCGGATTGGGTTTACTGGAATTGGATGGTGTTGCCACCTTGTAACCCGATTAAGGTGCTACGCTTCGGTCATCTGCGGTACAGTAGGAGTTACTGTGTTACTGGTTAAATTGGCTCAAAATATGAGTCTAGGGAAACCCTTCCTGTTTGCTCATATGAAATGATGGAAATAGAGCGACAGCTACTTGTTGATAGTTTTAATTTTTACACATCGAGTGATATTTCATCGAAAACATTATTGAACTGTCAAATAATTGTTTCTGTCATAGAAGTCATTCAAATCAAAATCATGTGTGTGTCTTACTAGTGCGTTAGTAGCGTTAGACATACAAATGTTTGTAGGTTGTATCATTCGATAGATATCGCGAGCAGGTCCATCTTATCAGTCAAATTTTTTCTATTATTCTGAACACTATACAATAGACGAGCAATTTGTTCGAAAGTTGACAGAGAATTTAAACCGGGATCAATAAGATTGGTCAATAAGAGTTCAACTGGAAAGTTCGAATGCTGAAACTTCTACGAACAATTATAATCAGAATGTTGTAAAAGTGAGGTCAAACTAAATTAAATAGTTCGCGATAATCAAATTATACTTAAGGCTTTTCGTTTCTACTTCCATGGGCACTGGTGAATTAGTGCGTTATAAGGGCACCGGGAATAATTTTTGGAAGCCGACTACCCTGTAAAGTGTTCTTCTGACAAGAGGGGGAGGGAAAGCGAGAGAGAGAGAGAGAAATAGGGACTGGGTGATGCAGCGCTTTTTACGGGTGCGCATTATTATAATACATTCGGGTTTAATTCGCGCGTGAATAAATGCGCTGTAAATAGCGGCAGGTATAAGCGCGCTGGAGCGAGCTGAGCTCGCGCGTATCATCTTTCAGCTTGGCCTCGTATATTTTGGAGATAATCGCAGCAGTGTAATCGCGTTAGTCGACATCGTTGTTAACAGTAATAGCAAACAGCGTGAATATTAATAGCCTAATATTATCCCGAGGCGCTTAGGGGTCAACGTGTTTTCCCAGTGGATGAGAAGCACTAGATTCTTAAAAACGGGAGGTCCTTAAATATTCCTTAATGTTGCAACTTCCAAAATAGTTGGACATACAAACTTAAAAGTTAATCTAAATTTCATAAATGAAATTATGGTTTAGAATTGGGAAAATAAATCCCAGCATTTCCCAGCGATGGTCGAAGATGCGCGATACTAAGGAGTTAAAATTCAGGGAATATAATTCTGAGGGTAAAATGAAGGCAAGCTCTCAAATAAATGAGACTCATTTCGACAGGATGATTAAGGATACGCAATCCTAAAGTCCTAAAAATAGATTTGCAAAATCGTGTTGGACATTCAACTTATCCGTAAAGTTTCGCACGTCCCTCTTCTTAAGGCACGGGTTCTTGAATGGTCTTTAGAAAGGGGATAATTACTTTGGCGGAGTTACAACTTCGTTAAACTAAATTCGCGCAGACCAAGACAATTGTAATGTATCGCGTTCCACGCGAACTCGAGAATTCCATTGATACGATTTCACCGGTTAGCTTTGGGATGGTGACGACGGCGGTTACTAAAGTTCCAGGCCGAAGTTAACCGGGCGCTTGTTCTGTTTTTATTCTGTAACTTTTTCCACCGCGAGACACTTAAGGGGAACGCTGGAGGTGCACAGGAACTCATTGTGTCACTAAATCGAGCCCGAAAGCGCCTTGACCGGGATACGCTTCGAGTATTCACGCTCGAGATCTCTTCTTTTCCCTTTTGCAGGGCTCGCGTAAAAGGGTGGGAGTTTCGGAAGACCAATAGTATGCCAGCTCACGTGTCCACCTAGCAGAAGAGGAAAAAAGTAGCAAGAACACGAGGTGGAAATTGCGATTTTAGCTACTTTCTTTTGAAACGAGATGAGAGTGAAGGTTGACTGAAAAGAACACATTAACACATGTGACATAGTCTCCATGATGCATCGTCATTTTAGTCTATATTTTTCCTCCGTCTCCTCAAATTAAACAAGCGATAAACAATTATCTATATTGGCGAGCGGATAGACTTTTCAATAATGCAAGATTCATTTTTGCGGTTTAATTACTGGCTTCTATTTATTTAGAGATCGAAAATGTTGACGTGTCATTACGGTATAATAAAATGCATGTACAAGCATGAAAGTGGGAGAGTTATTAAATGGCGGGATGGGATGGAGCGGGTCAAGAATCCACTCGATTACAATCGTTAATGAGCCTCCAGTACGGAATCCCGAGGTAATTACATTGCTTGACGGGAAATTCGTTTAAGAGCGTTCAAATGAGATAATCCCGGATGAATGTTGTATTACAGAATAGCTGGAATAATCAGCTGCCCTATTAAATCACTTCCAGGAACAAGCGTACTTTCCTGCACTTGGCGCTCTTTTCCAGTGAGGCCCTTCAAATGCGTGAAGCTTTTCCTTCGCGGAAGAAGGTACTGCTTCAAAGAAATTAATTAAAATGGGAGCCACGCCGCCCATCTCCCGTTCTGTACTACTGTTCACTTCGAGATTAGTCGCAAGTTATCACTCTGTTAATTTCTCACGGGGACTTAACTCCTCGTAACGAGCGCCGTCGCCCTGCTTCCTGGATCCTGCACTTGCAACAGCTCGATTAAATGTAATGCCATCGCAGATCCTTTCTACTTCGCAAACTTCGCTCAATCCCGAGATATTTTTCATTCCGTATCTCTTAATTAAGTTGAGTGCTCAATTTTCGCGCGACAACTCGTGACAAATTTATGGGACTAAAATTTATGTTCAAACTAACTGAGCGTTGACTTGAAATAAGTAGTTCAAATTTATAAAAGTGACTGTTGTATATTCGAATCACTTAGTAAACATCTTTCGTCCAAAAGTGAGCAAGGATTTGCAATTTTAAACTTGAATTACTAACATAATCGTAACATCGAAGTTTAAATATTAGTTTAGATTGTTTTAGCACACATTGCAGTTAGTAGATTTCCAATTAGCAGGAAGAAACAATATACTTACAGTTTTATCTTGGAGTAAGGATATCCGGCAATCAAGAAGGGCACTACCACCAGCTTGAACAGTCATGTTCTTGCTCTCACCCTCAAAATGTGGGCCCCAGCGATGATCGTGATGGTGTTGGTGCTTGTTCAAGGTACTGTGAGCATCGAAGATGTAATTGAGCATCGGCGCATCCGTCGGTACCGATCGCTTGGCTGCCGTGGTCGCTTTCCTTGACACTGGATCGGTTGTCAATGCTAGATCTGTAACATGAAATCCCACATAATCCGTCAACTGTTCTCCATACAATGAATTATTACATAATTCACCATCATCTCTAATCTCCTTGTCATATTTCCCATGAATTCAAACCATTGAAATACCATGGCAAGGAAAACAGAAACATAGAGACGTTATTCGATAGGATTCCTCTATTGGAATTGACATGGGAGTTGTACATTATGCTTATGATAACGTAACTACAATAATACTGCGAATCTCGAATGTCTTAATAGTCTCATGCTTTGCTGAGATAGCAATAGAAACACCGAAACCACAATGGAGTATCCGTGAATTCTCTCTCTCCGGTTGGTTTATTTCGTTCTGTGAAACGTGTAAACGAAGAACCACGAACTATAGAAAGCACGCAGGCTAAAAACAGATGACAATGTTCCATAGGAGAAAGGAATCTCATCCCGAAGAAACGGTCATTCTCCTTTTATTCGTTCAGCCAGCTTTTCTTTTTACTTTCTACAGGGAGAAACGTGACCGAAGCAAGTAAGGTCAGAAAGAAAAGTCACGTGTTCGAGTTTTGGGGGAATCTCGAAGTTTGACGGTAACTCTCGCAGACACCAGCATCGGAAGGTTTCCTGTGATGTTCTGGTGCAGGACCTTTTCAAGAGAACTGGTATTCCAGGAGGATCGCTTGTACGTACTCGTACCTAGCAGACATCGATTGATTTCGTCAGGTGTATACTTTCCAATCTCGAATTCCATCTAGTTTCGAATTTGATCGCATGCGGGAAAGCATCAATGAGAATGAGCTGCATTAAAACTTGAAACTGAAATTACCATCACAAATGTATTGCACAATTGACATTGATTGCCGTTCAAAATCATATTAACGGAACATTGATTTGACAGGATAATTTCGATATATTGATAGAAGTGATGTGTTCGCTGGTACCATTCAGTGATTACTGTCAATAGGGATGAGTGATTCTTTAAGTAGTCAATAGATCGTCTAAAATAACTGATAAGATATCGCATTCGGTGGTGTTCAACATCGGGTGTTCTCTTTAGCATTTGTTTAAGGAGGAAGTCTGTAGCGGTTACGATATCCATTATAGCCTTCATTATTTCCCACGTCAAGTGAAGGAAGCCGTAATACCTTGTACCAGTAGCGCCATCAACAGCTATTTCCTGCCCGTCACCGTCTACACTCGTGAAAGGCGAGAATTTCCCCGGTTATGCTGCTTCATCGCCGTTTCGGATCGGAAAGCAATAAATACAGAAACGGACACTTATCCTTGTGTGTTTACGTGTACAAATTCGTACACCATAAGCGTTCTCTCTTAGACCTTCTGATTTGATCCAAGATAAGCTTCCGGACGAATTATCGATTAGATTCGATTGGATTTTTACGTGGATATCGTCCATTGGATTCTTGATCGATATTCCTTTTTGAAAGCAGTGAATAAGAATAGGTGTCTTCCAATGTCAGAGTCCTCTACGACTCCCAACGAATTGTCTCTCTCGGTAATAAAAAAAACGCGCCTCCCCGCTGGGAACATTGCTGAGGGGATGAAAGCGGGGGCCACAATGAAAATTTCAGGATTATCTTGAAACGGGGTCGCCCCTGTACAACGTTGGACGGAAATACGTGATCTCGTTTGCCTTTTTCTGCCCTACTTAGGCGGATTTATTCGCCTGGCGCTGCTTATCTTGACGCCACGATTTCCTGTCTCGATTGACGGGGGGATTTTGCTTCCAATTGCTCGACACTCCGAATGCATCAGATATATATACATGCGGCGAGTTCCACCGGATGCAAGGAACAAGAAGTAGTATGCGTAAACGATTAGATTAAGTCTGTGAAATAATGATTCGCACGATCTTATTATTCGTCAAGGGACTTCCCTCATCATTTTCTTTACTCTGTCATTGAGTTTTAGTTTCTTTATTTTATACTTCAATTCCTACGTAGCTTCGCTTTGGCACCTGGCATTTACGTGTGATGCTTGAGCTGCTCAGTCTGCCTTCGCTTTGGCATTGATGTGGAAATTCCCTTCGAAGCTTGAGGTAGGAAAAACTGATCGGGGATTCCGGGTTAGCACTGCCGAAAGCGTGTTCCGGTTACCCAAGAAGTTAGCGGTCGTGGTGTCCGCCTCCGTTGCGGTTATATGAAAATCGTTATGGCTCGTATTGACATTGGTATACTTGTTCGATGATTCGTATCATCTAAACTGGCGTCGACTTCGGTTCGTTCCATTACACGATAGAAACATTGATCCATTTTCAAAAGTTACTCTTACGATTATGATAACTGCCAAGTATCTAATGAAAACGATTTTGCCAAGAATATGGCAACAGACAAATATTTAACAAGAATAGAATGGGAATGAGGTGTCTCGTTTGCTGTCCTCATAACGCGAGTTATTTTGCTCTATTTCCATGTGTAACGCCCTCTTTAACTTTCATTTCACACGTGACATAATCTGCCAGTCGACGCGTGTACTTTCGTATACATTCAAAAATTAACCGAGACACGACTACTCTGATACATGAGATTTCGGATTATAACGAGAAAAGTATATATGCGATCCTTCAGCTCTACAACACTACCAAGTGACTGAGAGTGATAGGTGTATTTGGAGTTGCGCGCATCTATACAAAATCGACGCCAATCTCATCGTGCAACCGTGCACCGGAATGATGTGACACAATTTTCAGAAGCGCGCGCGCGCGATCCTCTGGATTTCGTGTATCGAATGATATTGCAAAGAATTCCAACTGGAAATATGGTTTGCCAAGAGTCTCGGCTGTTAACCGTGATCCCTGCGAGTCATTTCTCGATGATCGCAAGAGACGCTGCTCGATAATTCCAGCTGTGGCTTCACCGATGCTAAGAGGATATTGAATATTGATCGGGCACTCGAGCATAAACAAAAGCATTGCTGTAGAATGTAAGGGAAACCTGACGAGACGAAAGTGTATGTACTACGAGAGATGTACTTTGACCCCAAATAAATGGGTACACGGATGCGCCATGTGTATTAATAGGATTCGAGAGGGTCTAACGAAGCATGTTTCCCAATCTCGATTCTCTTGGTGACAAAGCCCTTTTAATCGAGCTTTGTAGGAGGAAGCATACCACGATGGACGACGATCCTCCAAGAGGAAAAAGGAAAGTCATGAATAGTATTCCTACTTACGAGGTCAGAGGCGCGCAATTGTGCTGGTTTCTTCATTCGAGATCCGAGGTGCATCCCCGGAGCTTCAATCGACCCGTTTCGAGTCTCGCAAACACTCGAGCCTTCTGACTTTGCGCTTTTCCTCGCTGAGCATCGCGTGCACTATTTCTACCGCGGAACATCTAGGTGTGCTCGCGTAGAGATCCATGTATGCGCCATGAAAAAGTCATGTTCGTATAGAAGAAGAGAGAAGAAGAAAAGACTGTCGTGGACCAAAGAGGCCCAATCAAGGTCAATGATTTTATTGGGGTTCGGTAAATCCACTTAAAAATCGACCCCGATGCTTCCACGCAAATAGAAGAGCCAAGTGCTTCCGCCCTTTCTTTCAAAGCCGATTACTGAGCCGATGGGAGGTCGAATCTTGAATTTCTCCTTTACCAACGGAGCTACTTGTCAACCGTACTTATAAGCCGCTTTTTTACTCGATCTTCACATTGGTGGAACTCTCGAGTGTCGATTACTCCTTTCATGCACCTTTCAATCGATGCTAGTGCACTACGAAATCCTGGCATTTTGTTTGTTGTAGATGTGGAGAGACGCATAGTGGACATTTCACTTGCCTCGATCATTAAAGCTTACTTCATGATAAACTGAATGACATATCCTAATTCCATAAAGTTGTTAGTTTAGCCTGGGAAATATTCACTGTATACGACACCGTTAAAATGCTAGCCGAACAGAAGTTGATTCATTGGTAACAGTAGCAGCGCTATTGTAATCCTTCCCGAAATGTTCATTATCCCGATATTGGTGAGCGCGCGTTTCTGGCCGGCAAGTTTTATTAGAAGTGGATAGTTATGACAGCCACGGTGGAAAGCGCTGGCTAAATGTTACCAGTGCGACTGCTACGAGAAATTGGCCTGGCGCCTCTGATATATGTACACATACATATATGCATGACCAAGTGAGAGAGAACGCGGTTGTGTCCTGCTTGGATAGAATTATTGCGCGCTGCTGCATAAGTTGTTCTAGCTAGACTGGCGGTGTTGGTCGAGTGTTTCCGCGCGGTTTCATTAAGCGACGCTCTCCGCCACGTGTGGGGACTAATGTTATTGTTTGTTGTTGTAGTACAATGTCATTTTGCGTCTCTTTCGTACCGTTCTCTATACGTTTCGCAAAATATCCACTGCAATTCTGTGCCATTTAATAGTACAGGTTTTACCAACGGCGGAGCATCTAAAAAGGTATATCCAATAGTGATAAGTTATCCATTTTGTTGAATTTGTCCGGCACTTAAGTTTAAGTCAGTAATCCGATGTTTGAGTATAAAATATTATCTTCAATATTTCAGTATAAAATACTTCAAGTATAAAATACCGCTGCATAATCGCGGCTCTCCGGCCTACTTTAAATTGCAAAGCGGAGTAAGATATCACACGTGCAATTTTCCCGCACAGATGGAAAGAGAGAGAGAGAGAGAGAGAGAGAGAGAGGGAGATAGAGAGGACGAGAGAGTATGAATTCTGTGGACCGCCCACCGACACAGCCAGGCAGGCAGATACTCGTTACAGAGCACGTTCTTCCGGCTGTTCACGAGGTGCATTTTAACAATGCATCCAATCATCGGTGCTCGAGATCGTTCGTAATGGATTTTGAAGGTCTACATTCGGATATTTACGCGGTACTAGTATCCAATCGTTCGTTAAATGAACTCGAAGTGCAGCTGAAATTCTATCCGCTTCCCTTCTGCTTTCGGTTGACGACAGAAAAATTCGAGGAATTCGAAGGCAAAAACGGGTTTAAGTTTTTCGACTCTAGCATCTCTAAATCGTTCGATCCGATCAATCGCGATGGATAAGGCAAGAAGTTTCAAATATGTGAGCAGTGATTTTTGAACTTTTTGAAGAACGTTTTCTGATTTCGTGGCGAGGCTGCAAATAGAATTCGAGCCGCACGACTGGCAAGCGCAGTATGCAATACATGCGAATGCTCTGGCTTGGTAAGGGAATGAAAGTCGAAAATGGAGCTGGTTGGAAGCAGCTATATATCTATATATATATATATACATATAGGTTTCGCTCGCATCCAGCAAGCGGCTTGCCACGATTCCTTCTGGAAAACCTGCGACTCCTGCGTGGAGATTCGGTAAATAATTCTGATTCCCGAAGCATAGTCCGAGGATGTCCTCATGATTTATGCATCTACCATCCATTGGCGAGCGGCACACGCGTTACACATCGTTTCACCTAGCAATGGAAGTGCGGATAGCTGCAACCACTTACGTCAGTGGCTCCGTCACTTTGACGTTTCCGACCAAGTTCTTTACTCTCTACCGACTAACCCATCATCGACTAACCCTCAGTCTACTGCTCCACCGAGAACCAACTTTGAATCCCCTTCAAAGTTCAAAGGCCGACGGTACATACTTGTTAATCCGATGACACGCACGTATCACACGATTTTACGATCTTCCATGGTATCTGATAACTTGTACTCTATATAAGACTATTTTTTTAAATGGTATTATATTAAAAGATTGACAAGAGATTCAAGTGAGAAAGTTGTAGTAGTTTCGCTTGAAAAGATATATGTATAAGCCAATTCCACTAACAATTGACGCGTAATTGAGATTGCCAAAGTAACGAAGGCAGTTGGTGAAGTAGAATTAAGCAAGTGTAAGTTAGCGGGAGTGCCGTAGAGAGTTGTCCATTAACAAGTGTAGCCGAAAATCGCCAAGTGCTACATATAGACTTGCAACAAGCTCAAACAACATTAAGCTCTTTGGATCCCCAATTGGGCCTGGTTAAGTTATATCTTTCGAACTTAGTAGTCTCTCAGAATTCGCTTTCGCATTTCCCCTCTTTAAGAATCGGATGTTCCATCGATTTTTGAGATGTACACGGTGAGTCACTTGCCTTTTAATCATCCCTTTCATACTCGAGTTCCAATGATTTCCATTATTGGTACAATTTGATATTATAAATAAATGTCAGTGCGTGGAAAAGACTGGGTAAATACTCCTTTATATTAAAATTACTCAACACCGTATAATTATACCATTTTCAACGGCCTATATCCATCATTGGCGATTCAAAGGCAAGTGACTCACCCTGTACATGCGTATTTATTGGAGAATTTCGAGAATGTGTGACCAATGAAAATCCACCGGAGTTCAGGATTTTGATGGACATAACGTACGAGCAATGACTTCTCCTACTGTCACACGGCAGTTGCTAGGTTTCGATGGACTGATTGATGTCTCCAACTCCCCAATGTTGGATCGTGGTAATTAAATGGTGTGCATTGAGAGAAATCGATTGGGTCTGCCGATACTTGTCGAGGTTATTCGGCTTGCGTTGCTCATCCCTCCATGCACACGCGTTGGTGGATTATTTCTCATCGGGGATTACCAGTATGCGCGGTTGTGGCGAGTGTGGTCAATGCTTTAATCTGCTATTGATGCATGCCAATATCGAATCAAAATGTTCCCTGTTGGTTGCTTATTAAAAAAGAACAGTTGAATATATTCCAAATAACCAACTGGATTACAAAGGAATTCAAAAGAATTTAGTGAAATTATTGACAATTTTTCTTTCTTAATATCCTTGTAACGATTTCAATGATTATTTTCTTCTACCAATGTCTTTGTCGACCGAGAAATGCTTCCGTAATAGTTCAACTATAGTTGGAGAGTTGAAACTCTGTCGATTACACTCTGGAAAAAAATAGTCGTCGAACGAAATACTTCACCGAAAGTGCATTTTTTTTTTGTTGCGATGTGTTCCTGGGTCATCGAAGGGCTTCCTATTTCTATCAATTTGTGCCAGTGTTCACCAGGCTCGACGTAATCGTGATCGACGATCGACGGTCGGCTTTGTACTCTCGGCATGCTCTTGGCGCGAGAAGATCGACGAGCGGGATTTCATGCAAGAGATTCGACGAAAAAAAAAATTCACCAAGCACTGGCAAATACAGCACTTTAATGTTACCAAGAGCCGAGTATGTACTTATTTAAATCAATTATTTGCTTAAGCTGTTTATACTCGACAACGTTGATTTCCGTGGAAAGTTTGCATCCAAGCCACACCAAAGTTGTTTCCGCAGTGCTTTGGTCAGCTTTTAAATCAAACTAGAGTAACTTTGATCATGGCCCCTTTGGGAGAAGATCCAACAACCTGAATTCAGCCGACAGAAACTAATAAAAATGTGAGGTATACAGAAGGGTGATCTTCAATCCGAGTGGGTTCTGGCGGGTAATCCAATAGAAATAAGAGAGATGAGAAATTTCGGAGAATGGCTAGATTCTGATTTTCATCGATTCATACTTCAGAGAGAACTTTTTAAAGCCGAAGGTCCCAGCTGCAATAGGCGGTGTGATTCGATGCAAGATTTGACCCGGTAAGGTAGTGTCTCGTCAGTGATATTCTCTCACTTTTCAGTCAAGCTATAGGTGTTTGTAACTCCTCACATATGCGCATGTATTTATAGCTGCAGCTGCTTTTTTCTCGATGCAGGCCGGCGACTCCTAGTAGCAGTGGTGGTTGGTAGTGGCCGCATAGTAATTTGTCGGACGCAGCTTCTACACCAGCAGCTACCATGGAAAATGAACTTGGAAAATTGCACCCTACCCTTCGCCGTACCTCCGGCCGAATGAACTCTATGTACTCCTCCACTCTCTTCTATATCACTATACCTGCTTCCATATTACTGTACGTAACCACCCGCTACTACTACTACTACTACTACCAGTGTGCTAGCTAGTTGAAGGTTCGAGGCCCCTTCACCCACTGCTCCATTTTCCCCGGACGCGATATACCTGCATTGGGAATCAAGCCATTCCAAAGCCACAACAATTTCTTCGTTCTCCCTTCAGTAATTGATATGTGATGCACCACAGCTTGGTATTGTAATAATTCTCCATTTTTTGTAATGCCGGTTTCGAAACTTTTTGCTCGCCGTTGTGTATCTTGCGGCCGCCCCTCTGGCCATCCCACCTTCTTCACGTCGGGCTTACTCGACCGTAATAATTTCTCATTTGTCCACTTGGCTGCGTATTATTTTTGCCGGCAACTTTATTCATGAGTGCGAGTATAACGAGCCCCCGGACAATGAGGATTTAGAGCTCGTACCCTATAGTTGTCTTCCCTCGCTTCGGTTGGATAGTCGGTTACGCAATAATGCTAATGTAGAAAAAGTCTGTTGCTAGAGTGATTGAGTTTAGAGTGTTTAGATTTTCGAGTCTCGAAGTTTAATATTAAGAGGGAGACAAAGCTTCAGAACTTCAAATCGATATTACGTGTTTCTCGAGTTTGTAATAACAATCAGTTATAATTGGCCGACAATCGATATAACGTGTTTCTCGAGTTTGTAATAACAATCAGTTATAATTGGAGGACGTTCGAGCAATTTGCCGACAATCTCGGCAAGCTTGAAGCTCAAGTCGAGACTGAAACTTGAAACGGTAGAAAGAAATCGAGCTCGGACGGACAAGTGCATTAGTACTTTCGCGAATAATGATGCTTCACGTCGAAGATAGCGTGTGCTAGGAATACACAACATCGTTACCGGATTATTACTCGTGGCGTGCTAGTAGGATGTTGGGAAAAGCTCGCATAGCTCACCGGCAAAGTTGCTGCTGTTCCTGAAACTCCCACCCAAACTTTCCTCTCACGTATAAGTAGCGGATTTAAAAAGATTCACCACGCCAAGCCGGACAAACTGGGCCAGCCCGGAGACTTCGATGTGCTTTATATACACCGGCTGCTGCTCGTCCATTGTGTTCGGAAAGCTGTGCTAGCGAATATTGCTTGGGCAATTTCTTATAACATAATTACAGGAATGCGAGGCTGCGCGTAAAGTGAATTAGCCGCAAACGCCCGGTACTCTTTTTCGTCGCGTGACAATAATCAGATTTCTCTCTTGCTAAAAGAATTAGCCATCGTCGCCAGCCGCAGCCAAGTCTCGCGGAGATTTACTGTGTACCACTTTTTTTCGGCGACGGGCAATCGTGGAAATTAAATCTGTCGAAAGAATTACCACTGCTTCGGACAATTGCTTCAGTGGGCTCTTCATTCTCTTACTACCAACTCCCACTCCGGAGAACTAAAGTACGATGAGATCGGCTTCGGAAAGCTGTGGTTGGAAATCGAGTGTCGTTCGTTTGAGTTTAGGAAGATCATAAGGCTGGGAATTGAAGCTGCGGTGCGAAGCGAGGAAGCAACTAAGATAAGCTCGTAATTGGCATGTAACTATCGAATCGCTCCGAGAGATCTAACACGAGTTTCGTTGGCTTGAAAAGCACTTGCTAGCGAGTCTGGCAGTGGTGTTCTCTAGCTGCTGGTACCATGCAATCAGCAACACACGTACTATTATCACGGTATAATAATCCGTAGGAGACTTTCCGCGTCTGGTACTGGCTAGCTTCTCTACGCGATATTGCTTGGCACTCTCGATATGGGCTTCCTCCTTTGTAATCGGACTCCTCCTACCTTCCTAAGACAACTGCGCTCGACTCAGCAACGGAAAGTTTCGACGTCCTTAAATTGAATTTACCGGCCAGAGAGATGAATAGATTTCGAGTTCGTGTCTTCCTATGGTTTTAGAGCTTGAGTTGCGGGAAGCCTTTAGATAAGTCAGCAACAGGAGTCCAGTGAAACAGGGGAGGTAGCGTGCGATGAAGATTTAACTCTCAAGTTGCGGGGGTCCAAGAAAGCCGGGGGAAAGCTGTGGCAGTGGGTAGTTCGTTAATTGTAAGTCAAGTCGTATCTCTAGCATTGGGGAAGAAGAAGAAGAAGAAGAAGGAGAGTGCAAGAAGAGGGAGAAGAAGGAGAAGAAGAAGAAGGGAAGTAAGTAAAGTAAGTAAGGTGAACGGGGCGGCGGCGGCGGCTTGGAATCGAGAAAGCGGAAGTCGCGAGTCGAATGCACAATGGGCTTTCGTCTGGTCGCGGGATCAGGTAAACGGAGGACAGACACGCACACCAATCCCAACAGAGGGAGAAACGTGACTTCACGGGTGCAGGTCGGCACTCGGGATCTTTTCCCGTTGCTTCTCGGCCCAGCATCCGCCTGGCCCACCAGCTAACGGGAGAGGAAGAGAGAAAGAGAGAGAGAGAGAGACAGAGACGCATACGTAATCCTAGGAACACTGTCTTTACTCGCACGCTCCCCTTTTATTCGCATCAAGAGTCGAACGATACCCTTTCTTCCTCTCTTCTTCCTTGTGGCTGTCGACCACTTTTACCCGCCCTTCCATTCCCCTCTGCTAACGGATCAGCCAAATTTCGAATGCATTTCCGATTCACTGACACGAACCTTCAGACGTGAAACGCGACCTTTTTGCCACGGCAACGGAACCCGAAGACATATGTACGCCATTTCCCGTACCTCGTATTTCATCGCTCCCTCACGTGTTCCTCGTGGATCAACTGAAAGATCCCTGGTTTACGTGCAGCCCCCCCCATGGAAGGATCCTATCCTACGGTTTACGAGATGTTCGTCGCCTCCCGACAACCAATGTATACCATATAAATTATAAATTATACTTATACGCCTCTTCCTATTGTCTTCTTTCACGAACTCAGATCCCTGATATAAGAATGAAGTTAGATAAATTTTGTGAACTATAATTGGAATATACTCTTGTTCTACACGTTTCTCTAAAATGTTCCGGTTGCATTACAAAGGAATTCAAAAGAATTTAGTGAAATTATTGACAATTTTTCTTTTCACGTCAAACATAAATTAATGTCTTTGTAACGATTTCTATTATTATTTTCTTCTAGGAATATCTTTGTCGATCGAGAAATGCTTCCGCAATAGTTCTTAGTAGATCCCTGATATAAGAATGAAGCTTGACAAATTTCGTGGACTATAAATGTATGATTATTGATGATTGGATATTTGGAGAAAGGCCCATTGAAATATACTCCTATTCTACACATTTCTCTAAAATATTCCAATCTGGAAGAAAGATAATTATATCATGCTGTTCATTTCGTCAAAGACTAGTACATAAAGAGTATGACAAACACGATGAATTACCAAAGAAATGTAGTTCATCGAATTCCCAAATCTTAACAAGCTCTATTGAGATTCAGTGAGTGTCTGATGCGTTATATGTTCACAGCTTCTCGCGCACGAATTCTCAACGGCACCGTTGAAATTGGCTGTTCGAACACAGCTCGTTGCCGCTTTACCGACGCTTGTTGGAGATTGGAGTGAAGGTACGCGCTTTGATTCTATGCTTCAGTGGCATTCTTAAGAACGATTATACTCGTGTCCATGGCGGATCAAGTGTGCTACCTTCTCCTCGCGTTCTAAAGGATAATGCGTTCTCCTCATCAGCCAGCAGCACTTTAGGAGCTGATCGGCTAATGGAAATTCATGAAACGCAAAAGGGAATATTTCACGCGATACATATATCATAGGCGATTATCGTGTAGAGAGAACTCGAGCTCGAATAAACGTGCGAAATATGCATCGCGGAAAATAAGATAGCTGCCTGGACGTGCGCGCGCGCGCGCTATAAGATGGATGATTCCATCGAGATGATTTACGATTCACCGTGCGCTTCGAGGGTTTTCCTTAGTAGAAGCGTGTCTCATCCTTGTATACCGGCAAACAGGGGATTCGCCACGACCGCTTCCCCCTGCTTACACATACTTCCATTTCGTCCTCTACGACTAACGATTAACACTTTGCGTGCTACATCATCCATGGATGCGTAACACGTGTATTCACCAAAGAGACGGGTTCCTTTACATCGTATTCAATTAAATCAATTAATACTATTAACAGCTTTTTTGCAAGTTCTAGTGAAATTGCTAGATATTGATAAAATTGTGCCAATACTTTATATGGAATTAGTAAATTTTAATAATATTTCTGATTAAAAAATTATGTCAATTTACCGTACGTTGAAACCGTAGTTTTTTCATTATGAAGTAGATCAGGTCGGAAGTTACGTACCCTAGAGAATACGTCCCCGAGAATCCTAACTTTTTGACTAAACGTGGATCAGGAGACTCGTGCAGGAAGTGTCGCATCTGGTTACTTCGTTATTACGAGGGTAATAAGAAGGAAAGTACCGGGTAGAGTTGGGAGCGCACGCGCTCGCGCGTTCGTCTGGCTTCGCCACGTCGCACCGCGCCGACCGAAAATTTACATACCGCGGCATCCTGAATTTATATCCCGCTGCAATCTGAATTTCATGGAGGCTAATTCTGCGGCTTATTTAATGGAGCGTTCCATATCTACGAAAGTGCGCTTCGAGCAGGAGATCGCCGCATGGACTACGCGGCAGCACACCGGATTGGAGCTGCTCCAATTTTCATTTCGGCCGATGTTCGCCGCCCGATTCAAAAGCTAATCACGCGTGTCTCTCGACCACCGATCTTCACCACTCGCGCTATACTTGTATTGCCGATCGAACAATTTGATTAGGTTCTGATTGGGTGTCCTCTTATCAATCCCATCGCATCATTTACGCGTGACTAATCGTTAATTGGTCGAACGATTAATGAATGCTCGAAAGGACTCTATATTCTGTGGATTTACTCGTTGCCAATATGAAATGACGATCCGATTATACGATCCTTCAAACCACTATTGACACGATCGCAGTTAAACCAGAAACATTGTTTAAATTACATTGTTTGTAGTTGAAATATAGTAACTGGAATTTTTATATCGATTAAAATTTCTTATTGATTTATAGAATTTGATGGCAATAATCCTGAAGTATTTAGACGTGTTTATTTCTACTCTAATTGGAAAGTAACTCAGGCATAATGAATACCCGTAGCCGGTAGCGGCAGCTGGTGCGAATCTAATTGAGAACAGGAAATTGAACCATTATTGCCGACATTTTCCGCGATCATGACCGCAGCATGATTAGCTATGGTCCACCACAAAGGGTGGCGAGAGTATACTACCCAACTAAAATACAGTTGACAGCCACGATTGCAGTGGGACATTACGATTCTGCCTGACCAAGCAACCAACCGACCGACTCGATATCACACCGATACGATCATTGTGCTTCCAGGTACGTCATCCGAGGATGATTAACCGTACCGATCGATACAGAGAGCTGTATAGTAACCCAAATTCCAAACAGAAATTCATTTAATCCTCCGTTTAATCATCGTATTCCATGATTTTATTATTTCGAGAAACGAGAACATCTCCTTTCAGTTTGTCAAGTAACTATCCATAACAAGCGAACTTTTAATGAACGTTAGTTTAAGGTTTGCCAACCAATTGGTCCATCCAAATGCAAGAGTCTTCGCCAAAGGGAAAGTGCCAATTTACAACTAGCAACGGGTTTCCTAGTGAAACCAGCGCACTTAAGGACTTTGCCGTACCGTTTCCGTGACTTTCCGAGTTAACGAATTAATCTCGTAGAAGATTTAAGTCCTAACTAACCTACTACCTTCGGTAATTCATGTTTACGATCGTAGAAAATTTAGGAGGTGTCGTTGTTGCATGGTTGCTTTACTGATCAATCAAATAACGACTTGTCAGGATATCGAACGGTCTTTCGCGCGGCTTTCGCTTGATCGGGCAACTGGCGAAAGGCAAGAGAGGAGAGAGGAAGAGTACGAGGGCCAATTTCAAATTCGCGATACTATCTTTATGGTCATGTCGGTATCCTGAGCTCGTAATTCACTTCCATGGCGAACAGGTGCACCGTTCGATTTGATGTTCAGAGTAAAGCTTACGGATGCGAGGTTTCGAACTTTCCAAACTTTCTCGGTCATGCTTATTCTACTCTGACGACAGGTGCTGTGTTGTATCGCGAATATAAACTGTATTGGACTCCATTTCGACAAGGCTATGACTCGATTTTATGTGCTACATGGATGTCCAGTCTGTCGACAGCAAAATATTCTCTTGAATGCAAGTATGCCGACTCTGAACAAGTATGGACATTTCTCTTATTCGCATGAATACATTCTGACCTTTACATATTATACTAAATCACCGAAACGAATTTCTATGTGAAATTCTGAAGATTCGGCGAGCACCACAAAAACCAGGAAAATTTTTAATTTTTAAATACATCAACCGGGTAAATTTCGTGAAACAAGTCACGAGCAGTCATGAACAATGCAAGGTTATCGTATATATAAATGTTTCATTAATTCCTAATGGATAAGAATAGAGAATGCTTGAAATGCAAAAATGGCAATGTCAAAAATGGAGTTTGTTGTCTGAGCTTCGAATGGAAAATTATTTAATAGTTCTAAATGGTATAATGGAACAGGAATGTCTCACCTGTCCGGGAGTCGGATGCCGAAAGAAGAGCGAGGCAGCAAGTGGTGAGGAGCCGAAGGAGCCACATGACCCTACACATGACTGCTCGGCGCGTGGCTCCTTCCTTCCCTTATCTGTCGCCGCTGCTGAGCTTCGGCTGCCCTTGCCTCGGCATTCCCGTCATCTGTAATACACGTCAGTGCATATTAACAATCAACCTTCGCATCATTTACGTCTCATAGCACTCGCAACTTATCATCTACCTGCAGTCCTTCCATTCATATCACTAATAACATAATAACACGATCTTTCACCAACATAATTTCACAGGTTAATATAATTAATATTTAACCCTTTGAACTCCGCGTCTTTATTGAACAAATGGACAACGAAGTGTAAAGAGTTAAAACAAACATAATCTTAATATATAAATATATAAAGTCAAAATATCTATGTATGTTTCGTAGACGTATAAGCACCAAATTCGATATGAGTATTCTTCCATAGGTTAATTAAAAAAATACTGTTAGGGTTTCCACCCCCCAATTACTCCTAAAGTCCACCCCAGGCATACGAAATACCACAGGGGCGTCGCCGGGTAGAACAGCTAGTGACAGATAAAATATGATCTCGTAATTGTTTTGTTATCCCTTGTATCTGTACGAATAATAGAAAGCCCTAAAATATTTTGTTGCCCATCTATGCTAGTTAATATTTTTTATAGCCTCTTCATCTTTTTATCACCGGCGACAAAGGTTGCCGCATATCGCTCATACGTCGAAGTATACGCAAGATACGAATACGGTTATAGGAAAATACTGTGTAACAATGAGTAATAAGAAATTCTTCAGTATTCCTGCAGCTTTAGAAACGTTTTTTAAATCGAACTTCTCTTAGCATCATCGCTTTTTCCAGGTTAATTTTCTCGATAAAAGTGTTAGCGTGGTTGTGTGTATTTGCTAATTAAAGACAATGAGAGTCGCGGGGCAAGGCAATGAGGAACACATTCGAGTTTAATCTAGCTATGGCGATCCGGGTAGTCTCGGTGTCGTAATGTAATTAAGTCCTTTCATTTCGACGGACAGAAGCGACGCGACGCGACGGAAACACCGCTCGTTCTGCTAATACGAAAGTATCGCCAACTTGCCACGGATTAACTTTGAAAACTTGTCAGTTATATCGCGTTAAGGTAACGGAGGAGGGAAGGGGTGGATTTTAATTAAATTATAATCGAGCGTTATATTAACGGTCTGTAGCGTTAATAAGCGACAAAGCGAATGAACAATAATTTTTATGCTTGAAGACAGATAGTAAAAGAGTGAGAGAGAATCCAAGAGGAATAAGGAACAGCGGGCGGTGACCTAGTTCGAGTGGACTAAAAGGAAGCAAATCTATCCTTTCTGTCTGCGGCGCGGTAAAGGCGTAAAAGAAAAATAGTACTTTTGTTGCTGTAGACTAGCGGCAAAATGTTCGATGACCCATTTCAGCTTCGGCGCCGGAGCTAGGCGATCGGGCGCGTGCGAACCAATGTCGTTAAATGGAATATCGTACAAGCGCGTGAGTTGGTATTGTTATTCATACGTACACTGCTACCAGCGGTTTTCGCACCCGCGCCGCTACCGATTATTTATAAATCAAGCTTTTGACGGCAGTGAATTCACCGGACGCCATGATTTACAAGCGAAGGACGTATTTGATGGACATGCGCAGCTTTCCTGCGTTTTATACATTGGCTCTTCTATCAAGAATCCTGCCATTCGTCAAACTCCATGAAGAGACGAGGAAAAAGCAATGTTTTAATAGAGAAGTATCCGCAACCGCAAAATGTCAGTCACGGATGTAGTATTCTTGAATATTCCAAAGGATCACTGTGATTCCGAAAATACCGGCTTAGTCGAATGAACGTTTATCTTTCATCTCATAATCATTTAATTATAGTCTGGTCTTTTAGAAAGCTACTAATTTGATTATCAGTCTAACAATCGTTCGTTAAATTGTCTATTTTCCTCGTGTCAGTTGGTAACTTGGTAGCACGCTCAGAAAGATCCTAATTGAAAACCAGCTGGTAAAGACAACCATTGGGAAGCTATTTGATCCCTATTTACTCGGGGTTTCCGTCCACTCAGCGGAATCAGGTTCCGTCGGAATCAAAGACTGTCGCGTCACGTTCTTCTACTTGAAAGACGACTTCCTTCGCTTTTCTCCTCGCCCCTGCTTATTCTGAACGCACAGTAGAGTTAGAAACCCGACTAACAGTTCGCATGGGTTTCGAATTTCGAATTGGATCATCCAATTTGAATGTGTGGAGTTTGAATGGGTAATCTACATAGGATTGCAAGTCAGCAGAAACGAGCCTTTTGTATAGTAACAATTATTAAAACTTCAACGACATTTAGTATGGTTTCAATTGAGGGTTACAATAGTCTCATTTAATATCTACTGAAAGAAATTCTATGATGTAATTTGCAGCATATACGCCGAATATTTTTTGCCCGATGATTTGCTTAAGCAGTTTATTACATTTTATTAACTACGCAAGAGTCAATTACTGTTGGGTTCAATTGAGTATTACGTTTTAAAATAAGTGAAAATTTCGTTGCTGTAAATTTCGTTTAACGAATGCTGCGTGCACATCAGTACTGAAACCTTTGGAGCGCTGGTTCATTTAGCAGTGCATCAAATTTCATGAGGAGTGAATGGCAACTGCACATGTTAATTACGAGTACAAGTGTTCAAAAAATATTTTTCGCTAATTGTGACTAATAAATTCATATATTCATTGAGAGTGGTAGTCAGGATTTCGTACAGAGATGTTAAAAACTTTTCCACGAGATACATACGTTCCTATCCATTTTCCTCTCTCTTTCTCTCATTTTTTCTCAGTCGCTTTTCGTCTTTTAGAGACGTTTGAGAACCCAGCTTCGCTAAGTGAGAAAAGCCGCCAACCTGTTATACGCTAATTTAGCGCGGCCCAGATTTTTTCCGGCGGCTAAATCTCGTTTTCCAAGAGTGCACGGAGATTCCCGTATGGAAAAAGCGCGGCGCGCGTGACTCAATTGTCGTAATACCTCGTAAAACTCAATTCCTCGCCTCACTCGCAAATTCACTCATTCTGTTCGTCGAGATTTCAACTCCTCACTCGCTGTATCCTCTCTCGCACTTGGCCACCTTACCACCTGACGGAGCGTTTTTGCCGCGTCTGGAAGTTTCTTCTCGCCGTTAATTGGTCGGCGCAATTAGCGCGAAGAGCTTGAAAAATATTCCAGAGAACAGCGTCGGTTCTCCGTTGGCCCGCTATCAAGTGAATTATCGTACTAATGCATTTTAAAGTTCCCCGAGAAATCCGCCTTACCTTCGCCGGAAGCACATTGTCCGCGCATGCGCGCCCTTTTGGAACAGGACTTGGAAGCAGATGCGAATGGGGCAGTTCATTTGGAATGATTCCGACAAACTCTATATGAAAATGGGAAATTTCCAAGGCATTTTGGATCTTCCACTTTCCTCTGGTAATAATATTTGCAAATGTACATCTGTAAGAGTTTCTGTGCAAATTTCATTTTCTTGCAAGACTCTGAAGCCTGCTGCCACCTTGACGGTGGTCTTCAACACTATGCGTCGACGACACCCAACCAACAATGGCGCTTTTATTTTTTAACGTAGCTTTAAGTTTTCGATGTGCTCTCGGCAGTTGAGGGCTGAGCATCAAACAATGAAGAACAAATCGAACCATAATACTTGAGTCAATCATCTTGATTAGCCCTCTCTTACGCATCATACAGCTGTAGAAAAGATGAGTTCGAGGATAGTAAAACATGGAGGTTAGGAAAGAATGCATTGAAATGTTGGGAAATCGAATGAGACAACGGGGGCTTTTGAAGAAGTAAAAGGATACGATAACTAAATAGAACTATGAGGAGAATTACGGGAAACTCGATAGGTGGTTGGTGGAAAGGAGAACAGGCCGAGGTGCCGAAACTTTTTCCTGCTGACCGGTTGGGAAAAAGGTGAGATGGAAGGCGAGCTACTCAGGCTTCCTTCAGAAGAATGGGGTGTATAAAGTCCAGGAAGTTTAGCTGGATAGAAGGTAACTCCTTCAGCGTCTTCGTGAGCTTGAAAGTGTGTCTGTGTGTGTGTGTGCTATGCAGGTATAGTTGGCCATTTCACACTCTAAGAGCTTACCACGATTGGAAAGCTCGCCTTTAATCAAGATAGCAATGAAGATAGTGACAACCGTTTTCCTCGCGAAACCGTACCACTTAACTTTCAGATGGCTTGAAACGATCGCCTTTCTACTGAAACTTTCCAGCGCTTGGCGGTACTGCAATACCTTGCGATTTTCTTATATCTTATAAATGCCATTTATAGTCCGAGTTATCTACCAATCAAATTCTTTAAATAATTACCTCTCAACAGATTTAAGTCTCTACTGGTGATCTGAATAGATAATAAGTTCTTGATAAGTTCTCGATAAATGATTTCTCCTGGAAGTTCAGTTGAACAAAATAGACCAAGATAATTACTGAAGTGGGTGATAACTTTATAATACCGCGGTCATCTTCTACGTTGGCCATTATTGATAAAAATATAACCAAGGAGAAGATTGGACAGTGATAGATTTTTGACGCGCAGATAGACGGAGAGATCCGAGAGGACAACGAATAATACACTTCCTTATATCCTGTAGCGTTGTAAACAGGAAAATGAAGTTCGACGGACATTTCTTGGAGCCGGTACTACTTCGAAAGAATAAGAAGTATTACGATGTCAATATGAGGTCAACTTACGAAGTAGATCTATAAATCAGTTTGTCTATTAAAGGAGACCATCTGTTCAACTCCCCGGACTCACCAAGCAGATATCTCGATAATCCCGCAATTATAATATGCTAATTGAAAGATGAGGTTGTGGAAAGGTTTGAGTTCACGAAGATCGGACTCGCCGATACCGGGGAATCCCGGGATTCCGATTCACTCTGCGTCCGGAGTTCGCGAATGATTCATAAATTCTGATAAGAGCCTCTTATCGATGGGTAACTTCTGCTCCGGGGTCACGTACCATCTGCCATCACCAGTTTGCTTGAGGCGGGATTGATCCTTAATAGGGGATTGATAGCACCACCAATGCCAACTTTCCGGTCGCTTCAATTACATACATGAAAACTAAACGTATAATGAAGAAATTAAAATACGTGGTGAAATTATATCTGCTTGTGCCAAGAATTAATTTAATTGTTTATCGAATAATATATAATTTGAGTCAAGTACTGTGCACTTACACATGGAAGTTTGTGTATACTGTTATATGTGTGCGTACTTATGTACATCGAAACCGTACAAAATCTCCTACTTTAAATATTTTTATCTTTCAAATCAACCCAGAATATTTTTTATTCTATTTCTGAATGTTTATGTCACGCCCTTTTAATAAATAATTACTAAAATTTAATATATGTCGTTAGGCAATACACAAAAAAAGTGCTAACTTCGACGGGGATTATCCTAAGTTTAAAACAGAGAATTTTCTTTAGATCGCACCAGATTGTAGATATGACTTATAAATATATGTAATCCAAGTTATACAAAATTCATGAGAAACCAAATCTACGCGATGACTACTTTAAAAGGCTCTTCATCCAAATCAAATATTGAGACGGTAATTAAGGGAATCGATTGAAGCGTGTGTCGGAGGTTTTCGATATAAATTTATCCGTGAACTCGATAATAATTCCCCCGCACTTTCCTCGGGCACCGGTCCACTCTCGGAAGGAGCATTCAAGGGATGGCAGGGATGATTTATGATTCACGACAAAATCCGTCGATCGAGACGGATAGAAGTCGAGAATTGGGGCGAGGAAGCGAGAAGGGAGAGCCAAGGAAATCTGGAGGTCCTTCCCGGATTCTTTCCAATGGATAATGCTACCAGGTTCTCGCACGATGATGATATATGCCCTGCGCTCCCTTTCAGACAAGAACTGTTCCAGTATCGTTGAAGTGCGATGATTTAGTAATTATTCCGATAACGGTGGTTATATTATATTCCATTCTCGACATTATTCTCAGCCGCGGGTAATCTGACACGAACACCCGAGATGGAAAAGATCGAATTACTTTTCGTCTGAACTTGGCACCAGCTTTTAAAGTGGCGACAAGTGTGTATAGTTTGCCAAGGTAACGCTAAACCTGTAACGTTTTCTTTTCCATCTAAAATTCGAATATTCAAATTACTGGGTATTAACTCGTCACGATCGAGAGGGAGAGGAATTCTCTAAAAACAGTCTCTCTACGTTGAAGTCCAATAGGCTAATGGGAGATTCGAATGGTAGAAGTGGAATCTTTTTAAGTCAATTGAAGATTAGGCTCGAATTAGATTCGCTACTTCTTCGTATTCCCTTTAGTATGCCCGACAGTAAATCACTCCACTTTATCCTCGTTGGCGAGGAACGCGCTTTGTACGGCGAGAGCTAATACGTTTAATGTGTGCTAGAATACCATTCAATGTAGCATTATGCAACCATTCCAATACACTCCGTTCCTTCCGCTGTGAGGTAATAAGACTGGCACTCGCTACCACTTAGCATAATCACGTAAGCTTCTCTTCCATTCCAACTGAATAAAACCCACACGAACGACTCCGGCTCATTTTAATGCGTACATTTATTCTTTCACAGTACCTGCTCTCTGAAAATCAAATCTCGAAAGAGTAGATTAGAGAATTTTGATAATGCGATATTCCGAGTGAATATTGGCAAAGTGAATCATGCAAATCGAGGAGGAATCTGTGGAAGACGTTTCCCGCTTTACCAGTAACAATAGAGGGATGCTGAACCCGTTATCGCCGGGCTATGACTATGCTCTTTTCAACTCACGAGTACTGGAGGAAAGCGGCGCTTATCGTTTTCGTAGGCTTCGTCGAGTTCGGCATTCGCTGAAAACTACCCTGTGGCGTTGTGCGATCTCATGCTTTTCTTATCGCTTTCCTGTCAAACTCGACCTTCGACGTTCATGGCTATGGTAATGCCACCTCCGAATCGATTGTTATTATCGGCATAATCTAGTATGTACTAAGCTTATTCCGAGATACTACTTTCCAACAGTATTTCGCAT
The DNA here is from genome assembly GCA_964023945.1 of Ectemnius cavifrons. Classification (NCBI taxonomy): domain Eukaryota; kingdom Metazoa; phylum Arthropoda; class Insecta; order Hymenoptera; family Crabronidae; genus Ectemnius; species Ectemnius cavifrons. The sequence continues at coordinate 15,897,517 of OZ030375.1, read as the reverse complement.
TAAGTATGTCTATTTTTATACATATACATCTCAGTGTGTCGCTGTTCATTCAGTGCAGGCGTACGTAATTATATTCACAAGTTTAAAGTTACACGGCTGTTGTTTCCGATCCAATGCCACCTCCGAATCGATTGTTATTATCGTCATAATCTAGCATGTACTAAACTTATTTCGAGATACCACTTTCGAACGGTATTTCGCATTAAGTATGTCTATTTTTATACATATACATCTCAGTGTGTAGCAATCCATTCAGTACACGCGTACGTAATTATATTCACAAGTTTAAAGTTACACGGCTGTTATTTCCTATCCAACGCGTAATTTGATGCATCGAATATGACTAAGGATTCTTTTCAAGAAAGATATATTGTTTCATGACATATGTATTTCCTTGCGGTCTCTGGCTGTTTCCATATCGAATTCGCATACAATTGTTACCCGCTGCCAACAGACATTCGAGAAGGGTGTAACGGAGCTGAGTATCGATAGTACCCTGTTGATGTAAACTGGTTATCTGTTCTATTAGGATATGTAGTAACACTATTCTGTTATCTATAGGGTCGAAGGGCCGAAGGGCCAAAGAGGCCTGGCGTCATAAAGCGATGATCAAGGCTACACAATTCTCGAGCCCCACCTCTATCTTCTCCTACCTTTCGAGGTCCTCGAGAAAATTGGATACCGAACCCTACTATTCACGGAGGCCGTTCGACATTATCGAATCACTTTGCCAGAATTTGTCTCAGGAATTCTGCCAATTTCGCCTGATAGCCTATCTCTTTCTCCGAGGGTCGGGGGGGAACTAGTATTTCGCTGTAGACTGGTAGTAAAGAGAGAAAGTAGTACGCCCGTACGTTCAAACTGCTGCAGTATGTGTATAGCGTGTACTCCCGACCGACTCTTACTCCATTCTACCATGAAAAGAACTTTAAACAGTTTGTAATATTATGTCGTATTGTCTAATACTCGTATAACTGCAAAATTGTAATCAAGAAGAATGTTTTCTTTAAAGTTAATTATGCTTCCACTCGATTTTGTTTGCAGAAGAAAATCAGATTTCCTGGTATAATCATAAAGGTGAATGATGAAGTATTCAACGAGTTTGCGTTACAGCAATCAAGAACAGTATAATGAAGAGTATAACGCAGTAATAAAGTGTTAACGTTTCGAATTATGACTGCGTGTAGCCACTGTTTTATGACGTACCTATCAAGATATTAGCGAAGAAAGTCTATATCTAGCCTGTCGATCGGGCCAAGGAACTCATTTAGCCAGTAGCAGGCGGGAAGGTGCAAGACAGATTAATGAAGTCCACCGTTGAGCTTCCTCTTTCCACTCGCCTTATTTCCCCGGGGGTATCAATCTCTCATTAATTCGATTTTGCGCCGAGCACGCCCGGAGGATCATTTCAGCTTTCATTTTCCTGGCGGCGAGTCAAACGTGATGCGAAGCCCGAATAGAGTTTTCAGTCGCAGACCGTCGACTTCAATGTCAGAGTTGCGCGTTGATCGTGTAAAAATCCGATAGGAAAATCAGAAACGAAACTCGAACCAGTTCTCATGGCAATCGGACAAGTATTGGTAATAGTGGTGGTAGAAATGGTGGGATGCAATTTTCGAAAAGAGATTGCGAAGAAATGGCGTTGAGGAGGTAACACCGGGGGCGAGCGCAATCGATGGTGGTCGCGTGCAAGAGGGGGGCATCTGGCAATAGCAATATCAATATCGCATGGGAATGGTTGAAAGCTTTAGAGGATGATCCCGTGAACGAAGCTCGGTTGGCAACGGTTGAAAGGATGGATGCTAGTATAAGGAAGAAGAGTATAGTATAGTATGGTGTACAATAGTGATATCACCAGCGGAATCGAAGAAAGCTCTCGAATGAGGGCCCAGCCAGTGTTACAGGAGTTGCGCATATAGCTTGAGGGCGCTCGTTAGGATCGTCAAAGGAGCATAATAAACTGGAACAGTTCGCTCTAATTACGCCCAGCGGGTACTGAGAGGGATATCGCGGATCGCGCGATGTTATAGGATTTTAAATAGCCCATTCACCGAGGTCCTCAAAAGCGAACGCCACCTCGTCGACGAAGAAACGTGTACCACAATGACGCGACCGACGTGGACCGGGCTAACGAAGCTAATGTCGCGCGCTTGAAAGCGCAATTATTATTTTAATGCGCCATATCGGACAGTATCGGCTCGCTGCTTTCCATGAAAGGCGGTTACCTTTCTCTCTCTAGTCCTAATTCCCAAGCTCGTTTATCAACCGCTGCTTAATCACACGCTCCTGTGTACTTGTGCGTGATTATCGTCTTATTGTTGCTTGGTTGTACACTTCATTGCCGGGGTATATCTAAAGCTATAATCTACAATCTGACCAAGCCGCAATACAATCAGACGCATGCGCAGTGATAGCTTCGAAAGCTTCAGCTTGCTGTCACTTAAAGTAAGATTGGGGTGGAGAGGAGTTTCGAAAAAAGGAAACGGATGAAGGGAATGTTTCCGCAGAACGATAAATAAAATTACAACGCTTGGGCACACACTTTAAAAGCATAGGGTGGAAAAAAAAATTGTAGCTGACGAGGAGACCCTGCTGCTCACGAAATGAAAGCAGGATCGCGGGATATGGAAAAGGAAAGAGGGCGCGAGACTCGCAAGCTCGAGAACGTTGGAACACTAACCCGAGAAAAGAGCAGCAGGGGAAAGTAGAGCGGAACAAAGGGGCGAAAAAGCTGGAGACACAGAATTCAGGGGGACAAGAGGCGCACATTGCCTCAAAGAAACAAACAGTGAGAAACGAGGGAAAAGTCGCGGCGAACGCGCTAGTAGAGGTACCACTCTATACGAGCACACCGGAGAGGAAGAAGCGAGCAAAGAAAGGGTGTAGAAAGCCTGAAAATACTCGAGCTGCTAGCAAAAGAAGTGTCGAGACTCTACTTAGGCTTGCCTTATTCTTGGTCATACTCGTCTCTTGAAGAAACCCCTAATTTCAGTGTAAGGGAAAAGTGCCTGCTTCAAAATATCTTCAGAAAGATCAGGGTCTTTAGAGTCTTCGATAGCCCCGTTTTAACCCTCTATGTATGTGTAGCTCACATGTTATCGGTCTTTACTCGCCACGCGTCTAACAAAAGGCGAATACTTAGACTCAGCTGGCTAGTAATATTAATAAGAAAATATCTGATTTTTAGGGATTATTTTCACTTCTCCCTAAGATTAGAAGAATAGATATTTCATCTCATTTATGAGTTCTTAGAAAGAACTATTGATTAACACCACTAACGCTGCGGTACTTATTATGTTTAGTTTTCTAATAAAGTAAATGGAATGAGCACATTTTTGTTCAATTTTAAATCCCTCCCGTTGTCTCTATTTTCAAATTTGCATTTTGTCACACGCGAAATCCCAAATTTAAATACTCTTGTGAAAGTCGGGTAATCTTTGTTCTTGAATTATTAAAATTCCCGTGGAAAAAATGGTGCAAAGGTGGTCAGAGAACTTGAGTGAGATGGCAGGTGTGTGATACGAAAAACTGGGTGATGAAGACGAGTAAAGGTGTGAGAGTCGTTTCAGAGGATAACCGGAGGCTAGTCCAACCACGGGAGGGAGGTCTTCGACCTATCCTCGACCATGTCGAGCGTGGAATTAGGCACTTTTCCAGAAAAGTACTTGATCCGGTCGGCTGCACCGGTTTAGAGCAGCAGCTAATTACCGCTTTGCTTGCTTCTCTCTCTCTCTCTCACTCTCTCTCTATCTGCGCCCTTCACTCAGTCTGTCCCTCACTCTCCCCACTATATTCCCCTTTGCTATTTTCGCCTTCTCGCGTGTTCAACCTAGCTCAAATTACACGCGTACGCTTTGTTACGTCGGCTAGCGTAAAGCCCATCTGATATTGGCGAGCTGGACGGTTTTTGTCAAGGTAATTTAATCTCATGTTCGAGAATACGCGATTACTCTATGTATAGAAAAGTTAGAGTATAGGCGAGAAAATCATTAGAGCTCCCATTAAAATTGTATTCAAGTTTAGGAACATATCGTTGCTTCGCTTTGAAGCTTTTTTGGAAGCTTTGCTCTTCCTCTTACCCTTCCACTGTTTTCATCAACATTTGAAGATATAGTCATTGAAATTTAATAAAGCTGAATAAAGCTGACGTGATACACTTGTGAAATAATATAACAGTCGAATTGAATGTTTTGAAATGGCAAGTGTCAAAGCATGATAGTATAGCATAAAATTGACAGGGATATAATGGCATGGAAGGACCTTTGCGTTTCCTCCGAACAGGCTTCCCATCCCTTGCTTCCGGCATCCCTATTTCCTGGCGCATTTACTGGGTTTCCGTCATGCATTCTCGTGATCGCTTTCAAGTAACGGAGAGAGAGAGACAGAGAGAGTGTTGCAATTGTTCATCTACTGGCGTCTCTTATGGCATCTCGAAATCAATCACATACAAGCTAAATGCAAGTTGGATTCGATTCTTCACGCCCAGCTGAATTCTCTTTCCTAAATCATCCTTTTTTCTCCTTTAGACTTATCCGAACCTTTATCACACCTGTGTGCAGCTGGCATAATCAGTGTTTCGAGTTCGTCAATGGAGAAATGTTCGCTAATAGAACACTGCTTTCACGCTACCCTCCTAAAATCGGAAGTATAGGAGCTGCCGAGAGAGAATACACTCGGTTAACCGCACCAAGCTTTCAACCCGACAGTGTTAAAAGGAAATATTTCACGAATGGAAACTCTCTGTTGTTCATTCAGCGTGCTGTATCATATACATATATCAAGTATATTGCACTACTTGAAATACTGATCTTTCGAGATGAAATTCGCCCAGTTCTTAATATTTCCCACCGAAGTAACATGAAAGGAAATGTACTAAAGTGTAACATTTATTTTGCATAATCTAAATAGTAAAAAAGAATTGTTCTTCCGTCCCTCATTTCGCTTTTTAGGAGGGAAAGAAAGAAGCGCTATGAAAATTAAGTGTGAAAACAATTTAAGAAAGTAAATTCGTTAAATTTGTAAATTTCATTTTGTATAATCTAAATAGCGGAAAAGAATCGTTTTACTTTCGGTCGCTTTGCATTTAAGAAGGAGAGAAACCACACCATCGTTAAGTTAAATGTGAGTCTCGGCTGGCTAGAGAGATAATTCCGTGGCTTAATAAATCGGGTGGGTCTTCTCCTTTCCCTCCGCTCTTAATTTTCAAGTGCGCAGTATGTTGACATATAGAGGGTTTGGCCGGAGCAACCGCAGGGAATGTAAAGCGGGCGAAAAGAGCTAGCTGGTCCTGCCAGTGTGGCGTGGAATTTTTCCGGCATTCCAGCAAAATTTTCCGCCCTAATGGGAGATGCGGTGCGCAAGGGTGGTTCCAATGGAACGCCGAACTTCTTGGCAGTTGCTTCCAAAATAACGCTAGGGTGAGGTGCGTTTAATATGCTAGAGGATTTTGCGAAAAACTCGCTTTTCCTACCCAACCACAGATCTCCACCCCCTATTGGTAAAATTGTTAAATGCAGCACTCAAGAATTCTCTTCCTCCATGGTAATGGCAGATAATATCGAGTTCGGTGATTTCCGTGATAGCCACTGCCAGAAATCGTTAACGAATTTTTATGGTACCGATCGGATTGCTTCGTGCCGCACCGTTATTCGATTTTCTCCAATTTTATCTCCCACACCCCTTTAGCAGAGTTATACTGGAAGCCCGTTACCTCTTTCCCCTTCCGGATTTCACAGTCGGAAGAGTGGATACGGCACGAGCAATTACATGTTATCCAGAAGACGGTGGACTACCTACAATTTTGTAAATTTCTTCCTGAATCTTTAGGGTGAGTGGTGGGCGTGGAACGCGCGCTGCTTTGCAATGGACAGCGAATCCAATTACCCGAGCACCCATTTACATCAGGCAGCCGACAGGATTTAACTTTCTCTACTGCGAGTCGGGCGTCATTTGCACTTGTCGGGTGAGTAATTTCACTACAAAACATCCTTGGGTCCCCACCGAGAAGTCCAGCGAAACTATGCTCGTTCTAACTATGGACTTCCTCGGACTTGATCTTCGACAAATAGAAGGGCGAGAGTAATTACGAAGATAAGACCGTAATGAAAGCTCCAAAAAAACAAGGAGGAGGGATGTCTATTCATCCTCGAAAGGATCTTGGCTACGTGGAAAAGGATGTCTATGGTCCATTGGATTCTGCGTGAGATTACTTTGAAAGTAAAAACCGATAGAACCGCGTAAAGAAGACCTCTTTGCGTATACATAGTTGCGTAGGCTACAAGTTATGCCGCAAAGGGCTTTAATCAGGAATATTCATCACTAATCTAACTTCCACTCAAGCGACAAACTAATGAAATGTAAAAAGTAGATGCACCGTGAAGGCAGAATAAATCAATTAAAAATATTATGGGTAATTACACTCGTAAGGAGTACTTTACGAAAGAAAGAAATATTGGAGGATGGTTATTGAATCAGGCAATCAATCATCAAGTTTTCCAGGATTAAACTCACGTATCCCATTAAACATTCACTTCGTGATGCATCCTTATTATCATACAACCACGATGTCCCCGGTGCACTGATGTTCCAGCTAATTATGTGAGAGATAGAGAGCATGGAACCTGTACTAAACTCATCAAATGCAGGCAGAGCCCAACGCCATAGGATGAAACTTACTTTTAATTGTCCTACATTCAATCGATCCGTGGCTGCCGCTGCTTCTTTAGCATGGAACGCAACTGGATGTTCTGGAACAAATAGAAATAACGAAACTTACATCTAAGTGCATAAAAACCAACTCGTTTGCATTCTCTCCATTTTTAGCGGGTGGTATCTTTCTAAATTTAAGTTCTCATTTAATTGTATTTATAGTTTAATCAATATTTCTGAGCTCGCATGCGTTCTGTCGGGTAACAGTGAAAGAGCAGTTGAGGCAGAATTCATTCATTGAAAATAGCGTATAGGGGTGGAAACGAGGAGAAAAGGCTCGACCTCTTTCTTCCGCGGCGGACAAACTGTGGTCATAAAGTTATTACGCCGCAATTGCTCGTTTCCGTGGGTGGTGGTCCAAGTCCAAGTGGGAAGCTGGAGAAGGGGGTAGTGGCTCGGGGAGATGCACATTGCTCGCTTGGCAAACAAGACGACGAGCTGAGTAGCCGGCATGGTAGCAAGTACTGGCGCCGACGGCGGCCTGAAAATAGTTTCCCCTATCTGATTTTTTCCGCTTGGAAACCGCTTTTCTCTCCTCGCGGAAAGGAGCCGCGGGGAAATAGAAAATCTAACTGAGAGAACACGAGCTCTCATCTCAGAGAGAAATTCTGTCTGCGACAAAATTTTCCTGCCTCCAGCTAAGTCACTCTTCCAACACACAAGAGCAACACTGTGTACTTATTTTTAAAAATGAAGAGGATGTTTGCCACAATCATGCCTTTTCATTCCCAAGAGTGTCTGTACATGCCACAAGCAGTACTTACGTCGACTTTTCAAGAATGACCAGGCGTAGAAGAAAAATAATCATTTCACGCTGCGTCGTTAAAAGGCCAGGACAAGAGAAGGCACAGTGTGCTGCAATTGTCGCCGCTGTTTTTGCTCTACTCTAATTACTCTTTTCCGACGGGTCAGTTGGGATTGTTTCCGACGGTTTTAAGTAAGTCCGTCCAGGCCTGTTCTTTTGCGCTTCTCTCTCAAAGAAGAAAAGAGCAGCAGCTTTTAAACCTAACACAATCAATTTGGCTGCGTATCATCATATTCTTCTGGTTTCTATTTTGTGATCTTCCCGCTTTCGACTATAGTTCGTACCATTCACGCCATTTTGCTGTACTACGCTTTCAGGTTTGCCTAGCACTGCCTATCAGTCGGATATGCCGGTCACATCATTTGAAATGTGGCGCACTACTATAATGTGCTTCCCAGGATGTGCTTTGTAAGGATGCATTTATGCCTGCCCCTCTAATGGCAGCCTAATGCACCCTTTAAATGCGGTTAATGCAGGCGCGCATGCCTGTAATTATTATCATGCTCTTTTGCCTACCGATTAAAGTGCAGGATCAATTATCCTTGCGGTTGGCGAGACTTTAGTGTACTCCTGGCTCAAGGTGCTTGCGTTAACTTTTGCCAAAGTTTCCGTAAGAGAAGTAGCTGCCATCGTCATTGGAAGGCACAAGGGATGCGCCCAGCAGGAGAAAAGTGCACGAACCGTCGAAATAGGAGAGTGTATCCAGGTAATCACCGGTGGATCTTGGGGAAATCCTGATAATCCATTGGCGGGATCGAGCAGTATTCCGGATAGCAGTTCGGTTTGGTTTAGCGTTCCCATTGGCACAGTGTACATGCTTTGATTCCAAGTCCGAAGCTTGTCCGGTGCGGCACTCCCTTGTAGAAGAGGCGTGCACCAGCAGCAAAAGTGAACAGCGGAGGCTGAGTACACAGTTCCAGTGAAGAGGAATGAAAGGGGGAAAGCGACGACACAGTCGGGAGAAACGGAAGGTATGAGAACAACGGGAGAGCGAGAGACAAGTTGAGAGCCGGTGGATATTCGAGTCACGCGTCTAGTAACCAATGCCATGTCTCTATCCAGTTCTCCGAGCTTTTCCTTCCCCGATTTCTCGGTGACCTTCTCATTCTGCTTGCAACCCCTTGCTTCACCCAGCCTCAGTCTCCCTTGATATCTTCCTTCACTAGTCTGCTCTGATTTCCCCTTGTCCTCTTTCGGATTCCCTTTCCCCCTCTCCAGCTCCTCTTCGACGATTCCGTTCACAGTCCTTCCGATGAGACAGAGACCTCTCTGTTTCACGTGTCTTCCTTCTGTGGCTTCCCTACCCTCTGGGATTCCTTGCTACAACGCAAACCGCATTCACGCATACAAAATTGCGCGCGCGCGCCCTTGTTTCATCGTATGCATTGTCCAGGGAGGTAGTGTCCTGTGGCGACAGGAATAGAGTAGGATCCCCTCTCGTTGCGCCTCTTTCATTTTATATTGTGCACCGTTATCCTTTCATACAGGCGTCCGGATGAAAAAGTCGAACACCTCTTCCTACATGCAGCATTGTTTGCCTCTTCTGAATACAGATATGCAACGAAATGTGATATTGTATTTATTTAAATATCGATCTCGGAACTGATGCAACGAGGAAAGTGCGTACAAACCTGACAAGCTCTTTTATTTATATGCGCAAAATTTAATACATATCCAAGGAGCCATTTATCATTTAAATGGGAGTTTAATCTCATTCGGAATATCTTGAGCTTTCGCGCCCTCCGTTCCGATTCCCATCAACTACCACTGATACCGCGATATATGTATATTTTTTGCACGGCTTAGCAGAATGACTTGAAGGGAAGTGCGTCAAGAATAGTCAAGAATAACGTGGGCCATCGCCGAAGGGCGAGGGAGATAATCGTATTTTCAAAGACAGCGAGGCACCTCGGCCCACATCATTGGGCCAGCGACAATACTCTGAGAGAGTTTCAAGTCGAGGCATCCCTGGTCGACAAAAAAGTAGCTTTTCAGAAAGTCGCATTAAACCTGGCGGCGCACGCACACACTTCCACACACAAGCCACCTCAAACGGCGCGTATAATAAAGTGACAACTTTTCCCCAAGTCCCTGACGACTGGCGTCGCTCGTATTCCGAGCTCGCGTCCTCCCAATTGTCGGAATCTCTGCGCTAGGAAACTTTTCTTCTTCTTCTTCTTCTTCTCCATCTCCTTCCAGGGTGCTGGAAGGGAAGGGTGTGGGAGGGGTCGTTTTGAGATCCTCCGGAGAGTTTATAGGCATCTACGGAATCGGACGTGCGGCTATCACCGGTGGTCCATCCGAGGCCCCTTAATTACGAGTCATTGTCTTCGGCCAAGTTTGTCTGCGAAGTTTCGGCGAACCTTCGAGAAACTTGGCCTCGATCTTGCGAGTATACCGCGTGCCTTCCAGGGTTAACCGAGTGAGCTTGCTCCCTTCTCTCTTCACCTCTCGCCACTTGCATCTCTTCGAGCTTAATGGAACTTCTACTCTGAACAGTCTTCACCCTCATTCCCCTAGACGACCGCCGCGTTCCTCTTCTCTCAGGAGATCTCTCTCCTCTCAATTGATTCCACTCACGCGCCATCTGGATATATGCATCAGTCCAACTGTGAATGTATCCCACTCTTTGTTAGCACCTATTCACTGCTGGATCTTTGCCATGACGTCCGGAAATCATCCCTTATAAATGTACGACTTCTTTTGGGCGATCCAACAATTTGCTGTTTCGCATGGATATTGATGTAATCGACTGTGGCTCACTCAGATTGGGAAATTGTCCCATATCCCTGAACGAAAAGTACGATAAATTCATACAGGGATTTAGGAATAAGAATAGAAGATCGTGTCACTCATTCAAAGGAGCTACAATACATTCTTGTCGATTGCAAAGTATAATTCCCCTAGATTAAACGAGGACTCATCCGAAAAGCAATTAACACTTAAGCCCGTGAAAGCGAGCTTCGTAGCAGGACGAAATAGTATGCATGTGTTAAAATATTATTGTGGTAATCCAAGGTGAGTGAGTTGAATATCTCCGACCGCACTCTATTATTCCAGGTTGTTTGAATTGCAGTGGCGTAGTTCCTCCGTGAACTTCGACAGAAGCTTGGAGGGTGGATGGTGTGCGAGGACGCTAGTTACAACGAAATTCGGTACGCAGGGGAGGTTAGATAGCTCGTTTTACTTGTTAAAGCACTTGTTACACCCGACGACTCGACAAGTATGTTGCCAGTGCGCAAAGGTTTCTTGTGTGCGACGACAGAGGTATTCGTGCGTCATCTTTTACGGCAGGATAATTGAGCGAAACAGGTGCCTTCGTCGCCGCCGGATCCTCACTGGTGTAGCGAGAGGTTAAGTAGCAGGAGCGTGGAAATAAAATTAGCGTCGCGGCGGTGGCGCCGCATCGCGGTTACAGATTACCGGCCGCGATCTCTGGCAGCTGTCACTCCGCATTTCGCAAGAACGCCGCGCGGATAATTACGTTACATCCCCCTCTGCTCCAGTGTAGCATTCGGTTGGAGGGACGCGGGACGGTAGAAGACCAACCGGAAATTACTCCGTGCTCGCTGACAGATTTGTATAACGCAGGATGGAGGCCTCATATTGCTTTCTCCCATTTCAATTATTCCTCTTGCGTAACACAGTGCCGAGCCCCGGTTGAAAATAAAAGTGCGCCGAAAGGGTTAGGTTTCTGCGCGGGAATATGTATTTCATTAACGCATTAGAGGTAAATCTGCCGAATAAAGAAAACGGATAGTGCGACATCAGGGAAAAGATGCGCAATTTCGAGAGAGCGATGTTCAAGTTGAAATTGCAAACAATCCGGGAAAGGAGGTTTTATTTATTAGTACGTAGCTCTTGTTCGATAATGAAAAATTGATGAGCATTCGAGGCATATGTGCAGCAGAAATGGATCGGCCTCGTCGACCATTTCGACTGATACGTGCCTCTTAAATATAGCAGGCTCGCGATCAGCATTTTGATTTTGAGCTATAACATAGCGGCAGCGGACACGCCCCCAGTATCACCGAGGGAAGCTGTATCTCCGAAGAAATATGACCACGACACTGCGGTATTTCCAAGTTGATTCCCCTCACGCTCCCCTTATAAAATGGGCTAGAACGCCTTCCAAGACTGCCGACGAAGAATGTTCTATCGGTGTCTGCCTTGTCCGATCACATTCTCAGGCTTAACCCGTCGTTTTCTCTGTCCTTAATAATCCGCAATAACGCTACTACTCTGTTGAAATATCTATCCGAAAGCATCCTCCGAAGTTATCAGTTCTCGCATTTTATCAGTACAATGGGGTGTCGTACGATCTTTAAGATTATCGATGCTGCCGCTCGAAAGTCGTAAGAATTCAAATGAGGGCATATATCCCCAAGTTTCTAGGCTGAGTTTCCGTCCCGTAAGCTCGGATTCATAATTGAAGTCTCAGGGCGGACTCACAGCCGGCGTCAATTTCTTAAAGGGAGACGATAACGCTGACGCGAATATCTATAGCATGCAGCGGTATAGTTTCTGGATTCGCACAGATGCTTCACTCGGAAAGGCACAGGAAAGCAGGAGGAGTGCTCGGCGCGTTTCTGGTTACGCCTAATGGAACTTCTGCTTCGGGTTACGCCGACACCTTCGTGTTTCCGCAAGATTCCGCTCACGCTCTCCGCTGTCGAAGTATGTACTTCTGCCTGGTGGTATATGCTACCTGCATCGATAAGCTTCACAGTCTGCGATCGGTCTTTTCGTGCTTTTAAGGTGAGCCGGATTATCCCTCTCCTGACTACTGAAAAATCATAGCCTCTTTTCAAAAATACTGTAGCCCAATTATCCGAACCAAGTAAACCAGCAAGTACTTTAACACCCTTTTCACATTTTTCTTCTTCTTTACTCCAGCCGGATAATCCCTTCTCTAGCCACTAAAAAACCTTACTCCTCAGCCAAGAATGGCGCAGTGCGCCCCAATTATTCGAACCAAGTAAACTGAAAAGAGCTTTATGACTTTCTTGCGAGTTCTTGTACACTTTTCTTCCCGCTGGCTTCCTTTGCATAGTTTCGTACTGACCTCGGTACGAGATGAGAGAGCCTGTTCTCGTTGTTCATAGAATCCAGATCGAACCTATTAATCACCGTCTGGACGCTTTTTTGTTCCGTTGATTCTGATGAATTGATGATTAAATTCCCAGGATGATTAATCGGCTCGCCTATTAATCAAGACTCGGCTCAGTGGACAGTGCGCTTTCAACGAGGAGGCTGAAACTTTTTCACAGGCTTATTCTTCGTCCTCCGCGAAGGACGACACTTTCTACTGTAAGGTTGTTGTGTCTGCCATGTCCTTTATCTTAAAAGTCGTTGCCACTGAGCTTTATTCTATCCTTCGCGCATAACTGCGAGGTAAAACAATTTATGAAATTTTCCTGCTGCCTTCTACTATTTTCCTTGCTAATTCCATCTGTCCCGCAGAAATTCTATCTATTTTTCATATAACCATGGAATAAAAAGGGATATGTTTTTTTTCAATAAGACGCGCATCCCGTTCGTGCGATGACTTATGTCTCTCTGTCCGACAGTTTTCATTCCCGAAAAGCAGAGTTTCGGATTTCTTCTTGTCACTAGTGCCGCATGGCAGTTTTCACGTATATTCCCCTCTTTTGACTTGTCTCGCGGAATGATTGTACACTAAAACCGCTCTGGCTTGGCATTACCAAACTCTGTGGCGTGTTTTCATGCAACAATGCGAGAAAAACTCAGGCGAAATCTCTTTTTCCTTGGAGTCAGCTCGCCTCCACCTGGTACGAGTGTTCCAAATTCCTGCGCGTAAGGAAAAGTTTGTAGCATGCGGTGTTAGAACGGCAAAATCTAAATTGCTCCTTTGTTTAAAGTGGGTTAATTCCGAGGGTCCCTTAGTTCTAAGCGTAAACCTCGGAAAGAGGGAGTCCAACTCACGCGCGCTCTCCATCTTCTTGATTAGCCAATTATACTTCTGCTCCACTCCGAATCTCACAAAGCTCTACTACACCTTTCGTCGATTTTACGATCTGGATGTTTATCAATTTCATTCAATATCACTTTCGAATTTGTAAAGTGCCAAATTAGAGTGCCAAAATCTTTAAAAATTACAGTGTCAGTACTAAGTATATCTGAACAAATTATTTTCATTTTCTTGCTCTATTCTATCTTGTATATCTAGCATAAGAAACTCCAAAGGCGAAGAAATATCATTGGTCATCTATTGTACAGACACTGTTGGTAACTTCAATTAGTTCGACACAGAGATCCTTCGGATCTCAATGAGAAAAGGGCACCAAGAGTCAATTTATCCGACGAAGTGTGTCCACAACAATGGCGACAGTTGAGAGTGACTCTTCTCACTTTATTTATTTGCGCGCATCAGCAAAATTTCTAGCTGGAAAGGACTTTCTCTGCATTGCCAGCTTGGTTCGTTCGCTTCTTCAGCTTGTTCTGCGCTGTCTTCTCTCGGGCGATGCTGGATAATAACCACTTCTGCTTGCCGTCCACACCGTTTCTCTCTTTCTTAACGCGGCCCACTGCTTCCCGACCAATGAGAGGTACGAGTGTCTGAGCCAGAGCAATTGCTTTTACGTCCGAACTGCCTGCCAGGAGTTTCTTCCTCCTGGGAAGACCGTCTCCACCTGGAGAGTTCCGTCTTGCTATGTACTTAGGCACTACGTACGTCGTTTGCACGGCGGAACGACGTTTACCGAGTGCCCTCGAGGACGGCAACAAGGCAAACTAGCGGGCGAATGTCTCGAAGAATAATGGATCATTGCTCGCTCCAAACTATTGAACTGTTGAAACTCCAAGATCTGAATATTCCTCTCATTAAACAATCAAGTAATGGAATCTCTGTCTTCTGGAGTATTCAGTGGATACTAAGAATAAACTAAAGTGAAAAGCAGTGTATTCTTATTTCTCCAATTTCGTTTCGATGTATGTCCAGACTTGCGTCACTCTTTCAGGTATATTTCGGAGTTTTTCAAAAAAACAGAACGAGACAAGTTTCGCTTAATGCTATCAGTTTAACTTGATTAAGGAGGTAATTGAAAATTCATGCTTGCTATAAAGGTACGCAAGAATTGCAGAGTTAATGCTCCGTCTCCACTGAAGTGCGCTTGGAATCAGATTTACTCGATTTACAAATTCATTGAGAAAAGTTCGCGTCGAGTACGTTGGTGGTTGCAATTTCCAGATTGAATTAAAGCCATTCTAAATAAGGAGTCAACCTTTAAACCATTTAATTGGGCGAAGACCCGTAATTCCCTCTTGGCTTTTTCCAGCGAGAGAAAAAGCGTGGCGACTACAGGAAATTTCACGAATAAACACTCCTACTTGTAGTGGTGCAACTGAGAGAGCATTCTTCGTGGCAGAATTTCGGTGCAACACTGATAAGAAATCTAGTAAAGTGTAAACAGAGAGTTGTCAGCTATCAATGATATTTTAATCGTCAAGGGATTAATAAAATAATTAATTGACGTCTGACATTGCAAGGTTATAAGCTTAATTTTAAAAATGAAAGCAATGCATAGTCGACTCCCAACTGATGTTTTTTAGCTACCAACCTAATTCTTTAGCTGTCTTATTTCTTTAAGAAGAAAGGAAATGCCAACGCAATAAAAGATGCCTCTGAGAGCGACGACTCGGTGCTCGCGATTCTCATCTGGTACGTTCGCCTTTGTTGCCGAGAGTCTGTCTGCTTGTACACCACAAGCGCCGGCCATTTCAAGACAGTTTCGACGCGCGACCCAATTACCACTGCTGAATGCTAAAGGAAAGGAGAAGAGTGGCACTTTCGAATGTATTTCTTAATTTAGGTAATAACTAGCTTTTGCTAATTAAAGATTTGATTTCAAAACCCGAATCCAAATTCAATCGAACACACGTTTTTCTCATTTTCTTCCAATAGATTTACATACTTCTGGAACACGTTTTGCATTGCGAATTTCATGTAGATTTATCGCACTGTGGCAAAACAAAGCGTCGGAAAACAGGCTAAAGTAACAATTGCAAATTTGTCGTAAAACAATCTTTAATTTCCACCTGTAATGGTGAGTACGGAACAAACACATTCACACACCATCGCCCTTTATATGGCCCTGAACCAACTTCAAAACGGAAAAAAATTGCCGCCACATGTCAGATTCTGAGAGGCAATTTAGCAGGCTGGCATGGAATCGTGAACGCAGTCAAAAAGCCGAGATGAAGTACGATCCCGTGTGGTAGGCAGGGGGTGGAGAAGAGTGGACTCGATGCTCGATGTGCTCGTTTAGTCCGTGGAATATTTCCGTCACGTAAAACCGGTAGGTAACACGTACGATTCCGACCATGAAATGAAAACCATAAATACTGGAATTACCATTCGGCCGAGTATTTTCCTAGCTTCCTAGATTTCAAATCAGCTCTTTAAGAGTAAGGCGGACGATCCGGTATACCAAACTTCTTGTGAAATCGAGAGTTTGCACGTATGTGTGTCTTAGAGCTTATGGTAGGGTTATCGGATGATAGGGAAGGTTGAGGATTGAAAAGAGTGAAGAATTCGATTCCACATTGGTATTACGTTTTTATAGAGATTTCATGAACCCGCGAATCCCATCGACGGATCTCAAAGTGTTCTCTAATAATGCTGTAATACTTGAATGGGAAAAATACAGTTATCCGATTGGGTGTCAGGAAATCAATTTTCGCTTTGAAATGATTAAGTGCTTTGCAACAGCAGCTTGCAAAGGATTTGTATTACTCAGTACACACGGTCTACAATTCTTAAGGTGGTACTTGTCTCGAATGCCAGTCAAGTTTCAGCATAGAGTGATGTCTGATTCGAGAAATCATCATGCACCGCTACTAAACTTGCAAATCTCATACGATATTCCTGAAGAGAAGTAGTGCTACTGGTGGTCCTCTCTAAATCTTTCCATAGCTCTAGCCCATCAGCTCTATACCACTCCGGAAGTAGATCGTGCCTGGCGCAGGGTTCATCGATAATTCCAACCAGGCATTTGCAGGCGGAAGCGAGTGCAACGGTTAATCCATTTCTCATAAGAAGAAGTGCGTTCGAGACTGATGGTATTTTTAATTAATGTCGTCGACGATCGTTAAGGGATCCCATCAAAGAAATTGAACATGACGTCTTGAACGATCATCGATATCATCGATTTCGGTAACCAAACGCTTACTCTCCTATATTCATCTATTTCCCCTCTTCACAACGTTTCTGTCACTTAATACCAGACAAAACTTCCTTAACAAATGATAATCCAAACTCGTGAATTCCCACTGGCGGCTTTGTTGTGGAAAGTTCTCCACTCTAACATTTGCTTTTATAATCAGTTGCCAGCGCTAATACCCGTCAGGAACTTTTAAATATTTCGTTATGCTAAACTTATTAGGGGTGCCGTCTAACACGGGCTGTGTGTCGTGCGTGTCTGCCCGTTTACATATTATCTCTCCTCTGGCTGACAGAACTGTGTCGCGAAGTTTTCCCGAGCACGCCAGATCGCGGTGTCATCGTGGTCGTGCTGTTGCGCAGTGCGGTTTCTCTCGCCTCTTCCTGAGACCACGTTTCCCTCGATGCGTCTCTAACTTTACTAACCACATGCTGGAAGCTCTGCTAGGTTTTATAGTAGTAATCAGGAAATCGGCTAGCACAGGATTGCAGTGATGCAAAGGGTTCTGTGGTTCGGACAGTCAAATCTAATGATGTTGGGGTTACCAACTCTACATAGAAGCCATTAAACTACCTTTTCCGACAATTCTATTTTCTAGTTTCTAAAGCTTTGAGTAAAATAAAAATCAGAAGAAATGTGAGCTTTCAGCTTTCAATACCGATCGACATAGAATTTTCTGTGAACTATACATAGACCTTTGGGGATTTGAACTCGCCTTGTGCACCTGAGAATAGAAGGAAGTATGAATCCCTGAAATTTTAATACTTCTAGACTTTTATGCTGGTGGATTTAGAATGTTCTAGAATGATCCATTCGCACCCGTGCATAATGGAATTATTACAATACGTCCGGGTGATTCCTCGTGGTCCCACATCCCATCACACTTTCTATTTCCGAGCTTTACACCCTTTACATGCTAATGCCTTGAGTGTGAATATCACACGCGCACCAGCCGTGAATATGAAACGAGCCGAAATTGGAAAGAAAATGTTCGTTTCCCCTCATCTGATATTCCCTCTTGGCTGAATAAGCTATTACATCGAGGCGACAGCGACTTATTCATTGAACGGTTGCGCACCTGGATCCACGATTGCCGTCCAGTGTAATTGTTGTTGTGGTTGGCGATCGCGTCGATAATTAAATTATACCGCGTCAACACTCGATGGACTTACGCTCCAATTTTCGGGGCAACAAATTAATTGCGAGGATCAATGGAATCGGAGAGTTGGGGGAGCTAGAGAGGAACGGCTACCGCGGTTTCCCAATTAAATTCTTGCCCTGTCGATGGCAATGAAATGTATGGATTCCCTTTGATCCATTGCAATTGGCAGGAACAATCGGAATACATTACATGCACAACATTGCCAAGGCTTTCAGTTGCGAATAGCATTACTTTCAAGAATCCAATATGTGATTCTGACTTTACCATTCAAATGAACAAGATTATTGTCGGCTATTGTCCACTGACGTTATATTGATTTCGGAGCTATTGAAAGGTAGATCAGCAGAATGCAAGGAATTCAAAGATTTTACCGTACATGGGAGTACACAACAAGCGGACTATATACTCGTTTCGTCAATTTATCCGGGCGGAGAATTGGCGCGAGGCAAAACTCTGTGAATGAAAAAGCGACACCAATTAAAACAACATAAATCCCGAGTGTTCGCCGGTAGGGTGGCTGCTGCGCTGTCTGCTCTGTAGTATGTCCGCGAGAAAAATTGCCACCGCAAGCCATCCTATCGCAACTTCGAATTCTGCGGAGGTAGTTGTAACTAGGAAAGCAGTACCACTCACCAGAATGAAGTGGTTACACCACTGGCGAATATCGGAAAACCACGTAAAAATTCGAGGAACTATTCCATTTAAGAGATGAAAGTTGAACATTCATTGAAGGAAATGACTAGTCCGACGATTCTACTAACAATCCGAGGTTCAACGCAATATCGAATAACAATGGAATTAGACTTCTAATTCCCCTTCCACCGTTAGTGGATTGGCTGACGGGCAGTGAGTTCGTTATGGTCGAAGTATTGACCGAATCCGTGGTATTATTCTGGGAGGGCCAGTTTTCATTGCCGGCGAATACAAAGCGATGCGCAGAGAACCGTTACATGCCGATCAAGCCTGCTAGCTTTCGCTGTGTCATTAAAGCGATGTAAAACAACGCTCCCTCGTATAAAGGCCCGACACACCCACATACTATAATCCAAGAGGAAAATTCACCCGACCAACGAAAACCACAACACACTACCGATGAGTGAAAGCCACTGTGTTAGCCAAAGAGTACACGTGTGTCCTGACATCGCGCGTGGTCCCTTTTACTTGTGTATATTCTCTATTGTGAAATTACTCCATCCTGTTATGCAATCAAAGGCTCTTTTCTTTTTCTTCTAACCCTGCGGTTATTGGCATTCATCTATTATGAAGAGAAGCCGGGAAAAATTAATTTGTACGCTTTTATCCTCTCGTATTTCAATACTGAATAGTATATAATAAGTAATTATGAGTAAGAAAGTTTCGAAATAGATCGAGCTTTACTTGTTGGAATACGTATTAATAAGTCCAGTTAATGTATAGTAGGTTTATCGAGCTACTTAATAAATCTGCCCCGAAGTAGAAGGAGTCTGATAACTGTTCACTAAACGTTCTACTTTACCAGTCTGGAGAGGATCGATCGTCCAGGAAAATTAGAGCAATAGAAATGTCGCGGCTTTAACAAGGCTATGATTAACTGGTCTGCTGAAAGGACGAACTCTTCTCAGTGAGGTTCCTCTTTCCATTATCAATGGAAGAGTTCAGACCTTTATCTCGATGATACCAGCATTCCGTCTTCGAGTATTAATTAACAACTTAGTGGACTAACTAACCAGCGGGTAAAACTGGGCTCGTTCTTTATCGGTGGTTCTTCATATCGAATACTGACTCGTAATCAAACTCGACTATGTTAGCTCTGATTGTGGTAGGCTCCTTTCAACATGCTTAATTGGACCCCTATGGCAATCGACGGCCCTCCACTTCACAGTCCGTTCTACATGTGCTCCACTTTTAAGAATCCAAGCTACTACTTCCATTTTCCCTTCCTCTTCTCGAGTATAACGGTAATCAACTCCTCTCTTTGAACGATTCGTAAAGTTACTGATCCAACCCTTTATTCAAAGATGCAATTACGTCAGACAACATGATCGCTCGTTACTTCATCGTGCAACGAGATGCTCGCAAAAGTGCATGAAAAATACTCGAGCGGAATTCATACCAAACGAGTGGGCTGCTGTTAGTACGAAATAAATGCGGTTGGGGAGAAATTGAAAAAATGATGGAAGGCGTCGATTTTGAGTGTCAAAAGACTGCGAAGCATTATCCGTATAATGTGGAGAATTACTTTGATGATTTTAGGAATCATTCTGCGATGTCAGAGTGATACTTCTTTCATACTCGCGTTTGTATTATCCTGATAGATGCAATACTTTTCATCAAGAACGAGCGTCGAGTAACTGGATGGTGAAGGATACTTGCAGTTGTGCGAGTGCGACAACTCATTCCCAGTTTGGGAGAGCATCCACCTTTCTTCTCGTTCATTCATTATCACTGAAATATCATCATCATGTGTTACGTTCGTTAATAAACTCTACAAGCGAATGCATGAAAAGCTACGTATCTCGCAGAGCAATGGGCCAAGTAGGAAAAGCCAACATTTTTCCCGTTAGTAATTAGGAAGAAATTCAGCCAAACTTTATACCGCGATAAAAAGTCTCGCGGCGGAAAGAGGCTCGGTGTGTGGAAAGTAGGAAACGACGCGCCGATTGATAGCAGTGGGAACTGCATCTCATTACCGTCCTTTTTTTTTTCCACGAACCGCCAAAAGTTCGATCAAGGTATCTGGTTTATGATGGTGCTTACTTAATCAAAAGTTTCTGGGAATTGAGTGTAATTGAAATTCGCAACTACCCCATTAAAAGTATGATACACCTAACAGGTTTGAAAATCTAATTTCTAGAGTAATTTGAGCAAATTTATTACTAGGATGATCCAAATATTTCATTACTTCATAAAGAAAATGATATATATTTTATATTGGTTTTAATATTTTTCCTTTTATTCGATTGTATAAGTAAACATCGAAAAAGCGCGTGAGTGCGCATGAAGTTCTCGGATAGAAACGGTTTGGTATATCGGCCGAGCATCATTGACAGTGGATTGGATTAATTTCAACGTCACGTGAAAAAACGGGACACGGTGCGAATTGCCGGTGCTTTGGCAGATCGGTGCTCGAATATCGCTAGAGCGTTGGCTGAAATTGATGACGAAATGCGAGCGCGCGCGCGCGCGCCACGCTGCGCCATTCTGTAATACAGAAGTGTGTGACACAGAGATTTTCACGAGTCGTGGGCTTTCATTGCTTCACGGGGAATGAAGTTGCTCCTCCCGCATCCACCAATCCAGCCAGCATTTTCAAGTGCAACCGAGCGTTGTTCCTGGTTGCCAAAAAAGTGCACGAGTGGCATTACGCTGCGTGCAAGACCGTTAACAGAACTGAAGCGTGGATCACATCCTGGTGGTTCTAAATGACCGTGAATAAAACGTTATGTCATTCACTGACCGTTTCAACTACTGCTATATTATTTTGAACTGTATCAATAAGTACCAAGATTAATAATAATGATAAAAAAATCGGGGATTGATCTAAACGATTGGAGAGTTTATCAATACTAGTAATATTTACAATATTACGTTATTTCGTTAGATGCGTGTCTAATAAAAATTCGAAAGTTTAAGTTTAAGGCAATTTCTATCCTAGGTCGTGGGCGTATAATATATAGTTATCACGAGTGACAGAAATCCTGTTCGAGTTTGGGGATTGGAGTTAGTCCGGTCGGACGTAATATGTTGCCAAACTTGGAGAGAATAGTGGGCGAGTATGTGGACCAATTATTCGAGAGCGAGTCTGTTCAATAGTTCGTTGAGCTGGGCAGAGGATATTGAGAGAAGGGAGGAAAAAAGTGTGGACGACGCGGGCTCCTAAATTTCTCCGGGAAATCGACAATTTGGCTGGGACGCGCGCCGCCCGCGAATCGAGTTAGCCGACCAAGAAATGCTATTGTGCGGAACAAGGCGGTAGATTAAAGCCCGGTCGACGGAAATTTCCAAACTTTTCTCCCTCGGCTATCCTCGGCGAAACGAGTCCTCTCTTGTCGTGCACACTGCCATTTTTCTTGCTCGCTCAGAAATCACTGCGCGGATAGATAGACGCTCGTGTGTTTTCCAAACAGTCACTCCGCGCCATCGAGTGCACGCCATTCCTGATAGCTTTTTCTCGCCATTCTTCCGTTAAATAAAAATGAACCATCTAAAAAGGCATGATATCCTCGCCGAAAAACATTAAAATATCAAAAAAAGCACGAAGTAGTAGTTTAGTATCACGTGAAAGATAGCTATCATACAATATATCATACTAATATCATACAAGAAAGCCAAGCTTTTATTCAATGATACTTAGATTTAACTTGGAGGTCTAACTTTAAAAAAAACTTAGCGTATACGCGTAAGAAGCACTTGCTATAGTAATATTGCTAAAAACAATAGTATCTACGTCAATTGCATGATACTGGACAATACTCGTGAAAGCTTGGGTATTGTGAAAAAAGCAAAAATTCTAAATCAAGACTATTACATAGTAAAGTCAGTATTCCGTTCAAAGTAGTTTCCCATTGGTTTTTTCTCGCCATTATTCCATCAAAGTAAACGTTATCTACTACAAAAAACTGATACACTCTCTTGCTCTATCGAAGATTTTCCGCGCGGAAGCACGACTTAATTCGACGATAATACTGTTCTACTATCTACTATTAGCTTCTTTAATTCTATGTAAAGAATAATTGATCGTCCAAAGCAATTAACAGGTATCATTACTTTTATTTCAATTCCATCACTTTCCACCAAAAATCCTTACTAATTATAATATTTTACTATTTTTCATATACTCCATCAACTTATCTATTTTTCTGAACCTTTTTTATATTAATTGGCAATTATCTCCAGATCTGACATCTGTGTACATACTGTGACCGTGACCAGTTTGGACAGAGGGCAAGCAGTGTTCGCCAATGGCTAGCGTAGATTATACAAAGTTTGAACGAGACGATTTGCTATTGTTGGTCCCCGGCGGATATCAGGGAGCTGTGCGCGCACAAGAGCAAGCTTGCACTTCTCCACAGAAACGCATGCCTTGACAAATTACTGCTGATGTGGGTAGAGAATTATCTACCTTGGCACGGAAGATGTGTGTTCCATCTGGGTCCTCCCCTTTCTCTCTGTCTCATTCTCTCATTCCCCCTCCCCCGCCCCTCTCTCTCACTCACTCTCTCTCTCTCGTGCAAGCAGTTCTTAGCACGATCCGTTACCAGCAAGTTGGACAAGAAGGATATTAATCTGTTATAACGGTATGCATACGGCGAATGCTGGACGTTTCCTAGATGTCTCCGCTTCCGGCAACTATTCGCCGCGTGGCTTCCGAATTTATTCGAGGAATTACTGCAATATCCGGCAAGTGCCATTCTGCAATAAAGGAAATACCGGGTAAACAGATAGAAAAGGATTCTCTGACTAGTAATAATTGCAGCCGGTAGAATCAGATGTTTCGCGGGTAGTTGGCTAACCTGAGAAAAAAGTATGTTACTTTCCCTGTTTTTGTTAGGCAATTTGATTTCGTGAACGGATGCATCGTTTCTTTGGATTAAATTCGGAGCTTCTCTTTGTTGTCCTTACCTTGGCTTTCTGTTACGTGATTATGGCGATAACATGGGAAGTCTTTAAGTTATACCTGACTCGAATTGTACTCTGACTCGATGCACGAAAATTTCAACCGGTTCTTTGAAAATCCTGACGGAACTGCACGGAGCATTGTTTGTGTTTAAGTCATACAAAAGTTAGAGAGATGAAGGCGGAGCCTGAGGGCGCGGCTCTGACAAAGGCTATGAAAAGCCATGAAAAAGTCATGAGCAACAAGGCAGCGCTGAAAACATTGCGATCTTCGCCGACTCTTCCGGCTGTGTTTGCCTTGGAGAAAAGAAGTCCTGCTCGGTGCTTGATACACACCATAATATTACGCATCCCGGAAAATTACATTCTCGTTATTTCATAGGAGAACAAGAAGGATGCGCCTCTACAATATAGCTGTCGCGAGGAAACAGTGCCACTGAAAGAAGATGCGCCCGGAAAAACTGGGACGCTAACAATCGGAAGAAAATAAAAGGAGACGGATTTCGCGTCTACGAAGTTTTACTGGTGAATGAAGAATCTTAAGTGATACTGAAAACAGGCATACCTTCAGTTTTTAGCAGAGTACGGTGAATGAATTGTTGGTTAGGTTTCACTAATGCGGTTACTATTAAACTGACAGAGATACCTTCAAGCTTTAACGTTCAACTAATTACGCGTACAAACTATATCAACTGATGTAATAGTTAATGCAAAAAGGGAGAAACATCGTATTGGGAAGGAATATGCGGACGATTTTTCACCAACAATTACAAACTTTATCCGTCTCGGCGGGCGTCTTCGAGGTTAGTTCGTCCAACTTAGCTTCAAATTAAAGAGCGGTATCCTTAATCACCGCCGCTAGGTGAAACTTGAAGCAGAAAGAAGATTGTAAGTGAATGAAGAAGAATGCTGGCGGAACTTTCTGAACGAACTGAGCGCAAGAACGTTAATAGAGTATAAGGCTAATGGTAGTGTGCTGGTCCGCATTCCGCTTTTCCTGGCAATTTGTATAGTATACACTATTACATGGAAGGATCTCGATCGTTAGGATTGTATCGGCAAGAAATGCGTTTGGGAAATTATTAAGAGCGAACTGGCTTCGAGAACAAAGCTTCTGCCACGCAAGCAACCGCCTTAATACCCAGATATGGTCGATCGCAGACGAGAAATTGAAACAATGCAACCTCTTTCTTCCGTTTAATTAAATATACGCCGTTTCTTTGATAGAATAATAACAATTGCGAATACTAGAAGGTATCTTCGTTTGGGATCCGCAATGGCAAGGGTTCGGGAAGAACAGGAAGCCACAATTATTTAGGGAGAAGATAGCGGCAAAAAGGAGAGCAGCTGAGATCTGGAACAGCAAGACCTTTGGCATAGGTCGCCGGATAATAGTGTGCTCCGGAACCACCGGATCATCCGAGCTTTCGCTATCAACCCTGACGAGGAAAAAATATTCCTTGGAAGGATCGAACGGATATTACTGACTACCTCTTCAAGGTTCAAATCGAAGACTTGGTGACCTCGTATTTTGAGAATCTAAAGTTTGGATGCTCAAGAGTTTTATATATTTATCTAGCTGTCGATGACCGTTATTCATTCCTGAACCCTAACAATTATCGAATTGAATTACAAGCAAGCGCACAAGCGCAGAATTACTAGCTTGTAATAACCATAATTCGGAATACGATTGTGGCAGGAATTGTAATGTCTCGCCCCCGGCTTGAAATGTTTACAAACTAGATTAACGATGATAATACATGTATGGTTTAATGAAGCTCTACCTCCACCGTGGAGCATGTCACTTTAGGTTTCCGTGGTACGTAACCACACTATCAAAAACCACAAAATCATTATAAACTTTCGATTTAATGACATTGCATGAGATGCTCCGGTTAAATGTTGTCTCGTGTTTCTCTGCTGAGAGAATTGCATTCGGTCCCTTTATTTATTTAGCCTCTGCTATGACCGCCGGCGGTTTTGATTGCCGAGTCACGATGGTTCCGAGCTTCTGGCCAACATTTTCCTTTTCCATAACCCTCCGCCATATCTGTCTGTTTTCCTTGCTGGAGTTTCCGGCAATTTTTATCTCGCCGTGCTTCTTTCATCCTCCAATTGAATGCACAATAATACCGTATGCTTGGTAAACACATACAAGATGCTTTTATTATCGGACATTTGTTCTTTCACTTAAATATTGGAAATGTTCAGTGCTTTTCTGTGTAACGTATTACCTCCCACTAAACAACTTCTCAAACTAAGTGACTAAAACTTCTGATATAATCCAACATCCATATTTCGATTTCTTTTCCATTTTCCTTTTAGTCTTTCAGTGTACACTTTCCGCTTTTCTTTTGACCTTCACTGACTGATGCACCACGGAATAACTAACGTGCATTGCGGCAATCCTTTTCTCGCTGTCTCCCACACACACACACACATACACTTGACCTGTTCATACGAAGTTCATAAGTAATCATATTTATATGTAAATGGGAAATGAAACTGCCTGCAGCCATGGCTTTATGACTATCTTATTTCGTGAATGTATGGATGATGCTCTCTCAGTCCAGCTCTATCTCATCGTTGAATAGTCCTGATGGAAGGAAGGTTCAACAGATTGAGATATAATTTCTTTCATTCTACATTTTAGCACCAGGAATTCAAAAGAAACGAACCACGAGAAAGGAACCGGTCCGTAGACACTAGCGACTGAAAAATAGTCGTATTTAAATGCAAATTCCTGTCGCGTACCTTCCTAGGAGATCGGAGCGTTGAATCTAATTTTGGCTCTTCCAGAAAGATAGTAACGAAAAGAAGAGATGTAACTTCGGATTCTATCAGATAGTATAGTTTGTAAGAAAGTAAGGAATATCCTATGCCAGTACTTGAAAGTTCAACGTTAGGAGGGCAGTTGAATCATTAATTCGTGTCGTCTCCGATCGGATGAGTATCAGGAGTAACTCGAGGACAATGCAAGTGTCAATCGGACATAACCTCGATGTTTATTGCATCTTGGTAAAGCGCTATTGTTCTTCGATGGGATTGCCATCGTCCTCATTGTATCAGGCGACCTTTGGTACAATGGAGGACGTGTGGACGACGCATTGGCGTCGTTTCACATAGTGCGATAATTTACGGTAGTATTCGCTTGCTCTCAAGCGAGCCAGAGGATGCCTTTCCCATGGGTGCAAGTGTATACGGGGACGCAAATGACCCTTCAGGAATTTCTGATCGATTCTCGCACCATTAACCCACTGTTTCATGTTCACGGCTCTCACAGAAAGAGGCAGGTAAATGGGAGAGAGAGAGAGAGAGAGAGAGAGGGAGAGAGGGAGAGAACCCGTGCAATTTAACCATTAATTAATAATCTCCGACCTTCCTCGAATTCTCGGCCGGGCAGCGAGCCACAACTCCGTGGAAATGCGAGTTAACTGCTGTTGATAGTTCACCGCGGGTCAGTCTCGCAGTTTCAATGCCCGAATTAGTGAAGACGGAAGTTCCTACTATCGCAAGGCCTCGCGTCAACTGAGTGACGCCGTCACGTAGTGGAAGGATTAAATCGTGAGAATTTCTCCGAGGTTCTTGTTTTGGCAAATAGAAAATATTAATTTTGAACTAGGAGTTGCCTGCTGTTTGCCAATAAATCATGGGTGTATCGAGCTGATATTTGTACAACATGGGAAATTGAAAGCTTTGAGATTCCAACCCATTACTTATGTTTACGCGGACTTTCATTCGATCTCACTTTAACTCAATTGTTCGGAGAGTGATAAAGCGATCCGGTGAATTCGCCTCTAGCATAGAATTTGTTGAAACCAGTCTAGAAATGGTAGTTTGAGAAAGAATATAACTTTCGATCGAACAGTATTTGTGCGAGTCCCTAATTTCAAAATTCGATTTATTTCGATGAAAATACCTTCGTTCATTTTACTAATACGATATTTGACAGGCGACGCGGTTTGTGGACGCAGTGGTCCATGAGACAATGAAGCCAGCAGGAGTACATACATATACCGACGATCCAAACCCGGGGAGACCCGGATGGGGCGAATGGACACATGGCGGGAATGTTGACCACACAGGTATCCGCTTGTACTTCCCGTTGGTGATAGGTGTGCCTATAACTGCACCGGCGTTCCTGACAATTACGGTTATGGCCGGTTATATCTGTCGTTAAGTGCCGCACGAATTTTTAATGCCGTAATTCGGCGTAGCCCTGCGCCTCTCGTAAAGCAAAGGCCATTACTTGTTGTCTCGTGTAACCCAGCCTCACTAAAATGCAGTTAATTCCTTCGTGATAAATACAATGTTTAATGCTCCATTACTCTCACACTCATTAACTCTATTTGCACTATTGTTTTCGATGTAAAGAAATCTTAATCAATTATTGCACAGAGGATATTTTATTATTATCATTGAGCTGAGCGACAGTGGTTTTGTAAATTCATAAATATTAAACAATCGTATTCTCCAGTATTATTGATTCAATCGTAACATTGACGAGAAACTGCTATTCGAGGGAAATATTTTAGTCGCTGAAGAGAATTAATGAACTAGCGTGTAAAAACCCAGTGAATCGGGATGTACGGTACGTGTGTGTTTCATTTTCGTTGGGTGCTTTGGTTATTTAACCATACTTCAATATAACAAGTATGATAATTGTTGCGAGGTAGCAGCCTGTAATATTCAGGGAATCCGATGCGGATTGTTTTCGTTGATGTTCGAAGAGTGATCGTGTTCTCTCGTTACTGGGATTGGTTGCTCCTTTTTCCAGGTCGCGAGCAATATAATCGACGGTAGTCGACGAAAGGACAATTTGCACGTTGCGCGGAATAATTGATCAGAATCGCTATTCGCATTGATTACCATGTGTAAACAGAGGCGTGGCCGGAATTCCTCTCTATAACCATTTGCGCCTGTCCTGTCGATCCGGTGTGCATTGGGAGCACTGAAAATTTAGAAAACAATAATTTACCCTGCTATAACTATCGCAGTTAACTACAACGCGAGTCATTTGGATTTCGCTCTACAACTAGCGAGGGGCCAATTGTACCTTTTCTCTAATTACTGGGTTCATACAATTACATTATCTGGATCACCGCAAAGCTTTTTTTATCCTCGGAATCGAGTCTTCTCTTTAATTAATTCAAGGACACTTATACTAAGAATGAATGAGCAGTGAGTGGCAGAAGATGATGGGTTAATGTATTATTCCTATCACAGCTTCTCTTCGGGAGCAGTGTTCTTTAATTAATGCCATTTATGATGCTCTTCCATTCGATCTTCCGCCTTTCGCGAGTGCCAAACTTACCAAGCCAAGTTATATATAAGATTATTTAAATCTACCAAAATTTGCAAAGAGGAACTTTGTAATCAACTATATATATATATTAACATTTCAAGCATTTAAGCTATATTATTAAAAGTAGGAAGTCGTACTTCTGGATAAGCCGCGAAGTGATCGGTTTATTAATCCTAATAGATGATCTATTGATCACTTGGGCTTTCCTTCAACCTGTCACCCATACAAGTAGGCCAGGTGAAGACGTGGGGCAAGCAAATTTGATGGCTCCTTTGATCCACGTCTCAGAGTTAAGCCCGACAGGTTCTCCCGGGGGCGACGGGACGGAAAGCTGTGACGACGGCTGCTACGTCGAGGGAACCCGTTAAACCATTTTTACGACAACCATGTCAGACTTCTCACCCGATTCTCTCTCACTTTGGGGACATGCATACGCATAAAAATTCTGACAAGCTCCTTTGCGGAGACACCAGCCGACACCCTCTGAATCTGTCGCACCGGTTTTCAATCCTGTCACCTTAAGTTTGCTAGTGCTAAGGCCTCCACAAAAGTAACTGTCTTTATTCGATACATTATTATCGTCCTTGTGGAGTGTGGTTTATATTTCCGAAAGACTTCGTTGTCTTCCTTTTAACGCAACGAGTACTCCCGATGCTCTCACCGGATTCATAATTTTAGTCTGGAGTTTTTATACCTTGCTAGAAGGATCTGCGATGTTTTTACTTAGTCGTAAGTCTGTCGGGCAACGCGTCACTTGGATATTCGTGATGGAGCTTGACGTCTTTATCGGTGGGACGGAACATCGAGACTTTCTAAAAGACTTCGGGGATCGATTACTCCTGGAAGGGGGAAGGAGAGTGGGTGAAAGTGTCAATGGTACTCGCGAAAAATGGGCGAATTTAGGGCTACACACTGACAGGTCTTTTCCATTAGGTTTTTTTCATCCTCTCTATACTTCAAACTACAATCAAAATCGCAATCTACAATCGAACCTACGCCTCTGTTGAAAATTTTCATTCTTTTTCCCCAGTACGATGAATAATCTGAAATCGTCGAGTTGACAATGACTTTTGTCAAATGTACCCTTCATATACAAATATTTGAAATTTTCGAGGCAAACAATAAGCAATTCCGATCACGTATCCGCGTGGGACTGGCACGTGTTTCACTCTATTATTTACTTTTGTTCGCAGATATATATGTATGAGGGAATGCACGTATAGCAGAATTATTTATCAGGGTATAACGTTTAAAACAATGCTAATGAAGTAACGTTCAATTACGAGCGGGTGTACCCTAATTACAAATTGCCGGGGGGTCGTCGCTTGCACGGGACAGCGGCACGTGCTCTCCCGATACATGTACATATCTAGAGTTAATTAATCCCTTTGTCAAATTATGGCACACTCTCGCCTCGAAACAATGCTATTGGTTTACGACATATGAAACTTAAAATGTACCATCGGCTAATATTATACATGAAAAAAGTGCTCGGAATTGCAAAATCGATTGTATTAATAAAATAATTGTAAAATGTTACAATACTCGTATTATTCTGGCACACAAAATCATGCCATTGGGATGTTGTTTAACCACTGCTGCCAAACAGTTTGTTCAATCTCAACATGACAAATACTAGAAAAGTCATCTTGTTTTCCCAATAGCAGGAACAATTGCCGTGGCACGCTTAATAATTGGATTTAATTCTAGATGGAACTTAGGTGCGTCTCCATCATCGAATCAATCTCTCTAGGATCCACAGTGTGACTGATGACCAATCGTAGGATAATTAAATTGTCAGGGCGCACACGCAGCTGCGAATGTCAGCTGTGTAATCAGTGTCGTCGCCGGGTGCATGAATTTTTCCGAGAATTTCCTGAATTCGTCGGACGAGGCGAGGCTGGTTCGATCGGTGGTTGCGTTTTATCAGCACCACGTATCGAGAGCGTCGAAGCCACGGACGCTGAGTTGCCCGTCAGCTCGGCTCCACGACCAAATTTCCCAACGCTTTTTTGCCGATCTATAAGCCAAGCTGTTTTAATTAAACTATGTATGTTCCTGTGCCAACAAATTGAATTCCATCGTTTTACACGGCAGCACGGTACACAATCTTCTGTTCACGGAGCTTCCCGTACTGCTGTAAAGATTAATCATAAATACGAAATGAGGCCGACTCAAGTTCAAAAGACCCGGACGCTTTGTTTGAACTGGTTCGTGCCAAAGGTACTGTTACTCGAAGTAAGCTGCCTTTCATTTACCAACCGTGAATTCGTAAAAGAAAGGCGCATGTTTTCTCACTCCAGCAATACATCAACATGTATATATGAATGGATTCATAAACAATTCTAATTAGAATCACGTTATAATAAAGCATAAAATAGCAATAGTCATGGTGTGAAAATCTGAATACTGAAATGAAGTGCCTTATTAAATCATATATAATTTAATAAGTAGTTTTGGAATGTCTGGTTCAGACCAAAGGTAAGGAGAATTCCACTTGCCTCAGCTAGTCTGGGAATTAATCAAAGATGGGACGTGCTACTGGCCGCCGTTTCGGTGCATATTAATTTAATAGCTCTTACACATTCGTAGCGAATTCAATTTATCTCGCTGTCAGTCCACTCACGTGCGAATCTCGTTATACCGTGTGACCAAAAACCGCTTGCATTAACCATTCACAGTTTGGCCTGCAATCATATCCGGCTAAAATGGACTAGCACGCGCCTCCGTTTGTTTCGCCGATTAATGAGATAATTATTGTAACTCATTACTGACAGAGGGACACTTTTGTTTACATATGACTGGATCGTTAGGCGACTGGTCGATTAATATGCATGACGGGTACGCGCTCGTGCCAAAGTGAGCCGAGGTTCGTAACGCGTTATAATTCTCCCGTTTCATTATGCCACAGTGTTATCTTAATGATGTAATTAAGGTACATTAAATATCGCAATGGCTCGAAGGAACCGTGGGGTAGAAGGACAACTGGCAAGTTAAAAGTCTATTTGCAAGAGGAAGCAATAAAGGTTTTGCTGCAGGAAAATTCTTCGATTTGAATAGCAAATGCGGGGCACCAGCCGGCTTCCTTATTATCGCCCTGTCGTATCGATGTACAGTTATTGCCGTCGTTTTATTCCGACAGATCTCGATGAGCGCGTAGGAACACGCGCCGCCACTCGATATTCATGCGACGTCCGGTGAATCTCTGCGTAGAGGTAGATGCGAAGGATTACTTGGTGAGTCCTCCATAAAGTCGCCCTTCGTGTTCCTCTGGAAAACCAAGCAACACTACCCTAGAACAGTAAACGTATCCGCCTCGCGAAAGCTAATAAAAATGTATCAATGCCATTCGTATAGCGCATTCAACAGCAATATTGAAGTGCCAGTGGGGCCTTTTCCCCACTGAGCAATAGAAAAGAGATTTTCCCCGTGTACCATTGCGTTTATTCTCTTTCCGGGAAAGCGGAAGTTGGAAATAGGTCGTTATAGGAAGCCGGACAACCGGTGGCCTCGCGTCCTTTCAAAGAGCTAAGTGGATATCCGGATGTAGGGAGGGCCGAGCAAACTCAAGCGAAAGGTAAACGATGCTCACTGAAAGCATTGCTCGAGTAAACTCGGAGGCAAATGAAAGAGAGAAGAACTGGAAGCTACGTAAACTCGGAGGCCACGGTACTGATTGATTCTGATTAATTTGTTCCACTTTAACATCTTTGAAGACAAGTTCAAATAACTTACGTAAGCTAGGAGGTTCTAGGCTGTTTGGAGCAGAATCTATTTCGGTCGATAGTCGAAGAGGAATTGGTCGATAGGTAGGTCAAGGCCTTAAAAAGGAGATGTCGGATGCTCGATAGCTGCCGTACTAGCCCGGTCCGAATGCCAACCCTTTGCCTATTGGCTGTGTAATCTCGCAAGCACTGGCTTGGAAATACTGGTTGTGGTGTATCGTTATTTGGCATCGCTCGAATATTTCTGAAATGAGAACACTTTCCTTCCCTTTCTCTCTTTCATCCCTCCAACCCCTTTATTCACGCTTTGGAGTAATGCTACCTACTTAGCCAAGAGACGCTGGTAAATCGGGGATCAATCTTCCATGCCGGCCTCGTTACACTTCGGAGTCCATGTTGAACGTATTCACGGAAGAAAATGCATTTAAGTTTTCAAGTGACCCCTTTAGTTATATGAATATTCTTTTTATTTCTACTCTCATTCTTTGTACTCTTTATATATTGTTCTGCTTATAATTAGAATTGTAATATGTTCTATAAACTTTGCTTCGTTATTTCTAGACGATACAATTTATCCAGG
Organism: Ectemnius cavifrons; assembly: GCA_964023945.1. Classification (NCBI taxonomy): domain Eukaryota; kingdom Metazoa; phylum Arthropoda; class Insecta; order Hymenoptera; family Crabronidae; genus Ectemnius; species Ectemnius cavifrons. The sequence goes on along the minus strand of OZ030375.1, from coordinate 15,864,455 downwards.
GTTATGGATCGACACCGTCACCCTTGGATCTTTTCTTCGAAAAATGGGCCAAGAGAAAATGGGAAAAAAGTGTACTATAGGCAATCACCCTGACGGCCTGCACTCGATAGCTCGCACAGTCTTCCAAGAAAAATTACTTACACCATACAGTGTGCTTTTGCAGGCCGAACTTTCGAGTTCAATTCTGTAATCCAATTTTTCAAGGTGCGTCGGATTTTTGCCCTTCTTTTTGTGGTTCGTTCCATCTCATCCAATGGTTTTCCTTGCTTGACCTTTTCTTTATAATACCACTACTATCGACTAACATTTGTCAATGACCCCTTTGGTGCTATCATGAAATCGTCCGGTTGCATGCTAAATCGCTGGTGAATGTCAACTAGAACAATTTGTACTGCGCGTGTTTCAGAGCGGCAAATGAGAGAAGTTGAAAAATTCGCTTTCCTGAAAAGCAGGTGTTGCCTGGCACCCGCTTCTTGAAATTTCTAGCTTTCCCGTTTCTCAACATGCAGATTGCCCTCACGGAGATTTGAGAGGCGGTTATGCTGGCTGGAGTGTTCGCGTAACCAGTTCCTCCTTCGCACTCGAGTTTCTAGCAAGTTTGAACGGGCAATGCACGCCGAGGCGGCGCTACTCTCGTTCTACTGCTTCGAAGGTTCTTTGGGCAATGAAAAATGTACCCTTTTGCCACGAAGAAGTGTTTGAAAGTTAATCTGTGCCATGACCCCCCGCAAACGGCTTTTACCTCCTGATTTAACTTGGTAGAACGATTAAGAATATCTATTAGTGAAACTGAGTAATTTATTTCTAAGAAGTTTCCGTGGCTCTCGAACTTTCCAATGAATGCGCGGTGATCGTCCAAACTCTAATGATGAATAGAATATTTTTTATTCTCTACCAGCGTTAATTACATTCCCTGGTAGAAAAGGCGTTATTCTTTCGATCTCCTTAAACCAAACTACGGGGTAATATCGCTTTTTCACTGGAATTGATAAAATTTCTGAGAGTTACTACAGCGAGGAGCTATCAGCCTCCACGGTTATGGTTTGCGCCTCTATGCTGGCCGAGTTAGCTCGCGGCACTAGCCAAATAGAGCAATCCAAAGTTACGAGCATCCAGCGAACTTACCAGACTTGGAAAGTAAAGTTTTACACCTGCATCATGTATTTACCACGCTCCAGGTGAAAAAGTATAGAAGCCACAAATCTATTAGGAAGAGAGAGAGAGAGAGAGAGAGAGCTAACGCAGGTTTACGAGCCACCAATGTAAAGCTGGCGGTGATGGGTGTTTCTGGAATGCTCCAACGCGGCTAATTAGTCTAAAACAATTAATTCTCCAGCAATGTCGACCTTCGCTTTCGCCGCTCGGTACGGAAACAAATGTACGATCTTCCTCGAGTGACTCGTCGGAACGGCTTGCTACAGCTAGGTGTACTGGACCTCGCTGGTATAACGAGGGAATTGCATTAGTCTGTGGCAGCACGCGATGGTAAAACTTGGCCGAACAGTGGAGAGCCAGGCTCCATTCTACCCTTCCGTAATTACCTATCATCTTTTATTAGCTGACTGTACGTAAGCACGCAGCATCGCGCCGTGGTCGCAACGTGGAACGAGCGAGCGATTAGCTCGGAAAACTTGGAAGCTTCATTAAGTTCAGTAACTATACCATCCTCCTTCTATCTTTCTTGCGGTGAGGATATGCTTTCCATGAACTGCAACTATCCAAGTTACTTGATTTTAATCTGACTTTTCATAATCGTAATTAAACCGAAATGTAACTTTGATATTTTGTCAAGGAATCGTTAAAGGTTTCTGGTTTATCGCCATGCTTTTTTAAAAAATAATCATACTGCAGAAGTTCACAATATAGTATTACAGAGTTTTTGTTAGGAATAAAAGTAGCGCCTAATTGCTGTATTTCATGGTGATTGTATTAGCATAAGTTCTCCCGCTATTTTGCCGTTGCCCGGAACTCGCCGCGCCCTCTTTACTTTTCCGGCATTTCGAAAATGGTTTTCATCGGGTAGAAATTGCATTTCCACTCGCGCCTTCCTTTGGGATTCTCGTCAGTGGACAGTCTGAATATTTCGTGGCTCTTGCTTTATCGGAGGTGCTGGCGGTAAAAGGTCCGACTGATGCAAGTTAATTTCTGTCAACTTTCCACGTTAATCTGTTTCCAGTGGTACGTCGGTAAAGCGATCGTATTTGTCACGAATAAGTGAACCAAACAACTAAGGCTTTTTGTGATAACTAGGAAAGGTTATATTTTTCATGGGGTTTTAGTTCCATGAACGCCAGGGAAAAGGTAAGGCTAACTAATAAATAAGTCCATATATAACACTGTGAATTAGACTCTCGTGTCAGTTCGTCGCACGTTGTTGACATAGATCCCGCAAAATTCAGGTGCCTTCTCTCGTCACCAGGCGACAGACAGCTTTCGCCTATTTTCAGCCGGCTTATGTATGCCGCATTAAGCTCCTGCTACGAACAAGTAGTGTGCCATAGATCGTTATTACCGCCCGGCGGAAAACTCGGCATGACGAGATGCAGCCGCTACTTCGTTTCCCATTTAGTCGGATTTTACGAATCCCAGCTTCAGATTACAGCAACGCTTTTCTACCACAGAGAACTTTCCATTCGGCGGAATCGCTTAAATGACCGTCGTAATTTTAGTTATAACACATTAAAAAATACTACAAATTCTTCAGACGTAATAGTTGAGAGATTTGCCGCCGTATATTCGTAGAAATGGCAGCCAGGATTTAATTCCATCTTTTCATTCATACGAACACGAGCGGCGATTATACTTAATACCGAGGAAATACTTCTTTATTGTTCATAGAATCATAAATTTCAGAGATTGACGCGAGATACTTATACGTGAAACATGTTGTCTGGATGGCAATATTATTCGACGCAACATCAAGAATAGGGTGATAACTCGATGATGGTAAACTATAGCACCGTGACGACTATCAAGGTGGCGTCGTTGTTGTCTACGCTGAGGCGAGGTGAATCGCATGGCCCACTTATATACCAGCCAACTGTCGTTAAAATGTAATCTCTCATTTCAAAGTTATTAAGTACCTCTCGATTTTCACCTTGATTTTCGTCAGTCTTAAGGAAGCATAGAAACTTGCCTCATGACTAGAATAATCTTCAATTATGTTACTTTCCATATTTTCGAGAGATATAAACAATTTCAAATACTCTGTCGACCGATCATTGCATTGCACTATATTATAGAATATTTAGTTTTATCAGGAACTTTAATATTCTATAATTCTTATAGAAAGATAAAAGAGTCATCGTTTATGTGCTTTTGTAATCGAACTGCCATCTTACAAGATTGTTTGCTGACGTTCGATTTTTCTTAGATCCTTTAGCAAATACATTTTCAGGCATTATTCATTTTCTCTCATCCGTCAGAATCATAGTGAAGTTCCTGTCTGCATTGTACTCGCGACTTCTGCCTTAAAGAAAACAGACACTGGTCGGCAAAGTGATTCAGCAGGGAGAGCAAACTACTCGGCCAAACGATTTCCTTGATGTTCGTTCAGAATCCGCGGCTTGTCCTATAAAAGTTCGAACTCATCCTAAATTGAAAGTTAGTACATTAAGTACCCACAGTCACTAAGCAAAGATAGAAAGAAAAAGAAAACTAAATGAAACACCAGGTTTGTAGATCGGCAAATACAAGATTAAGAGCGCCGAAATGAATAATGAATCGCAATAGTGTTTTTCACTGTTAAATTTAAGAGATTTCAATTCCCTTTGAGTGAGAAAAGGTGTTTTAATCTTTGTATGGCGATTCTTCAAGAAGGGCAAATTGATTTAACACACAGCATCTGAGGGAGCTTTTACTAGAATCAATAGAGGTGCGAATCGATCGCGCTGTAGGTAATCGAAGATAAGACGAGAAATAGGAAAGCCCTCACGTTGCTTTTATATCGAGTGGGCCGACGAGGCACGTTCGCGTAACATTGAAGTCATTTTCCTATATTGAAGCCCCGCCAAGTGGACGCTACTGGCTGAGGCGCTTTTAACCGTTTTCACACAGCAATTCCCCTTGAAACCCTAGATTTGCTAGGTATTCCATATTCACAAGTAAATCTAACGCTCCCGTATTCGAGAAATGGAATGTTTTTGTCGAGGTGGATTTCACATACTAACAGAATGGAGGCCAATGGTTTAAACTATCGTTTTACTTATGTAATATTCCGTACTCGCACATAATATGTCAGTTCCCTGATGCAGGTCTCAACTTCATTTTATTCTTCGAGAGAGATTGTTTTCATATTTTCAGATTCGATCTCTGGCGAAATGGGGTACACGGAGAATTTAATTCATATCAATTGCAATCACAAATGAGTCATACATAATTGAATTTTAGTATTAATAAGCTTCATATTAAATTGGCTTGATAAGGTTTCAATTATTATATGCAAATTTATATATTGGCTGATTCTGAGAGTTATTCTTTGGGATTTGACCATTTGTTAAGTGCGAATATGTAGCTGCAAGCTTGTGAATGGTAGTTGGCCTTTAATGTGGGTGGGAAGGAATCAAACTGCACTTCCAATGTGTCGTCTATCAAGCGGCGAGTAGCCTGGGCTTGGATAGTTCGGTTTTGCGATGTTCCCATGACCTATCAATTGCACGTCGAAAGGCCGATCGTGGAAGCCGGTGAATTTATCGTTCGATATAAAACCGTCGCGAAAAGGAATGGCTGCGACGCTTGCGACCACGTGATCGCCCGGTAGTAGCACAGGCACGGACTAGCGAGTAAAGCCCTGGGTTTCTCGCCAATTACGAGATATACTCTTGTTTCTTATCTTCCGGATTCGTGCTGAAGACACCGAACATACGATCGATTCTACTTTTCGTGGCTCAGAATCCTCTGATCAAGGGATCTAATTAAGGTTGACCCACTTGTGCTGGGATTACCTACTGCTATCCGCATTCAAAGTCAATTGTTGTATTTATTAAGTCTAACCTCGAAAATAGTCTAAATTACTTAGTATATAAAATGGAAGAATTTATCGTGAAAAAATTATGGGAGCTAAAATGGGTTCTATTGTAAAGAAAGCGGTATTATTGGATAGTTTTGTTCTTTTACTCCCTTTTCTCCTGGAAAAGAAGACTAGCACGTCCGAGGCTTTTGTTTCACTTTTTTTTTCCAGGAATTCCGATCGTTCCACAACTTTCACGCCCACCTTTCAATAGCACATTATTAAGGTATCGTGAAATATATTGTAAGATAAAGATCTATCGACGTGATTCTTTCTCGAAAAGCGTCGAATAAACGCTCCTGTCCGATTACCCTCAGTTTCCGCTTCGCCTTTAATTCGTTCAAAACGTAAACTCATTTTCAACGACGGGTGAAGCGGAATATTTGGTGGCTGTAGTTACCCTCCTCGCCTTTTTATCTCTCACCGTGCGCTTTTTCGCCCGATGGAGAATAGTTTTATGCGAGAAATAAAGCAGAATTGAGCGCCAGCTGCTTTCGCCAACGAGGCAGGTAACCTAACTTTTTATTCGCGCCACGGACGAAGGATAAACCATGGCTGATTAACACACTCCACTTGTTTCCACAATTCGCCGTTGCACCTGTGTATACTGCACCAGCCATAAACCTTAAATAGTTCACGCGGGGAGAAGTCGAAGAGAGTGCGGTTTACTGAGGAAGATATACTTCGAGCTAGACCGGAACATCGTTTGACTTTTTGTTTTCATGGGTTTTGCGCGAGTACACACCGGGTGAGCCAAACCTGTCTCTCTTGAGGGGTTGCTCAGAATTAATCTGAAAAATGCAGTTGTGAGAGAAAGGGAGGATAGAAGAAAAAAGAAGAGAAGAGAGGCAGAAAGAGAGAAAGAGAGAGATAGGAAAAGCTTGTTAAAGCCGAACTGAATCAAATTCGACCGCAGCGCCAGCCAGTAAGAAAGTTAGAGCGCGCCAAATCGCATTTTCCATGGCGAGGCCTCGCGGGGCCCAGCCATTGCTAAGGATTTTATTGTCCGGAATTAAGCGTGCCTTTCACCAACACTATGCGCTTTTCAGCTCCGAGGTTCAAACGTTCGAGAACGATTTCGGTTCCGACCAATTCGACAAAATCAAATTCTGCCCACATGGATGGACATACATAGCGGCTCGCGTAGGTTAGTTCGCCTTCCACTAATTCGTATATGTAAATACGATTGACCTGTACGCACTGATAGAACTATTGAAATTGAACCAAAACCGTTCGTATCTACCTGGCTGTTGGCGAATATTCGATGGAAGTCTGTTCGACTCATGCCTTTTTCAAGCCTTAATAAAAGATCTTTGAATTCTAAGGAAGAAAGTTTCCGACTGTCGATTCGTATTGACTTTTAAATAGATCGAATGATGTTCCAAAGTGAATTTACATTGACCTTTCTACTTCGAATAATACAGTGATATAAGAGATATTCAATTGAAAGATTGTAATATCCGTTACCTTGGCATTTGAATGACCCGTGAATTATTGTAATCGAATAGGATTGTATTATTGGGACAACACTATCCGAAACAACGTTCGATCTTCGTTTACTGGAATGGTGAAACTTCGAAACAACTCTGCTATTCTGGAACTACCTGCTAGTGTAACAACTATTGGAACACCGGGACAATTCTTCATCGGATCAGAGGAGCGATCGCATAATCAAAATATCGCTGGTCAAAGTTTCCTTGGACAAATAAATCGTCGGAAAAGGGGAATCAAAGTTATCGAATCCGCGAGAAAGGTATTCTTTAAGTTTGTCCCGTTGGCGGTTCTATCCCTCTTTAAGCCAATCGGCTACTAAACTCGACAGCAAATCCTCCACCAAATTCCTTCGTACTTGTTCGCGGCCTTTTTACTTGACTTCTCGGCGTTCCTCTATTTTCCAGCTGTACGATCCACTTAGAACAAGGGCGCATAAGTTCCTTTCCCACCCTTGATTCTTGTGCAAATAAACACACGCTTCGCGACTACGACAAGAGAGTTACGACTCCGCCTTAAGACCGTCGCGTCGTCTTGCTACGAATTCTAAGATTAAGGGCTTCCGCCTTGATGGAAGCGCTAGAAAGGGTCTGACTAGCGAAATCAGAAGTAGAATAACAATATTCCAACAATTCGCTAGAATGAGTGAGGAGAAAACTTTTCCTCGAGCTACTAATAAAGTTGCTTCTGTTTTTTTTTGCCTTGGGATTTACCAAGGAAACTCTACAACCCGAATCAGTTGTATACCTCTGGGATAATAAGCTTTTCTAAAGAGTAAGAACTATCTATCAGAAAGCAACGCATAGCAAGTATCATCGTTAATAGTCTTTAATAGCAGTTCTCTATTGTGTTTTAATAGTGCTGCGAGCCTGATTAAAGATGTCGAAAGAGATGACGTATAAAGAAAGAGTTTGTGCATATCTTCCGAAGAAGTTCGAGTTCCTCGGTCCAGTGCCATCCATTTCCCCGGGGCAGTATTAAGGTTAAAGGAGCGGAAATGGACTGACGCACGCTCCCGAAGGTGTCAACGAGCAGAAGGCGAGCGAGCGCGCGCGATGAAGGGGCCGTGAAGAGTAGTGCCCGAAGAGGAGGCCTTTTTCTTCGCGAATTTCTTTCACCCCCGCCTTCCTCTCTCCCGCTCTCTCTCTCTCCCTCTCTCTTTCTCTTTCTCTGTCGTGAGTGCTGGAGAAAATAGGGCAGGATTCGACCCACTCGAGAGAGGGAGAGAGCGGAAGTACCGAAAGAGAGTAATAGTCGGGCGTGAAGAGCAGGGCGCCTCAGCCCCCGGCTTAAAGGGGCTCTCAGCTTTATTAATGCGAGCACTAATTTCTGCGATCTCGCTATTTCTCCTAGTCTTTTTCCGCCTGGTTCGTCGACCCTCTACTAAGCAACTCATTAGACGTTTTCTTCAATCTTGAAATTCTTTGCCACTGAGGATAGTTTATCCGAGTTTTAGGAAAGCTCGACACTGTCTCTTTAAAAGATCGAGTCTGGTCCCGAATGTTCTCACCACGCCTTCGTTATGCAACTAAATGGCTGTGAGAAAATCCGTTCCTCTAATTTCTATAAATAACGGTTTCGTGTTTTGAGTTACGGTGTTAATCATCGGTGTTTATTAATCTTCAAATGGAATAAGTGTGAATTGCAGATGCAAATTACAGCTCTAGGAATTATTAGATCCCCCTCTTCAGCTGGAACTGTAATTTACTATGTATAAGGTGCATGCATGATTTACTTAAATGCGATGGTACTATTACTGTTTGTGCTACTTGCTGCAAGACGATCGCAATTAACGAGAGTAGCTGCTGGTGCAGGCACGTGGAAGGGGAAGGAGCCAGAGTCCACATGAGCTTCCGGCGGATATTTATGCTCTACTCGTGGCCGAAGGAGTGCAGTCTCGTTTTACGGGACGCCACCACTCTGATTCATCGCGACGGCTAATAGGTAAGTTAAGATTCTAAGACCCAGTTCCATCGGTTCTCGTTACGACTTAAGTGGAACTTAAAGTTCAATTTACCATCGAGTGAAGGACACCGATTGCATCCAGTTTCACTTAATCCTTCGCCTAGATAGTGTGCGCACTTGGAGCGTCGCTTCTTAACGAACTAAGAAATGAGGAAGTAAGAGGTGTCCTTTCAGATGACTTCCATTTCTTTGGGACGTCCCAATGTCTTCATATACGAGAATTAAAGATGTTAAGATGAATGACCGTATAGAAACGAAGAGAGTAAAAGAAAGAGGTGATAAAATGAAGTCGTAATAATCAGTGAAAAAAGTGTCAGGCATTTACAATTGTCGGGGGATCAATATTTAATATCATAGTTAGCTGTGCGCCGTTCATCGTCATTTTCGCAAAGCATTCTTTATAACCCGCTCCAAATACTCGGCGACAACAAGCGCATGAAATATTGTAGTCATTTTTTCACTATATGCTCTGGTGAAAAGTTTGCCATGTCTCTCTCTCTCTCTCTCTCTCTCTCTCTCTTTCTCTGATTCTCGCCATGTGTTTCTATACTTTCTATGCCGCGTACCATGTGTGCAGGGCAATCGATGTATGTAACCTCCAGTGATACTTGGCAAGTTATTTCCCCTGGCATGCAATGCTCCACGATACATATGGCAGATATACGGTCCACACGGTACATACACGTAGCAGATACACACGGATTTATATTAGTCGTGTGGAATACAACAAAATTGAAATTCCCCAGCTTTATTATAGCTTGGGAGGGAACCGCGATGCATTTTTGGCAAGGGAGGCAGGAAAGAGAAACGGGAAGGAAAGTGAAGAGAGGGAAGAAAAAGGCAGCGGACGTAATATGTTTAATACCGGCATGGCACGCATACTCTGACAGAAATGTCTGATGGAAAATGTCCATCCACATTGGTGCAATACCTTTCTCTCTATAGGAGTGAGAATGAGTCTTTTCTAGTGTTAGATGAGAGCCGATGATTTAATTCCGAGTAGAAATCGCCATTGATTACTCAGGGCGTTTTAGCCCTTAGTCTGGCTAGAATGTGCTCCTTTATCATCGATACTTTTTTCTCGCATCGGCAGCGCGAATTGTTCCGGTCGAGCTGCCAAGTGGATTCTGTTTTAATCCCAGTTTGCTCCACCGGTAGTTTCAACTTTGAAGGCGGAACACGCGGAATGTATAGGTGACGGTGTCGGCGCATACGTGTTCGGCCTTGTTAGCGGATTTGTTCTCTCTATCCTTCCTTTTCCCCAGCCTCTCACCCTCTCAAGGCCTTCTCTGCCCAATTCGAGCGGCTGCTGCTCACCCGCGGCACACGACATTAAAACTTCGCGATACCGAATCGACTTTTTGAGAGCGACACAATCCTAAGAACTACTTGGCCAAGTGTGTACCTACGTGTACGGTTCACCAGGACTTCACCCTCGAGAAGTTGGCCCATCTACTACCTACTTGAAAGCAGACTCCTGCTAAGAGCCCAGTCTTACGACTTTATCTGTACAAACGACTAGAATCTCTTAATTTGAGTTTATATGCACAGGCTTGGCACAACTTATTTAATAAGTAAAAAGATGTTAAAGCCTACTAGTTTCATATGTTCTAATCATCTCAATGTGGTTATTCTTGTTTAGATTTAATTAGGGAGTGAACATTCAATTTTGCAAACTATTCTAATGGAATGTACAAATATACTATTGGTAAGTAATCACTCTAATTCATAAATAACAATTTGGCTAATAGAATTTCCATTAGATGAAGCTGAGAGGATGTGTTTTAGAATTTGAGATTGACTTCGACGAACAGAGTGTATGATATCCAAAATAGATTAGGGTTCAAGCTGGGCAAGAGCAGCGAAGCACGAAAATAGTCTTGTATGATAGTTTCGGTGGGATGGGAACATGACAGGACACCCTTACCATTTGCTTCGCTTCGAAAATTGTCCTCCTTCGACGACCGTCTTATGGAGGTCTTGTAGGGGGAGTAGAAGCGAGCGATGTGGTGAAATTGAAGCTTGCTTGCGGAGCCACATAATCGTACAGTGATCGCGAGAGTATATCCTTCGATAGCGTGTTTCTCCCTCGATCGAAAGCTATTTCACCCAGTTTCGATACCGATCACGCCCTACGTTCCAAGATAAAGCTACTACCATCCTCGAAGGTATATGCTTTCGTAATTGCACAGTGTCCTTCAGTTTGTTCCGGTTGCACCAGTCAAGAAAATGTAGACTGCATTCTCTAGATCAACTTTATTCACGGTTGACTAAAATATAAAGATTTCGATTGATAGAAATTCAATACTGTATTACGTTCGTTACAATAAAATACGTTCCTTTTGTGATTTATGCTAGCACAATATTAGATGCCAGCATCGCTATTTTTTAGAGTAGGCTAGAATGCACGTCATCCATCAAGCAAGTTGACAGGCAGTCCGAAATTAAATTCCTCGTGTATGACACTTGTGGCGATCAATACGAGGTTGGCATGTCACGCTCGACTCGTGAAATATTTTAAATTTCTGTAGGTGCACTCATATACAAGTGGGATAATTGTGAAATTTAAATTCTTTGCTCAGTCTCGTAGATGATATTCAACAAAAGATTCAGAGTCACATAGGGTTTCGTGAATAAAAAGATTGCATCAGTTCGAGGAATGGTTCCTGAACGAGTGACGAATGGAATATGAAGATCAGTATGATATCATAAGTATAGGGAACAATATTCAGTTGAGGTGTGTCTCGTGTATTTGAACTCTGAGGTGGATCTTGACTAGCAGCACTTTCGAAAAGATTTTAAGCAGTATTTTTGAAGGTGCTATTGACTCGTCCGAGAGTGGATCTCTCTACTCCTGGTTCGGGCACGTATGCATCTGCGCGAAAATACGAGGCCATGTTTTATGTCGTATGGCACGAAAGCTTCGAACGTAAAACGCCAGGATCTTTGAGGAACCGTAAGTACCGGCTCTCTCGTTCCGCCAGTCATCCCTCCACCTTCACATATCTCTTTGCATTTACTATCCGATACTTTTCGTAGCAAGAAATTTCTTGGGCGCAACTCACTGCTGGAACATTCATTCACAATTTATATTGACCGCCAATCCAAGCACGATAAACCTGTCTGTCGATCTTTAACCGAATGAGACTTCGGAAGGACGAGATCTATAGACTTTTCCAAGCTTCCCTTAATTCGAATATACTTGCCCTACGATACCTTCTACCAAGGCCATCTTAAACCCAGTTGACTTTGTGCGCTCCCATTATACTTGCAAATTTCAATGGCCCGCTTTGAAGTAGCTCGTTTAATCTACCTGGTTGTTGTTGGCTGCGGCCATTAAAGTAGGTAAATTGTTGCTACGTAAGTGCAATAATATGAGAACACACATATGCTACTGAATGTGCTATAGCATAGAGCAGCTAGACGAAAGGGATAATATAGATGTATAGTAATGCCGATGTCGAACGGTTCGTTGGTGTGAGCGAGAGTTTATTGAAATACCGTCACGAATCCCGTATTTAAGAAGGCAACCCCTCTTGGAATTCCAATTTCGAAGCGTGGAAGCGTCGATGGGCTATGGGAGTAATACGATTATGACTGCGCCTAATTACAGAGGCGATACTGCATTCCACGTTCTTTTCATCAATCGGGATAAGGATGTTGGAAAATGAGTTCCTTCGTCTTATTACGTTGTCTGATTAAAGGGCGCTCGTTGCCTCATTCTACTGCTTCTGTATAAGGATCAAAGTAGATACTTCAGATTGGAGGATTGTATTATTAGTTCCTTATGGAGAAATCGGTGAGTCGTCGATGCAAAACTTCAGGTAAGTGCCGGGGCCTGATAATATTTTTCCAGGGGGTTGCTACTCAATTCTGAGTGGATACTCGTGTTTAGCCTGATACATATATGTACTTCGTCTCATCTATCGTCTTTTTGCCAGGTTGCCTATCTGCTCTATTCCATCGAGCTCGCTTGCATAAGACGCTAGGGTAAACTTGTATACCTTGATAGCGTAGAATAAGGCCCATTAGCTCGGGTGCGCTAGATCAGAACGTGTTTTACTTTACCTCCTAAAGCACACCCAGCACATGAACAATTCATGTCTCGAAGCTTCAAGCGTATGTACGTAAACTTGGTCATGTAAAAAGGTTAAAGGCGACATTTGAGAGCTATATTGATTTTTGTAAGATATAAAATATGTATCTGAATTAAGGGGTTGAAAGGGAAGAAATTTTGAGCTTGCGGTTCATATAGTATTTGTGGATAGCCATGAGGATAGTAGCGTGGGACATAATTATCTGGCACCTCTCTTACAAAGGGATGCTTTTAGAGAGGGCAGTTTACGTGACCCGTTTATCTGGCTGCACTCCTGTGTACTCGCCTGTGTGCAAGAATCTTCCTACCACAGGACAAAGCACCATGCTCTTTCAAAGTTCCTGTTCTATCGACTATTTCTGATAAATAAGCTTCTAGGTGTGTATGTGTATCGATACTGTTAACGATATCAATCAGTTTCCTTTGAAGCTTCTTACTCCAATATTGAACCCGGCACACGTGATGCTTCGCTATCGAAAGGATTGGTGAAAATAGAGAATTGGTTGGCTTCGAGTAAACTCGCTTACTGAATCTGTCGTACGATAATTTTTCATCCCCCTAAATTACTAGAATGCAACATCCGAACAATACAGTTGTTTCATAAGGATTTCAAAGTATCGACATTCGCATTGAATGGAATTCTGCTATCTTCATCCCTCTTTTTTTGTTGAGTGGAAAGTCATTATTCGTAAGGATTGGACTGTCAGGGGTAGCGTATCTCTCACAATTCCAGCACATGGAGTACTTTTTACTCGTGCGTCCAGCACACGAAGGATCCACGAGGCTTCGAGCAATTAAATCTGCGGCGTTCAACTTAATTTACTCTTTAATGTCCGCCAGCCAGCCAGCCAGCTAGCTGGCAAGATTTATCTTCACGCTGGTTCGCTTGCCTGGGTTAATCGCCGCGAGGATTCCGCTGTTCTAGCCTTTCGCAATTCCGCCGCTGCGAAAATCTGCCGTCGAATTCCTGGCTGCCTAGTACCTCTCGCGAAGGTAGGTACGTACGCGATATTACTCGGCGCGGATATTAATTTTTTCTCTCAACTCTCTTCCTTTCGCTTCCACTCTCGACCGGCTTGGAGGCATTCCTGCAACCCGAGCGGGGAAAGTCCTGCTAAAAGTTCCTGCCGAGTCGGCCATTAGCGCGCGATCTTAACGTTAGCCCAGCCATTTTTGAGCGGCCCATTATTAAAGACGCTTTGCCTAAGTGCCGGGAAATCGGACGTAGAGTCTGCATCGCTGAAAGCACGGATAATGGCTTGCCAACCGTACCAACCTCTTTTTCTCACCCACTAGACTTTTTTCTTCCTGCATGCAAATATCAAGTAAATATCAGCAACACTATCTAATGTGTAATGTAATAAAAAACCATATCAAATATTGTTACGACATTTGTCTTCATGATACACTTCCAAAAGACGAAGACTCTTGTTCTTTCTAACGCGATTTGCTTCGGTTTCTTAAATAATCTACGAAGGTGTGATTCAGGTAACCGGAACAGAATTAAGTAGCGTGACGCCTGTGGGAAGAATTTTTCGACATACTTTTACGGAACATTTTATACGCGCTATATCTTGCAAGACTGCTCGGTCATGTTCTTCTTTCGGGTGGATATCCAGAGGAAAGTGTTTGCACGGGCGAGAGAGAGTCAAGTCTCGGAAGCGTTTTTACCAGGAGTCTCACGGACATGAGGGTTCGATTAAAAATGGACGCTCGCGTCGCGTGTCATACGTATGCGCATGTTTTACTTGGGAAGCGTGCCTAAGTTGTCTCGGCAGGTTGGCGTGTGTGTTGCCCGGGAAAGTGCCGGCGCGACGGTCTTTTGAAAAATTCATTTTCAGAAACGCTTTTTTTTCCACCGTCAACTTTTGTCGTTTCACTTTTCCGCCCCCTTCTCTCTTCTCCACTTCCACGTGTCCACTTTGGTTGGAATTCAAGCACTGTGCTTTTATGTAGCGTTACTCGACTAGCGCGAGCTGGATGTTGTCTGTTGTCTTGTAAAATTAAATCAATAGAAGCACTCGTCCTTCAAAGCTTTGTCCTATTCTTTGCATCTGGATCGATGATTTCGAAAACACACATATACACGCGCATTATTTCCTCCACTCGTTACTATATTGCGATATCCAATAATATTATATAAAAAATTAAGTACAATTGGAGCATCGAGTCCTATTCCCCGAAAATCTCAATCATATTAGTCTTCCGGTGCTGAAAGTGTTAAGGATGAAAGACGCGTGTAGTGTGTCTCAAGCTTGAAATCGTCATGCAATTTATATCTGATCGCGTGGTAGCGAGTGCTGATTTAGATCACGCTGGTCCGCAATATTGTGGCGGGGGTTGCGGAGTGCTAGGGGGTTGGCCACCCCCAGGAAGCAGAGCGCTTTGGGTTCGGGTTCACCGCACGCCACGGTATCCGCGCTCCCCTCTATTTTGTCGTAACGTATTGCGCCGAGATACAATCGGTCCATCGGTATTTGACACACCTCGCACCCCCCTTCGTCCTTCCCGCACCGACCGCGCACACCCAAGGAACGAAGCCCGCGGGCAACTGGTTCTGCGAAACACGGCAAAAATTGCGAGTATCCGTTGCACCTCATTCAATCCTTCTCCGGCTGCCAGAACATGCTGCCAGTCATGGCACGCGAATGTACTCACGCCTCTATCAACATCAACTGTTCCCTACCATTTGCTGGCGTTAGCCGAACCTTTAAAATAACGAGTAGTACGTGACCCTAACCTATTAGCAATTTGCTAATGCATAGTACTTGCCTTATTACTTCAGTGTGTTGATTAAGATAATTGACTGCTATAATTAGTTAATATCGAAGGGACTATTTTCCACTGGTGTTAACAGTCTATTGACACAATACGACGTGCAATAACATTATTGATACATGACACTTGTCTTCTTTTCCCGCTCCAATTATAATCTAATTGCAATCGCACGAGCACTCTATTATAAAGTAATTAATTGCAGGACTGTTCATGGCTTAGCGATTCCTGCGGTTGTGCGAATTTGTACCCGCAAACTTGCGGAACTTGTGGAAATTCCTGGAATGGATGAAGCGGAACAATTACATAGGAAGAAGATCAAATAAGAATTTTCCTCTGCCGTAGTTGCACGACCACCGGCCCCACTATCCCCCGACTAATCCGCAATTCGTGTAAGCGGGATGCAGTTAAACTGGAGTTTCCGTCCCCGGGCATTTTCCCACCCCCCCCTTATGCAATAACACCGAGAGGAGCACGTTTAATGCAGTGCTAATACGTTTACACCGGATTTATGGCTACTTAAAGCGGACTAATCGCTCCCTGGTGTTGGATCTTTCGTGGTATGGGCTCCATTTCGCGAAGAATATGCTGATGAGCATAAAGCGCCATGTTAAACTGTTAACGACGCCAGACACTAGTGTGAAATACGATATCAAGCTAATTGAATAAACTATTGGCTTGATTTCTACGATATGTCTTCAATCTTTCAGAATGAAATATCCAATGTGAATTAATTCTTTATTAATACGAATGAAGTCTCTTCTACTGATATTCGTAAGCCATTTTCCGAGCCTGCTTATTATTGCATTCAAGTTTTCCGTAAACTTATAACATAAAATTAATGTTTATAGTATTATTCATTCCAGTCTCTGAATATGTACACGCAAGGTTTGCATATTTACCTACTTGTGACTAATTTTCGAGTTTAGTACTTAGGAACGAAGGAATAAGAGTTCGCGGTAAGGGAAGCGCCGAAGGGTGAGAGTAACGCGAATGATAAGATCAAAGGATGCCTGACGTTCTTTGCATTACTAATCGTACATATACATACATATCTGTCGGTGGGATGCAGCCAGGTGGTATTAGTTCGAAGTAGGTCAGGTGGTCTTTATCTAGGCCGTGCCATTACCCTTAAGCCCTCTGATTGCGCACATCTTCCTTCTCTCTTTAATATCACGGTAATTAGTGCCTCATGAATATTTCCCATGGAAAGCCGGCTAGAATCTAATAAAAAGTCCGACACTTCCCAATGAATCACTTAGTTCGTTTTCTTGGCACTCGCTAAGCCCTTTATAATGTATTCATCGGAGCAATCCTGTGAATTATGCTTAACCCTTATTTAATGGAACTCACTATACATATAGTCAATCGGTAAGTTGTGCTTTTACCAAACGAAGAAATTCTGTAGCAAATAATGACAGTTGTGATTGACTACATTTCTTTCTCAATCCACCAAATTGATTTTTTAATTCAACATATAACTCCCTAACAACTTACCAGCATGAAAGAAAAGAAACTGGAAGTGTACAGGATTACCTTACGGAACTGCCGAACTCGGCGGATTATAAGTTTTTAAGTTGATAACGACCAACGAACATTGAGAGTAACACGAAGTGTCTGTTGGAGTTACTCCGATCAGTGTATACCAGTTAAAGGTGCAGCGCTAAGAGAATCGATCGCTGTTTCCTGCCACTTCTCGGCCGCACATGGCAGGCACACACCACTGTTTCCAACTTCCGATGGAGTGAAGAATACACCTAGAATCTTGCTGGTACAGTAGGATCGAAGTATTGTTTCAAGTCCGGCGCCGGAATAAAAGGCGTCGGTGGCGGCGGCGGTAGCGGCGACGGCGTGTGTGGCGGTAACGCAATGCGACACACTAGATCTCCCGGAGTCCAATCTCGTGAAGTGTGCGTCGAGGGTGCAGCGAGGGAACTAAGCATCAGGATCCCTTTCCATGCAGTCCGGGAAAATGTATTGCAGGTTGGCAAGAACGTACGTACATACATAGGCGGACAAAGGGATGCTAGTGCGAGAGGTGTCCGGAAGACAAAGCGGATCTAGGAGAGGAAGGGGTGCCGGTAGTCGGAGTGGTCGCAGCCGATCTCCGGATAGCAAACAGATAGAAATGGGAGAACGGATGTGCGACAAAGTTGGCGAGTGGATGCCGAAGGAAGAGACGAAGGTGAGTCGTTCGTTTCTTCCAGATCCTTGATGGCACTTGAGGATGAGCGGCCCTTCCCTATTCGTAGAGGTGTGTGTCTCTACCAGGAAGGCTTTCCAAAGATCTAGACTCCTTCCCACCAATCGAGGCCGACACCACTCTACTCACTTTTCTTTTTCTTTTTCTAAGTTTAACTCATTCCTGTTTTATCCATAAAACTCTATTTGATTGTGCTTTAAATATGCCTGAAGACACGTGTACCCACATTCTGCTCGTTCATCTCCGGTACGCAGAGGAGGACCGAAGGATCGAAGCAGGAACACTTCATCCCACCTACTCAGGATTTGCGCAGGGATCGCTTTGAGGAGGAAATGAGGTACCTCTTAATTTAGATTCAACGTAACCAAGCTACTATCGCTACTCGATACTCGAAGGATTCCATTGCAAAGGAAGATCCAGGCTTCCTTTTAAACATCCTATCGCGTTCACGTAACATCTCTTTCACACAAACTTCAATATTATCCTGTACGAAAAACTAGAGGATTAAAGTTCCGAATAACACGATCCCATTCGCATCTTGAGAAGATCCACACTAAAAGGAAAGTTGGTTAACCGCAGTAACGTTGCACGTACCGCAAGCCATAGCAGCACTGCAGTTTTACAGTCCGTATCATCGACTCCTATCATAGCCAAAGTCTTCCGTCAGCTTTCATTGAACAGGAGCTCTTTCTCTACCTCCAACGAGAGAAATCGAAGTACGTTCGCTTCGGCGAGAATTTAAACAGAAATTTGCATTTCTACTATCGGTACGAACGGTTACTGGACTTGCCATCTCTTTTCCACTTCGTCCCCGATTCGAACCTTTCCCATCCCGCTCTTGAAACCTCCTTACTCTACCCTTTTTTACTTTCCCCCGTCGCTTCCACCATTTCAAATTTCATTCTTTCCTATTTTCGTGATTGGTTACGGTGAGGGTTCGATGTAAACTGGATGTTTCTGTAGCCCATACGAGACTCTAACATTTAAGAGTTCTGTTGCATTTAACAAGCTTTTTCTTATTGTCTCTTATTACGCTAGAATTGCAAATAACAATATCTTCTTGAAGTCCAAATGGTTGAGTAATACTTACTTCACCATTTTTTCAACTTCTTTGGAAAACAATGACACTGGGGAATTAAAATGCCCCGAATGACTCAGTTATTCTTACTTCTAGCAAGTGAAACCCAGCACGTGCCATGACAATTACGAATTGCCTTGCTTGGATAACAATACACGAGAGACCAGGAGAGTTGTGATGTTCAGGAAGAAAGGGGGACCATTGAATGGTAGGGTTAGCCCTTTCATGTAAATCCACACGTACAAACCCTCTATTTACGAGTGAAAGCCTTCCTTTCCGTGTATACAGTATCCCTCGCAGCATATCCTTTAAGCTGCTGCTCTAATGTTTCTTGATTATACTGACGCGCCATGATTTTATTAAGGCCCAACAATTGTTTGAGAATTCACGTTAGCCCCTTTGACGAGAGGCGCCATTCTTCGCGAAATCGAGTTACCCTCCCTGCCTGATTTGAATTTAAAATGCTCCCTTCTGGACCATGCCTTCCTCCTCTGCGGAGGATTGATCTATTTTTTTGCAAAAAAAAAACTGCTGATTCCTTGCCATAGGGTCATGAATTACTAGCTCTAACTAAGTCTTTCCCCTTCGCTCCACTATGCTGAAACCACGACATTTTCAGCGAACTCTCGAAATGTCTCTCGGAGAGAGTTTCTCCCTCTCTCTCTCTTTCTTTCAGTCTCCTCGTCGGGTGTAGAGCGTTTTTAAGTTTCGCGCACTTCCGTAACAGGAGCTGGATGGCAGAGTGCGCGAACAATGGCATACTAGAGGAGAATTGCCCGGTCCTTTATTTCGCGTCGCCCCCTATAGATATACATGAGCTTTTCTATATATGTATGTATGCATGCGGATGCCTTGAAGGCAGCTGGTTCCAGGTCACCTGTTCCTAGGAGCACCCCCTCCACTTTCAACCCTTCATCCGGTAGGCTTTCTTACTTTCATGTAAATCATTCTCGCGGAAAAATCCCCGATACCGTCGGACACTCGCCTAATCGATTTCGAACGGTTATCGAAAGGCGTCGCTCCGTACTCTCGTGATAAAGCTTTAAGGCGCGCCGTAACGAAGCCCTTTCAACGAAGCTACGACGCCACTGCCACTACCGGCAGACAAGATCAATCTCGAATCGTTCGCCCCACTAGTGAATTTTAACGCTTCGACGGAGAAGTTCGTCAGCGACCTGATCACTGAAAGAAATTCCGAGGGACTTTCTGATGAGTTATATTTTGTCGCCCTCTCTTTTTCCTCGACTAATTCTCTCCCGCTTGATTAATTACTACGATCGATCTTGGATTCATTCTCGGCTTTGTTATTTGTTGCATCGGCTCGACTTATCGGATTAAGTTATAGCCGGAGGACTAGCTTTCATGCTCGTAGGAATAACTGTTATTCCATATTCTTTATAATTCGAATTGCGATTACCTGCGTAGCTTGGAACAAAGTAATTCCGTACTATTAACGACTCCACATTTCTTTCCTTTTAATGAGTTTTTCAGTAGATTGGAAATACCTTGCTAAGGACTCATCGCTTTTCCATTACTCTTTAATACTGAAAGGTTCCAATGTTCCTCGGCTGATTCAAAGGTCTTGGGGATTGCCGGATTTAGTATAGACGATTTTGCATGTGATAGTGGTCCCGACGGAGCAACAACTTTTGGCAAAGATCGCTGAAAAGGAGCAAGGTTCTGTGGGGAGAACGAGGAGAAACCTGAACGACGATGTAGATGGTACCGCCTTCGTCCTTGGAAGTACGCCAGGTTGGCGTCAGAGACAAAGGACGAAATTCTGAAAACAACTTCATTTTTCTACTAAAGATCTTATGCTTGATCGCGCTATTTCGTATTGTATTAAAGGTCATAACCTCTCAGAATTTATGCCTCGAGAGTATTTAAGTAGACGTAAAAATTTCGCGTGAAAAAAGTGCAACTACTAACAATAAGGGTACTTCGATGCTTGTTATTGTTATCACATTCAAGTCAGCAATTTGATTAATAGTTCGGGTATAATTATTAAGTTCCAAACCTGCCAGCTAGTTCTCCGCATAGTAGATAGAGTGTTCCGGAGGCGTATGAAAGTTCATTTATACTGTTCATAGTGCGGTAGATAAATGACTCTGGTATCCAGTAGCAAGGTATCGTGTTAAAATTCGCATTGGATTCTCATCCATGTTGCCGGAGGCTCCTGCACGGTGTGCAGATATCCTCGACACTCTCACGATAACGAATGTACGACGGGTGCTCGTTCGAGCAGGATGCCGGGCAATCCTTACTTTTCCGTTTACCGCTCGTTTTTCCCGTTTATCTTCCTTTAAAAGTTTTCTTTTATTTGCTCACGTCAAGCCTGCCGGAGTTAAGTACGGTGTAGGAAATTCGTAGCTCTCTAATCCTTCGTTTTTACCGGAATCTTTCTGCTAACGTACGAATACCAGCGCTTGTGAGAATCGGTGCCTTCGGAATTTCGACCAGTCGTTCATACGTAAATCCTTGGCTGGCAAATTGCAATTTTGTCGAGTGAAATGAATCCTCAATTAAAATGGAAATTCCGGGACACGCAACTCTGATGAATACGAAGCGTTGAACCATCAAATTGTTCAGATTGTTCGGATTATTGCTTTGATTTATTGTTTTTATTATAGAAAATTCCGGTTATTCTGATAGCATAATAATTTGTGCAGGTGGGAACAGAGAATATATGTGTATATATCATTGATTTATACAGCACTATGATGATCGACACTTGCGTCTTGTTAGGAACTCCCAAGCAATTTAGAGAAACGCACAGATGGAATTTGCATGTTAAACGTTGGGATTTGATCTTAATTCTGGACTGCTGGAGTAACGCGAGCGCACCCCTTCGCAAATGCAGACACACACACATGAAGTCAAAGTTTGCTAGAATCAGCCATGGGAATCTCTTTAGGAAACCAAAGTTTCCTTTAGTTGCTCTTTAAGCTCTCATCCGAACCTGAGCCGCCTTTCTCGACTTAGTTCTGGTTCATATATTAAATCTAATAAGGCTAATTAAGGTCCACTTTTAACTAACGTGGTTTAATTGCAGATCAAAGCATTCAAGTCTAATAGAGCGACGAGTAAGTAAAGAAATAACTTTTTAAAATACCCTGCTAAATTGTCATAGGTATAATTTTAAATCGCGCATGAGAATTCAAATGGTTTTGCAGGTCCTCGTCCCGTTTGAGGAAATATCGTGCAATTCAGTTGCGGCGCCAAAGAATTTCCCCGGTAGCAGCGACGTGGATTCGGGTGAAATGCCTCCCGCTGAAATTCAAATTGCCGGCAGTTATATGTGATTAGGCGAAGGGAGCGCCGCGTAGAACACATTTTCGGGGCAGAAGTGCTTCATCTACATGCCGCATCCGACTGATTCAGGCTTCAGCCCAAACTATCCACCTGCCACGGTTCATACCTTACCCAACTATAAACCACATCTAGCTTTGAACACGGTAGAGCAGCACTAATGCACTGGAACTAGAACTCCTCGCCCTTTTACTTTTATAAACCGAGAGGTGGCTCGGTCGTTTTCTCTTTACTGGTGAGCGCATTCCGGCTAGTTATGGTTTTACGCACGATGGCGGTTTAACAGTAGCGCGTACCTAAGTTTATGCCGCGAATATTTCAGCTGGTAGCTCGGAAATGGTAACTCAGCGGTCGAATGAAACTGTTATACGAGTGCATCTTACAGTTTACATGCCTCGTTTTTTCAACCTACGAAAATCCAGAGGATTTTCAGTTTAACAACTTCTACTTTTTCCTAAGTAGGGTACTTTTTTTTGTCAAGTGGTAGAGCTTAAGAAACTTGGTGATTGAATTCGTAATAGCACTGCCAGAATTCTATAATAATAATAATAATGACTCTTAATCCGCCTTGTCATTAGCACGAGAAAAATAAGTAGAAGAAATTCATATCTCTTGAATGACTGAACCGATTCGTTTGATTCTTAACTCATTGGATTCAGAAGAATCAGTGAAGAAACACAAAAATCAGAAATAAATTCTTAAAGCTGTAACTTTTTTTATAAATCGAGATGAAAGTTTTATAGCAGACGACAACCGCTACAATCGCGCGCCTTACTATATATAGTATATTACTACTTGGCGCGAAACTCTACTAAGTCTTCTGATATGTACATCGACCTTCAATTGAGTTAGAAATGCAAGACTGATTTGTGATTCACCAGTCTGAATCTTGCTTGATCACGGGTTATGAAGTGCAGGCAATATCGGGTCCATTCGTGGCCTGACTTATTAACGACGATTATTGTATAATCGTTATTAATGCACGCGCAACATCGAAGATTCGACATTTGGCTTGATCTTTGGGACGAACACAGAGACAAACCCGAGAGTGTGAGAGAGTGGATCGAAGTTTCTGGTGGTCCGAGCATCGTGGCTGCTGGTGGTAATGCCAGTCAAATCGTAATCAGTGTCCCAGCAATTTGTATCCACAGAAACACCCTGCCAGCGAGAAATTGCCTATACTCACCGACCACTTAGCGGCTGCCAGATATACCTACGAATCCTGCCATTTCATGTCATTAGTGATAGTCTTCATTGCAGGAAAATTGCAATCCATTTTGGAAAGCATTTCGTCACTTTCGTACATGCCTGGAAATGGCTGCGGTAGCCCCATTTCCTTCGTCGGATTAGTATTAGCATCATATTTCAGGATAAAACAATTAGAATTGGACGAAAGACTTTAACAACGAGAAAGTGTCTGGGTCACAGTACATGGGCAGAGACTCGAGGCAAAAGTAAATAAGAGGACTTTCAGTTTCCGAAAGCTCGAGGCTCCAACTTCTCGGTCTATTCTTGGCGCGGCTTTCATTCCACTTTTTAGCGGTGATCCTGCTCGAGCCGAGTCAAACTCTTTCACGGGGAGTTTTACAAATGCGTCGAAAAGTTGCAAGCCCCGGAGCTTGCCAGGTCCAGAATGGGGAATCAGGATTCAGACGATCCTTCTTCCGGTTTGAGATCTTTTCCCTCTTCCTTCGAATGCTTTACCTGCGGGCAGGCTAGCGCGCGCGCGCGCGCGTGTGCTACTGGAATTCGCGGCTGTAGCTAGCACGCATTGAAATATAGCCGTGTTAGAAGAAGGCAACGTCGAAACGATTTGGCGATGCTCCAAAGCTCGACTTTACCGATTACGCCAGCGAGCACGTAATCTTGCGTAGATACGGCCAAGTGGAGCACACGCCGCACCGTCGCGGCGAGACGCCTTGCTCTCTTTACGACGATCTGCACCAGGAAAGCCTCGTGCAAGAAGCCTGCATAATGAGGAGGAAAGATTTATGAGACCTCGCCATCCTTTTCTTCGGCTGCTACCTACTTCCGAAGAAATCTTTACTCTCCGATAGATCGCACAGCCAACACTTTATTCTTCCTAATCGCCTGTCTTCGACACACATTCCATACGCTTTCATCCTAATGGCTGTCCATTCTCTAGCAAAGTTACGAGCTCGCAAAACGTCCTTGAACACGGATTGCATACATGTAAGTAAAATTATGGATTTCAGCACAGCTGGAACTGGGGATTTTCAGGTGACGACTACAGTTTAGCTTCCAGCTGGAGAGTCGTGTTCCAGGCTGATTTCAGGCAGTACAATGTGAACGAGGACTTCACAGCTCCATTCTCGCATGACACTCACACACATACACACACACACACGCATATCGTGGTAGGAAATAATGTGAGAAGTAACGCAAACAGTGGCACGTGTTGGCAATTTTCAAGTCCGCATCGGAGCCAACAACGACAGAGGGTAGGAGTGCTCGCCATCAGGAGAGTGGCTTGCACTTTCCAACAACGCTTTTGAAGAATGAACCCCCTTTTCTGTGGTGCGACTATGTACACACATGCTACAGAGAGAGGATCAATGTTAAGGCTCTTTCTCTCGCACAGCTATTTTTTGAGGGAGAAAGCAGAAGAAGGATGTTTCGTTCTGTAAATCAACGAAGATGGGAAAGGGCTTTGGTTTGCTTGTAGGCCAGTTGTTACAAAGTGAACTAAAGCTGACAGGAAAGTGATTCGTATTTTCTATTTGCGATCCACTGAACGCTGGCCCCTTTAATTCCTGCATACTTTTGCCTTCTCGAAAGCTTTCTTTTTCTCTCGAGTTACGTAAACAGAATAATTTTCGCAACCACTGCTACCACCGCGGTGTGTGACATTCATTCACAAAGTTGTTTTTTTTTCGCCACCTAATCCTCGTGCTTGAGACTCGAGCAACAAGTAACTGAAGTAACCCACGATTCGCCACTTAGTCCAAGTATATATTTTCTCTCAGGTGCGCCCTAATCTGCTTTAAATTGAAGAGTCTCCCTAACAAGGTAAAGCAGAGTGAACAACCCTGAGCGGAATCGGAATTTTTTCAAAGGCAATATTTCGCAGCACTGGACTCTCTTTTTCCATCCCTAAGGGAGAAATATGCTTGCTGACCGAGCTTGCGGTTCGCTATAATGAATTCTACTGAAAGTTAACAGGAAAATTCTGAAAGCTCTGGCGCGTAAGTCGATTAGCGGCCGATTCATTTGCCACTGAATCCACCTTTATCCTGTAAGTTTAATGTTCGCCAAATCGGCTGAGATAACCATCGAATTTCCAGGTATTCCCCAACCAATCATCAACCAGCACGAATTTCTCGCCGCGAGGTAGTAGTTATTGGCGACTGATGAAATATTGGAAAGCCGCGAAACTTCCACTTTGCAACAGACATTTATTAAACTGGAAATTTAATCGAACTTTATCAATTTCCTGCAGAAACTGAAAGAAGCCACTTTCCTTTTTCTCGAATTACACAACTAACCTGGATTCTACGAAGTTCTTATTTCTAAATATTTAAACCATCATCTTGGCGGTGACGGGCTAACATTTCAGAGACTAAACTTTGGAAGGAAAGTGACGTCTTTGATGGTGTCAGTTTTTAAGACTACCGAGTTTATGAAATATATCAATAATTAGTGATGCAGGTCTCGATAACATAAGTAGAAGTGGTATTTTGTACTGTCAATATACTAACATCGCATATTTCAACAATTTTGCCTTAAGTTATGTTTGCGCCAGTTCAACAACAACTAGCTCAATATAACAGAAATGAACGGTCTACTCTACCGTGTACGAAATCCAATACCAACGTTCTAAAAGTTTATTAACCTCATAAATTGAAAATCAATAGATTCGGTTAATATTGATTAGATCCTATTTTGGAGAGTAGAATGTAATGCACTACAATTGTCTATGAAGACATGTAATTCTAAAGATTGATTTAAACAAAAACAAATCATATTATAAAACTTCATCTCAAATTTCACAGCTTGTTTCTAAACATTCACCCCATCCTCTTATTAATAAAGAACCAACATTTCCGAGAGACAACTTTCAATGGAAACTGGCATCTTTGACTTTATAAAATACATCAATAACATATTGGATAAATCTCGATGACATAAGTAGGAGTCGATTAGAATCTGTGAAGGAATTGGAATTAACATAGGCGGTCTGACACGGCCGTCGCACCAATTAGCGCGGCGTTAATTGAGTCAGATGTCGCCGTGGACTGACGTCCACACAACAGTGTACATCCCGGCGCGTGCACACGTGCGAATCTCGCAGACTAGCCTGCGAGGGGGTTTGCGGGGATTGGATGTGTGCGAGTGGCCGAGATAGGCGGTCCGATTCGCTCGGGTTCGCACGTTGCGCATAATAAATTTCCATCGCGACGACCTTTCGGCCGCAGGGCTACGCGGCCACGGCAATCCCATTACTGTGATTATCCTCACGCTGCGCCGCGCCGACTCCATTCCTCTCCTCCTCCTACCTGTCTCACTCACCCTCTCAACCAATTCTCTCTCTCCCTCTCTCTCTGCGTGCACGAACAATCTACTGGCGACACGGCTTTCGGTTGCTCGTGCGAAAATGCTGCCAGCGCAAATATTGACTTGCGTCAACGGATTCCAGGACTCTTTACCGCAATGACCGCTTCATTCATCGCTCACCGACTTCCTCGTCTCTGTCACCGTGTCAATGCCTGCCTGGGAATTATCAACAATCCATTTCTACCAACATATAAATCAAATGGTCATTAATGAGCGGGCTGATTGGTGAAACTGGACCGAACAATATCTCATGCTTACACATGACATTTCGGTGTTCGAGCAGTTTGTACTCATAATTCATAATTCTGGAATTAAGGTCGTATTTTGAGGGAGGCCAATTTCGTCGAGTGACGAGGAAAGTTTGCAGACTTCACCAGTGTTATAAGGGGAAAAAAAAGAAGAAAAAAGGGCAAGGTAAGGTGAGCGTGGAAAGAGAATCCTGAATCTTCGAGAAAACCCAAGGATTTTGGATGATCCGGATTCGTAGGGTTCAACTGACCTTGCCTAACTCAGCGGAATCATGAGTAAGGTAATATCAATGCTTCGAACTTTCAGTCGAAGTTTCTTGTGGCGAATGAAACGTGTCGGAGAGTAACACTGCTTCTTTTTTTGCAGGCCTCCATTAGAAAAGTCGGTGTCGCGTGTACATCGTCGACTGCAGTCGTTTACACTGCTCGCACGGCGAAACGAGATGGCTGGATGTCGGTGCAATGGCGCGAGAATCTTTGGAAAAGACGTTCTTGGGAAGTTTAATGGGCTATCGGTGAGCGCCAAGTAGAAAAGTCGGCTTTCCTACAACGTCGACCTTCGACGCCGAACAACTTGAGTCTTTCTCGTAGTACAACACACTTCTTCACGTGACCGGACTGATATGACTTGTCATTCGCACTGACAGACTTTTCTTTATATTTTATCGCTTCGTCATACTTGAACTTAGTTTCTTTTCTTAAGCTTACTTAAGAACAATTAATTGTTCGAGTTGTTTCTTCGACCGAACGGGACTGTTAGAACTAGTTCTAGTGTTCCAAGGGAAACGTGGAAGCAGCATCCATCAAGGGAAGGATGTTCTTGGTTGCCAGTGTCACGGACTATGGGAAATCCATTAAGTATCGTCGATTCAATGAACCTCTGATTAGTAGAGCGTATCACTCGACACTGAATGGAATCCGATTGTTCGCATGTTGTCATTTATCCCTGATTTACGTCTACAGAAGATCCGGGTCTTAATGGCTTGGGAATCGAGGGAGATCGATTCTAATTCTTCCCTTTCGGTCCAAGGCAAATGTAAGATGGTGGTTTTTAAAGTTACTCTCTTCCAATGTTATTTGTTGAAGGTATTCCTTTCAAGGCTTGATAAGACGTCTTGTGAATGGGATAGTAAAAAGAGTGCGAAGCAAAAGTTACGTCGGAGTTGTACGTCCCCGAAAAATTCCCCCTGATATCCCCACGAAGTTTGTGTGCCGCTAGCGCAGTATATCAAGAGGGCTTTTCGCTTTTCATGATCTCCAAATTTGTTGGAAACTCGCGAACGCTTCTACGATTCCGGTGACGAAAAATTGAACCGACTTTGCTGCGAACGAGATAAATGTATTGTAGAAAAAAAGTTCGCCCCTCGTCGACGAGGTTGATAAATTATTACTTGTAAAATTCCATCAACTTTCTACTAGCTAGAAAATGGAATATCCACCTGAATTCTCTAATTCTTCCTTGAAAAATATCACGCATCGCGAATTCTAAAACAATTTGTTATTTTGCAACATAAAAAAGATTGACGATCATTACTTTCAGTGTAAAGTTGACGCAATGATAAAACTTGCTGATATTATACCGAGATTTTCAACCTCTACTATTCAAACCGTCGAACGAACATCCTAAAATGGTAGAAATAGAGAAGAATTCGATTTACCCAGTCCCCGAATTAGAGCGGTTTCTGGACGCACACACTCTTGTCCGGCTCTTCCACTTGTCGAGGAGGGTTCGCAACGGGGGACTTATGAGAATCGAATTTGACGAAGCCCAGGAAATTCGATAGGTAAATCGGACCAGTTGAAGTGTAGGCCTCCGATAAAGTCTCTCTCTCTCTTTCTCTCATCCTTGCTTCTTCCCCTCCAACAACTGAGAGGAAGAAGGAAGAAAAATAGAGGGTGAATTTCTGAAGTGAGAAAAGAGTTAAGGACATGGCCCGAAAAGATAGGTCTCCCTGAGAATGTCGATGAATGGAGGCTGCAAAGAATCCATCTCGAATAGACGGACAAGTGTAGTCCATATATTGACGTCCACGAAGAATCCTGTGCCCACATCGCATTTCTCTTTGCACTTCTCTATTGTCGCTTGAGAGGTAGAATTTATCGGACTGCCGTCAGCACGATTTCCTGCCTCGTCTTCGCATTGCATCCCAATTCCTCGAGAGTTACGGGCGGGAATTCATGTGTCCTGTATACTGACGGAATCCCCTATAAGTACGGCTTAGACTGCTACTCAAGACTAGAGCAGTCGATCTATTCTTTGGATATTACACCGAACTGGCACATACTCTGCCTTTTCTACCACTGACAACATATGTGAATTTGCCTGGCCCGATTTGCCCCCGGTTTCAGTCGGTCGAGACCTCCTTTCGTTACAATGAGTGGAAAACTAAAACTGGACGATCAATCCGGCTATCGTAGACTGATAGCAAATGACAGCAATCTCGAATACTGCTTAGTTTACTGGGTATACTGTTCTCTGAATTCACCACTGTTACGTGGGTCTCAGCATCTGCACTGATGCAGCTTACGTGCCATATGATTAATCGGTCGATTAAGTGCAACTTCGAGGGCTTGCGCGAGGGGTGCGTAAGTGGTCGCTGTTCCAAGATGAGCAGTCTGTCCCTGACTAATTACAAGCAGCAACCCTAGTCCGGATTCTGACAGCTAACAAACTGGATTCACACATCATCGTAAGTCTCGTCGTATCGGCGTTAAATCAAATCTAGCAGGCTCGTATCTACGATAAGAACAGTAGTTCAACTTTCAAGAATACTGGGATGAAAGAAAATAGGATGCGCGTGCTTTAGCGTTCCGGAGAGAGTACGTCAGCTGTAACAATTATAGTAAAGAATGAAAAGAATGAAAGAGAAAGGAAATCGCAATTTCAACTGGATAATGCGTACGCTCGATGCGACACCTGCGCAGTTGGAATGAATAGAATGAATGGAATGAATAGAGTGTTTGCTCAGTCATCTGAAGTTCTTAGATACCCTACAGTCTGATTTACTTCGTTGATGCGCTAGCGGCAACCTGGAATTCTTTAGAGAAATATGCTGGCATTGTAGTTTGATCTTTTCCCTTTTGACATATGAACGCAACGAAAGCATCAATCATCATACTCATACCAGAACATTATTTATTCTCACATAAATGGAGAACAATTTTCGGTAATTATTTACAAAGACATACTTACGAGCGATTTCAATGATTTTCATATATTTTTATATGACCCAGGTAGAGTAACCAGTAAGCATACCAAATAGTCAAACAATCAACACAAATCTTAACGTAAATATAGCTGTGGTTTTGTGACAGCATTCTAAGTACCTGTAGAGACCTAATATAGATGCAACACAGACTTAAAACCCAAACCTAACCTATCCAGACTCATTGTTAGTGTAGCTGAGTCTTCATGCTGTCAACAACTCAATATACTACAGTACAGTGGATTTGTAACAGCATTTCAAACAAGGCGATCTAACAATAAAATTAGAAGAAATTCTATATATTTGCCGCAGTCTGAATAATGTCACAAGACTCTAACTTTTTTTCTATGAGTTTCCCCCACATGTATATGTATATAAAAATGATCAGGAGAGCGTACTCTATAACATATATCAAAATCATTGAAATCGGTTGCGAGTATGGCTTTATAAATAAATATCCAATTTTCATATACAGAACGTTAAAAAATGTACCAAGTTTTTGTTGAAGGCATTTTATTATACGGCAGTCAAGACAATTACACGGTACTCGGGTAGGAAAACATCTCTGAGACAGAGTGTCGGCATAATGGAGTGCGCGAAAAGCTTTCTTGTCACCCGGTGCAGTGTACTTCCGTGTTACCGCTTGGTTTCGGGGAAAGTTTACGAAGGCTGACTTATCCAGGAGTTGAAGTCCCGCTTTGTTAAAATATTAACCACTTCCCAAGCCGTACAATTAGCTAATGAGCAAGCTCTAAATCACATTCCGCGAAAGCTGGTTATTCCTGCTCCTTCAGTAAAGTTTGGAGTTAGACGACAAGGAGAAGTTCGTAGGTGGACACGCATCAAAGTCACTAGAGTCTAAGTATACGTAAGAGACTTTAGTAAATCTATTGATGAAAGGCAAATAATCCCTGCGCTCGTAAAGTGTGGTGTGGATTTTCCAAAATCGTTGGATTTTTACCCGAAATTAAAAGAACCACTAAGTAAATTATCTGAGACATATTGATATCCAAGGTTGGATGTGTTTTGAGTAAAAAAAATCGTTTTTGATCTCATCATCGCCATGCCACTTCCATTAAATGATATATGATACAGACATATACTGATAATTCAGGCCTCCCTCCCAATTTGTGCTACAAATCTCAGGGATTTGTCACGATAACACTGTATCAGAATTATTGCATCACCCTCTGCGAGAAGGGGCGTGTTAATAAGCGTCTGTACCACAGGATTTATAGACGCCCGTAATTTCCATTAATTCAATTCCCTTGATGATGAGAAGCCTGGCACGAAGTGGAATAGATCGTGAAAGCTTTTGTCTGACGGTTCAAGAGCGCATGTACGATTGAAACTCATTTATCGGGTATAATATGCTCGGCTTCTTGGAAATCTTCAGTCCTTTAATGACTGGAAAATTTAAGATATTATCATTAAAGGAAGTATTAAAAATAATGGTCGTTGAAAACTAGAAAAATTAACACAGAATTTCTAAAAAAAAAAGTATACGTATCAAATAGAGTAGTTCTTCGTTTTTGAGTTCGGTCAAAATGAAAAACACATTCTGCGGATTTGATAGAAAGCAGAGGCTACAGTAATTGTGAAATTGGCTTTTTCTCGCTTCGACAGGACAGCACATCGTTGAATTACGACTCCACAGTGCTTCCACTGCTTTTGCAATTTGGGTTGCTGTTTCGATTTATCGTTAGTCGTGGCCCATTGGCAGATCGGTGAAAAATTTGTGGCGTCAATCTAATTCTGACATTGGATTCGTCTCAACTTTGTCCCTTGACGGATGAAATTCCAAATTTATTTTTCCTTTACCAATCGAGCAAAAAATTCGTGAAACATTTATTTTCGAGAAACTGACACCACAACTTTATTTACATCCGCTTTATTTCTGAAAGTTATCTACTGGAATTTATGTATGTATCGATAAATCGTTATCCTTCCGGAACGGTTCTGCATTCAGAATTGACAATTCATCGGTTGAACACGATGGAAATAATATAAGGCACTTTCCAAATGATTCTATTTATTACAGCCTGTCAATGAAGTAAACAAAAATAATATCTATCTTCAAAAAGGTTGACGCAGTCAAATCTCAATAGGTTAATAATTGGCTCGATAAAGGAAAGAGAATGGAATGTCGATGATTTATCATCTGAAGATCGCCGACATTTATCGCGGCCAGTCGTGGGTAGCGATTCGACGTTTCTGTAAATTCGCCAGCAACAATCCTACCAGTTTGCCAATGTGTATCGCTTGCACACGAACCTACATGGATGAACGACCAAGCAGAGTCGCGGCATTTGTCCGAGGCGTTGTTTTTTT
This sequence comes from Ectemnius cavifrons, assembly GCA_964023945.1. Classification (NCBI taxonomy): domain Eukaryota; kingdom Metazoa; phylum Arthropoda; class Insecta; order Hymenoptera; family Crabronidae; genus Ectemnius; species Ectemnius cavifrons. The sequence continues at coordinate 15,832,170 of OZ030375.1, read as the reverse complement.
TGCTCACTAGGCAATAAATCTTCCAAGATTTATATCGGGAAGCCAGTTGGCAATCGGTCGATAGTTGGTGGCGCGCACGATTTATCACTTATAACTATGGGGGCTTATTACTGTGCCACTGGGCATCAACCATTTTAACCTCGATGCCCAACTATGTTTTCCAAGTACTCGATATCTCTTTTTCTCTTCATTTTTTTCCCCCTCGTTATTCTCTTTATCCGTTTTGCAGGCGAATTCAGCGCGATTCAACGTTTCCCCGTCTATACGGGAGGCCCGATTTATCACTTCGGCAGGTGCGTGCGTTAATTGTTCGTTTTAATCAGAAATTCGCCAACCATCCCCGCTTATTATTCCCACTGACGGCAGCAGTGCACTTTCCCATCCCAAACAATGGCCTGGTAACAAATCGTACCGTTTGCAAGCTTTGATTCTTGCCGTTTGAATACTTGCGAGTCTAGCAATCAGATTGCGGACTGTACAGAGTCGAAAGCATTATACTAAAAATAGGAAGCGATTTGAACTACTTGGTCGTTTCAGGAGCTAAAGCCACTGTCGATTTAAGCTGCTGTAGACAGTATTTTACAACATATCTAGCTCGTATTTATAAGGCTATCTTGAGAAACCCTTTAATGCGAGTGCTTCGGGTCAAAATGTACTCTGATAAGGGAAGAAGGGAAGGAAAGATAGGTAGAGTCGCTGGCTAGATAGTGGAGCGTTTATTACGTGGCTTAAACTCTCGTGGGAAGCTGTATCGTCCAAGTCGTTAATATTTCATTAGACGACCATCTCGCCTTTTTCTAGACCGTCCGTCCTCTCCCATATACTCCAGCTAATAACGAGTCTCGTGTTCATCGCCACATATGCTCCACGCAAATGGTCTTGTCAGTTATTTTCACAGGTGTATTTTGTTACTCCTAGTATACTAACATCCCATATTTCGACAATTTTCCCTTAAGTTATGTTTGCGCCAGTTCAACAACCACTAGCCCAATATAACGGAAATGAACGGTCTACTCCAGCATAGAGGAAATCCAATACCAACTTTCTAAAAGTTGATTAATTTCATAAATTGAGAATCAATAGATTCCGTTAATATTGATTAGGCCTTACTTTGGAGAGTGAAATATAATGCAGTGCAATTGTTTCTAGCTAAAGAAATATAATTTTAAAGATTCATTCAGAAGGAAATCATATTATAGAAGATCCTAAAAAAGTAATCGCTTGGTCAATTCGGATCGAATATCCGGGGCTTGATTGATAAGTCTGCTAGGTAGTGAACCAGTCGTATTGCTTGTCATAGGAGACAACGAGGATCCCGAGGAACAAGCTGGTCCGGCCCGGTAATGTCCGCAATCGATTCGGGTACCAGAACCTCTGAGACACATACACGTACACAACTCGATTGCCGCACTTCCATCGCATTGTTTGTTAATCAGTTTCCCCCTCCCTCCCTCCGCCGTTCTCCCAGGAGAGCGTGACATGTAACATCCAACGCTGATATTTACGAGTAATTAGTAAACGGAGCTGGACTTGACAGTGGACAGAATTGAGCGAGATTCTCTCTATCTATCCCAAAATGATGTCCCGTAATTTAGACCAGAAGATAATTATGCCAATCGAGAAATCCCTGAGAAACACAGGAATACACTTAAAGGACGATCGCTTAATCCTGGCAAAGTTGATCAATACAATAAAAGGTTCGAAATTTTTTTGTGAAAACCGAAGAATGCAGAAGTTCAATATCGTTGCCTCAGGGGAGGAAAAAATCTGGAAAAGAATCTTCTGTAAGGATCTTCAGACCAGCTTCCATGCGCCGGAAGTCTTATATTCGAAGATTTCCCACAAGTCTGGCTGGTAAAAAGTTTTTCTCAAGTCTCGGCGTAACCTTCCTGCACCGTCGTGTGATAATCCTTGAGATTAATTATTATCGCAGTGATTCTGGACTCCCAGCAACTAGCTGACTTCTGTTCTTCTTGATAACGCTAACTCCAGGATCCCGGAAGCGCTTGTAAAAAATTAGATTTGCCGTGCACGCGGTCGGAAATGTAGATGGGAGAAAAGCTCGGAATGATAAAGAATAAAGGGCCTGATATGTCGACTTCGCGTGACAACTGCCTTAATAATGGTCCTCAAACGTACCTGTTCCAGCAAGGACTGAAACGGATCCTATCTATTTTTATCGCCCCATAAAGCTAGTAGTAAAGCACTCTGGCTGTTATCGTACTTGCACCTCATGTTTAAGCAAAAACAGCACTGCTCAACGTTTAAGCGTTGCTCTTGCGAATCATCCGAAAGCCAGGAGAAATGTATGTAACGCCACTGAACTCCTTTGCGAATGACCATTCTTGCCTTTCATTTCGTTTTGTCGAATAACTAACTTTCTTCCGTGCTGTAAAACTTTTTCAAAACATCCATTAGCTTCAGAGATGCGTTTGAATAACTTTAAGATTAATACTGTAGTAAATTATTGCTGTTCATAAACAAAAGTCTCGGAAAAGGTGAAAAGCGAATAATATTTAAGAATCAAGCTATTATCTGATTTGAACGGCTAACCCTGGTAACTTTATTCGAACTTAATCTTTACTTCACACGTATTCAGCAAGAATTTCTTTCCGCCGGCACCTCTGCGAAAATCCGGCGGTAAGCAGTTTGCGCGCGGGATTAAAAAGGGGATGGAATTAATGAGGATAGTCGGCTCGAGGAGGGAAATTAGCCTAGTTTTCGGTGTGCACTCGATCGCTGGCTGGCTGCTGCATGGACCAGCGGCCGCACACGAGAGTGGCAGGATGCGAGGGAGAGGCTTTAGCCCGCGGAACAGTCCCATTTATAACTTTTAATTGAGTACGAAACTTTGTGGCCAACCTAGAGGACCAATAATCCTGCCGTTACGTATGGAGCGTTATCGTGGTGTCTCGTAGCGACTCCTTCCTGCGGGCTTCTCGATCTTGACCGAGATCTTGCCGACCGAGGTTATAACGCTTTCCCGAATATTTCGCTGCCCTACTTACAGCACAGGACACTCTTATTTCAACTGTCCCCTCCTCGATATTCTATCTCAAGATATTTTCTTAATTACCACTCCGTCCCCTTTAATTACTCGCTTCACGGAGGTCCTTTAATTACTTCGAAAGTGGGTGTGCGGACGAATCGTATCAATTAATAGCTTTCCAGCTCCTTACAGCGATTAAGGATTTTTCTTGTAATACTTTTGTAAACGGATTTGAAACAACTAGCAGTATACCGTAATGAAGATTCTCCTTCCAAATGATCCTATTAATAATTAGACGTATTCGTGAATGAGAAATATTTTTATAACTGCTTTGGGACTGATATTAATTTTTCTTATATTTATGTTAAACTTTCTCGTGGGCAACCATCTTATTTGAGCAATCAAGTGTTGAAGCAATCCAGATTTACGATGATAAACGAGGCGTGCAACGGAGTACTGGAAACTCTGGCTTGAAGGACTCGTCGATGACATTTCTTCTGTTAGCCCACCTCGTGACCTAGACTTTCGGGGTTTTGTTCATTTGAAGCAATTTGCGGTGAGTCTAAATCTCTTACACTCCAAGGACGATATATCTCTCGTGACCGATCTGCAATGTACGTCTTGGATAGACTTGTGCTTCTTACGCCGACCAGAAGGGCGGACGGACTAGTCATTTGTTATGATGCGGAAGTGAACCTTTCTCAAGACTACTCGATCAATGCGGAAGACAAATACAATGGGTGTTCGGGATACCTAATCGAACATTATTAATGGACTCCTGTCTCAATGGGTCCAGGTATACTTGGCAAATTCATCAGTGAGGTATAATTAACCAAACTAATCAATACAATTATTCGAATTATTGAATTTGAAAGATTGGTGGTAGAATTTCAGGAGTATAAGTATTTCTGTAAGTATAACTAACATTTCTAGAATAGTGTTATTTTCATTACTGGTATCCAAGAGTTAGTCTAATGCTTGGCAACATTAGCCAGACGCCAAACTGATGAGCAGTCACAAGTGATGATCAAATATTGAAACTCTCTCTCGGCATCAAGTGGTTGATGGCTTTCTCGCAACTTATTCAGAGCAATCTCAAGGATGCTCTTGTAGCCGAGGAATCGTACGCGTGTCTCTTCGGCCCTCGCCGATATTGAAATCGAGTGGGAGAATGCGAAACTCAATTACTCTTTGATGGAGGATCACTTAACACTGGTAGAACGGATATGAAGGATCAAAAACACCAGAATGGAACAGATAGATGTTATTCCCTTGAAGCATGAGAGTAATACCCGAGGCATCCTTCAAGCCGCTTAAATAAATGAGGCTGTTTGTATAGTCCTCAAAGGAGTCGTGCACGCCTATAAATCGTCGCAGGACCAACTGCGACCTCTGACTCTCTCTCCTTTCCGTCCTCTCCATCCTACTTTGTCTCTCTCTCCGAAAGAGACTGCTGGTTGTTCCCTTCATTTCCTCGTAGAATTGCATCTTGACTTGGTGTATAACCGTCTTTCGGCTAACACGGGAGTAGGGGAGACAGTTGGATCTCACGGACTCCAGGACATCGCCGGATTTACTTGGCTCTCTGTCCTAAGTACTATCTCGGATAAATGTCCCACATCCGCAACTAAATCTCGGAACAACGCTCACTTTGTTTTACCCTGATCCTCACGATCCCTCACGCACAGTGACCTAATGCTTTGGTGGTATCAGACCCGTTAGAACGGAAACGTAATCCAGGGAATGGTCTCGTTGGTATAATAACTGGAATTAATTCAACTATGCTATTACAAGAATTTCTTTATATTCCGGTTGTCAGTTAGTGCATAGTAATGGTGCGAAGAATGGTGAAAGGTGAAGAAAACACTAGCGTCGGGAGCTCGGGAATATCTCTGCTTTTAAAAAACGTACCAAAGTGGAGCACCATTTTTGTGAATATCAAGACCGCTTTCCAAGAGCTGCCCTGGGAAAATACAATTTCTCTTCAAGCGTTTGAAAAAAGTTTGCTCTGCCGTCTACTCGACGGCGAGAGTAGATGAAACTCCTAGTACATGGAATACGCTTCTCCACTGGGGGTAAGCTATTTTTTTCAATGCGTGTGTGTCTTAAATAATGAAGCTATTAAAACACGCGGCTCAAGTGTCAGCCATTCCACACATTCGTACCTCTAATTTTCCTTGTTATATTTCACACGAAGAAGGATATTAGAATTCTTATAAATGACCTCGAGTTTCACTGATGTCATAGATAAGTTTAGTTATAAGATATTTTCACCATGTGACCGATTTCCAAGGTCCAGTTTCACCAGGAAACACCACCACACCCTTCTGCTAGCGATTCGCAAAGAAAGCAAAGCGTAAGCATGCAAGGCTTACTTCCTCTTGACTGAATGGACATTTGTCTACAGGAACGGCTTTGGCACACTGCCAGGGAGTGCCAAGGAGGATCACGCTCTGACCTACACTCCTGAGATCCAAGATGCCCTGTACTCAATACCTTCGCCGATCTAGCCTCGCCTTTTCGGCGAAAAGGCGCATTACACGAGCGGTAAAGTCAGAAAACCTTCTCGGCCAAGGTTTGCCTTTTAAAACGCATGTGTATTCGGGGTCCGTATAGACGGCACAGGTTCGGTTCCGTTCAATGGAAGGATCACATGCGAAACTCTGATCTTTTATACATACGGTAAACATAGCCAATTCTTGGGCCAGGAGGGCCGACAACCTGACTAAGAAATGAGATGCTGACTTGATACTGATACCACCGACTGCTTTAATATTTTAATTCCCTACTAGCACCGAAAAAGCTTATTTTCGACTTATTGCCTGATAATGTTACCTTTGGAAAAGACACTTTAAAGCTTTGCGTCTTACGCACAAGGATCTAGTATCCTGTTTGCTTTGAGAAGAAATCCGATTTTTTTCTACTAAATAGAAAAACGATCGATCGTTAATCTCGATTCGTTGTTTGAGTATTGTTTATTGTACTAACGAAGATTGATTTTGAGGATTGTAGATACTTTTGTTGGATTTGTCAGGTGCAAAGTTTCATCAGGTTGAATAAATGTCATTTCCAGTATTGTTAAGCAAATCCCCAACCTACTTATTAGTAAGCAAGCATCCTGTCTCTTTGAAGAGGCGCATCAAAAAGTCCAATTATAAGTTTCGAGCTTTCTGGAGCAAAAGCCATACCGGTGACGTCTCGCAGCCAATTACCTGTTACGTCACCGAACCAATTTAACTCCTCACTGTTTGATCCAATGTTATTACCGAGTGTACTCTATCCTTGGCTCCAAATTTTCCAGTGCTGTTCACACTTCTTTGAAATTCTGGAAGGCAAATAATTCAGAATTGTCACGCATTTCTGAGATAACCAACCAGCGAATCGTTCGTTCCATAGAGAATGCTCTTCAATATCGTCAAAACGTTTGCGTTCTCGGAATTCGTAATAGTTATCTCGAGATAATTGGATGGGAACCGAGAGTTACGCAGAAAGTCATGGAGAAACTTCATTCGAAGGGAGTTTCCCGTGACATGGTGGGTTAAGTCGGCCGCGATTTCTACGCGTAGATCGTCGGAGTAACGATAATCAGCTCATTAGTGCATAGTTCGCAAGCCTCAGTTTCATATTGGTGGAGCAACTAATTATCAAGTTCATTTGAACTAGTTCCAGTTGGTGGTATTGAATTTCAACCAGCAAGTACCTATTCGCTTGACACCCCACTTGTCTTTGAGAAAAAAACTTGGAAGCAGATACGTTGATTGATATTGAAAGCGGAGCTCAGGTGCCGCGGGAACACGTAACACGAACAATCATCTTACGATGCAAATAAATCATCACGAAAACTCATTTCTCATACGAATATCCTATTATCAAAATCCCCAACTAAATCTATCATTCCCCGTTCGATAATAGAATTTTATTCATAAACCTTCGTGAATACAATAAAGTGCGATGTACTTTATTCACTGATAGCATTGCAAGTATGTGCTTCGGTTCCACTTGGAATAATAGGATTTTATAATCGATGCTGGCAAATCCATCGAAATTTAGGCGAAGTGGATGTTGCGGTGAACCAAGAAGCGATTCTGAGATTGACGCCCACGGTGAACTAAACAGGATACGAAACTGTGTGTAGAAACGCATATTCCATGAGAAATTCACGCGATTTCGAGAGCGGTTTAACTCAATTGCAGACAGACGCGCCTACGTATTAATTGCGTTTCTCCCTCCTATTCCTCACACATCCACACTCACATACACACTCTCACTCTCTTTTCATCGCTAGGTTTGATTATAACACCATTTTAATCGCATTAATCTAAGCTTGGACAAGGTTCAACGTTATAATTACAGCATCATTCTCGGCTGCTTTTCCACACGTGGACCAGCAGTTCATGATAGAGGGTGTGATGCAGTGTTTCAATAGCTTAGCTGATAAAGCCTCATCCAACTGACCACTATTCAATCGGACGACGAGCGCTCGTTATATCAATAACACATCTTGTTTAACAGCTTGTCCAGTCGGTAGTGATCACGCGCACCTTTTCGTGTATACAAACGACAGTCGGCAGGACGTGAAAGCGTGTTGTATACATGCCTTTCTATCATGATTAGCCAGCAATTGCTCTTGATGAGGTAAATAGCGAATTAGCCTAGGCGCATACTACAGTCTTTCTGTCAACTGACAGTTTCATCGATTCGCTCCATCTCCGTTTGATCCATCAGACCTACCATTTGCAAGTGGACGCAACCGCACACATGTCCGTGTAAACTGTTGTCCTAGTTGTATGGACGAAAGTAAGCCAACAAAATGAAATACTTTCTGTTACGCACCTACGATGGAAATTGGAATGGGATGAACTTTTCGTTAGAAAATCAGAAATATGTATGAGAATGCGCGTTTAGAGCGAACCACGTGGAGATTGTGCAGAGAAAATCCCCTCTAAATTTGGTCACGTTGAGGAAGGACTAGACTGACTTCAGCCATGATATTATTGTACTAACTTGAGATTCCAATATACTTATATTCTTGTTAAAAAATCAGAAATAGGCATGAGAATTCGCATGTGGAGCAGACCTTGTGGAGGTTATGTAGGGCACCTCTCCCCTTCAGGATAAACCCAGGGTGTCATAAACTCCCAAACCTGGCCACGCTGACACTTGTAATCTGACAGCGAGCGATGTCCGAGAGTTTCCAATATATTTGTACTCTACATCTTGTTAATCGGATGCCTGACGAGTTACATTTATTTACAAGCACCCACGTCAACTCAAGACACCGTATAGTCTTACATTCCACACTTTGTTACTCGAATTCAAAACGTATCACACTCTTTTCAAGCATTCACACACCAACTCAAGACGCCGTTATAGTCTTACATTTTTATAATGGAATTCTCGTTCTAGACAGATTGCGATAAATTCCAGTGACCTATTATGGATAGTGTTGCGCAGGAAGTGGTGTACGCGAGTCAGCTATTAAGCGAGGGGGACTGGATGGGCTTGTTATCTGATCCATTCGGTCGTTCGAATTCCTGTGGCGGCGTAAACCGAACCGTCCCGAATAAACCACGTACAGGCGCATACCTTTTTTTTTGCTTAGAGGCAGCGTGGTAAGTTAGAGAATTTATCGCGGCGTTCCTCGCTCCCGGCGGAGAAAGGAGCCTTGGATTTCTCGGAGCTTGTGGTGCTCGCTCGCCCGATACAAGAGTCTGCGAGCGGAGCCGCGCGCTTCTCCCTGAATGGGAGTGGCCGGGATAATTGGCACGCCGTTAACTCGAAATTGTATAGAAATGAAAATAAAGCGCATCTCAGATACACAGGGCGCCGGCAGCGGCGGCGTGTTCGTTGTGCTTCCCGTTTTAATGTCTAATTGGATTGTTCTCCCGACTCTTTTCCGGCATTGTCCCACTTTATACCAGGCGGCCGCTCTCCTCTGCCCCGCGGTAAATTCCTTACTATTTTAATTAAAGCAGCCGCCCGCGTGGTTTAAGGGAGCTAACGAACAGTGAATAGCGGACACTTAGACTAGCCGGCGGAATATGGTGTCCTTTATAAATTCGCGGCACATATATCTGCCCAATTTGCATGATAATGGGCCACCGCCACCCGGCGTATAGCACTCTTTTATCTCCTGGCCTTCTTCTCCCCTTTGCGCGAGTAAACCCCTCCTCCATCATGAGTCCTGGCACACTCCCCACCACTCCGTTCTTACGCTTGGTCATTTTTAATTAATACATGCGAGCGCAATTGCTCGTTATTCAGATGAGCCACCAGCGAACCACGTCTATTCGACTGAACATCGTCTCTCGCCTGCTGTTGTTAGCCGAGGATACACACGGCCGGAACCCTTATCCTGCCAATAGCACCCTCAACATGCATCTACATCCTCATCGAGGTCAATGAGGATACGTGTAGTGAAATGGTCGCTGATTCATTCACGCCTCAGGGTACATCGGTGATTATTATACTACAGTGGGATTTGGATGATAGTTACGATTTAATTCCACTTTGGTTTTATTTTCTGATTTACTAGCAAGCATATGCCTTTGAGAAACTCAAAGACTGCAGAATCAAAGAGACTCTTTTGCACAAACCTAATTGTGAGTCAAAGTTTCGGTTGTGTGATTAGTGAAACACCAAGCCGGAAAGTTGTATTTTACGGCTGTAGCTTATTTAGTGAAAGTTCGCTTTTAATAGAGCCAGCTCGCTCGTTATTCTAATTTTCTCTCTGCGAGAGCGAGTGCAATTAAAAAAGGAAGAGCGGTTGGAGAGCGCGTGTGCAAAAGAGAGAGAGAGAGCGATTGAGAGAGCCGCGGAGGAGAGAGAGAGAAAAAAGAAGGAAGGAAGGAAGGAAGGAGGGTATCGTTCTCATTAGCAGAGGTAGCTGTGGCTTCTTCTCCTAATTACTTAATATCGATTACACGTAAAAATAACATTTCCCACCGGTGGACACGAGGTAAAGAGCGGAAAATATTTGTTCTCCTCTACATCGACATAGAAATGGTATTACCATATATGTACAAAAAACCTGGCTATATAGGAGCTTTATTTCCATAATATGATTATACTTACATTGATTTGCTTTTGATAGAGCTTTTGCGTGGTTCAATATTTTCCGGGCTTTTTAATTACTACATCCAATTTATCCGCCGTCGATCGCGGCTTATTAATATTCGGAGCGGAAAAATTTGCTCCCGCAACAATCTGGGCAAATACGATGAACGATATTTACCAAAGAGAGTTTTTCCTCCATGATTTTAATTATCAGTGAAAGTAATCAACGACACACCAGTTTAAACAAGGAAAGGTGGCTAGTGGATTACTGTGATTCGTGGGGACTCTCGGAGGAAAATGCATAATGCAGTGCTTGGGACAGAAGCAATATAGGTAGAATATAGTCAGGTGACAACGGCACTTGTGTGTATGTGAATGGAGGAAGACCTTTCGGGCACACACTCGTCGCATCATGTACACTCTTGTGCTCTCTCTCTCTCTATTTTCATAATAGCCAGTAAGCCTGTGTCGCGTTTCCTCTAGCTCGAGATAGGCCAACAACCTACCGTCCTAACCAACCATCGTTATTGGGATCGGAGCCCCCCTCAGTTATCCCCGTGAAAGTAACGACGGCTATTTTCGCCGTCCAGTGAATGCCGCCAGCTGCATCCCGCTCGCTTCCGTTGGCCTAACTAACCCTCAACCCACTGGGACGGGATAATTTCTAATGAGAGACTAATTCACGAAATTGCCACCGCTAATGCCACTCGCAGCTAGCCTGCCGCTCAATTGTAATTGGAAGTTAACGTTGCTCCCCCCAATTCTCTACAGTCAAAAATCAAGCTGACTCTTTAAAAATTTTCCATCGGACCGAAATCCCCGATGTGCAACCAATACACTGGTATATTAAATTACCTGGCATCAAGTATTCCGTGAGCGCACTCACTCCATATCGAGTATAGGTTAAGGTCCACCGAGGCAGCAATCGGCGTTAAATTCGCAATTTCGTAGCAGGCGATTATCAAACACGAAATGCGTACAGTCGGCTTTGCGTATATCGGTCCTATCGAGGAATATCGACGATACTAGTACACGCAACATTCCGATTAATATTGATAAAATCAGTAGTAATAGTGTGAGCGGCATTAATCGACCATTACGGATTAACAACAATTAAAAGCCTAAGTAAATAACAACTCGACCAACTCGCCATCATCCCTCGAGACTCAGAGCGTGTTGTTCATTTGAAACAAACAGCCGAAAAGAAATGTTTTATGCTGGCAAATTAATTAGCTGACTCGTTGTGTTTAAGGGTGGACGACACGAGCTTATAAACTCGTAATAATGTCGGATAAGAGTTCACGCGAGCACAGGGCAAATAACACGCGCTCACACACATACGCACAAGCGGCTGCCGGCGGTAAACGCAATGCGAATCACGGTACGGCGCACTGCGACAGAAGTGGGTTATCCCGCATTTTCCACGCTGCCCGTGTTAAATGTATACGGGCTGGATGCACGAATAAATCGGGACGTGCACTGGACGATTAAATACACGAGTATGCGCGACAGTTCTTTTCACTGTTAAATGCTGATGCATGACCTGTATACAGTGTACGACATTCAGATGATATATATGCCAAAGTCGATTTTCAACGAGCGAACATTTGCCACCTTCCACTAATTCCAAATTCCATGTGAACACCCTGCTCCAGATTACACGAGCCACTGGGACATTAATGTTTATTCACATCGAGGTAACATAGTTGAACTAATCAGATACCTGGGGAAGGAAGAGGCTGCTTATGAAAATTGAGAAACCAAGAAGTAAGGAGGAAAGAAGCAAAGCTCTCCTAGGTGGAAAAAGTTAGCCTCATTAATTTGCATCCCCCACGGCGGGTGGAAGGGGGGGGGATGTTGAAGTCAAGCGGGTCCCATGCGACTGCCTTTATTTCGGAATTTATTCATTACCTCTGAGAGGGTCGGCGTCGGCAGAGGGATTGGGGCTACCTGGAGGGAAGGGACACGAAGTTTCCCGAGGCTAAGACTGCCTCGCCCCAATGGCTTTACTGATGCTGGAGCATCGAGGAAAGCTTGAAAAACAGTGCTCCCTTTGGGAGCTCCCTTAAGCAGGGTATTAGCGTAAACACACTTGGAGACAGCAAGATACATCAAGGATAGACTCTTATAATAATTATTGGATTATATTTATGGTCTAGATGCTTCAAGACCTTATTGGTAAGCTTCGAAAAGACCCTATTGAACATCACAATTCACAGAACTGTGTCATCTGGGAAAGGATCTTTGTAAACGCTAAAAGGGAACTTTTACAAACAGTCTTACGAGAGTCAAATGTATTCGTAAAAATGTGTGACTAGTTGAAAGAGTAATATTTTATAATGCATATTTGATTTCGCCTGGTTAGTTTAGCGTGTCAAGTTAAGACTCATATCTGTGGCTTAAAATGATCCAGTTTTCTTAGGTGTGAAAAACTAGTGCTTGCAGGGTTTCAGGGAAAGTGTCGAGTTGGCTGTAAGTCGTTATAATATTTGAAAGAGCAAGCGGGTGTGAACGAAATGCGGTACTACTGCAATGATCATTCCACGCGTTCCACTGGTCTTCGAGTGGATTCTCGAAATACGAACTTGCGTTTCGCATTCGTACTTGGAAAGTGGTGCACATCTCGACTCCCGTTGGGTTTCAGTTTCACGGGCCGGTGCTTCAGCCGTCCGTGGCTGCAACGATCCGATACAGTTGGAAAAACAGTCGCAGCAAATAAAATGCCAGTCCAGCGATGCTCCGGCTGGAATTAAAGCTTGAGCACAGAGGGAAAGAGCGATAAACCGGAGGAGAATTGTGGTGTCCGGTGGTGGAACGATTACTTCCTACGGCTTTCTATCATCGGGGATACTTTCTTTCGTCGACGGCCCATCTATTCCCACTTCGAACTTCCTATTTGTTTATGGAATGGTCTCGGAACAGACAAAACGAAAGATCGGAGTACAGCTCTTTTACCACGATCGAAACGCATGATCTTAGCACGCCCACTCGCAACTACAAGTTTCTTGTTTACTGGTCGATTCAATTGAATGAGTGCAAGGATTGGAAGGTGTAATTTCGTAAGATGAAAATGCGAAGGAACGAATCGGTATCGCAGGCTTATACAGTCCAATGAATCTGCTGCTAAGCTCGTGGAAACTATTATCTCAACACCTTTGAGAAGAGAAGAGAGATTTGTCTTGCGAATCTCCAGCGAGTCTTCATTTCGACTGGTAGGACTTTGCGCGGTAGCTAGCACCGGCAAACTCCAAGTTCTCCTAGGGCGTGTACCTAACGAGTTAGCTCTCGAAACAACTACTGCAATTTACGATTGGAATCCTAAAAGTGATCTTCATTACGCAGTCTTGTACCGCTATATCGAGGCCCGACTTCACCATCCTAGCTCGAGACTTACTTCCTAGGAAAGAACTCTTTGGATTATTCAAAGGCGAAGTTTCTACCGCGTGAAACTTTGAAGACACTGCGAATTTTGATAACGAATAGAAGCATTCACTCTTCATTCAGATTTAAGGATTTCTAGATGCAGCTTTTTGATAAGCAAATTATATGTTCACATGTTATGAAATTTCTTCCTGTTTAATTTGACAAAATGTTAATAGTACTATAATGAAATGTAAAGCATTCTTACATCTTTATAATCTGATCAACTTGTTTACCGGAGAGAGCAGAGTCTAGTTACCGCGCGCAGAAAGTGAAGTACGCATGTCGGCCTTGACGCTGACCACGACTACTGTCAAATGCAAACGGCCGAGTACACAGCCGGTGTGCACTATCACTCCATGTTGTCCTGTTTGCCTCAGACCTATGCTTGTCCCAGGCAAACGTCATGATATCCCATTACGCTAGAATACCGGAGTCCATTCGCATTACCATTTTTCCTTGTATAATCCGTCGGACTTTTCAAAGGGACTCGACTATTAATTAAACTTAGACCCACCGTACATACACTTAACAAAAAAAATAGTACCAAAACACACACGATAATAAGTAAAACGGAGAGTTTCAAAATTGGGTGGCTGCTGGATCATTCCAGTTTATGTAAATATTAGGTTTCATTGAATGATATAATAATAAATAAGCATAGGCCTCAGACCTATGCTTGTCTAAGATAAACGTCATGATATCCCATTACGCTAGAATACCGGAGTCCATTCGCATTACCATTTTTCCTTGTATAATCCGTCGGACTTTTCAAAGGGACTCGACTATTAATTAAACTTAGACCCACCGTACATACGCTTAACAAAAAAAATAGTACCGAAACACACACGATAATAAGTAAAACGGAGAGTTTCAAAATTGGGTGGCTGCTGGATCATTCCAGTTTATGTAAATATTAGGTTTCATTGAATGATATAATAATAAATAAGCATAGGCCTCAGACCTATGCTTGTCTAAGATAAACGTCATGATATCCCATTACGCTAGAATACCGGAGTCCATTCGCATTAGCATTTTTCCTTGTATAATCCGTCGGACTTTTCAAAGGGACTCGACTATTAATTAAACTTAGACCCACCGTACATACGCTTAACAAAAAAAATAGTACCGAAACACACACGATAATAAGTAAAACGGAGAGTTTCAAAATTGGGTGGCTGCTGGATCATTCCAGTTTATGTAAATATTAGGTTTCATTGAATGATATAATAATAAATAAGCATAGGCCTCAGACCTATGCTTGTCTAAGATAAACGTCATGATATCCCATTACGCTAGAATACCGGAGTCCATTCGCATTAGCATTTTTCCTTGTATAATCCGTCGGACTTTTCAAAGGGACTCGACTATTAATTAAACTTAGACCCACCGTACATACGCTTAACAAAAAAAATAGTACCGAAACACACACGATAATAAGTAAAACGGAGAGTTTCAAAATTGGGTGGCTGCTGGATCATTCCAGTTTATGTAAATATTAGGTTTCATTGAATGATATAATAATAAATAAGCATAGGCCTCAGACCTATGCTTGTCTAAGATAAACGTCATGATATCCCATTACGCTAGAATACCGGAGTCCATTCGCATTAGCATTTTTCCTTGTATAATCCGTCGGACTTTTCAAAGGGACTCGACTATTAATTAAACTTAGACCCACCGTACATACGCTTAACAAAAAAAATAGTACCGAAACACACACGATAATAAGTAAAACGGAGAGTTTCAAAATTGGGTGGCTGCTGGATCATTCCAGTTTATGTAAATATTAGGTTTCATTCAATGATATAATAATATATAATAATAGGCCTCAGACCTATGTTTGTCTAAGACAAACGTCATGATATCCCATTACGCTAGAATACCGGAGTCCATTCGCATTAGCATTTTTCCTTATGTGTACGCGTGACAAAAAAATAGTACCGAAACACACGATAGTCAATAAAACGGAAAGTTTCAAAATTGGGTGGCTGCTGCATCATTCCAGTTTACGTAAATACTAGGTTTCATACAATGATATAATAAAGGTCTTTTTATTCGCACTAGAAAAGTACTTGCCGACTTTCTCCATACGAAGTTCGACCCGGTTCAAATTCATCTTGCGTTTGTTACTCTCATAAGTTATCCTCGGAAGGTTTACGATCTTGGAAGAGTTCCGACTCTATATGGGAATAACTTCACAGGGGCATGATTGTCGTGCCAGCAGCGCTGCAACGGCGGTGATCATAAACGTGATCACGTATTTATTGGACGAGGGCGTTGCTGGTACGATAGGGAAATTTGAACGTGTAATAAAGAGGCTAAACCGGAACGGCTTCGTTCTTTGCCAACTGAAAAGATGCTCTACTGCAGCTTGTAATAGGCTTTGCATTAGCGAATAATAAATTTATCATGGAATTAAAGTGGGTAAACAATAAAACCAAGGTTTTGATGGATCGTTCGAAATTTTAAGAATTGTCACACTCTAACACGATGATCTTTTTCTGATGATCTAATGGATAGTTGATGGACCATTACATTTCCATGAACTCGACGTAGACGAATCTGGAATTACGAAAATGTGGTCCCTTGAATTCTAATGCAGAGACGGAACGACTACTTTTGTCAAAATGAGATCGTCGTGGAATTGTAGAAGAAGTTCGCGAAATTATACATTATTCTTGGGAGCTCTCCGCTACCATTGCCACAAAATAAATGGCAATCATTTGTACGCGTAGGGTACAATTACGCCCGGCGTTTGTCAGTGGTAATGGAATAATTGATAAGGTTATCCTCACCCGTCAGTCTTATTATTATTTCGCGAATCAACCAATCCATTATAAATTAAGTTGGACTTGCGTGTGAGATATATTCCGTTCTTGAAGGGCCATAAATATTTATCTAGACTGGTTCGCTTGCCGTAGATCCGTGCGTTAATTTCGCTCTCGGTAACTGGCACGCCTGGCTATTTTTAATTAAAGAGTCGAAATTATAGCCGCTACCTGCCTATTAACTCCATTAACTCATCGCGTCAGATATATAAACGTTGCCAGCACGAGAAAAGTTGGTTTATCCTTGAAATTACCTAGGAACCGAACGAATGCAAATACTTGCCTTCCTTTTCTCGACAAACCGATCATTGGAGCTCGATTTTCCGTAAAGAACTCTGCAAGCCAGATAGCACGAGCTGCTCGATTTCTGTCTGGAAGGGCATTTTTCAACTGGCATTACTATATATACGCCGCAGACAGGATGATGCATCGCCGAGGATAATTGCGTTCTCTCGTTTTATTTAGCTCGCGCCGATCCAGCGTGCCTCTCGTTTCCTCGTTTTTCGATTCGTAGAATATTTTCAGCGCGTTCCCCGACACGAATTGTACATTTACCGGTGGCGACGAAGGGGGGAGCGACACGCGTAAGTCCCCCGAAATTCCATTACCACATTTTCCGGCCGCAATTCGCCGAATTAGTGTTGCGTAATCCACTTTGCGACACGACGTGTCCCTAAATGAATACGCGACTAATACATATAATCCTATTTTCTCTTGGAAAACGTGTCTTTATAAAACAATTGGAGCACTCTGCGGAATGACTGAACTTTTACACGCAGTAACTCCTGAACTGCAAGAGAGATGAAATTCATGGTGGGAGCACTCAACAGTTTCCGATAATCCAATCATACTTTTCTCAGGCGCAAATGCACCGGGATGGATTGCGATTCAAATGAATTAATTTCGAAACGACACTCGCCCGGCAAGGAAATAGTTGCCGTGAAATTGAGTACGATCGAGTCCAATCACTTCTCTTTCTATGAATATAAGCGTCTCCTTTCAACACTCTTTTGCCGCCACTTTTCGCTCGCTTTCGCTATTCCAATCGACAGTGCTATTGTAATTCTGTGTAAAAGCTCGCATTTGTTCTACACTGGTTTTTAAAGCTTTAGGTGAATTCGGGCTTTAGCTTATTGATCGGAAATATATATATATATATATCTCTGGGCCTCAACCAATAATGGCTGCATTTAATTCCACAAAGGAACTGTTGGATAGATTTGCAAAAAAAATTTCCTCGTAAATTGTAAAATGATCATCAATTTTTAATTAAACTCGTAGAAAAAATTGATTGACTCGCTGCTGGTGCTGGTAACAGCGCCCTTTGTCAAAGATTAATTCCCGCATTCTGTAATCCCATACATCGGGTTTCAAGCCGCGTAAACGCAATATCGCGATCGAAGTTAATTCCTGATCAGTTCCTCTCATCCGAAGCTTGGTACGTGTAACGTATTCCTTGGAGCCGTTGATCACCTCGTTTCGAGCTGGTGGCAGCTCGAATTGCAACCGACGAGTCCTCTCGTCACCAGATACCCTCATCGACCTCTGTATCCCTCTTTCTCTCACCCTTCACTCGACTTCCTCCTCTTCTACGACCCCAATTTTTTGTCTCCCGGCTGGGCACAAATTTATTATGGTCTTATCCTCGTGGGGTGGACTCGAAAAAATTCTTGAAACGCGATAATCCGAGTTGTGCTTGCTCGGTGATACATTCATCCTCGGAGAAATTCCGACCTTGTTGCTGATATCTCGTCTGGTAGAAATACTAGTGGAAATAGATGTGCCTCAACTTACAGATATTTCAAGTTTACAATACACGTAACATTTATTTTAAATAACTCATGCAATTTCTGATATTTATGAATGAATGGATAGATAAGTATTCAATTAAATTGGGATCTTGAAATCCTCCCAAATAATGAAAGCAAAGTGTGTTATATTTAATAATAAACCAGAAATGTGTTTTTGGGAATGGTATACCAATTTTCTCGAAATCCATCTTGCTCCAAAGAAAGTCTCTACTGGACATAGATACGCATCCCAATTTCTTCGCGACATAACAAACTACCCTCATCTCTAAGTGGAGCACTTTTTACGCCCCTGAGAAGCGATGGCAAATCATGGATTCAATCGGAGAGGCATCGTCCGTAGGCGATATTAGATCGGGGCGAGAAGTGTTGTACTTCATTTCCGAGAGAGCCAAGAGGAAAAAGCGGAGATGGTCTGGCGAGTAGAAGAAGGTCTCGAATAAGGAATGAAATGCAGAGCGGAATGGATGGCAGGCGTTATCTCGTTATTTATTCGCCCTCTCGTTGTGTAATTGGGAACGCGGAAATCTGCCGGCTGACTTTCCTGGCACGTTGCGTTAACTTCGTCATTTGGCAGAGAAGGAGGAGGAAGAGCTGCGGGGCATCGAGTGAAAGCGGCTGGTGCAAGAAATGGCTGGTCCATTCGCCGAGATAAGCCGCGTCTATCCCCCGGCTACATCTACCACCACTTTTACTCAAAAGTATAACGACACATACGGAAAAACGAACTGTTCTACAGGGATGCCTGAATTCACTATAAAGTTATATCCAGGACAAGAAGCAGCCACTATCTGCTTTCAGTCAGAGTGTGCGAACTAAAAACTATTTGAATTTTGCTTCGTATATTTGTACAAATATTATTATCTATATATTTACAGAATTATTAACGACAAATTAATCTCTTCGTTTTTTAGAATCGATTTCTTTAAAACAATTGGCGGGAAGGAGAGAGGTCCTTATGAAATATTTCCTACATTGTTCAAGCATTCTCATTAGACTAAATTGGCAAGTAGTCGACGCAATGAGGCTTAACATGTTGGAAGACCTTAGTCTTAGATCGCAGAGTGACTACATCGTCCACGTAACGTAATAATGACTGCGAAATGCCAGCTAAGCTCGCACTGGCATTGTCATACGGTGGTGGGTCTCTCCGCAAGCCCGGAGATATTTCATCAGGACTCCAGTCGAGATGTCCCAGTATTTCATTGTTATGGAAATAGACGTAAGACCGAGCAACCAGTCGAGGACCAGGCGTCAGCGCGGAAAGTCGAACTTCTTTTGTAAGGAACTTTCCCCAGCGACCTCGCAGGCTTACCAATAGTGTGCGATGACAAATCAATGAAAAAGGATTCCACAGTTTTTGTGTGTGACAAAGAGTGAGGACTATCGCACAGGACTAATCCAGGGGAATGATGAGTGGAATGAAGAAAAGTCAGAGTATTCGTGGCAGCCTGGTCGCAAGCGACGCGTTGCCAGGATTACGCGGATAGCCCGAGCCAATAACGATTATAGTATGCGCGCAATTGGCGGGATAATATCCTGGCATTATTTGCGCGCTTCGGTAACCATTGGAGGACGGGAGAAGGCTGAGGGATAGACGGCATAATCCCCAGATGCAGAATGGTTTGTATATATTTTAACGGAAAGAAACTGTCTTTTAGCTGAGTGTGATAGACACCAAGCGGGAAAAGAAAAGTGAAGAGATAGAAGACAGGATACGTGCTCACTGAGAAGAGTGAGTTGTTGGCAGCTGATTGTAGTGGATGAGCAGGAAGTCGAAGAAGGCGCAGCTTGGCGATCCAATTAGGAGAATCAGGGCACTGTCCCCATAAAGGATCGACAGTTAAGCAAAAATACCAAGTTTTTATGGCTCCTGGCATGGCGCCAGGATTCGAACCGTTGCGCGCCACGCCCATTCCACCCCTGCCCATTTTCACTGCTCGCCAGCGAAATCGGGACAATGAGTTCGAAACACATATCCCCATTTTCATCTACCAAGCCTTTTAGAGTCACGCACATACATCTATCTATAAATACATGTCTAAATCTCGCTGATGAAGCCGCGTGCCTACCAGCTGACTTTTCGTTTTCCCACGCATTGCTATTATTAATCCCCGGGAGGACCCGATGCATCGGGTGATTGGACTCCCAGTGACTTCAACGCTGATTCTAGAACACATAATGTACGAATTTTCATTCGTCGAATGCCGCGTCCAATCTACTGTCCATTGACTAAGGGCCGAAGGAAAATATTTGTCACTTGAAAATTTATTCAGCCAATTCTACTGATACCGATGACTATGATAATGATTGTACATCCAAAGCTTGGATTATTATTGCTACTGTATTGTTAATCTTACAAAAGCAAATATTAGGCTGACATTTTTTAAATTAGAAAAAGGGATACCGCTGCGATCTCTATTTTGCAATTCCTAGCAGATTGTTATCTATTTATTTGGATTTGTGATTCCCTTGGAACATTGTTTATATTTCTGATGAACGAAATAGGATTATAGGCGAGTTGTTAGCGTCCAAGTGTGAGGCAAAGTGAGAGAAACTGTGTATGAGATTGATAAACACTAGTGGTGGATCTGGTAGCTAACCTAAAACTTTATTACTTCCCGCCATCGAAATTTCTCCCCGGTAGTATCTGACCGACTCATTAGGTTGGAAAATAAGGTATGGTTCAGCGAGTTCTCGCACACCTTGGATCCACCCTTTCCGTTATGCCAAGTTCGATAATGGGCCGGAACTTGGAGGTATATATACATATATAAAGCATCCCTTCTGGTGTGGATTTAGAGCAGCAAATGCGTGAGGCGATAGCTTAACCTACCGATAAGCGCGTAAAACTTTGCCCAATTTCTTAGTGAGAGGATGCGATTGCCGCGTTAAACTTTCTCCTCTCACTTTTTCCTCACAGTACTCTTATCCCCTTCGATAACTTTATTACTCTAACACTAATCCAATTACTTTAAATGTAGAGTTCTACAGTAAATATGCACGTCTGCTTTTAGACAGCTTTTAATGCGTTAGTAAATATGAGAAATATCGTTGGAACGTGAGCAATACGGAAGACAATACATTTCTCAGAGCTTGTATTTCAATATTCCGCGCAAGGTAATTCCTTCTGTAATTCTATTACTTCTTTCATCCGAGCTTGGCATAGTCTCAACACTTTCTGGCATCCCATTTCATCGTTTGTTATCGCTATCAGTATCTCGTGGAATGTATCAGTACCTGTAGTTCCCCTTTGCTCATGAGCAGCAAATTTATATTGACTGGTAAGGCCAGAGTCCGGAGCCCAGAATCCCGGAGCCCTCAGTTCCCAGCTGGCACTCGGGGAATCGAGCAATAGAGAAATACAATCAATCGTTCGATTCGATTACTTTCCACCGTGCAAAGCGAGAGAGTAGGATAATCATATTTTTTTATCCACAACGATATCCGACCAAATGATACTATCGGTATTATTTTTCTGTTACTATGCTAATGATGCTTTTAGCGCTCGGTGTCGATTAAGCGGTAGTGATCAAGCGTGAAACGGCGGCTGATTCTTTACTTGTCGTTTAATTCCAGCCATTCTCTAAGAGCGAAAGGAATTATGTCAGCTATTGGAAGTCTCTTTACTTAACCTCTCTCGAATACCTCTTTTTACCCTCATTAACCAAAGTGTATTACTATCGTTTTCGGCGCTGGAGCCGGGTCCTATTAAATGGATCGCATCTCATCCCTCTGGTTAAACCGCCTGTGGCTATTGCTTCTCTCCCTTTCTCTCCTCTCTTAACTTTATCTTCCTCTCTCCGGCGAAAAAGGACCCACGATAATCGGCTACCGTATTTCAGAATAATATAGAGGCTGATAAATAAGGGTGCAAATAAACTTCCATCCGTACAAACTCGCAGCGCCTAGTGCCCTGTTTTTTTGGTTGGAAGCTCGGCCGATGTTTAACAGGATAATGAAACTTTACCTTTCGCAGAACAAATGTCAGTTTTTGTGCAATGAGATATCGGAAGAACAATGATCCGAATAAAATGGTCGACATTTAATAGGAAAAATTGCGATATTCTTCTGAAATATGTACGAACCAGGGCGAAATGAATACCTTAACTTTTTCATTCCGTACGGTTTGTATAATTCTATGTAATTAATTTTATGACGCTGTTTCATGCTCAAGAAATAGCAAACTTAAAGCTAAGAAGACTAAACGAAGATTAGGAATGAACCGTTCCACTGAAGAAACATAGTGGAAAGGAAGCAAGGAGAAAGTGGGAAAAGTGAAGGAGCAGACGGCTTAAATTTAAGGCGAGGAAATCTGGTAAACGAATTGAATTTTAGGAAAACAGCAAGTCAGTGGTATTAGCGAATCAAGAGAGAAATAGAGAGAGAGAGAGAGAGAGAGAGAGAGGGAGAACTCCGTAAGGAGCTAGACAGCGACTGAAGGAAAGTGAAACTGAGTCTTCGACTCGGTGTAAGTGCCTGGAGAAACTCCGGTTTCCAGGCCTGCGTGCTTGTATAGAAGACGCTTATCACAGCTTTCTCTCCGCCCGATATCGGATCGCTTTCTTCGCACCTTTTCCGTGAACCGCGGACTTAATTAAAGGCTGCCAAGGAAAATAAAATTTACCGATAAGCCGCCTTCGCCACCCTCTCCCGACTTCCTACAGAAAGGTTTGCGCTCTCTTCCCTTTTTCTGGTAATTAGAATGTTCCTTTTAGTCAACCTCGTGAAACAGCGCGGCTTATCACTTTTCTCTAGTAAGTAATTGCCGCTCTCCTTTTGTTCTTCGACTCACTTAAAGCAAACCGTTTATTCTCGGCCAATGCCACATCAGATATTTGATGAAATGTACTTCCAATTAAATCAGAGGCACTAATTTAGTAGACCTAACGTTATTAGATTTATTAGACCAGATGAAATTAATCTCAATCCAATAAGCGTTTCTCTATTTATACCAGCAAATATGTTCTCAATTCGGGCAACTTTGACACGAGGATTGCACTCAAATTCGATCTATTTGCAGAACAATGAATTAGCCAAGACTTACGAAATTATTAGTGAATTGAATTATGATGCTATTTCATCAATTCACAGTTCGTCAATGAAAATATACTGCGGTACGTTGAAAGCACTGCGGCAAATATCCATTGCCGCGAAGGTCATTGCAAAAGAAATAGAACGACAAAAGGAAGACAGAGTGGTGGTTGAAATAGAACGAAGACTTGAAGAAAAAACTACAGATTCCACGTGATGATGTAGAAGATGAGATCGAGTTACTTTATGCAATGCCAGGTAAAAAGGAAGAGCGGAATCGCGTCGTGCAGTAAAGACTGCCTGGGGAGGACTCGTGAAGAGAGGAAAGGGTTTACTATATGTATAACGGTGAGAAGAAGTGGGCGGGTTGGATCTTTGTTATGATCGCGTCCCATGCACCAGCTGAATATGAAACACTTAGAAATTGAAATTAAGATCACCGAATTTCAGAGAATTTTAATTAAAACAAAACAAGAAAAGGTGATGCATAATAGGAGTTTTTTAAAGAATTTACACGGTGAGAATTGTATTAGAAAATTCTACTTTATGGGAAGAAGGTGGTTTAACTATGTGACCTCCATACGAAAATCTCGCTGACAACGCGATGATGGCAGCTGAAAGTGGAGCAAGCAATGAATGTTTAAGCGCTCGATCCCACGAGACAATGGCGCCAGGTATACTATTCGCCGTAGAAGTGTGGAGAAAGTCGAAGAAGCACCTCGAAACAGGAGAAAGCTTTTGAAAGCACTCCTCACTGTCATCAGCAGCGTGGTTTCGCCGCAGCAATCAATAGTCCATAAAATCTTGCACGCAACTCTAAACACTTAACACCTCAATATTCCTTTCAATTCTAATTTCTTAATTATGCGCATATGCAATATTAGCTTATATAAAAGTTCATTCAAAATGCTTCTACAGTTTTTCGTATACTAGTCAATAGTAACTCCGGCGGATATCCAGTGATATCAGCCATACGTTTCAGGGGAAATCTGGTTTTACCGAGGGACTTCATATCCGCCGTAATATCCGTCTCTTTCCAGCTAGCCGCACCATCCACCACTTTTGACTCCTATGAATCTTTATACCCTGTCTCCGCACTATCCAGCTGACCGATCACGATCCCCAACTAAATGGTTATCAATGCCGCTCTTTCCAATTTTTTCCATCTTGATCCAACGCCGCCCACTTTCAGCTTTTCTCATCTTTCCCTTCCAGCGTGCATTCAACGAACGAAGATATACTATATGCTTCTTCGCACACCATCCCGCAGGATTTAGTCCATGAGGCACTCAATACTCCACGATATATTTCACCGAGCAATTCGAGTATCGCTTCACTCAGCGATTTACTCGTCGCTCGTCCGCACTGCGCTTTCTATACTCTGTGTGCCTACACTTTGTGGCCCTAAAGTGTATCTCAAGATTCTCCTATTTCCACCATAGCAATTCCCACTAATCTTTAAAATGTACAGGACAAATTGTAAGCAAGTTTTCTTTTTCTAATATATCACTCTTAATTTCATTAATATAACGTTATGAGCTTTGAAGTAAATAATATCCTGAATTTGATTATTAAGATCGCTTATGGTTCAAATTATATTATAGTTCGAATAGAGGACTTGTATTTTATTATAAGCAAGAAATTCGATTGGCTTTCGATGTTACATTGAGAATAGAAGTTTCATGTTGAATTTTGGGTCACTCAGTAGACCATATGCAAGCAGCTGTCGGGCCGAGGATGCGGCAGAGGCGCAGGCAGTGTCGCAAAGCGGAGAAGTGGAGAGTCCCGAATGAATTCGCAGCAGACTCTCTCACTGGCGAGGGTATTCCGGGTTCGGATTCTGCCTCTGTCCTTTCCTTTTGCTAGACGTGGATGGACTTAACGATAAGAACACCTGCGCGCTTTAATCCGGCGGCAGCAGCAGCCGCGTCGCACAGCGCCAGGCCGTCAGCGCCTCTCTTTCGAGCGCGTACTTTTTTATGACTCGATATGACCCCACACCCGGAGACCAACGTCCCCTCTCTTCCACTTTTGCCGAACTTTATTTACCACGGCAATATTGAACTTCAATGCAGAGTGTTCGTCGCGAGATTGCGCGGGGACGCGGCGTGAATCACTTAATAGAAATCAGATGCACTATGTTATAGCTCTCTATAATAGTTTTATAAGGTTAAAGCTGAAGTGCGACAAGATACCTCTTGCATTATGGCTTCTTTATTCTAATATGAAAGTTTCATTGAAGCGTCATAAGTGGCGCGTCAAATTACCCCAATGTCGAATTCACTACTTGCCAGCACTCAACGAACCTATCCGCACACTAAGTGTTTGCAAGATGCTGCTTCTCCGAGTGTTTATGCCAGAATTTAAGGTTTCGTTAGGTTCCTCGTGTTCTTGGGAAGCTTTATAAACAAAGATGGTGTTGAGGTTGCGCGTGTAAATTTAAGAGTCGACTTTCTGCTCGACGTCGTAGGATTACATAACGTAAACAGGGAGTCTGTGTAGTTCATAGTCGACTCACTTTATGGGTATTAACTTTGTTGTATGATGGTAGGGTAAAGCGACACGTACGACACTCGTTCATAGTTCAGGATACATTTCAGCCGGCGAGCGTCTTATTTTCACCAGAAAGAGATTTACACGTAATATGAGGAGGAGTTTTTCGCAGGCGAAAATCGCGCTTGTTTCGTGCGCTGGAGGAAAGGGGTTAATGAGTCTGGCGCAGGAAATGGACGGGGGAGGGTGTAATTGGTACTTCGAAGAAACTGTGCAGGACCCCTGCTCGCCGCGGCGGTTTAACACGGCCGAGTTAAGTGTATCTCTGCCCAGAGAGACTATTGCGAGCTGGTTGACAACAGCCGTTAACGTCCAAACTTACAAGTTTAACTATGTATAACAGCGTTCTCGTATTCGACGTTGCACTAACTTTATTATCACTTTGTGCCGCGTAGATTCCCCTTTTTCCAGGCTTAAACTGCTCACCGAGCAACTTGGAATTACTTGCGCAGATAGTGCACTTTAAAATCTTGCCCTCATAATATTTTATAGCGGTGCGCATTATGGCAGTGGACCAAAACGCGCACCATAAACCCGAGTGAGTTTCGAATGATTTTTATCCTCCAATTGACTATATTTTAGAATTCTATAAACGGAAATGAAGAAGTGTTACAAGATTCGAAGCAACGTGGAAGTTCCACTAAGTTCATCTATTAAAGAGTCATACATGCTAGACACGTCATTCAACAAATAGAAATTTATTAATTTTTTTGAAGTACATTATTGTACATACTTTAAAGTACATTCTCTGACAAATTTCTTGTCATATATACATAAATAACTACTTGGTCAATTGTTATCGAAAAAAATATAAAAAATGGTGTGTGAACTAGAGAGAGAAAATCAGTCCTCAACGAGCCAGAATCATTTTTTTCTCTTTTTTGACCAAGTTATTACGAATAGTATCATCGAATTCTATTGTCCCTGTGAAATTGGCGAGTTTTTAATCAACTAAAACAAAAATTAAACATTATATAGAAAATCCCTTCCGTTGAGGACCAGAGTATTGTATTGTGAAGATATTGTATGAATTCCAACGAACTTAGTCCATTTTTACAAAAGTTATGCTGACCACCACGTCTAAATACAGTTTCGAGAAAATGCGTTCAAAGTTTTATGTATAGTTTTGATTTCAGAAGAAATATTTAAGAAAATATATGTTCAAGTATCTACAATAACGAACATATAATGAGAGTTGTACAAAAAGCAATTATTATTACTACAAGAAAATGAATAAACTCCAGTTTGTTTAATGACTTGCCTAACATACATGACTCCTTAAGTCCCTCGTCAAAGTTATCTTGCATTTCGTAACTAGTTAACATCGTCGCAGCGAAACTATCAGTGACGAACTCTTAGCGAGAAGAGCAGAGTGTGTTTCGGACTCCTGGGACTCGTGCACGTCGAACTTCATATTTGATTCGCTATCATGGACAACTGATTGTTCGTTTACACCTTAGGAATATGCCTGCCTTTGAAGTCTCACTTTGTTCGGCAAGAAACGTGCGATATCTCTGCCGCATATTGCACTTTGAAATACGCCTGGCCGGGTTCGGCAATAGCTTCGGAAACCGGCGACTCTGCATGACGATATTGGCCGTCTTGAACTTTACTTGGATGTCGACAGTCGACAGATATTATCTCAGTTCTTGTCAGATTCCGTGTCATTTGACACTTCTAGCACTACCATCACACGTTTTCTAATCTGTCTCTCTGAAATCGAAATCAATAGTTGGCCACACATTGATTGGGCGAAAACTGATTGGAAATTCTGGAAACTTATACGTGTATGAAGACTGGTAAAGTTTGAACGAAGATTGCAATAACTATCGACGGTAATGTGCCGAGTAGAGTAAACGTGTCCGCCGAGAAAACAATGTGAAGAGAGGGAAGTGTTAGAAGCATGGAATAATGATCAAAGGATTAGCAAAGGTTTCATTCTCTGTCTTGGGCCATACATTTGGCCGAAGGCAGAGGGTGCGGATCATAGTACGTGAAAAAGGGAGTGAAAGAGTGAAAGAGAGAGAGAGAGGGGAACTCGTGTGAAGGCTCGTCTAGCGTAACAATTCATCTTGCTTTCAAAGCAAAGTATATATAGAAAAGTGTGACATGGCCTTTCTCGCGTTACAGCAGAAGCGCGCACTATGAACTATATATATTACGAAGTAGCAGAAAGATTCAGCTTGGCCTCTATGCATGCGTCAGTACAATGCTTTAGGAAGACATTTCACCGGCACGAGTCACACACAAGTGACGCAGCGGACTTTGATGAAAGCGAGATGGATATTAGGGACAGAGAAGACCCATTGGAGGAACGGGAGCACCTTCTTTTCCAATCCGTAACTTCCGCCGAGGACGAGAACAAGTGGAATACAATAAATTCTGTTACAGTCCAATTCATCCGTTTAGAAATCGTGGAAGCGAATGAAGACAACGAAACTTCGCCGAACTACACCCGCAATCTCTAACTGAGATTTTGCCTCGAAGTGCGATGGCCGGCTTTCAGAGTGCCTGAGAAAAGGACAATGCCTTTTTGCGATGCGCGTTTTGAGAGTAATTACTTTGTAGCTTTGCCCAGTCTACGGGATGGACCAATATCTTGCTGGCGGGGATTCCTTCTTCTTTCAGTGACGGCAAAGTCTCCATCAAAAGGCTACTGCAATAGTTCTGCAAAGACTTTGAAGTGCTCTTCATAGAAAAGTCGGAGCCTTCATTTCAAACTGTATCAATCGTACGTTTTAATATCGTATGTTATACAAATTTGTCCAAAATTGTAATTTTCCCCTAAAGTCCAACGTCACAGGTAGAAGTTACAATAATTGGTAGAAACATTCCGGTATTATACTGTAGCCAACCTGCGGGATACCCATACGCACTAGGCAAACTTTCGCTAATTAGATTTTAACACAACGAACCTCCGCCAGTAGAGGTGGCAAGTTACTCTCTAACAATGTTCTAGCAAACATCGTTGATCCTGTTCATTTTCCACCTGCTGGGAGGGATCAATCTTATCATTATACTTTGGGCTGTTGGTGATACAACTGAATTTAAATAAAAATCACTTTGGGTACTACTTGGAGAGCTTGCGTTCTGGTGAAAAAGTAGTAAAACCCTTGAAAAGGTTCGATTGGATCGTAGATCGAAAACGTGTGCACTCGATCTTGCATTCGCAGTATGCTGGGATTGACACTGTCGTCGAAAGGACTGACTGACGAACTGGATAGGAGAGAGTCACTAATACCGATAAGGTTTCGTCCTGTCGAAGTACGGACTGACAGGTTTACATTGATACACACCATGGTAAACTTTTTGCTGCAAGTGCTGTCAACAGAATCCCAAATGTACGTGACTGAATGCGATTTTTCGGCAACAGGGATTTGTTGCAGCAGTTCTGTGCAAAGCTCTGGCTGTCAGCTCTTGAACCAGTTAAACTCACTTTTTTCTTCGAGTGGAATTTGCAGGCAGTCAATCAGCGAAGTACACTACAGAACTTTCATCAATAATGTTCCGACAAATCCCAAACATTCAAGTTTCGATTGTACACTCTCTGTATTATGGGCCCGATCAAATCCGATTTACAAGCACTTAGTTTCAATATTACACTCCATTTCACACAATTTCCATTTGTTGCCAAACATTCAACCTTCCAAATCCTCGAATTATGAAGTGCAAAACCTTGTATGCATTTAATTGTACTGAATAAATATCTTGTACCAAAAATGCTAATGTGTTTAATATAACGAAATCGGTGAAAATGGAGTATATTGCCAAATTTTAATAAGGAAGAACAAGTATCTCCTGAAGAGTTTGCGAACCACTGGTTCATCACTGGTTCATCACTGGTTCGCGAAGCGTATGAGAGTGGTAGACTATGCTAACAAGGCGACCTCGTAACACGGTACTTAGGATAACGGAGAAATTGCCGTTATCTGCTACAACCGTGCCAGGGTGACACGCTACCAACCAATTTGTATTCGAGGTGAGAAGAGAGAGTTGCGCGTACGAGAGGGTTCTACGCAGAGGGAAAACAGGGGCGTGCTTGAGGCTTGGATGCGGTGGCATTGAACAAAGGCATTAAAGCTTGTTCCACAGGCATCCCTTTTATTGAATCTCCGGCTGCCGCATTCTCGAATTTTGCTATTATACTCTGTTGTCAGCTTCATTATTATATCAAACGTATCCACAGATACATTGGATAATACACTGAAGTCCAATAATGTTTCTTGTGAATTGATCTATTTTATCTAGCCTTTAAAAATTTTTCAATTCCCGACAAAAGATCAATTAATCAACACTCGCTATACTTCTGTTTTATCCGTATAAGAATTCAGTGTATTGTTTTCATATAATGAATGGTGTTTCAAAAGGACTGCACTTTGGGGCATTCTCGAATTTTTATATTATACTCTATTGTCAGCTTCATTATTATATCAAACGTATCCACAGATACATTCAATAATACACTGAAGTCCAATAATGTTTCTTGTGAATTGATCTATTTTATCTAGCCTTTAAAAATGTTTCAATTCCTGACAAAAGATCAATTAATCAACACTCGCTGTACTTCTGTTTTATCCGTATAAGAATTCAGTGTATTGTTTTCATATATGCTTCAAAAGAAATGCACTGAAGGGAATTTATCTTAATTAAAAGTAACATTATCAAACAGAGAATAGAGATTATATCTGAAATGGCTATCCAACTGTACTGAAATTAATTATCCTGTTGGACATTGCATTGTACTGCAAATGAAAATAATTCATCTGTCGAATATATGAATTAAACGGACGAACAGAGAAGCCATACGTGCTACTCCAATGGAGCCAGTATTAACGATAAGTTGACAAGAGAACACGTTCAGCCGCCTGACTGGCGAGTCCTCCTGTTTCGAGAGAGTGTGCGCCAAGTTTGCAAGAGTACTTGACGGTGACTGAGAGGAGGAGATCTTGTATCTCAGATAAAAGGAGAGCAGACTCAAAAGGGGGAAGGTCGTCGTGCACGTGCACGTGCGAAAGTAAATACCGGGTTAAATCGAAGTTGCTCTGATATTCAATGGCAGAATTATGCAAGATTCACAACGAAAGTTTCCGCCAACTGCCAGTCAAACCAGTTCTGCACACGTCTTGCGATTTACTGTAGCTCCTGGTAGCAGTCTCTTTTAGACGTCTAGTTGATAGGTGTTCCAGTTACTACAATCCCTGTTTCTAATAATAGTAAGGAATGTACTACAATAAGGAAATTAATAAGCCCTTTCAGAAGTCAGTGACACCATCATTGCTAAGAAACGAAGTTCCCTAGTGGAAGGAGGCGACAGGTCTCTGCAATTTCTCCTTGGGCTATGAATAAAGGACCGCCCTTTATAATTCATTAAAATATTCATCAAAATAATTTGCATCCCGTCAGAGGTGAATGTCGTGCTAGCCAGCCCCAATGAACTTTTGGAAAGTTCATAAGAGTCACAGTTAAGGTAAAGTGATATAGTGAAGTTCTTTCAAGCGAAATATATGTACTCGAGATAAAAAAGTGGCCGGATCCGGAACAGGAGTGCGCAAGGTGGTGATCATTCTCGTGATGCATTTTTATTTGGGAAAACGCCCGGAAAGATCCTTCCGATTTGATTGGGCTACGATGTACTGGCCCCAGAAGAAGCGAGTGATTTATCGTACGTTTATCGGACTACCGAGGTTTTCTCTTCAAGCGAAAAAGACTAGATTTAAGCTTCACTGGGCACGTTGAGCAGGATAAATCAGCTGCTTTGCACACTGCTCTATTCCGGCAAGTGTCGCTGTGAATACTGTTAACCCTCGGCCCATTTTTCCTCGGCAATCACTGTTGTTCCTCGAATCGAACATAACTGGATCGCACGTAACTTAGCGTGTTTCCATGCGAGATCCTACACCTAAGTCTTTTATTCTTCCCAATTCGTTCTCACCCACCATTACTTCATAAAGTGGAAGAAAAGTTCTCTTTTTCCTGAAACATTTGATCTTTTACGACCAATATTTTCCTAGTTTTCTGCTTGTCGATATCTTACATAAGTATCCAGGTGGAATTTTTAAATGCAAGATCATTTTGGAGAAACAGAACTATGATAATTTAGCGTGGAATCACCTATATTTGCTGGAATCGGGAATTTCGACTTTCTCTCTCTCCCCAGGTTTTTGCAAGCCAGCAGATCTTACAGTAACCGTATAAGAGGATTTCATAACTTCGGCTAAAAAATCACCCACAGAGATCACAAATCCTGGCGGGAGGGTATGGGAACTGTAGTTTCGCTGGTCGCAGCACGTACCTTCGACCGCGGGAAGAGTTACGATTTCGCTGTGAAGGGTGGAAAGGGGGAAGCCACGGAAAAGGGGTGAAAAACTGGTGGAAATGCCCGCAGGATCGGTGCAACGGGAACTTTCCCGTGTGGGCGAATTGCGGGCCAATCGGGGAATTATGGCACTGCAGCATTTCTGCAACTCGTTTTACCGGCTGCTACCGCTGTCCGCGCTACCATTAAATCTGGCAAATACTGCCGCAATATTTATCCAATTCTTCATCAAAACGTTAATCGGGCACACCCAACCGTGTATTAGCTTATAATTAGCTCAACGTACTGTTAACATCAGTCGTTAGTCAATAAATTTGAACTCGAGTAAACACCAAATTCGAATAGCCCAGCGGATATAATTATATACTGACCTCCTCTACTATATCGGTATCCTTCTCTCTATAAATCTTTCATTCTTTTCCAATCACAGACAGTAAACGACTTATAAAAATAATACAGAAAAACAGGAATCGGTTGGTGAGAAGAGACGAGTGGCTAACAGATATATATTCAACAGTTGTGAAATGAAAATATATCGCTATACTCGGACACATACCGTTGTTCAAAGCTGTTGCAAAAATTCCTGTTGCCACTTCACTAAATCGATTAATATTAATATATATGCATTCGTATACCAGGACTTCGTTGAATACACGCTATTTCTGTTAAACACTTAAGGTAAATGGTCCGACGAGAATTGTATTTACGGATGAAAAGGGAACTGCTTCGTGGTCCATTTTCAAAAGGCAAACGGTACACGCGTTTTACAGTAATTATACGTCAGTTGCAGGTGTACCAGATGAACGTCGTTGGTTGCCTTGAAGTGAATTTTGTATGCAAGTTTCACCGTCGGCATTATCTGAGGATTTGCTATGATATGAAGAAAGATGCCGAATTGTCATGTCAAAGAATGAATACTACAGACTTGACTAGTTGAGATTCGATTGTGGAAATCGATCAATTCAATCTTATTCTTATCGCTTCATTAGATTCCATCGGAGGAAAAAGGTTAATCGTGTTATGACAACTAAAGCAGCCAATGTCGTTACAGAAGTGCAAGTGGAAGTAGCTGCTTCGGACCAATTTATGGTAATAAATGCTGTTTCACGATAATAGGTTAATTTGAATGGTACAGAGTTCGCGTGATTTATACACATGTATACAGCGAAGGTACGCCGCTAACACTCCCGTGAAGAATGACAGCGATGTGATGCAAATATTATGTCAACACGAGACATAATAAATCTTTCATTATTAATAAGTTCTAGATGTAATTTCAGTGTTCCTGTACTTACTTTAACGAACTTTACCACCTTTGAATTGCGCAGCTAGAAACTGGAAAATGTTTTCACGAATTATTGATTTCCCAATATCAGATAAATAGCTAGTGACATTTATCGGTCATCGTTGTTGCGCTTGACACGAATTTCTCGAGGCAGTAATTCCGAATGGAACGCGATTAACTGGTAAACGGAACTAAAAGGAGAATTACTGTAAACCGTGGTAACGTGATTAAAATATTGGTCATAAAAATATCTACCATCGTTCTGTGACGAACGAAGCGCACTGAAAGTCACAAATCGTTGGCTAAAACTTCATATCAAGTTTCGTCGCGTGTAACCCATAGAGAGTCCAAGAAAGCGTGCGGAAAACATTCAATCTCAGTCTGCACGCTACGGGTACGGTGCCGAAGTAACAAGAAAAATGTTTCGCCCTTATTTTTGCAAGTTGCTAAGGCCGGTAGGTATTCGCATGAAATTCCATGTGAACTACATCCTCTCCTCGTGAGCTGCGAACGTGAACGATCGGCCAATGTGCTTTACCGCTGGTGAAAAAGAGAGCAAATCTGACAGATTTACGGGTGGCAGAAAATGAGAGAGAAAGGTATGCCGGTATGTGGCCTGCATTCGTTTATTTGTGTCTACGATTCTCTTGACCTCCGAGAGAACGCGGCAGACACGACACTTGTCTTCACAGTAACGGAAGAAAGTGTCTTCTTTTTGCATTTCTCAGTAGCGTTCATATAAACATTTGAACACCGTCTACCATCCTATATTTTTCAAAGGCGATCTTCGTTAACTTGATAAATATCAAAGATTCATAATTGTCCTAATTATCGACTATTATTATAATTCATTGGTCCTTCTCAAAGGATCTGCCCCGATAAGCTGACGCATCTCCCAGGATTAAACTGACCATTGTCTTATAAGAGTAAAATAATTGTAACTGTAATCAGAATGGGGTTGGGTTTGAAGTTTGTATAGCGCGATTGCATACTTAAGGATTTTATAACGGAGTCCCTAGAGGAAGAATAGAAGGGCTTTAACCTAGCGAGGTGGGGCAGCGCACCGGCAACGTATTACTTGTGTGATTTTCGAGTTCCCCTTTTACTTCGGAAGTACGAACTACGGGGCTTCCAAGTACAATGAGAGCGGCAGGCTTTTGACTCGATTCCAAGCGTTCTCGCCAGGACTCAACTCTCCTTCGAGCAACACACAGTCTGCAGACGAACTTCCACTGTTTAGCAGTGAAATCAGAGGTACATTTGGGTCAGCATCCACTTCTCCCCTGCTCGCACTCACGTGGGTAAACAATTTGAAGGAACGATCGACGAAAGTCTGCTCGACCAGAACTACCAGTTTCGAAAATAGCGAAATGAGCATTCTAGAGATTCGCGGACTGAATCGTCCTTTGACTCACTATGTTCAAGCTGAAATAATACCTGGCTATTCATCAGTAAGCTATTGGTCATATTCTATCGTTCCCCACCATTGTCCGATTGCCGTAATCATATCGAGCGGTTTCGACTGTGAAATCATTTTGCACTGCTAAATTTGCATATTGCTCACTACGGTTTCAGCCCTGTAATAATACATACTACCTTCATTTCTCGCTCGCTCGCAATGGTTTTGGATGCGTTATCTTCGTGACCCATCTTGTTTCGGCATCAATTGGAACACGTATAAATATTACGAAGGCTCGAACGCGCGGGTCACAATGGCCGATGCAAGTGAACAAATCGAGGAGAATTTGGGGTGACTATATTGGTGTAGAAATATCAGTCAATTATCTTGAATTTCCATGGAAATGGAACACATAATTTATCAAGAAATACATTAAATTCAATTTAATCATAATTTAGGAGATAGAAAAATTGGAAAGGGAATGTGATTCTCTGATTAATTTCAGTTTACTTAATGAAAGACTACCTGTTTTCTGCGATTCTCCTAAAGTGCAAATATTGTTCCTGCGGTGGTATAATAGTACCTCTGGGCAAAGTATGATGTTAAAATATCAGTTATATGCGAAGGAAAGGACTGTGTGTAGCCGTCACAATTTCTCGAGGGACACTGGGTGGGGCTTGAGAAAGCTGAGGCAGAAGAAACAAATAGCATCGAAGTGGACCAACGACACGAAGATAAGTGGGCCCGACGAGATACTGCTTAAGAGATAGATGCGTATGAATAAGAGGCAGTCATTATGTAGAAAAGCCGGTGTAGTAATCGCGCCTAATGCAAGTGGTACAAAAGCAAGAAAGCAGGCACTTTCAATTTAAGCAAAGCGCACGTACCCTTTGACGAATGGACTGAAAACTTCACATTTTTCCGTCTGTCACTATTATGACAATAGACGCACGAGATATTCAAAACCATACATAGTTTATTCGAGGCAAAATTCGCCTAATGCAAATCGCTCGTATCATTCATGGACCTCAATGACACAGAGAGTTCTATTTAGTTGCCATAAATGTCGAATACGCAGGCCTCGCTCGTGTATCCGGTTTAGTTGACTAATTTATTAATTAATATTTCCCGAACGCGCTGCGTCACTATGCGGTGTGTCCCCCGGAGCGAGGTAATGTTTTTACTAGTTAGTGCGTATATGTGAATATTACCCTGTCCCAATCAATTTGGGAAACACTCGCACCGGCGGTTTCGATAATGGTCTTCTTCCAATTAGGTCTCTTATTGTAGTTTTTTTTAAAGTTTCCTAATCTTGTGTCATGAAAAGCTACTTAAAATTATGCACATCGAGACCGAAAATACTTATATTTATAATTTATAATTTCCTATGTGTACATATGAAATAAATGCAGTTTTCAATATTGTATGTTGATTTATCCTGCAATTGAACGAGGCAAGTACCAGTGGCAACGAAATTGGAGTTCACTTGAAGCACTAATGCGGAGCTCGTTAAAATTTATCGTTCTGTGAAAAGAAAAATTAGTATACTGATTTTCCAGACATGTGCATGCTCCCACTTAAGTACTCGTGTCCACTGACGAATCCAACTTTGAAATGGTACGGTTTTTCGTTCACGTTTAGCAGCGGCCAAATGTCAGATTTCGAGGAGTCGAGTGTTTTTTGCTTGTTAAGTTCGACTTCCACAACAAGTAATCTCACTACGTGCTTAAAACTTGCAATTAGCAAAGAGCACTCGAAAAATGCTATATTCCTTGTGTGTAATTCCTGTGAAAAATCTCTAATTCCTTATCAAAAGAGAGATTCGATTTTTTTGCTATTAATTCCAATCGATCATCTTCTTTCATATAGTCATGTTTTTACCATTATCCTTAACCATATTTGTCTATCTTGTTCTTCATCCATAACTTTGAAAAATCAGTATATCGCGGAATTTCATCTCCGAAACTTTTCGCGAAAATACCTGCTCCTTTTTTACGAACTTCTTTCAGACCAGCCCTTCGTAATTTCGTTTTCACCAATCAGCTGACGAGGTACGGAGTGCGTATCGGACTAACACGTACCTTTGACAAATTGGAGTGTGGTTCGTCCGTGTTAGTTTGATATATCGTCTTACCCCGTCAGTCGTTTTCTACCTGGCCCCTTGAGTATGATTTATCACGTGTGCTGAGAAATGTTATTCACATTCGACTGTGTGGAAAATTGGAAAGAAAATTCGTAGATCCTTCTTCAAAATAACTAAAACAACAACAACGCCACAGTTGATACTTTAAAATTTCCATCAATTATTTGAAGTCTTGCTAAGAATGCCAATAAGCTTTTACTTCTGCGTGCTTCATTTGCATTTGCGTCGTTCTAAACTTGTACAGGGTGAATCACTTGCCTTTTAATCATCCCCTTCACACACTCGAGTTCCAATTATTTCCATTATTGGTACAATTTGATATTATAAATAAATGTCAGTACATGGAAAAGACTGGGTAAATACTCCTTTATATTAAAATTACTCAACACCGTATAATTATACTATTTTCAACTGCCTACATCCATCATTGGCGATTCAAAGGCAAATGAATTACCCTGTACATATTCGTTCTCATGAACGCTAGAACATAAAACGTTTCAATAAGCTCTTCAAAAAAGAATGTTCCATTCAATGGCAAAGTAGTGGGAAATCTATCGGTTTTTTCGCGTTCGGCTGGAAAACAGTTTGCCGCGCAAATGCGAATTCTAGCGGCCTACGTAGATTTGCGGCCGGAGTGTCGGGCGCATCGTTTCGGCTCATTGAAGGCTTGATTAAAACCGCTGCTAATATCGTGGACAGGGCAAGTACTGCGGACTAACTGTAACCGCTACATACCAGAAAGCAGCCAGGGACTGCGGAACTTCGTGGGATTTATGCCGGCGGATCACGTGGCGCGAACTCGAGGGCTCCAGGACGAATATTTCCGCACGGTAGCGTTGAAACCGTGACGGCATACTGCTGCGACGTGTTTTATCATAGTGCTGCTCGTTCGCTGAGCAGTGAAACGAACACTGGAATTTCCCTAAATTGCGAGGAGCAGCTCTGTACACCCACCCTCCCGCAACGCCGCCCGCCACCTTTCTAATGTCCTCTAACTCGATTCACCCAAATGCTCCGGAACTCGTGCAATAGGACATTCGAGTCAACGCAGCTTTTCGCTTTCAAAAATATACGACGACGTTGGAATATCATAGTTGTTCCCATCCTCTACTTCAATCGTTCTCGTCTCTCGATTCGTTTAAACATTGAGCGGTTAAGCGGATACAGCGAACGAGTAGTTGAGTTGTAAATTTCTCAATGAGACTTAATATAATAGTTACAACGAGGTACAAAATCTTTAATTGAGTGGACTGAGAGATTTGACCATTGAAGAGTTTGATGTTTTCAGTAGTGCGATACACTTTTCGATTGAAAGGGAGGGATGCGAATCGATAGGTCTCCTTTAAGTGGAACTCGCCCGGTCACGGATTCGCATCTTCTCTTTTTTCCCCCTGGTTGCGCCGTTTGTCGGCCGTAAATAAGGGCAATGAGACGCTTTTAACTAAGAGGTGGCGAGGAATGTATGTATCCGTTCCATCGGACTCCTCTTCCCTACGGATCATTTGTTCCCGGTATCCACTCGTGAAACTCCCATTTTTCGACCTCGTTTCCAGAAGCCTATCTTCCCTCGCACTGTCCGCTTCCAACGGGATATGCATGCAGACGGTGACTTGAAATCCTCCAATGTAAATTGCCGCTTAGCATTGCCCTGATCTGATATTAATCATTTAGTCGCTCCTTTTCTGACGCGAAACTCGTGAAATCGTTTTTAATCCTTTCGATTTTCCATTAGATTACTCTCTCACATTTGTGTAACGCGCCAGATTGAAGGAAGTGAATTTTGCACTGGCGAGAGTTCGTTCGCCCGCAGGGTCTTTATGATTGAATAAATAATGAAGTCTCACTATTAACAGACTTAAATTACGTGCTTGTTTATCGTGTGCTCCTAGCACCGTAAATACTAGTCGTTCTCGTTAATGGAGTGATGCTTTCTGACGCATTTTTGAAGTGAAATTACTTTCTTTGCATTATAAAGCTTCTCTTCATGCAATTACTATTCCTGGTATTTTTTAACTAATTACTGTGCTGTTTCTACTTGCACAGTATCAATTAAAACTAATATTTCGACATATTTAAATAGTTCGATTCGACTGCCAGCGTTTAACGAGCGTTTCATTATCTTTTTCCTTAAAGTTTCCTATTAATCTTTTAATATCTTCTGTCTCTCAAAACACAAAATTTCAGTATCCGTCAAGAGGAAGAGTAACTTTCTTACGCGCGATGACTTCAATGGAATTAATGATTTGGTGAATCCATCGGATGGGGGTAAGGATTTCTCGAGGATCGGAATGTGAGTGGAATCAATGGCTCGGCAGGAAGGCCCGTAGAGAGATATGAGTTTAACCTGAGGTGGCGGTGCGATCGGGACGATCAGTGTGGCGGAAAGCTCATAAGCCTCGAGAGTATTCCGATGGCAACTAGGCGTGTTGGCCGGCTTTAAGTTGCACAGGGTGGTCGAGAGGAGGGCGGCGGAGGGCGGTGGAAGCGGGGATGGTGGGAGGTATACCACACTGAATGGTTCTTCGCTTCGGACGAATCGTCTAATCGTGCCCGGCTATCGGGTACGGATTAACAGTGAACGATCGAACCGGGTCACCACCCAACCCCACCCATCTTCCTGGACCCATAAATTGCATCATCGTGGCCCCGAGCTCTCGCGGATATGTAATCGCTTGTATCGCGGTCGACTTTTTCGAGGCCGATATTTTCAGCGAAATTTTGGCAAAGTCCATAATCCCGCTCTAGTGATTTCCAGCGAGCGAACTGACTGGCGAAATAGGCTTTACTTGCGGGCACCGATAAATGGATTCTCTAATTGACTCCGGCATTCAATATTTTTCTTCGTATATTTTGAAAAACCACTCTTCCAGAAGTCAGTGGAAAACTGAAACTCACTCGAACCTCACTCCATCGAATTACTCGTTTATCAAGTAATCCCATGAACAATCGTACCAACGGTTTCAGTTTTCATAGTTTTTCATTACGCACTTTCAGTTGATATAGCTGTAGAAAGTTTGAATACTAAATTCATGGGCATCCAAGTCTCTCATTCATCAGGGATGTTCACTTTCGCGAGAGAAACGTGCTCATTCCCTAGCGATTTTAATATGCCGCTCGATATTAGATCGGACGTGTCCAAGAAATTCGGAGAAGAAGAATTCTCGTTCTGTCCGATTGAGAGGGGACGGGGGAGGGGAGCGCACGAAAGACTTGCTCACTTTGGCCGTGCACCAGAAAACCAATTAAGTGCACTCGAGGAATTCCTCCGGTCGAGACGGGCTTCTCAGCTCGGTTCTATGCACCGATATCTGAAGTGTTCCCGATATCCTTTCAATGTATTCACTTTTCCTTCGACCAAGCGGCTAATGGTTTCTGCCACCGAGAGAGAGAGAGGCTATCTCTACCAGAGCGTGCAAACAAAGTACTCTCGGTTTGTTCCCCGGGGAAAGGCTCTTCTTCGTACCCCACACTTTCGCGTGAGCAGGCCACTGCACTTCATAAAGCGGAAAAACATTGCCTTGTGGCAGCAGGGAATTTTAATTGTCTGTCTCAAGTGCACCGACAGCCACTGCCACTGGGATCGGCGGTACTATGAGATAATGAAGAGAGAAGAGCGAAAGGTAGAACTAAGGGGCAGAAATGACAAGGGAATTGGCCGGTCAATTAGGTGGATCTCTGTACTTGGCAGACAGCTCCCGCCTCTGTCCTCGCGCGAGTTTCCGCGAGGGTGTGGCGCTCCTAAAGGCATTTTAATGCCAGCACCGTTGCCTTGACGGCCGATTTACTTCGCGATAAGACGCCACTTGCCAAAGGAGAGCTTGCCAAAGCGTCGCCAGAGCGGTTTCCCTACTGCCAGTTGCTCCGTGTAACTTTACGACACCCCGCAATTCTCCTGTTCGAACCAACTTCTACCGTTATACATGTTTTTCACAGAAACCTTCCTCATAGTATAATCTATGCGGATAGCATCCACTTTATTTATGCTCCAGTAACAACGAAGAGGGAATTCATTTGTTAAGTCAGTGTATCTCTGACGTGCATTCTGTTATGATCCTGTGTCATTACTGTGTCAATTAGAATGTTAATTAAGCTTTGTATGCATTGATGAACACTGCGCAGTTTGCTGGATTTTCACGAAGATTTTATAATCTCTTTGACGGTGAACGGTTCTCAACAAGCTCGAGTGAAAGAAGAAAGTGGTTTGGACAGAGTAAAGTAGTCTTAATGCTCGCATAATCTGACTGGTTTATACTGTGGACTGGTGGTCTTTTTAAGAGATTTAATTGGAATTACCCCGATCAGGCTTGTTTCACTGAGAAAGCCGGGATAAAGCCTTTAAAGTCGTACGTATCGTGTACTGTTTGGTCCTAGAACTTTCACGGAATCAAGCGTATGATTTATTAACGTGTCAACGATCGTCTGAGAGATAAGTCAATTCGTGTATTTCACACGTGAAAGCACTTTGCTATCCGCAAGTTTGATGATACAAGCAAAACACATAGGGTGATGGAACTGATACCGGCCAAGCTGAATAGCGTTTTTGCAACCTGGCACATATGCATTAACGATAAAAATAACACTCTGTCGCTATGTTGTTTGACCCTACTCATAATTAGTCAGCAGTTATCACAGGTAATTTGCTGTATTAATATTTCATTACGAGAAAGTATAGAAACCTCAGCGGAAATTTCTTGTATTCTTTCGAATTCACATACTTGTATCACAAAGTAGATATATTAAAGAACATCTATGACCGAAAAACAGAGATGTGGCTATAGCGAGAAATCTTCCGAGATAAAGAGAAAAGATGCTTGTGTGAGAGGAGAAAGAAGCTTACTTCGAAACGGAGAACCGAGCAGCGATTTCTAAAGCGAGTGGCGTGTCCCGAAAGGCAAGAGTGGAGGACGACTTCTCTAACTGATAGACCATCGTTCAGCTACTTTGAGCGTCATTTCTCCTACGCGAAGGCGGAAGCTGCTCGTGAGGGATGAGCAGGAAGGAAGGAAGGCAGGTACAGGAGGATCGTATAGCCTCGGAAATCGACAGTCCCGGGGACAAAGTCTACAGCTTTGGAAGGAGTGCGAGTTCGAGGATCACTCTTGGTGGCTTGACCCCCTCACGATTCAGCAGTAACAGTAACACGCGCCGATTCTCCCATTCGCATTCGCCGAACCACTGGAACTAGACTTAAATCGACTGACAAAAGTTTCGGCCACTTGCTTCGCCAGGGAAACCGAGAGAATTCGTCTTCCAGCCTTCAAGAGAAACCGAGCGGCTGTGCTTCGCATCTTCGCCTTTTCACTTGCCACTTCTCGAAGGGATTTATCCTGACCTAGATATCCGCGAGTACTACTTGCAAGCCTAGGAACGTGAAATTCGGGATAGCGCGTCAGCTGGGTCAAATGCTAACTCGGTATAATTGAGAGAACCCGGAACGATGTAGCTCTCTCCGAGAATCAATTAAAGTACGCCGAATCTTAGAAGATTGGAGCCGACCTAGGATTCAAAGTAAAGTTTCACTGATATATGTATGTATGTAGGTACGCGCGAGCAATCCGGCCCAATTTTACATTCGGCATTGGATTCTACGTTAATATCTCGATGCCCGAGATGTGAAATCAATCCCCTTAGAGAACTAAGTGGAACGAGGTCGCTGGTTCGCGCGTTCCATGCGTGGAGAAAGAGAGCGAAGTGCTTAAAAACAGAAACTAGATAGCTGATGCAACGAGAGTTCTAGTTCAGTTACAATCGTAATTGGCATCGGGGGGTGAACTCATTAACACTTATTTCTTTTGACTCTCGCAACTCTTTCATCAAGTCCTCAAATAGAATTAACCTTGTCCACGATATATAGTTCTCCGGTGTTCCTATTCCTCCAAGTACATAGTTGTTGAAAATCATTAAGAAAGCATGTTTCAATAAAGTAAGACGAATGGTAAATATATTAAAAAATTGAAAAATAGAACGATTGGTTATTTCCAAGATAATAAACCTTACACTGCGAGTATCAGAAATTCGAGTTTAATTAGAACGAAAGCAGAGTCAATGACCTTAATTATTGTATGCTTCCGATTTTGTAATCAATATAACGAAACTGAATACGTGTTGCGTTCCTCCCGTGGAAACAAACAGACAGTTTTAGATCACGTTTAATAACAATGCAGCAAATCCTCAAAGGGCAGGGATTCCTCGGAGGAGAAATGGTTCTGCCGATGCACGCGATGTCAGAGGTACTATCCATCAGGATTTTTCCAACTGACATTGTGAGGCTGCCGGAAGTCATGACAGCCAGCCGAGTTTCCAAGCAAACAACATGCACCATCAGTTACGGACCTCGAATCGTGCGAATAGTTTACAGTAGTTGAACGACGTCAGTCCTTTCGATGTCTGCCGATCTAAGCACAGTACACGAAACTACACCTGACGCCTGTGTTTTCTTTGAATTCCTAACATTCCAAATCCATTTCGGCTAACTAAAATTCATGCTACGAGGACTTCATTAGAAATAATAAACGAGGAGG
This sequence comes from Ectemnius cavifrons, assembly GCA_964023945.1. NCBI lineage: Eukaryota > Metazoa > Arthropoda > Insecta > Hymenoptera > Crabronidae > Ectemnius > Ectemnius cavifrons. Next base: position 15,788,815 of record OZ030375.1, on the reverse strand, counting down.
CATTTAATATTAATATACTGACATGCTGCCATTTGCGGTAACATGGAGGGAAAGCTGGGATGAATGTGGTTCGTAAATACATTGTTGGCACTTGGGAAATTGGCTACATTTGCCTGATATTTATCAACGTAAATATTTCTGTAAATGGGAGGAACTTCCATTTAGCTATATAGCTATACAACACCATCAGCTGTTCTATTTGTGTTACAAGGATCGGACAGAATATGTGCTGTTACCATTATTCGGGGAAGTATGTTTACTAGTTTACCACGTTGCGTTGAGTGGGTTTTATGAGACATTCGAAGACTTACCTAAGGACGTTCTTACGGTACCAAAGTATACCCAGGATCAGGGTCCCTTTGGTCCATGGCAAAACAGTTCTTTTTCTCAAAGTATCTTCCTTGTGATGCGAAGGGGTCAAGAGCCTCAACGATTCTGAAGAAAGAAGCGTTGAGTCCAGTTCATTTTACCACTCTCTATTTTTCTCTTTCTCCTCTTCTTCTTCTTTATCTATTTCTCTCCTTTTCCCACACAATTTCGAGGATACTTTACGCGTTATTCGGCCGATCTCGATCCTCACCAAAATACGGTCTATCCCGTGAGCGGTATTCGCGCACTCTCCTCGCACATTGTTCCCCAAATTCAACTGAGAGCACAACTTATTAAACTTCCTCGACACGCGTCCAAACGCGTTCCTAATTAGAACTTTCTGCAGCGTGTGCTGCCAATTTTCTCCAGTCAATAAAGTTCCCACGTTTTTCTCTCACCGAGTATGACAAAGCAGTCTTTTATGTCAGTCACGATGAAACAATTGTACAACACTCGACAAACCGTTCAGCATTTCGTCATTCTTTCACTATCACTCGAAGATCATTCAAGCAGCACTAAAAGTTTGAGGAATTAATTTTTTCGAATCGTAATCGACTAGTTCACTTTGGGGTAAGATTCGAGAGACAGGTAACAAGACAGTTCAGAGTTGTCAGTAAGGATTTCGTCGACTGAAGCGTGGGAAAAGTGCGCTTTTTATAATTCAGCGAGGAGAAGGCGCGATGATTCTCCCCAGTGATGAGCTGCAGCGCACTTCGCAAGGGGCGCGGCGTAACTGAGCTTGCGGAACCAACCCCCGTCCTCTCCTACAACCCCCCACGCGGCGGTTTCACCGACGGCGCTCGAGCCAGTACTCACCCTCCCTCATCCTCGTCTACGCAGTCGCTGTCCCTCTGCCTGCTTCGACGAACGCTCTTCCCAACACTTTCCTTCTCCCGCGATCTCTTCACCTCACTGGCCCCAGAGACCCGCGCCCTCTCCAATCTACCTTTCCTCTTTCCTCTCTCACCAACCTAGCCTGCTTTGTTCCCAGCTATCTCTCTCTCTCTCTTTTCACTATCTCTCCTTCTCTCTCGATGGATTTACTGCGATTGAGACGCTCGCTGATACCGGCCTTCCTAATGATCGCTGCTAATTTCTTGCCCGTCGGCAACCACCACCATTAGCCTTGGAGTCCTAAGTGGTTCCTTGGTGTTCTTCAAAGTATCCACACCTCTTTTTCAAAAGACTCATGCTTCAGGCTGGATTTTCTAAATCATCTGTGAATGTCACACGCGAAGTGGAGCTACGCTCTGAATTCGTGAGGATAACCTCGTACTCAATTTCAAAGTGATTGAAAGCGGCACATGTGTATGATAGATTTTTATCAAGCTTTTGGAGTATAACAAAGTGGAATTATTGGTACTTAAGTATATGTTAACAATTGCCGTTTCATTTGTGCTTGATTGTATCATCGGCAGCACTGTCTCTTCTATACTGACGAGTACCGTTCTCCCTTTAAACGTCTTTTTTCCCTTTGTGTCGTTTGCACCCTCCACTCTTCTGTTCCCTGCCAGCCTATCTACAACGCTCCTTTTTTCCATGCTCTTTGCTTTTCGCCCTCTGTTCATCGCTCGCTTCATTCGCCAGACCCCTTTTGCGCGCCCTCTCTTTAGTCAGACCAACGACGATTTGTCACCTTTTTCCTCAGCATTCGAACCCTCTCATGTTCATAGCAATCGATTTTTACTGTTCAACAGATCAGGATTTCGAATTTTACATATTACTCGTTTTATTAATTACCAGATTTCTCGGTGTCATTACATTTATGTTGAATAATGAAATATAACATTAATTTGAAGTTTCATTGTTAGTCGAAATCAAAGATTCTTGATTCGTATTGCATTACGCAAGGTGCAAATCCACCAAGGTAATTCATATTCGTTTTTGTGGCTTATTATTAACCCGTCATTATCGAAGCATTGTGTAGAAATAAGATATTAATATCAGGAATATTAGAGAGCTTGTATTTTGAAGTTGACTGGGATTATTAACTGATATCCGGAACTGGAGCTGTCTTGTGATGACTACTTTGTTTTCCACATAGGTTTGTTGTATACAACAAAAGGATTAGTAATAATTAACTGTGATGATCGTGACAATTCTTTTGTTTGTAGGGACTGCCACGACAAATGTTACGAATGCGATCTGATTACACCGGATATCAGCAAAGGGTTGTCAGCCATACAATGTTTCAGCCACCCAATAGAATTTCCAGGGTGCGCTGCACTCGCGATACTTGTTACCCGACGTAACGTCATGTAATCCAATCATTATGCATGCAATAGATTGTAACGGGGACGGTATCCGATTATTCGTGCTACGATGATTATTGCTTCGAAGCGGCTCGAGCAAAATGGATCGGCCAAATAATTGCTATGAGAATCGGGCAACAGTTCCCGTAGGACGTGAAATCAGTGTTACGGGCCACATTGTTACTGATGATTTCTGGTCGCAATCCGATGGGATTCTACAAGCCCCGTAAATAAGAAAAACCGAAAACAGCAGTTTTCCCGGTGTATTTCGGAGCATTAAAACTTTATGCTTGTCGTACAAGTCGTACGACAAATACGAAGCGTAGCCAGACTTTGTCGCAGCCGAATGCATACAGCGCAATACAACCTCGGTGTTGGGAGTAGTAAAATTTGAAATTTCGTCTTGACACTCTTCCTCACTTTCTCTCCCTCTCTCTCACTACTGCTGCTTTGCCGATGCAAGTATGCCTACATAAATATTTTATACGTCCCAGCAAGATGTCAGAAACGATCGTTCGAAAAGCGAGACCACAAAGATGGCTCGGCGCGCATTCCACGGGACTACCTTATAAATTTCATATCTCGGCCTTCCCGCCTATTCAGATCCACCCTCGGTTACTCGCCTGATTTGAAAGAACTCTTACGGGACACGTGTCACCCTACCGACTCAAGCTACCTACCAAACATCTAACACACTCGATCAAGGGTTGTAATTCGTCAGGAGCGCAGACAGGCTCTGCCGCAACTTCATTCCTCTTTGGTGAATTTCGTGTGGTGGGTGGGGTGCTGCGTGGATTAAGGGAGGGTTGGCAGTGGTTAAGCAGGTCTGTTGGGCTTTAAATCAGTCGGTGGTATGCGTTCCCAGTGTATCATTCATCCTGGAAGAAGGGAGACTGAAAAGGTGGTGGCTGAAACGTGTAGCTCTCTTCCGGTGTAGAATTGAGTAGGTTCAAAAGTGGAAGCGTCAAGGTATCACGCAGAAGGAAATGAACAACTTTCGCCGAAGAATCTTCTGCTCGTGTAACATACGATAAGCATATGCTTCCTTAGCAACGTACTCTTTGGAACTGCCACTCTCCTCTTTCTTCCTATCTCTGTTAGATCGGCCAGCATGAGCTGTTATCTGGGATCTTCGCGAAATTATTCAACTTCGAACTAGACCGCACCTCATATCTCCACCACCCTCTATCTCCCCCTCTCTGTACGTAGTGTACGTGTCGGTGAGTGTGGATGGGTGGCGGAGATCCTGCGGTCTGGAGAGAACGGTCGGTTCACCTCAAATTTCCGACATTGCACCCACCTTAATGCTGTTCCTCCGCGGATATCGATGGTGCACGAGTATGTACCTAGCTAGCTGGTCCCCGCCGCACAATGTCGTCGATATGTCTCGATATATGACTCGCCGGAGCATCTGTCGTCGGTGGTAGCGCTCCCATAGAGAGCACTTCCGTATCCTCCTATTCATGAGATCCCTCAGATAGTTTCACTGGTTTGGTTTCACTCAGTGATTGCTATTGAACTCTATTACACAATGGTGTAATTCGAAATTACAATTGCTATATATACCAAACGAGTAGTACGTTCACTTGGGTTACTTGCGTATGAAGTTCATTTGATTGTTCAAAGGGAAATTTGCCATATTCATCGTCAAGACGAAGTCATGTATGGAGCTGTTCTGAAAAGTTGGGACGCCTTCTGATTTCGAGGAAATTGGAGGAGAGCTTCGAAAATTCTGTGCTGCGGCGGTGTTGGCAGAAGGGCAGTCGCTTTAATAAAGCTCCGGGTGGCGTCAAAACGAGGTTGCCAGCGGTGGAAGGCAGAGGTTGCTCCCAATTTACGAGTGGAGGGGCTAGCGTTATTTTACAGGTGTAGTAAATACGTTGAAAACCCGGTGAAAAGTTCGCGCTGCGCCGAATTATTTAGCGCGTTTCATCTGGCGATAAGCCGATATTCACAATCCAAAACGTATATGCCTGGCGGTGGCTATCGTATCGCGAAGCCAGTGGAGATATTGTTATGGCCGGGAAAGCGTGCGCTCTCGGAAATACTGACAGTGTTACTGCCTGGTAGAAACAAAGTGGCCAATGCCAGGCAAAACACTCGTCCCGCCTGTTTTTGCCACAATGATTTTCCGATTCCCCGATTTTTACGATACGTATCCTATTCGTTGCTCCATTGCATTAGTTCAGTCGCTTAATGGCAAGTGCGTGTACAATTGTCTTAAAAAAAATTACAGTCCTCCGAGTTAGTTTCCTCCACCTGCTACTTGGCTATGCTTCATCCCGCTTGGTCGTATTAATCGACATACCAGAGATTAGTATTATTAAAAAAGCTGGCATACACACATTGCTAAGGTGGTGTTGCATGGTCGAGTTGTATGCGCGCTTTTTCCAAACACAGTATTTGCAAGGGAATATTTTTAATTCAGACTTTGCCAACCCGAGGTTGCCTGGCCGGCGTACGAATTAAACAGCGCTCTTGTATCTCTGTAATCCTACCCCAGGAATTATGCATAGAATGAAGCGGAGAATGGAGCGAATTGAAATAAAGCCCCGCTATTTTCCCACTAGCTCGCATTACTGATGTACAGACTTTTCCGCAATCAGAGCTCTAGAAAAGGGATTGGATGCTTAATGTACAACAATTTCGTTTACGATTCCACGTATGGGACAAACATTCCTCTTGTATCTGCCGACTCTGTTTCTCTCTCTTCGCAAAAAGGAACGGCTCTTTTTGTTTGACATGAACACTCGGGAATGAGCCCGTTAGAAAGTGGAGTGTGTCGCGGTGGGATCGTAATTAGCAGGATGACGGGACGCGGAATAATTAATTAATTGCGTAAAGGTTCGATTGTCAGGTTTCTCTTTCTCTATTCCTCTCTTTCTCTCTCTCTCTCTCTCTGTAAAGGGGCCTCATTATTCACGGGTGAGAAAGGCACGGATACTGCAAGGGGTTAATCATCCAGCTATGACAATTTCTCTCCCGATGGGATCATTTGGGCCACTTTGCTTCTTAGAGGACATTGTTCCCCGAGCTTTCTAACAAATGCTCCTCTTTCATTGCATTTCCAACTCACTAGTTCTTTCTTGGACTAACTAGCCTCTTCAAATCAGTTGTAAAGTTTTGTCCTTCAATCGGAATTTGTTCGTCGTGGCTAGAATCAATTAGCCGACTTAATTAAAAGAGACACGCGAGAATGGAAAGTACTGGTCTCTAAGTGGGAGTATTCTACCAACGACCTGGATAAAAACTAAATAGAAGTCGAAATTATCGACCACCCTTAAACTAACAAATGATCATTATCGATCCTTGGTGCCTCGAATTCAATAAATCCGTACCATGAGCTATCATGATGGAATCATGTCGATCGAAAGAGGCAGAAATTAAAATAAGGTTAATTAATTAATACATGACATTCGAGAGATGTATCTTGAACAGCTATGACGCCGCATGACAGGCGCAGATTAAAAGTATATAAATTTCTTATTACGTTTGATGGGGAGACTCTTAAGGGAAGACGATTCGTGCCCGACAAATGACTGTCACTTTCCACTTCTCTGTCTCTCATCGATGGCACTTCTCCTAAGGGCCCATAATATCCGCTCTCGAAAACCAGATGAGGAGCAATTCTCCTTTCGACATTACCATTAGCATTCCCGCGATTTATCAATGCAAGCTACACGAGTATCAAGTAATCGTTCTGCTTTCAATCGATATTACTCCGCACGAGATTAACTCCTCGTTTCTGTTTTAACCAGGCACGGCTAATTTCGTGATAGGATTAGAACTGTTTTCCGATGTTTCGTATGATTACGATATCATTGTAGAAGATCACTTCGTCCTTGTCCTGTTTGTAGAGCTCGTATATTAACCAGTCTTGAGATCGTAAAATCTGGGAATCCCGGGAGCATCCGTCAGGATTTCGGGATTCTACGGAGGGTTTCGGAATCAGATCGGTAAACAGGATGTCCGATCCGCCCTTACTTTCCTGGTTAATCCGCACTGTTACGAACACGACAGCCTGAAATCTCTTTATTTGTGAGCCTCTCCAGAATCTCCTGCTCTCGTTACTAAAACCCTGAATTCACCTGAACTTCAAATCCCCTTTCGAAATCCTACCAGTTTTGAAATAGTAACTACGCTTTTGTCAAATTGTATCAGGAATGTTGGTGTCTCGAAATATTCGATTTAGCAGAGCTACCGCTCGATTGACTCACGTACTCGTAACTAGGGGAGGGTTTGTCCCAGGCAAACCCTTGCTGTAGTCGTTGAAGAAGGGATGGCCGATAGTCCTCTGGCTTCCTGTGTGTCTAGCTTGAGTGACGTTTTAGAACGCACCCGGGGCGTTTCACAGCGAGTTACCAGATTGAGGTACATGGATTGACAAGGGAGTCGTGAATGAAAGGGCTGATGGTGACAGTTTCTTAGTCCCCTGTACTAACTGTGTCATGTCACGTACCACTATACTACATGAGAATTCCGATGCATGGAACATTTCAAATAATCCAATCCTTGATTCCTTTTATTAATATTACATTTCCTAAAGTGGGGCAAGGTTCTATTTTCGCCAGTGGTTACTATTTTATGTCGAATATAAGAGTATTTCGAAGAGAACATCAGGGGAAATGATTTTAAGCAAGCCAAGACGACTGTCATTTCAATATTTACCAAGGCACAGGAGAGATGAGTTGTAGAGTCGTGGTAGATTCCATTTGTATAGATATGCTATCTAACTATGTTTAGAGCGTGTTAATAATCCACTGCGAGGAAGCAGAGAGCGAGAGAGAGAGAGAGAGAGCGAGAGAGTCAGAGACAGAAATTGGATAGAGAAAGTGTGAGAGGAATAGGGGAGTGCGGTAGTACCGCGCAGTAAAGGACCAGGATTAAATTTGGATGATACTCTTAACTGCGATGCTGCTCACCACTCCGTTTCTTCCCACCCACTAATCTTTTAATCTCCTAATCAAAAATTGTAATTGCAAGTCCAGTTGCAATTATATTCTTCTTGCAATTACTATTTTGTCATTAGTAATCTCACATGGAACAATTGTACGATCTTGATTAACAATTTTGGTCATTGCGAAAAATGCATGGGAATTGGTGTAACGCATTACACGAGAAGCTCATACTGTGGCAAAAACGTTGAATGGCATGTACACTTCTTGCCGCCCTCTCGTTATCAAAGCAATTTGGTTCTTTTAGCGAGGGAAATGCGCCTCGTTAGCAATTACTATTACACGCTCTTCTTCGGATTAAACTTTTACAACCAGTAGTGATCCACGAACAAGTAGTGTCTAAGTTTTATGAATATTTGTCCGAGATATTTGAAAGAGAAAAGTAGCATGTGATTAATTTTTGAATGTTCAATTTTGCAATGTATTTTTCGAATTTAGATATTGTCTGCCTAAATAATTATTTACATGTCCAAACGCAAAATTCCTGGTTCCATTGAGTCATTAACGAATTCTCAAAAATCACGTAACAGTTCGAAACATTGCGATGAATTTTCATACTGGAAAATATGAACGATAGGCCGTAATAAGCTGTTGGTTAGAGTCGAGGCGAACGAAAATGTAGTTTTATTTATTTTTTTTCCCGGGTATGCGGACGTCGGTGAGATCGGGTAAACAAATCTTCGCGCAGGAGGAAATGCTGCTGGAACGAGGAGTGTGCCAGGCTTTAATCCAGTATTCATAAGCCTGCGGCAATATCTTCCCCGGTGAATTCTTTCCACTCTTCCCCCCTCGCCATTCGCAATTCTCTCGTATTTTGCATATCCACGAGACAAGTTTGCCTGCAGTTCTTATTGTTACTCTGACAATCCAACCTGTCCACTTGCTAGAAAGTAGCAACTGTGTACTGTCATTTTTTCGGTGGCTCGATATCACCTCTCGCGTTACGCATCAACAGATTTGTACAGTTAAAGAATTATTCTGCATTATCACTTCGTTAGCGCATCTTTAATTGCGAGGAAGTCTGCGACGAATTTTACCCGTGAAATGGACGGCTGAATAATACCAGGAGAACAATAACTTGTCGCTTAAAATTACAGCGCATGGGTTGCTGAAACACCGGCATCGTCGTATGTGGCGGATCTGGGCTGTCTGCTAGCGAATATATTCCGGCCTGGAAATACTTGAGCTGTTATCATAATGGCAAAGTACCGGCACACGTCATATTCAGAGCGGTCCAGTTGCTTCCGGCCGTGTTTAGGAGAGGGAAAACAATGGTTAGAGAGCGCGCAAACATCGGTACGTATATTGCTGTCTCCTTCTACGCGAGAGAAAATGAACCGACGACGACACAGTTCTCCGAATCTCGCTTCAACTCTTCAACGATGACATACTAAAATTAACGGAATCGCTTTTAATCCCTGAGCAATTCAAAGTATTACGAAGTCCGTACACCAGTTTTCTTAAATTTTCATTCAAGCAGCCTTTCAAGCTTCATTCAAAAAGCATTCAAGCATTCATAAGCAGATCTCAGTTTCCACGAATGACAGTTTATCACCCAAGAAGTCAAAGAACAGTGGTGGACGAGTACTTATGTTTTATTCAGTGCTTCTTAAGTGCGATACTCCAAGTTCTGTCGCTAGAGAAAGCTCTAATTGGTATTCCTAATGATTGTGAGGGAAAGCGTGAGACTCTCTTAGCAATGCCTTTCACGAGGAAGCCACTCCTGTGGAGATTTTATGAAAGTCGCGCAAAGTTCTCCCTTTGCCGTTATTCACAAAACACCAGTCCGTACGGATTTAGTAATGGGGCGGCGAGCTAATTAATTCGGCACGGCAACCAACGCTCATTTTTTGCCAAGGACTTAATGTATACAGGAGTTTTTGCGTGATGGGAGTGCGCTGTGTCCAGCTTTATTTATTCCGACAGTACAGGTGGTAAGTACATCATAAAAAGTACACGCACCCGGCATGACGGCCTTTCGGAAAGCACGCAGTTCGTTCGGCTGGACTTTGGGGACAATCCTGAATTAATACGACTTAAAAACCATGCAGATAAATTTCTTCCGTCGCACAGTGAGTAATAAATTCGTAACCTATGATCTTGAAGTCCTGATGTGCTAATGCACTTAAATTGTATATTAAGTGGCAGCCATATTATTCTAATTACGTTTGCTATGTTGTTGCATGAAGTTGGTTAACACTAGGTTTACGGACATTTTTGTATACCTATCTTTATGGACAACCGTCAAATTGACGGGTAAAGGAAACCATGTATTTTCTTTTTTAAAAAAACGATTGATTTAATTTAAAAACAATTACAATCTTAAATCTGTTAGGGTTGCATGAATAATCACAAACTTATACAAACTTTTACTGTTCATACATTTATGTCGCCATATAATTTCACAATCCTGTACGATGTATACCTATCTCTACGGATACGGTTTTTTATGAAATAATGTTTTTGGTGACTACTTTTACATTTGTAACCAGAGAAATAATTTCATCAAATAAAACGATTTATTACGATATGCTATGAAACTAGCTTCCCCATCATTTTGAATTCTAAACTTACATGACTGATGGGGAAATAAATTTGGGTATATTCGTCTCATTACATCAGTAATTGTCAACCTAAATTAGAATAAAATTAATAGTAACTGTTTTTGTAATTTTGCTCGTGAAGTCCGAAATCGTATTGCAACTGGAATGATTAACAATACTTCCGAATGAAGTCAACTACAGCTCGAGGAGTCCTTCGATTTTGAAATGTAGGTGGCAGAGCTTAAGAGGTGTTTCAGCAAGTTTTCCGCAATATTACCCACTGTTCCGGGAAATCGCTTACTCGGTGCTCTCGACGATTTATCGAAAGAACGGCAAGTAGATAGTACGCAGAGATACACTCTTAGTCTTCGAGATCTAGGCAGATCAGATTCAGAACTATTTCGAGCACAGAGATACAGAAGCAGACTGATGATGTGTCTGCTCGAGAATGCGACGAAACGTTCGAGCATTCGAGGAGGATCCTCTCGAAGACTTGCTCATGCTCGCTTTCGTACTGACAAATCTGCAGATATATAGGAAGCTGTGCCAGTGGCTGCATAGACTACTCTACGATCTGTGTCAATGGAGACTTTCCTCCAACGCGCAAGTTTAGCAAAATAAAAAGTGCCTATGATATTTGTCAGAATTTAAAACAGAACGGTTCAGCCTCAATTTATATGTATACAGATCTTCTATCATCATGTGAAACTAAACCCACCAACTACGGGTGAAATTCACCCTTTTCAATACGAAAAATACGGGTATAAAACAACATGTTGGTAGGTTTATTGTTAATAAAGTGATATTTTTACCAATCAAATTAGAATGATATTATTAACATATCCAGATAGTTATTATTAAAGTTAATTTTGTAAGTAATCTACCATGGTATTATCAGCCATAGACAAGGCTCGAAGAGGAAACACAAGGTAGCGCCAAGCAAAGCAGCCGGTATTCAATTTGATCGACGTGAGAGCGTTGATCAATAGCAGGAGCGTCGATTCATAGTGTCGAAAGGGTTATTAGCAAGCAGCCTGACAGCACTAATAGATTCTGTGCATGGGCGCAAACATTACTCAGAGTGTGTCGGCCCTAGAGAATAGCCGGTATTTTCGGCTCGAGACTTCAATCATGATCGACATGAAGCAAGTTTGACAATAAAATTGAAAATGTACTCGCTGCGCGGGCTTGAACATGTTAAGTTTCGTAACGAGGAATATTCGCGCGGACTATAATTCCTCTTGGATTAGCAGCTCGTTTCCAGCGATAAGCGGACACACGGTCCGATGATTTATGGGAATTAAGGAGATTGCGCACCCTCCCGGATGGTACCTCGGTAATCCTCTTGGATGACTGTCCCTTTTTTCGTACGGTAACTTCTGATTGACTACAGCTGCCAAGAATAAATCTCGAAAAACGAACGAGGAATTACGATTATCATTTTCCAAATTTTCCCTGTATTTCATATGCAATTTTAATTCTGTCCTCCGAGGATTTACTTATAGTTTTCTTCAATAATCATGTTCTAGATTTCAGCATAAATAAGTCAAGATAAAATGAATGGAGTGTAAAGAAAAGTCGCGATATTTTCCAAGCCATCTCAAACTAAACAAAGCTTCCGTTATAAATCCATGCTTTTGAACTTTTCGAAGTCTGTAACCGAAGTCTCAACTCCTCGACATACCACCCGTGCACTTGGATTTCGAGTCCGTTGTACCGTTTGCACTAAACTGGACCCTTTTTTTTGTGCACCCCCTCGGTTCGTTCTTCTCGAGAGCGGAACTGCTGGAAGCGCACTCGTTTGCATATTTGCAGAAGAACAGTTTTTCGGACAAGGTACTCGAAATATTTTGTCGCTTCCCTCACTGCGCGTTTCTCTCCATCTCTCACTCTTGTTCTCTCTCCCACGAGCTATATTTCATCGTGTCAGCGATAAATGTGGGCTCCTATACCGCGGCTATTTCATGCCTCCCTACTGTTCTTTGACTCTTTGCTGTAGTATATTAGCAGCGCTCTCGTATTATTAAAGGAGAGCGATTCTGAACTGACTGCTCCATTTTTTCTAGCAACCTGTGCAAACGAGATCAACACGAGTCTAAAATCTATACATCTCTCTTCCTCTCTCCCTCTCACACGTTGTAACTATTTTTACAGGCAATATTCACCGATATTTTTTCGGGACAATAGGCTGGTATCGATGATTCCATTTCAACACGTGTGAGAAAACAGCCTGGGAATCAATATGGTCATGGATCGGACGGTGCCGGCCAATATTTTGCCGTACACCGTGAATTCGACGATAAAATCACGGTCGTGTGTTATCCAACCCTTCTTTTTCCTGGGCGCGTCTGCACTTTTTTTTAGTTTAGAGAAATACATATTCTACCCAGTCAGCCGCAGTTTGCCATAGTTTTACAGATTGCATATAGCATGACGGCCACTCATCAAGATGGTCGCCGAAATCCCCACTCGGCGTCATTTGCATACACTGTAATAGACAAGACCGTCGAAGTACTTCGTTAGTCTGGATCGATGAATTCGCATCAAACAAAAGCTACTCTTCCATGAATTACATGTGGTTGAGGCTTTGTAACGCATGGTAGCTTTCAGAGGCACAATAATTATACAAGTGAAATACCATTGCTCTTTTAATTCGGCCTTATTAGCTTGAATTCCGAGCAATGGGATTTCTCTTTCTCCCTTCACACGAAGTTTTAATGAGTTTTGTGTCACGGGCCACCCGACATCTTTCGCGGGGAAAAATTCCCTGCAAATATTAAAGGCTCGCAAACGTCCCGCATCCCACATGGCATTTGGACTAATTGAATTAATCCGCTAGATTTTCATTTCTCGCATAACGCAACATCCTAAAAAGGATCCTTTGGAGAGTTCTTGAAAATTGGATGACTCAACATCAACTACTAAATTATTAATATCCATATTGAAGTACTTCTTCCACTTTATGGAATCTCTTGAAGTACATCAATTAGTATCGCTTAGGCTTCTCTTGCCAAGTAATGTTCTCGAATGCTGTATAATTCCACGATTCACAAGAATCAGGTATATCAAAAGGAAAGAAGCGCGGTGAAATACTCTGTGAAAAGAATGGCATCTGCAATAGGAGAATCATTTCAGCTCTACCTTGTGAATAAAAATATGTTTACTCGCAATCGATTACACGTTTCTTCTTATCAACCGTCAACAATGATCACCTGTTCTTTAGCTTTCGTCATAGGCAAGATTAACGAGACCAATTTCGCGACAGGAATTTCAAGTCTCTGTTCTTCGGTCGGGGAGTGCTTACACCCCCTCTATTCAAGCGCGTTCTTGTAAAGTTCGAGGTTCTTGCTGTAATTACGCGATGGAAGGTAGCTCAAGATACATTGCACCTTCTCTAAGAACTAACCTCCATCCGACCATTAAGCGACTCAATCTTTCATTATCACTGATTCTCGGACCTGCTATTTTTCATCGACTTTTAACAATTATAACATCACAACTGCGGATTGCGAAAGAGTGCTTTGTTTTGCCGACGATTTCACAATTGATATCGCAGCAAACAGCAAAGAGGAGGAACTCCGAGGCTATCAGTGCGCACAGATAAGGCCGAGGTTTACTGGCTAATTCGGAATTCGAAGAGATACTGGAATGAACGTGGCGTCCGGGCTAATTGCACTCTGCGAGCCCCACGTAACTCGCATATTCGCGGTACGTGGGTCCAGCATCTGCTACGCTTACGTCTCTTCTTAATTCCAAATTCCCTCTTAGAATAATTCTATTCTCATTTGCGCGAACTAAAGACTCATTCTCTTTAATTACCTTTTCTCCCTCTCCACGCTTTTGAACTGCTTTTTTGGAGCACAAAGCAGCTGCAAATAGTGTGTCGGGCATGACATTTTTATGGTAAATGAAAAGCCAGATATTCGAGTGGTATGGCTCTATCACTAGAGCATATACTCCAAATGCTTTTCTTCAATCAATTATTCATACTCTGCGATGCGAATGAAATTTTCAGAGTAGCAGGTAAACCAGCTGTTATACGTGCGGTCGAGAAATTGACTATTTTATAGTATACGTTTTCGTAAAAAGGAAACCCCCTTTGGGCGACGGTAGGTCATTAAAATTGGATTCACAACCCTGTCGCCAGACTAATAACTTGCTAATGAATAATGAATAATGTGGGATGCTTGTGGGTGACCAGGGGACAAGAATTAATATACTGGTGACGTCAGGGTGACCCTTTATCGTGCATCACTGCCTTCGGGGTTGGAGATCACGTGCACCCTGCTTTCGTATCACGTAAACCAAACTCACGGTGTCTGAATTCTAATGAAATCGAGCTTTTTTCAAGGGTGGATGACACAGGAGACTTGTTCTACATGTTTTTTGATGCTGTATTATCAAGGGCGCCGAGAAAGTGTTAACATTGATCTTCAGTACACTTGTCCTTGCTCCGAAACGGTTTAGTGAAGATTTTCCTAAGTGCACAATCAATTAAGTCAAGCATAGTCATACGATGAATAGGCAAAAGGAGGTTGTACTGAATATGTACATATTTTCATTCTTAGCATCAGAGAAGTGTTTGCTACTCTGATATTCCTCAGCGCAAAGAAGAGGTCAGTTTTATCCAAGCAGTCGGTACACCGTCTATCCTCTGTCATCCCTGGAGACCGTCGTCCCCTGAATCCTCGAGAATCCTGTTTTAAGCAGCGCCGGTGGCGCAAAGAGTTTCGATGGAGGAAGATCGCAGTGGAAGTCGAATAAGGAGCAAGTGAATTACTCGAGCCGGTCGACGCGCGAGAGAGAAAATTCAAATTTACTCTCCTCTTGTGCTCCTCCCGCTTGCCACCCTCTCTTGCCGCCTCACTCTCTCTTGATCCTCGGTCCCCTTTCACTGAATGTAGATCTGTGCTTCGCCGGGGGAGTTCTCTGTGCTGTTCTCGCATTACTGAACGCCAGAACAGCAGAACCGACTCGGCCAGAACCCACTGGATACATTACGAGAGCGAGGTAAATGGATTTCCAGTGAAACAGGACTATTTAAACGTATCCGACGTAGTTATACTCCCTTACCGCCCAACCCCCTCTTCATGTTCTCACTGTCTTTCTCCCTCTCTCTCTCTCTCTCTCTTACTCACTCCTGCATTAACCCCAAGTACCACAAAACGTGCATGACACTCGTTCAACCGAACAAACAATTGAAAGTACCAGTTTAGTCTTTGATCCCCATTAAAGACAATGTATTGGCCAATAATTCCGAATTAATTGCTCGATACGCTTGGCAGAAAGCTGAAAATAGGGTGATAAAAGATGTCACGACGAAATAACTTGGCTAAAAGAACTACCAGTGTGCAATGGAGTGAGAGGTAGAAAGTAGAAAGGTACATATGTACATATACGTAATGCAAATTAATAAAGTACCTGCGCGCCCACGCACTGTCCTCTTGCCACTTTTGTCTGGCACCGAGAGATAGACGGTCTCGGTGACTTAACATTTTGTCGCTGTCAGAATAAAACAGGTAGTGCCTATTTGCGTAACCAACATACAGTTGAGAGATTTATTTAGTGGCTTACTTTGAGTGGTCACTCTTTTTTTATAGTCACACTAAATGGTTGGCTATAATTCATTCCGAAAGATGATGGGACGATTTGACATAAGAAACTGTGAAAGCACTTTCACTCTCTGATTACAACATAGAGTGAAGTTTCCTAATGAAAAATCATTGTTTGGATTTGAGATGGACATTTTTGCGAGGCTTCTTCTGACATAGTAGGTTTTGGGTTTCCCCGAAAACCGACTGGCTAGCTTTTATTCAGCGTGAGTGACATATGCTCGATTCGCACTCGGCTCGAGATTTAACAGTGTTATTTCGCGGGCTTTCAAAATTGGCTGGGAAACAATGGACATATGGTAGTGGTAAAACTCTTGCCACTGATTTTCCGGTTTGCCTACCATCCACGCTAGCTATACTTTGCTCAGTGAATCGACGCACAATTTTCATGCTACTCCAATTTTGGCTCGCTGTCTATTTAATTCGCCACTTCCTTTTCTCACTTTTTGTGGTTTGTGTAATCGTTGTTGGGCTGTCATAATTCTCCCGGTATTTCTCGCTTCGCTATATTAAATATGACAGGTGTCGGAAATCCATTTGTACTTTACATGAGATAGAACTAGTTGTTTGCCTTGTAACGCCGATACATTTCGTGCAACCGGAGTACGCTTCTAGCACGTTCATTCTCCAGACATATTTGCACAATAGAAACAGTGAAATATTTTTGTGCTGCTGGTCGAAAACTCTAGTTTCTCACTCTATTTACCCGGGTCTTGGCGCATTGTTGATGGACCGTTCTAGTTCCACCGAAGAAAAAAAACATGAGTGCAGTTTAATTTGCCAAAGATAAATAGTTTGGCCACAAAGATGTACCACGATGTAGCAAATGAGATGTTTCAGCACATATAGCTTAAAGAAAATATTTGGTATGAAAAATTCGATAATCTTCTACAGTTTAATTAAGCTCGAATTAATTAGCATTTAGCTCTCGAGAGACAGAGAGTGCTTTCGCAAAGCTTTGCATATTTCTGTGGGACCTTTTGTCTCCTTCAGAAGGTAGAAGGGAGTTTCGAGAATTTGACTCTCAATGTGATACTAGCAATTACGCTCGACAAAACAGTAGTTTAATCTCGCTGACAATGGTCGACATAAATAGGAATTCACGCTTTCTATTCTCGCTTTACTCAGTCTCTCTCTCTCTCTTTGGCTTTCGCTCATTTGATGAAATAATTCCAGCACGCCCGAATTCGTTCGACCCAACCTTGCAATGTCGGCCGCTTTAAAACCGCGCCTTTTCTCGCCTTTTCTCGTTAGCCATAATCGCAACTGCCTTTGACGGCCGCTAATGAAACGAAAACTGTATTATCATCGACGTTGCGCTACCATTTTAACGAAGTCAAAGTAGCTTATCATCAGCTATTAACACGCAGCCAACAATTCGATATAAATACTTCTAAAACCACAGGAAGAAGATTCTTTTCGAACATTGTAGTTCGAAAAATATCATCCGTACTAATGTGGCGGTTAGCAGAACTTTATTGAATTTCCGTATCCCGTGATAGTTGATAGGACTCGATTGTAAATCGTAGGATTGGAGTACTCAGTGGTCGGTCGTCGGGGCTGAACTCATCCAATTTATTGAATGAATATCGATGGCCTGGTTCATCTAATTCCGAGAGATGCACGCGCGCGCGACAATCGTTTCTGCGGAATTTTGCTCGGTTTAAGCGTCCACTAACGTGTTTAGAATAATGCGATTGGACATGTCGGTGTTCAGCTGGCTGACGGTGCGCTTACTCGCTCGCTCGCTCCCATTTACGAAGCTAAACTTTAATCCTTTCGAAAGGGTACCCTCGCCTGCAATAGCGTTAGTCTGACGTGCATTATACGGCGGACGTTAATAGCGCGCAGACTGTGCTTCGCTACTCGTTACAAGTCTCCACTTCGTGATTTGCCGAAGCGTTCCTCCTTTTCCAGACACGTTCAAACGCCAACTTACTCTCCCTTTGCGTGCCTACCTTTTGCTTGAACTGTTTAACCATTCGGTTACTCGTATAGTCACACCCGGTACTCCACTTGTCCCTTTACTGACCTGAACATAACCTCGAAAGCTTACTAACAAAACCGCTTTTATTCTCCAAGGTCGGCTTGTGCAAAAGCCCACATTCTCTCTACCATACTCAATTTGCTAGTACAAGTTGAAAGTTATTAGTTGTGACATCGAGTGTGAATTGCTTGGGATACTGTCGTCGAAGCATGTTAAACGTTTCCTTTGGGTTCCCTTTACATGTAAGTTCGGTGTCAGTTAATCGTTCCGTCAGTTAAGCAGCTCGCTCTCCACGATTAAGGAAGTTAGTCAGTTTGTGGACAAGCCAGTCGCCCAGAATTGCTAACTCCTCGAACAACTGTGTGGTGGTTCCGATGAAGCCGAAATTTAATGCTCACAAAGGCCGTCTACGGTTTACCGCATTAGACCAGCATTGTCCGTCGAAGTCCTTAGCTTTCCTTCCGCATCGCGACAGTTGCAGTGTATGATCATCTCCAAGAATCACATAACACTTACTGAACATTGAAGCATATATCACAGCATTACATTTCAGTTACACAATTGGTTTCTATTTACTCTACTATGAGCATGAGATTTTCACTGGTCCAATGTAATGGAGTTTGCGAAGGGTTGCTTGCTCAATAAAAGAGAAACAACAACGGGAAGAGGATAAGGGAAGCGGGCAAGGTACGTGCCAGTTTCGAGGTTGCCGGTTGGTTTCGTGTGGAAAAAGTGGAGTTACAGGCCTACACGTGTGTGTCAACCATGCCGCGAGCATGAAGGAGTGAGAGGCGCGTGTTGGTAGCGAGGCAGAGAAGCCGGAGGAGACATTAATTACTCTTATCTGTGCAAACAGTAGGTCCGTTACAGACGCGAGCGGCGAGGGCGTCGTCGGTGGCCGTTGGTGCTCGGGAGACTCGACAACTCGACCAGTTAGTTGCGGCCTGGCCTCGTTCCGCAAGTCCAGAAACCAAGTCGCTTTCAATCGCTGCCCCCGACTTCTGGCCCCGAAGACACACCGCCCCTTGCTCACCAACAAGCAGCCTCCCCTGAGCTCACCGCCGCCCTCACCGACCTCTCCTATAAACCCTTTCGTCCACCACGAAATACGAGGTCGAGCGTGGTTAAACGAGCCGTGTCCATCGGCCACCACGCGTGAATAGAGCCATCCCACTCTACCTACCTTCTCGACTTCGATCCACCGGCCACCCCTTTATTAGTCGATCTTTAGTAATTAGTTACTACTGACCTAATAACTCAATTTTATACTAGTCCTATTCAATATTATCGTTATTAGTTAATTATTTCTATTGATTTACTATTATCTTTGTTTGTTTGTTTCTAATTTAGAAATCATTAAGTTGGCTTCTTCGTAGGGGAATCCCTCTGTTGAATGTCGAAGGGGACGACTTTCGTTTCACAGGTATCGGATATCGTAACGACATTGCTTATCGTAGAATCCTTAAGCCCCAATACGCACCCCCGGAGTCCAGCATCCTTCCATCGAGGACGATTTGCATATTCTAAGCAGCGTCTTTTCATATCGTAAGTGCATCCACCGGCAAAGTCAGCCCGGAAGCGCTCGAACTTCGCGGGATTCAAGCACCACCTGGAAACTTTACGTATCGATTGGAGCTTCTTGTTTCACTGGGTGCTTGTTCAATCTAGACTTTAAAATACCGGTTCGGAGAGTTTCGAATTTCGTGTCACGCAGTAGGCAATCAATGGGTGAAAAAATCTAGGAAAAATTAGAGGCGAGCGGCCACGATTTGTGTGTGTGTGTGTGTGTGTGTTTGGGTGGACAGTAGAGGTTTGCCGGGGATTCCCTTAACTGGGAAGCAGTAGAATGACCCATTTGGCTGGAGGCAGCACGGCTAGCACGCCGCGTCGCTTAAGCTCAATTTACGTAATATCGTGGAAAGTGGAACTAAAGCGAGGCGGCCTGCCCGAGCTACTATCAGAGGGTCTTACTATCATGCCGCGCCACCGGTCCGACCAAAGAAAGTGAGAGGGCGAACCGGAACTTGCGCGAAACAGAGGGAGAGAGAGAGAGAGAAACAGAGAGAAAAGGAGGGAGCTCAAGGGTGGAAATGAGATAGAGTTCCGAGAGGAAGGTAGATATTTCGGAATCGCGGAAGAACGTCGATATGACGCAAAGTCATTTTCTCTCAGACAAGTTCCAGTTAACTTCTCAAATATTAGAAGACCCACTTCGCTAAATGAATATTTTATAGTGTCTTTTGACGTTTTCCCTTACCATACACTCGACCTTCTTTCAGTAGAACACTGCAAGTTTGTTTTCTCCACCGCACAAGTATCAGTGACCCTCTTACATTTTACGTCTTATGGAAGCAGTCGTGCTTGGCAGAGTATAAAACCTAGTTTCTCAAGTCGGAAATTCGTTACATCGATGTAGACAAAGTTTGTATAGAATTCATATTATTGGTACGTTATTTACGCCCGACCTATTGTCAACTGTGGATGGAACACGGCGAAAAAGTTTCCATAAATTAACATCGATGTCAAGGAGTTCTGTAACAAGCTGCCCGTCATGATCGTATTCCGAGCCGTTCGAATTTCTGAGTGGGCCTCTTCCAGGTTACTTCGGTAAAGTCGACGAACCGTTTCCACTACCTTACTCAATTCATAATCCTCCAGTAGTCCCCGAAATAGAGAGGCTGCGTGTTCGGTGAAAATCTGCGAGTCGCACGACTTAAAAATTTGAAAGGTTTCTGTGCTTTCTAGAGCTTTTGCTGTACTTCTGAAATTTTCAGTGCCCAATGCAACTGGGAAATAACGATCGGCAAATGGAGAGCAGCATTACCAACTAGGATTCATTTTTCATTGCAGCAAATGTTGAGTGTCACTCTTTACATATCGAAAGAGTCGTACATGAAAATTGTAGATGCTCGTATATTGAAATCTTTCTTTTCCTATCTTTCTACCTAATTAGTTCACTTCTCATTTCGAATTTGGAAGTGACTTGCCTGCCAGGCTCTCGCAAGTCGGCGAGATCGAAACACGAGATTAACGAGACAGAAATTTTCACCAGTCGTCAACTAGCGGCTCCGACGTTAATCGTCCCTGGAAACTGTTAGATGTCCCTGTTACATCCGGCCGCTGCGCTAGGTTCCCGCTGCCGGTGATAATCTCGCTCAAAATTCGCGAACGTCGACGGCCATTAAGTATGATCGAGCTTGCACTGCTGCTGCTGGACCGAAGGAACGAAGATGTGAACGAGCAGCCTTACGTGCTCCTAGCGGAGAGTTGGGAGGACAGAGATAAGTCGGAAGAAGGACAGACACTTGAGAGAAAGCTTCCCTCACAATTGAAAGAAGCAAACATCTTACAAACACCAAATACAAACTCTTTCTTTTCAACCCTCATCACTGCACTCATAACAAAAGACCATTTAATAACATTAAAATAATCTTACGTCTAGATAGAGAGAAGTCCATTCGCCCGTAGAACTTCCGAAAGAGCGACGTCATTTATGAATCACAAATGCCGCTGGTTAATTCCAGCTTTTCGGGTCTATGGCAAGTTGGTTCACGTCAAGCACGTAGTAAAGCTGTATCTGAATATGCATAGATGCTCTTTCACGTAAGGGGCTGGGTGGATGATGTAAGTCGTGGGTGAGTTTCGCGGAGAGGAGAGCGTCTCTGAGCAGGCGTCAAAGATAAGGCAGCATCGCTTTGCCGCGTTTAACTCCGGGCACAAGAGGGAATGAGAAATGCGGCGAAACTAAGCGGAGTGTGCCCAGCGCGCCTCAAAGCACACCTTTTTAGTATGTCGACCTTTTCATTACTGCCAGGTGTTGAAATCTTTTCCTGACCGCTTTACCTCGAGCACCTCGAGTCTTAACACACTTCTTATATCTCGAGTGTCCCCTTATCAATCTTAGTTCAGCTTTGATGCGCCTGCTCGTGGCACACCGCTCTAAACTAATTCCTCAAATAAGAAAGTAGCTCGTTAAATTGAATTAAACATCCTAGTTTTTCTTATTTACATTTCTCTACTTGGTCTCTGGCTGTTTCATATTTCTGCTTTATTTTGAAATACGAGTGCGTTAAAAGTCATGGGTGCAAACTGATATGAGTATTCAAAACTTGTATAGTTTAGGTGGAGAGTGGCTCGACGTGAAAGCGTGTTATCAGAAGCCGAACGAGTTAGAGAGGCACGAATAACCCTGTGTCAGGATACACGGTGGGAAGCAGTGTGAACGAAGCTAAAGCTTCGGAGTAAGCAAGGGGCAACGGGGGTGACAGGAGCTGAGCCACGTTGGCCCTTTGCCAAACAATCCACTTGGGATCCGCGCCACCTAAAAAGCCGTCTGTCACGACCTTCGGCCTTCTCCCTTGAAAATCGACTCTATCTCCTCCCTTCTCCCCATTGACACCGCTTAAGCGCTAACTTTCCAAGTTATGCGGGACGCCAGCCCCTTAAATCGTAACTCTATCGCGATGTCCATGGAACTCTCGGACTATTAAATTATTTCTGGTATACCAGGGAATTAACCCTCTATGATTTGGATTTTTTTTTTGTATAGTCACACTCTGTTCGAAAATAGTGATTATTTAATTCTACTCATGAATCCTTCTTTTCTTCGATTACTTCGTTACGTTGAAATTCAACAGAGAGTCAAATTCCCATATTTTATATGTTTGCAGTTCTGGAATTTCGGAGAGGAGAGGTTTTGCGCTTTGGTCGATCCACGAATTGAAGTTTCAAACTTTGTAACACTCTCATAATTTCGCAGGGAATTACAGAAAATTTTGAATATTTTGCAGGTGTAAAAATTGGTGGACTGTTAACTATTGCCAACTTTGAGTGGGGCGGAATATACTTTCGGGTCTAATTGACGTTGCACAACGGTTCAGAAGGGAGAATCTTGGTGAATGCAGCAATCGCCATAAGCATGCGCCGTTTGAACCGATTCCGGATCAGTTCAACTCGCTTTGTACACTAAATATTCATGATACGAGACCACGTATCTGGTCGATTTCGATTGTTGTCCAGTTTTGGACACCAGCAAACTCGGCATCGTGCGATACTTACAATCTATACATTTCCACCTGTGCTATTTATTTTTTCAGTTCGTCGTATTACTTTCACTATTATTCTCACGTGTTATAACATATTATATAAACACTAGCAGTAGTTTTATTCGTCCATTCGCGGACTCGAATCACCCGGGTGGGATTGATTGTTTGTATGCTCATTGTCTGCATTTGCTATTGCGATAAT
This sequence comes from Ectemnius cavifrons, assembly GCA_964023945.1. Taxonomy (NCBI): domain Eukaryota; kingdom Metazoa; phylum Arthropoda; class Insecta; order Hymenoptera; family Crabronidae; genus Ectemnius; species Ectemnius cavifrons. Next base: position 15,765,850 of record OZ030375.1, on the reverse strand, counting down.
CAATATAACCTTCCCCGAGCCTCACACTACACTTTGGAATAAACCGCATCAAAATGGGTTGAGTATTTCTCGAGTTATAAGTGACCAAACAGAATAATCCTCTTTATTTTATATATATAGAAGATATAGAAAAATAGATAGAAGAAGAAGACACGAGAAGTCGCAATTAGGAAGTTTCGAATATCCGAAGTTCCCAATACTATATTTACCAACTTATTGTGAGACATGACTGAAATACTAGTCCGTGTACAGTAACCTCGATTAAAACAATAAATAATTCTGCAGAAAAATGCATTTAAAAGGATGCTGATGGAATAAGCGGAGTAATTCCACGGCAGACTGAAGGGAGAGCGAGAGTCGGTTTCATTTATCCGAATGAAATCAGAATTCCAGTTTAGTTGTCGGCAACTCCAGAGTCCCGAGGCCAGTGGTCTCACCCAACCCTGAGCCTACTAATTCTAGCGGTGATGGCGGCAGATTAATATTCCCGAGCGCAGGTAAAGTAACTCGGATCTAGTTGGTCGCAGGGTTAACTGTGACTCGTCCGGGCGGAGTTAATGCTCTGCGAATTAAACATTACGTGGCAGTACTGTGGAGGCTACTTATTCGTGTAATGCTCGACTCTATCAATAAAAATTAAGTCGAGTGAACGTCAGTCGCAGTTTGGATCAAGTGTGTATTGATCCAACTCCGTATAAATATCCATCCTTCGCCAGTAATACCATTCAGATTCCATATCTTTTATTAGCAAGATGCATAGTGATATGTCATACAATTAATCAAGAGTACTTCTAAATTTGACGTTTAAACTGACACGAGAGAAATGTCCGTTATTCTGAGATACGGTACGCCCTTTATTTATACCGGAAAATGAATGTTTCTATGAAGAGTAGCGAGTCGGTATTTCTGGCGCAAAGGTGAACGAATAGCCCATGCAGTTTTCTTATCCACGTAAGCAGCCATTCACGACACTGATCGCGTTGCTCTAGTATCTCCCGGTGGCAGTGGACGCAGCCTGTATATGCTTTCGCAAAGGATGAATAAATGATAGCTTCCTGTTGCAAATTATCTCAGGAGTCACCGGATGCTGCATGCATTAATAATACGTTCTTCGTAATGCGTCTCCTGCGCGTTACTTTGCGCGTCAAGATTTTCTCGTGTGCTACCTTCTTCGGACCGTTTTCCTCCTGTCTATCAGTCTAACTTTCCTCTTAAGGATGCACCGGTATCAGATATTCCATCCAACATTTTTTTTTTCCACCTAAACACGGAACCTTCGCCTTCTTCGGTGCCTTATGAAACTGACTCGAGACGCTCGTGAATTTTCACTGGCAAATACTCTTTCGACGTCCTTGCACTTGGGGACATTCAAAGGGAAACTTGGTTAAAGTTGAGGGGAAGTAACTAATCAGATATTATCAGTGAGAAAGCTTTACAATTGGTAGAATAGACTTCTGTCGTCACTTGCATGCTCATGCAACGTCCAACCTCGAGTTTTGTTGCATTGTATGTTATATGGACTTAATCTAGATTGCTAATTACAGGAGAGCAATTCCCCAAAAGTACTAAAGTTTTAATCGTTCTTGAGAATATATTGGATGGAGCATCGGTGACTAGAATTTCCTCGATGAATATCACGAATACTTGTAGAATGTATGTAGTTTATTTGAAAGTTTTTAGTATTATGTATATTATACTATACTATACTACATTATACAGGTGGGTCATTGAGAACGCGCATCCTTGCAGGACAACGGGCTATGTCCCATTATTTAAACGGTTCTCCAGGGTTTCTCAGGCGTTTTATTTCGGACGGAGCTTCTTTCTTAGCAACGGGGAGCCGGTGCTCGGGTCGAACAAGTCGAGCTGTATATAGTTTATCATCGGCATCCATTCCTGGCTAGTAACACTTTGTTTGCGTTGCCAGGAGTTTAAGGCGGAAATATTTCTTCCACCTTGAGATATCCTTTGGCTACGCTTCTCCCCTCGGGCTCGGTAGTGGGCGCGCGCAACCGTCTTACGGATAATGGGGTACTAAAGTTCCTATTGTTGACTGCGGCGTGATCAAGTATCCAGTTAAAATAGCGTATTAACCTTTATTGGAGTATTACCATGACATTTGTCGGCAAATCTAGTATCTGTTTATAACGAATTATCTCGGCAAACGCTCTTCTCTTGGCGGTAGCAATCGAGCCCAAGCATTCAAGGCAAAGTCACTGCAAGTCGATCAAACTTTGCATAGACCAATTGTTTACCAACATTCATTGCTTGACACTTGTGCAACCTACACTATTGGTCATACGAAATGTTAAATTAGAAATTTTTAAATAGGAAGGACGTTAAGCCAAAAGGAACTCTTTAAGATTTAACAAACGTGAAGAAGTACTGTTTAAAGAATCTCGTAAATAAATGGGTCGTTACGTTTTCCCACACGCTCTTTTCGTCCCTATTTCAGTATCTCGGCGGCGAGGTGTCTGTTCCGAATGATACCTAGCTGTTCTCTTTAGCACATAGCGTCCGACTCGCGACATCCGCTCTTTTTCGAGGTCTCCAGCTACTCCCTTCTTTTCCTCATGCACTTTCCTTTCCGCCTGTATTTTCTCGAGATAGGAGGTTGCAAGAAGGAGAGAGACAGAGAGTCGATATCACCGAGCTGTTTTCCAAGCTCAAATTTTCCAAGCGTACCGAACGTAATATTTCCAGTGGTTTTTCAAGAACTTTGTCCATGACTCGGATAACGCGTCGTAAGTTTTTTCTCGTTGGAATGCCGCGTGTTGGCTTGCAAGCCATCCCCATTTTCGCTGCGTCCTTTATTGCACCCGGTTGCTCCGATAGCGCCTGGGATGCTCGCCCGACGATCTTATCGGGGAATTAACTTCGATTCAAGCATATGTACTTAGCACTTGGGGCAACGGCGATAAGATCCGCACGCTTTACCTATTTCGCCTGCGGTGCCCTCGTGAAACGTTTGCCCTTCTTTTCTTGCACTCCGTTCAAGCGATCCGCCTCTTCTCTCCTCTGAAAAGAGCAACGGTCTAATCTAACTTACACGTGGAAACGAGCCACTAGTAATGGTGACTGAACGCTCTTAACACTTCACGTAACCTGATTCAGCCTCGAGTAAGTGTTACTGTTAAATATACTGGAATACCCGAATGTTCGAAATATTAAATTTATAGTGTACTATATACTTTGCTACGAAAATTTGTAGATAATAGACTATGTTGATATACACTGGATAAATGAATTTTTTACAGGGATCTGCCGATAGCAGTCGGACCATTTTAGTCCTGAATAGACCCTCGATTTTGGAAAAATCTATTTTCAATGCAGTACTACTTTCTCGTGTCGGAATTATCTTGAAAGAGAGGCATGGCTCCCTTGTTGCTCGCCGGCGCTCTTGAAATAAGATTTACTCCGGGCGCAACAAGAGCTAGACTGATATATGTGTGCAGCGAACCAGGGTGGAAAATTATACTCGAGCACGACAGAGTGTCTCAGTGCGATTGGTGGAAAGGTGTGGAACCAGCAGCCGGCCGATACTGGGAAAGCGAGTTGAGACGAACGTTGCTTGGCAGCAATAAGCCCCGACAATCTCCCCCAGGACTTCCATGTAATTCCAGCGTAATCCCCATGTGGCCTACCTTATAATTAAGGGTGCGGTCTGACTGTGATATCGAGATTTACAGTGTCCGGCAAACAGTCGCCAATGAGCCAGAAATCGAACCTAGTAAGAGCCTACGATAAATTGGAAAACTCTCTCCGAAGAAATTTCGAAGTCACTTTTTTTCCCGAGTGTCAACAAAGACCACAATTCTGTAATAATATTGGCACGAAATTTCAAAATTTCGAAATCCTTATTGGATTGGATGGTCAACTAGGCATGTGAAGAGGCTTGGTAGGCGCGAAGGAAAATCACCCATCGTAACCATAACTTGGAAACTACTCTTGAATTCGCTCACGTTGCGCGAGTTAGCTCGGGAAATCCTCGCGGGGAATGGGGAAACGGCGGTGGTAAACAGGCTTGGACTTTAAAGCAGGTCACGACCTTAAGCAGCCCGACTTTGTTTACAGTGACGTTGAGGTGGCTCCGAAACTTTCCATCAGCAATCCACTGGAGCCTCACTCAGAAAATTAGACGTAATTCTTTGTGAAATTAGGACCACTTCTCTCAGCAATTCTTGTACTTTCACGAACCGGTACTTGTAAGTTGTGCATTTCGTTTATCAAGCTTCTATTTTAGCTGAGCCTGTGAGAGGTAGGTTCGTTATCCCGATCAATTGCAGCATGATTCTAAATGTTCTACTTCTTCTTTGAATAGACCGAACCTTCAAAAGGGAACTCTTGATATTCCTGTTACCAGTGAACGACTGCTTGATGCTTAGTTTCTAGTCCGTCTCCATTCTACCTTGGCGCCCGGATTTATCGATAAATTGGTAATTCGAAATCGGAAATGTTTCAAGCAGCCGGACTTCTTGCGGGATATAAAGTATCCCAGGTCCTGGAGAAGTAATCGCTTAGTCCTGGATAAGCAGCAGTATAACTACGGACTGGCGCGGTTCGAATTACTGACTTGCCAGATGTGTTTAGCTCAGTCGAGATACACGAGAACGAATGGACCAATGAACCGGGCACTCTCCGATCGAGCGCGAGGGTCAATAAACTTTACCCGGTTATATAGATGTTCGATTTTCCTCGGCCTAGAGCCACCGGATTAGCCGAACCAATTCCGTAGCCGCCGTGATCGACGACAGGTGCGAAGTTCGCTTCGATGAAACTTCCCTGGTTGCACCAAGGAGGCAACCTGCTTCGACTCAAGGGAATTGCAAAAAACTGATGAGGTTCCCGCGATATAATAAATAGAGCATCCTAGTGACACGTTCGAATCGATTCACTGACCATCTATTTCCTCTATATGGTTCCAATGTCCTGCTGGATTAATCAGTGACTTTCAAACGTCAAAGAGTAGCACATTCATATTACAAATTGTCAACATTCAATCGTGATCCTTTGTAGAACTCTGGATCTGCATATATGTATTTCCACGGCTGCATGTCGGATACAAAGAAAATCAACGTCGTGTAACTCCGTTGAATCAATAGTCTTGTGAGTCTCTTTCATCCAGAAATAACAGAAATCACCGTCGGGATGACACAATATTATTGTATTGTAACACTTTTACGTTGCTACTCTCTACCGCCTTGTCTAGTCGCGCCAATTTCAGGACAAAACCATTTCAAAACAAGCAGTTCCTATTTCCAAAGGAATTTCTGGACCCTTGCCGATTTGATAACAGAAAATTGATTTTTTATTGAACAACGACCGATGAATACTTTCGTAACGAAGAAGCCGATTGTAGTTGCTCTACCTAGGATATATGCATGTATCACTTAGATGTTGTCTCAAAGAGTACTGTAAATAAAATAAGGAAGTCAACAGTGTCAGATCAACAACGGAAGAAATGATCGAAACAATTATAATCGTGTCGATGTCATTTTCAATATTCAAACGAGACCGCTGTGCTTCAACCTCTCATGACAAGTTGCTTTCCGACGGATTATCGATATCTCTCGCGTCATCACCGTGACATATAAGGCAAACTAGCAATCAACGTGAAGAATTGTTCACAAGATTAATTGAATCTCTCAGCGATTGATTCCAAATTAGAATGCGCAAGTGCCAATCATCGCCAGTCCCATTTGAATATCCATGTGATGCATTAGACGGGAAATCAGCTTTTTACCATCGAATTATCGTTAATACCGACATTGCGTAATTGTTTTGGTAGCCGTGTAATGTCACTCGTGTCGTGTGTCCCTGAGGATTACACGGAGTGAATCATGACAGATATCGACGGCTTATGGATTATTAAATTAGGGTGTTATTAGGGTCAACTGATAGGTCTGCGGATAATAAACCTATCAGAAAACTGTCGGAAAATGTCTGAAAAGTCTCTAAAAAATTATTTTTAAATTATTCTTAAATTACAGAATATTCAAAATAAAGAATAAAACAGTTTCACTGGAATGTATAAGTAATACTTCCTCAAGACTCAGCATTTGTCAATTAATCAATAGCCTGCAATTATAGTATCTAACACCATTTACTTCGTGTAGTGCTCAACGACACACGACACAGGAGACATTAAGCGGTTAAGAAAACAATCACGCTCGTTGGTATTACCGATAATTCAATGACAGAGAGCTGATTCCAAGTATAGTGCATCACCCTGTATTATTTTAATATTAGTATATATTAACTCATTAGATTATCTTTTCTCGTGTCACTTATGACACGTGGCATTAACTCAACCATTTACAATTGACATTTGAGGACGATTGATCGCGCCGGAAGCGTGTCCAGCCGATCAGCCACGCGTTTACAAGAGTGAGCGTCGCGGTCCATCCGTCATTCTGATTTAAACCTCGCTTAATCGTGATGACTGGCTTCCGTAACACCACCAGGTCATGGTGGCAACTGACATTTCCATAGGTCCTATCCAACTTTATGGCGCAGCCACCACGGCTATATCGTGATTAAAAGCGTCGGGAAAAGAGATTGAACTGCGTTCACGGGAAAAGGGAATCATTGAAAGCGTTGGGATTAAACGTAGATTTTTATCGCTCTGAATCGAACTTGTCATGTACAGTTAACAGTTTCAGTGATTCTTTTGATTGTTAAGCAAATCCCGTGATAATATCAATGATGATTAATAGTCAATGATGATTTAAAATTCACTTCTTACTCGGGTGTGCCATGTGTAGTTTATCCTGGTAAGATAGAACAAGTGCAGGACAAACATTAATCTATTGATCCGAGAAATTACTGGGAGCCTTGTAATTATGATCATTTAATAATAACACCATTATAGTTATGGATACGGATCACTCTGAATATTTAAGTGAGAGATACAATAATAGTGTTTGCCTACTCGGTATTCCAAAGCTGTGTCTTAATTTGGATGGAAAGCAATCAATTATCTGGAGGCCGGCAACGATACTCACGTAACGCAATTCATTAGCTGGTTTGGTATCAGATCGCCTGCTAGGAATTAAATTTGTCTCACTTGATCTGGCATTGCCTACTTGCGATATGCATCTATCGATAGTGTGCCTGACCGCCCATGGGAAAATGCACGGCATATACTACCTGCTACTGCTGATCGATAGCATTGATTAATGAACAAAGCAAAACTAGATTCGTCGTCACCCCGAAGACGATCGTGCTCCATTCCGAGATGAGTGTCAATATTCCGAGCACGACGACGAAGCCCAATCCTATAGTCAGTTGAAATCCCAAAGGGAATTCCTTTAGAGGGAAACGAGAATCCTGCGTGTGTGCGTTTCATAATTAAAGTACTAGGCCGAAGTTCGTGCTACGCTTCGACTACTGCCGAATGCAATCACTTGCTTTATTGTCCTGGGACGTTTGCCAATGAATCCTCGGCTTATCGAAAATGATGAGAATCTAACTCTGAACAATTTGCGTTCTTGAACGTTATAATAAAGTTTCGTTGTGTATTCGACATGCTATTTTAAATCGATATAACAATTACTGTAAAATAACCTATACAATAGTACGTAGAGTTGCTAATTCATTACATATATATCGTTTGCTTTCTCCGACGCAGTACATCGTTAGATCGCAGAATTATTCATTACGCATTATTTTGTGTCGCGAGGAAGAATGTGCTCAGGATTAAAGAGGGTTTCAGGAAATTGACAGGCGGTACACATTCACGTGATCAATTAATGGGTGCTCCGGTTTGCATCCATGATTTCCAGGCACAGGGTGAAACAGGCATGGTAATGGTATTTCTAATTAATCCCGGGTGTCCTGGTTTTATAATGACTTTCTTCATTGAAGTTCGAATAAACAGAGACGTCGAAATAATGCTTGATCGCTCTCTGATTGTCGTCACAGCTATTAGAATTTGTTACGCTTCTTTGCCATGGTTGAAAATCGATCCCAGCGAAAACTATCTCTTAGGAAGGAAAAGAGAATGGGCGATGCGCCGGTATAAATATTCATGTGCCGAAGAAGCCGTGGCTTAATCCTAACGAGAGCCGAAGTGTAGATAATGATCTGTGATTTAATCGAGATTAAACGATCCATCCGGCATCGCGTAATCCTGAGATTTCTTAGAAATTCGAATAGATAGTACCAAGTATTAAAAACTCTTCAAATTCAATGCGAGCCTCAAGCGGCGAGAATATTTGTACCCGGAGCTACACGGAAAACAAATTAAACTTTAAGAAGAGAAAGTTTTCGTGACTGCGAAAGTAGCAAAAGCTTGGGGCAGTAGGACTTGAGAAATGGGTGTTCATTAGCGTTTCGAATGCATAGCTAATTGCTTTGAGGCTAATGCAGCTCTGTCTTCTTCGATTACCTAGCCGGCAATGTCATTAATTCCAGCCAAGTGGGGACAATAAATATCGCTGAGCACAAACGTGTCTCTGTCCTCGGGTAGATGGGGGCAATTAACATCGCTGCGCCGCTTATACCCTGCGATACTGTTAACGTAGTCGCTTGCCAAACGGTATTCCTTGGATGCAAAATGCAAATTACCGTGGTTGTAGGACGCCGGCCACGCAAGAGCACCGCGCGCACTATCTTCGAGCATTATAAAGGGAAGTATACGCTTATATGTGTAATGCACTCACACTGCCGGCGTTATAGCACTCATCACTGATAATGACTAGAAGTGGGGGATTGCATGCTTTCACCTCGTGCACTGCGAAATTGCTTCCCAAGTTTATTCTACCCGGTTTTGCGAGTTTTCAAATCACAATTTTTACCACCATCGTTACATTAAAAATTCAGCAATTCGATAATTAAGAATGCCAAAAAGACCAATGTGGTTTGAAGCTTTACAACGGAACAGTTTAAAGAGATTAGTTTGGCAAAAGTTTACTTGTTAAATTTAGCGATAGGATTATTTCTCTAACTCTAATTCATTTTAATTATATTATAGGAATTCCCTATCAGTGCTGATGGTTTCCTCTCACTAAGATTCTAACAGTATTCATAAGGAAAGACAAGTTGAGGTGGGAGCAGCCTAAGTGCATTAGGAGTTAATACAAAGTACTCGGTGCACGTAGAATCCCGAACAATCGACTCACTGTCGTTTGATCGATCAATCGCTGCCTGTTAATCAATGGTACAACTCCCATTGCCAACCTACACTATTCGTATCGCACTGCTTTGATCGTGATAGTACGCCACGGCTTTCCGGGATTACAGGGTTCTCGCGCACTTGCTCTAAATATCGTTCACAAAGACTCGAAATAAATGGGCGAGCAGTCGACCTTACTAATTTAACATTTGCTAAAGAAAAAATCGATGAGAGAGTTTGAAAGCTCCCGGCTTGAATGGTACAGCAAGGCTAGTTGAGATTCACAGAAAAGCATCGGTAATACTCGAGCGTAGTAAAGCTCACATTGCCTTTTTCATTGTAACCCTCTTTTTTCCCTGAAGTATCGATTTCTATTTTACAGAGGCAAACGTGATCTTAATTCGAGAACTGAAATTTGAAGCTAAATTTGCGAGTGTTTTACATTAATGAAATATCCGGATATTTTTATCTGAGTATTATTGTTAATTTAATTCCGCTGGCGTAAAGCACCCTGTCATGCTGATATTATCGGTAAATAAAATCAGTTACTAATAACCCTGTAGCTATGAGCCTATCATAATGGAAAAGGTATATCACGAGAAATTGCATTGCGAGGAAAGGGCATTACCGTCGAGTGAAAGGTACGACGCTCCTTTTATTTGAGCGAGTGCATACTATACGACTCGTTGCACTCTTTCAAATACAAGGGCAGCAAATATGTTTTTCAATTTCACAGCATTTGGAACTGATTGCATATTTCCTTCGATATCGTTCGATGCTATAAATGCGAGAGAGTACTTAATGCTGATCGAAGGAATGCGCGATTACACACTGTTCTCGTCCGACTGTCAACTCGAGGAGCTCTTGTCCAAAATAATTCAAAGGATCCACTGACTTTGATAATTTTGACTTTGACAGGCTCCGAGTGCTATCTATCGCATCAGCCGCATTTCTGCAGGTCATGAACACTCGATTTGAGTTACACGCGAAGCGGAATGATTTCCGTTTGATTTTCATTGAAAACTGCATGATCAAAGGCTTGACGGGATAAGCGGGTCGCGGCACGAATATTCTACATACGCGACATGTCTTGTTGTGTTGGAAACGTCATGGGATGCTAATAATGCCGACACGGTAGCGAACACAGCTTGAGAGATACTCGGGTGAGAGAGCGCGAACATTCGCCCACCCACGCCGCCCAAATGATCGAATTTGCATTCGAATTCCAACATAACGCGGGTAGCCCGCGCTGCTGATTGACAAACAAGTCAGCTCGATGTGTGTGCATTGCGGACTCGAGTGGCACACCCGAAAGGGCCAATGCTTGCGTGTGTGGTACTACTCGTCTCATTTTAGTTGATGCTCGCGCGTCTGGTTTACGAAAAGCAAAGAGGAACTTCCATCCTCTTCTCCTCTGTTTGTTCTTGTCTCTGTTTCTCTCTTTCTCTTTCTCTCGCATTTGGTCCACTTTAACTCTTCCTGCGGCGAATTGAATTTTTAAAATGTAGCCCACTTGAGCAACCAATGCCATTTTATTGACCGACTTTCCACTGAAGAAACCACTCAGCGTAAGGAAGAAACATTCCCAAAAATATCAATAAGAACGTCAAGTATTCTAACATGAGGACGGAACGGTATTAATCTGGAACGCTACCATTTGATTGATAGATCTTCATTTATCCTCAATTCGGAATGACAGATCATGCATCGCAGACCATTCATCAATGGCGAGCTAGTAATTATTACCTAGTGCGGCCATGAGTGATTAACATTATTAGAGTTTTATCGCACTTTTTGATAAGCAGAACCACTCACTAGATCTCTATTTGTACAGTGAAATTTGACTCGGCGTATGCTTTTAATTTACATGGTCGATGATTGGTTTGGATGAGAATAGTCGCGCGATATCATGAGAGAAAATGGTATGGCACGAGCGGAGAGCGCCCTCGCAAAGTGAAGGTGTGGCAAATGCAATGTCACGAACACGTGTTGCTTCGCGAGGCAGCGGCAGGTACATAGCAGCGTGACGGCGATCCGGGGACCAAATGTGCCGAATGTGCAGCCAGTTTTCCAGCCATTCAAACTCACTCGGCGCATCTGCATTGCCTCTATTCTTCGGCGCCAGCTTTACTTTAATCCGCGAAATTTCTTTGTTTCCTTTACCCGCGGCCCACACGCTTTACTTCGCAAGAGTATTCCGCTCCTGTACAGTCGAAATCGTACCACGGTCATTTAGATTGTTCTCCACTTAAAGATCGCACGCTTTTAAACTTTCCAAAAGTTGATCTCTCAATTATCTGCTACGCTGTTTATTGTGTAAGTATAATATAATGCAATTTACCGAACTGACACTCTCATTCGGTTGGGAGGATATACGCATTTTGGCGTAAACACGCTCTCCCACATCTCGGTAGAATCCTTGCCACTCATTACAGATCTGCCATTCTGCCACGTGCAGATCATATTCCGTGCTGATGTGTTTCTTTCTCGTCAAAGAGAGATTACGTTCTGAATTACTCTGATGAGAACAGCACCGCTTGATAGCCTTGCATATCCATCGCGTTGTATCAATGTATGACGTTGTTAAATACGAAATTTCGGATTGTTCTACGTCAGTTGTGCTTGAAAGCCTAGTATTCCATGTCCGAGAATCTGACGTTTCTGATTTGCAACTTTGCTCTGCCATCCTTGTCAATTCTTCATCGGAAGTCGAAATTTCGATACCGCATGATCGGTCGTGTAACGATCGAACGAAGTCATCGGATGATGCTTGGCCGTGAAGGGCTGATTGTGGGAAAATGCAATTAAGGTGCCAGCCAAATGGAATCCCGATTGAAATATAATTCACGCGCAACTATGATTAGTTTGCCTAGCGAGGTATACGTCACGCAGAATTACCAATGTAAATGGGCTTCCACGACGACGGGTACGCACAAAATTATGATCCGTTTAATTGGACGACGCGCCGGGCAATTTCCGATCCCGATAACTCTCGGCGGCCGATGACTCAGCGTCACTGCATAGCAGCTTATTTGCTCGCTAATTGCCAGCGGAAAACTAAATTGCCCGAAAACTCTCGGATGATGCCGGTGCGAATATATGGGATTACGATGATCGTAATACGAGGATGCGAGAGATCCAGGCGAGAGTGGCAGGTGGAGATTATGAATATGTAGGAGTAGCAGAAGTGAATTTGGCGCAAGAAATCTGAGAGGTTAGATAGGTTATGAGTCACAATTTTAACTTATCTTATCCAATCTTTTATATTCGCACGTAAAACCACGCGGATTACGAGTGATTCGACCCCAGTAGAATTGGCTAGTAAAATTAAAATCTCCCCGAACACTATCTTAACTTTAACTACTGAAATATTACCATCCCAGAAGACTGTGACTAAGTTGAGCAGTGCACGGCTACAGTGTAGCACAAGGGCGAAAACAAATTCCTGACAACAATGGAAGGACGAAAACCTGGTGAAAGGACGGCCGAACCGTGGAAGAGTCTGTCGGGAAGATACGTGACCGCGCAATAAAGAACATCGGCCGACCGTAAAATCGTGTTCGCCAACTTTATACGTGAATCGAGCTCGTGAAAACTGGAGGCCGCTGGCTGGCTGGCTGGCGGGTGCCACGCGGAAACATCTTCGCGACGGTCTCCTTATCGCAGACAAATTGCCTTCCTCGAAGACTTACGAGCTTCTCGTGCACTCTTGTCCTGCAGGGCTTCACTATTCCTTGGGATTCATGGGATGCGAAAAGGTAACAACTGTTCCTTCACTCCCTCGAGCTTTCTGGCGTGCCATACTCCCTGCATCCTCGGGAGTGGTGAAATTTTGGCGTCTGTTTAGACGCAGGCATCGCGAGCACGGAATTAGAACATCTTTCGCTTGGGGACTGGCTGCAATTAGGCAGTAGTCGGTTCTAATGCTCCAATTCAGTTAACACCGGGGAATGGATCGTGCTAGCCAGCCAGCAATCCTCCAAATCGGCGTTTAACTTTCAACCGTGCGAGAGCCCTGCAATTGTTACTGAGAGAGCAGTTTAAAAGTCTCTTTCCGTAGTCATTTCCGCGCGATAAGCGCCACGGCGGAGCTTGAAGCCTTTTCAATCGCGGCACTAATTAACCTCTAACGAGGAGGGCAATTAAAAGGTAATTGGAGGTGTTCATACCGGCCAGCTCGGAAACAGAGGTAACTCTCACTCGACGAACGCCAAGGCGAAAGGGGGAGAGAGAGAGTGAGAGAAAGAGGGGAAGACCTTCTTTACACACGGAGGACCGGAGAAGCCCGCGGGGGTCACTACTCGGTTGACCCCTCTCCTTTTCTTTCTGTCTCTCTCTCTCTCCCACACTTTTCCCTTTGTGCACCTTGAAACAGCGGAATAAAAGGAAGAACGGAATATTCGCGACTGCTACATCGCAAAGAGCCCTCAAACGTGTCTGCGAACCTCCAGTGCTTTTCCCATTAGCATTGATCATTGGGAAAATCGCAAGCGAGTTTCATAGTAGCTGTGTTTCCCACTCTTGTACTTAATCCACATCAGAACATTCGTTATATCAGTCCTTTCATATTTCGCAGTAACTTGCAACATTCATTATTTTCTACTGCACAGCTTTGTCTGGGTAGCTGTATATTTTTTACAGAACGAATCCAGGTTAAGTTTTGTTTTTGTCTGTGCTTCTTTGACGCTTTGGTGCTTGAATTTTCATTCCAGAGCCAAGTGCTCACTGAGCACTTTGCTTTCTTACTTTTGGTTACTGTTTATTGTACACGTTGGTCTACTGCTTCAGTAAATTGTTACACTTTTTCTTTTAAATATTTTGTTCACTTAATATTCATCTAACATTGCTTTTCACGAGAGCGTATGTATTGTGTGTGATATATAACATAACGGATATAATGTGTAAATGAAATAGAGTATTAAATAAAGGGTTGGATTGCCGTGCGTGTACAAGTAGCATGTACTTCTCCACAGGACTGTGCCTAAGAGAATGATATATGGAGGCAGATGATGTTTCTATCTAAAAGATAATTGCAGTATTTCTGTGGAGGGTTGTAGCAGCACCTATATCTCGTTAGAAAAATTTATGAACGCGAGGGACCACCACCGGCTGCTTCTATCCTCTAAGGGAAGCAGTAGTGGCCGTTGGGCGAGCCATTTGTCGCTTTATTTATTAACTCCAAGAGAACACTGAATCTTAGGGGCACAGTTTACAGTCCAAGCTGAGTGGTTTAAGTGGCTTTTTCCTACCTATTAAACGTTCTACCGCGGCTCCATTAAAATAAGCTTCTATCGCCAAGCATTCAGAGAAAAATTACTCAAAGCACGCAAGAGAGTTTTTACGTAAAGAAACATATCGGGAAGAACGTGGTAAAATAATGTTTGTACATCCAGGTGTCGTGCTCGCTCGCTTCGTGAAGTTCAGAGCGAGTGTTCGAGGGGTGTAATTGATTCTATGGTACGCGTTACAGCTCGCAAGTGAGTACTCGGCTTAAGTTCGGAATTCACTTACGCACCGCAATGCGTGAAATCAATACAACTACCGCTCACGACATGATTGAAATAGTTATTCGATCGCAAGTCAGTATCTAGCTACACCTGTGTCCCAATCCGGCGTACGGTTACCTGTAAAAGTAGTCAGTGTGAGAATAGGGTCGGACTAGTCTAGTGTGTCTAGTGTATGGAAGCTAGGAAGAGGGAGAGCGGAAGATCTGCGAGGATTCCCTATGCCCCATGCAGCATTCGGTATCTCATCTTTTCAGGGATTTCCTGTCGTTGCGCTTCCGTGGTTCTTGCGTTTCCTCTTTCTCTGCTAGCCCTTCGTTTCGTCTCGGCTATTCATACACTCGCGCAATCGCCTTTGTCCCTGGCGAGCACATCTCTCCACTTCGTTCTGCGCGCTCGTTCCGCCCGGCTCACGCTTGCTGCCGCTTGTTTTTCAGGCTTTCATTTTAATAACGCGTCGAGCCGGGCTATCCGAAAACAGCTTCCGCTAAATGGCTTTGACACTCACGAACGGTCCAGCGCGTGCCAGCCGTGTTCATCTCTCACTCTTCTACGCTTCGTTCTCTTCTCAGAGAGGCACGCTTTGTTTGCAGATGCACAAAGCGCGCAGCAGCCCCTTTGGCATTTCGAAAGTCACTGACTTCACAGCCTTCTTCCATGGAGAGGGTGGCAGAGCTATGTGGCCTCCTGTACTAAATGGCCTTTACATACTCCAGCGACGGAAATAGGCCAGAAAGCAGCCTCCTGATTGTTCCTTCTGTGAGCAGTGCTGTTTCGAATATTGGTACTCAGGAGTTGAAACAGTCCCTTCACAGCTCACTCTGGAGATTCATACTTATTTTCTTCAGCCAGAGAGCACCTGAGACACTTGTAATCCAGCCAGCTACAGTATTACGCAGACACAGCGTATACTTACAACTTTATTTCGCTTAATCTCACTATTCGCTCATTAGTGCAACTGCCTTGCGTTTCCACTCGGTATATTTTTATAGAAAACTCAACGCTTGCGTGGGAAGCACCATGTGTTGGTATAAAGAAGTAAGTACACAATGGAATGGGACGTTTTCTTCATTCGATAGTCAAACATTTGTACGTAACAATTATGCTTTTAAGTTCATAACGATATTTATCGTCTACTGGAGACAGTTTCTTTTTAGTAGGGTCGTAGTTGTAGTTAAATAGAAACGGGCTTTCCGCATCAGTACTAGTTTGTTAATTATATACAGCGAGTAATAAGCATGACAAAAGTGCTCAGAAACTGTGTGAACAGAGAACGTTAAACAGGGGCGGCAGCGCGTTTTCATGTGCGAGTATTCATTACGCTTACTTTCATCATTTTTTAATTTACTTTAGGCGTCGCTTTATTATACTACTTCACCGTCCCAGAATAGTACAATATTTTCTAGCAAGTAACTGCAAATATGGCAGATTGCCAAAGAACTGCGACTGGAATTGAATGAAACTAGATATTAAAATTTGACTATACGAATTTGCAGATTCAACCAATTTGACGAACTCCTGGAGATCTTGTAATTGTCGAAATGTAGCAAACATTTTACGATACAAACCTCCATTCTTGTGAACACGATAACCAACGAACTATTAATCCAATTTACATCATTTTTATACCAGTTGTTATACATGTCCAGAGAAGAGTCTGTATTACTTTTTAACCACCCTGGTAGAAATAGTGTCGGACAATCCCAGTTACTGGTGGGGAGCCAAGATAATCAGACTCGCCAATCCCTGTCGACTACCCACATTGCACAAAGCCGACCAACTCGGCGAGATAAATTTAACAATTGGAGGGCATATTCATCATAAATCGGGCTGCTATCCTAAATGAGCGAGTTTCAGTCATTGTTCGTAAATTCAAAGTACTTAACACATTGAAAATATACTGTCAAGCATAACAAATAACACTCTTATGAAAAGCGATATAATTGTGTGCTTTAATAATTGCGTTCATAATTGCATCAATCTATTTATGAATGTGCAAATATGAGAACACTCATAAAAATGAATAAAATAATAAAATAATTTCTGCACGCTGAAAATATTTCGGTCAATCGAAAATATTTTCAGCCGTCTATAGTCACTCAAATATGGCAAGCAAACACAGATTCTTTGCCAATGGTTAGCGAACAAACAATTCTCCATTATATTGCTGAATATATTTCGAAATATACTTTAAATGTAAAAGAAGAGAAATATTAGAAATGCAAGCGATCCAAACGGGTCGAGCTCTATCTCATCTAAATCTAAAGTAAACTAACTTTACATAACAATTTCACTTCGCTCGCAGACTACAAAGTTCTACTACATTCTAGTTATAGTCGTGGAAAGTAGTTCGTTAGACGTAAGATAAAAGATCTCTAAATGACCAGTCGAACGTGAGTAGGCATTCAGGCAATAATTGCGAGACACGTGGTTGTGTGCTCATGCCTTTTCCGGATCGAAAGAAGTCCGCAAAAATAGTGGGGTGGTCTGAAATCCGCAAAAAAAAAGTAGGAGGTCATTGAAAGGGCAGTGGGACAGAGTCGTCAAAGTAGCAAAGCGGAGTGCCAATTGAAAGAGGGATGCTCCGGAAGGGCGGTCGGTTAACGATAATAGATAGATCTTGCCTGGTCGCATCAACGATCGCGATAATATCACGGTTAATTGCGGGTGAACCGCACACCAGCTGTTACTTGTACCCTCGTTCGACCCTTGCGCCCTCCTACCCTGCCTCATCGAGCCACCGACTTAGACACTCGACACCCTCCTCTCCTTATATCTAATCACCCTTAAAGACGGCGCAAGAGTTTTGGGGAGAAATTCTACTCTCAAAGTGTGAAGCGTGACATCCTCGAAGATCGCAACTATAGTAATACTTGAGAAATACCCGAAACATATCTACAGTTTTATATATAAAAAGTAATCGAAGGAATTAGTGTTCATCTTCATTTGTATTTCCGGGCGGAAGAGATTGTGATTGTTCAATTTTTGGCTTGAAATCGACTAGAACGATTAGTCATTCGTTCGACGGCAAAAAGCCCCAAACAATTTCCGCCTGGACGTTATTGCTTCTCTGGCCCGTATCGGTCTTAACGCACGTTCCTAACGATCATTCCCTATGTCAGGATCTCCATTTAGACGGGCACATATGATTAATTTGGCCAAATGGACCTTCTTGCGGGAAGGTCCAAACGAACCCTTGTGTACTCAAGCCGTAGGGATTAACAGGTCTTAAGCTTTTATTCTGTTTGGCATTCTTCCGATATCGCTCATCATCTGAACACGGAATCAATTTTCGACTAGATGCTAGTTACAAATTAAGTTGGAAGGATCCAGGACTAGAATTCTTTTCTAGCAAAGTCGTATTCTGTCATTCGTCATTCAAGGATCGGACTTGATATTTACCAGAGTAATCAGCGGAAACTGACTGAATCCGGCACGTACATTCTTGCGAGCACATCACACATTACTCAAAGTCCCAGTATCGGAACGACACTACGTCTATCAAGTTTTGCTTTCGTTTTCAAGATAGCGCGGCTGCAAAAGCGAAATCAGGATGGACAGGGACGCGAGTGCCAGCACTGTGCGAGTCAGGCGGTTCTGGGAATTCGGGACCATCGAGTAGGAAGCCTCTCTCTTTCTCTCATCGTCCTAGTACAAATACACAGCCCGGCTGAGGTCGAGGCGAATTCCTAGGAGGTGGAGAGCCGGCTAGGTAGACACGCCACGTACATATGGAGATTGGAAAATTTGAATATTGTAATGAGTGGCACGAAGCGGCCGCGCGTTACTACCACGTTATCTGGCCGCACACACGGCCGCGCACCGCACTTCGATGCTACCTTCCGGAAGACAAGTTATCCCATGACGTGCACCATCCTCGTGCCTCCAAAACAAAGCATCACCCTTGCATGCCCACTCACCCTACTGGCAATTGGGCTTTTGATACACTCCACGGGAATTAGGGCTTGAATCCGGCGGACATTGGAACCCCTGATTTATGTGAATGTCTTACATATTAGTTTCTTAGTAACCATAAGTAGACAAGCCAATGATTGATGCCGCTATCTCGATGTAAGAGCTTGTAGATATTGTACAAGTTTTAGTTTCATTGCGTTTCAGATTAGAATAATTAGAATAATTAGTTAGACGAAAAAATGTTGGCTGGCCGACAAATTTCAGTAGATCCATCCGATCCTTGTCTACTCCACCAGTAACCGGGATTGCGCAATTCAATCTCTTCCAGGGTGATTCAAAATTAATACAGACCCGCCTCTCGACATGTATAATAACTGATATAAATATGGAGTCAATCAATAAAAATATTTAAATACACATACATGCTTTATCATTAAACACGACCGGTGATTTTCTGCACAGATTTGCCGAGAGTTTTCCCGTCTATATTATAGATCGCCGTCTCACCTTTCCAAGTAATTACTCAAACAGCGGCGTACATTCCTCCGAAACAAGACACGTTCGGCAGAGGGGTATTCGGTATCCAAGGAATTTGTTATCACAGATATCTCATCGTGCAGAGTCAACTGCTATAGATCTACATCCAGGTTGCACGTACGTCCGGCTTGCGTGTACATGGCTTTGCGGCCAGAGTAACGTGTACGTTAATTACGTAGGAGCGATGACAACGTTAATAATTATAGCCACGGGAGCGCCCGGTGATAAACCGGGTCGAAATCGTGGCAGGGGAAATTATGGTCTGACTTACGCGCGGCGGCCCAGCCCTTTCCAATGACGTTTAATTGCAGGACATGGCGCGATGTCCCTGTACCTGGCTACTCCTTGCCTCGGGGCTGGCAGCCTTGCTCGTTTATGGTTCTAGTAGGGTGGATTGTCGAAGAGAGCAGTCGATTGGCATAGTTCGCGGCAAATGGACGTCATTGAGAAGCACGAGCGGCAGGAAACAGGAAAGGGAAAGCCTCCAAGGAGCAGTTGAATGCTATAGCTTCTTCTTGCCTCCCTTTCTCTCTCTCTATCTCTCTCTTTCTATCTATCTCTCTCTCTCTGTCTCTAGCTCTTCCTTGCTCTTCCTTCGTACGATACGTGCTAAAAACGATGTAGTTATACATTCAAAGCAGCAAGCTTTGCTAGTCGAGCGGCTTCGATTAGAATATTCCGAAGATAAGGCGCTCCGAATGACCGTCATTAAGTCCTACCATCCGGAAGTAGGAAACCATAGACGATCTTCTCTGGAAATGATACCAAAAATTTTCGGCCCTCGGCTAACCGGTGATCTTTACCTTTCGCAGAGCGAAAGTATAGCTGAAAGGCAGCAAATGGTCGAAGGTGCTTCGAAGGAGATCGTATTCGAGCGAACCTTTGTCTTGCTGGCTCTCTTGCATGCAGATTTCCTGATCTAAATTTGCAATCAGTAGAACTGGAGGTCGAAGCATGCTTCAACCACAGAGCCTCCAGTGTATTTTAAGCGCTTTCGCAATTTTTCTCGTGGTATTGGCGAGTGGCAGATCGAGGGTGTCGTTCTTCACGGATTCGAAGCTGGGGAGATGAATTAGTTTTTCATCGGTGTGTTCGCTCGTTTATAACGAGGGCCGACGGACGGCCGTCACGCCAGTCGCGGGGGATATATTTCCCGCTGGTCGGGAAATTTGTCAAAGCGCGCTATAATTTGAATCGATGAAAAATTGATGGTTCGCCACGGATGCTGCTGCTGCTGCGAGAGACCAAACGCTGGTGCGGCTCGGTGAGTTTGGGGCTGCCTCAATTACAGCGACTATAAAATGCAAAATCGTGGGCTTCGCGCATGTTTTCATAAAATAGTATATATACTCGGCCATGATTTGGCAGCGCCTCTATGTATATACTACTATGCATTTCGGGGCTTGTTTCATTTGGCGTACGTGTAGTGCCAGCGGAATAATCTTGAGCGGGCGCTGCTGCCAGTGTGAAAAAGGCGATCGCCAACCGCACACTAATCCTCGGTTTACTGCGGCTACGTGGATTATGTACAGAGTACCGCCGCTTAATCTCATTAGCCCTGCCACGCGCGATTTCACCTACGTGTCCGGGGGCGAAAAGGTGGGAGAGGGAGGGGGATAGTGGCGGAACACACACTCTCTCTCTCTCTGGAGAGAGATATTTGTTTGCACGCCGACAGCACAACCAGCTGACCGCGAGATAAGAAATATGTCTGCGGAACTCTCGAGTAACGTCCTTTTTCCCTCGAGCTTTTTGGGTCGCTGGTATAGTATACATTCGCCCTGGACACCCCTAATTTTCAAGCTTGCTGCTGCAAAGAATTAACTAGACTATTAACTTTAATAGTGTGGTGACCAGCGTATGTTGATAGTGCGGTTGTCACTGAGGATGAAAATACATTTGAGAAGTTCATTTACTTATTTCGTTATCTCTACTTTCGGCGATCTGTAGTGTTCAATGTAGTAGATACAGGGTGAGTCATTTGCCTTTGAATCGCCAATGATGAATATAGGCCGTTGAAAATGGTATAATTATACGGTGTTGAGCAGTTTTAATATGAAGGAGTATTTATCGAGTCTTTTCCACGCACTGATATTTATTTATAATATCAAATTGTATCAATAATGGAAATAATTGAAACTCGAGTGTGAAGGGGATGATTAAAAGGCAAGTGACTCACCCTGTATATGAATTTACAGTATACTTGGTCGCTGTTAATATTCAGGGCTAATAAGCCACAAGCATTTCCCGCTGCTATATCTAGCATTTGTCGATGATTTGAAACATCAATATCAAGGCGTAAGCATAGCAAGTTCAGTGGCCTTGGGACCACGAAATCGTGTTGGTAATATGTTCCTGCGAGGTAAACAGTAGGTTCGCTGTCACAGGGCTCGATTAGTCCCCGGTGGTTGTAGGCGATACTAATTGCGGCAT
Organism: Ectemnius cavifrons; assembly: GCA_964023945.1. Classification (NCBI taxonomy): domain Eukaryota; kingdom Metazoa; phylum Arthropoda; class Insecta; order Hymenoptera; family Crabronidae; genus Ectemnius; species Ectemnius cavifrons. The sequence continues at coordinate 15,744,346 of OZ030375.1, read as the reverse complement.
TGCTTCATTAGAAGTAAACGCGCTTACTTATTGCCGACGAATTTGCCTCCGTCCTGTATTTGCCTCACTCTAATTACACGCAGCGCTTCCTCTCATCCCATCTTCCGACAGACACACATACACACACACACACACACTGATACAGAGAGACGCGTATATTATTCTGCCCCGCAGTTCTAACCCTCGCCATTTATCCCATAACTTAGCAGCGCGCTAAGATTATAACCAAATTCAAAATCGATAAAAGGAATTAACCGTCGAGCATCATTACAGTATGCGTCAATGAAATTTATTGTCATAATCGAAATAACAGTGATGCATAAATATCAGCTAATAAAAAACACGCACGATAAGCCCACTTATTGAGTGAGCCCACGTGTATTTAAATCCATTATTCAAAGGACGCTGATGGCTGTTGCCGGCTATTAGAATGCCCGGAACATCGCTCATTATAATCACGAAATAACAATAATCATAATTATCCCGGCTTATTAATCACAGGAGTGCCGAGTGTGTACTCTCAAATGCGATAACCCCATGAATTGTTTTGCGGTCTCTTTAGTCGAATATCATATGAGATTTCAACAACTGGTTATTGGTTGGTGTACTTGTTGCAGACTGGATATTGTGTTATGTGGTAAGGTGGATTACGTCACGGCATGGTGGTTATTGGATAGAGAGTGCAACAGTTTACTTGCATTAGGCCAGCTAGCAATACGGTACGTGGGGTCTAGGCGTATCAGGAGTAACGACCGCAGGAAGCCTTCCGATGAGACCCTTGAGGCTCGTAATCGCGGTTTTCCTTCATTAGGATACTAAATCCGCCGTTGAGTTAGTCCGACACTCTCTAGAATTGACATGTGTTACGTAGACTTACTTGCACGACCAACGTCAAAGGAATGAAGAATGGTTTTCGCTCGGAAAATAAATGGTGGCGTTCCTCATATGTTGTTTAATGTAGACGTGCTCCCTTTCTACAAGAAGATGAATGGCAAGGAAAGGGGCGTCGGTTCGAGGAAACGGATTTAGCTGGTAGAACGGCGAATCGAATAGGAAGGAGGTGGTGACCTCTTTGCGCATAATATAATGGATTCCCGGGATGCTTCGATTGGGTTGTAGGCAAAAGAACTGCTCCGGATCTCTGTGACAAGAGCGCGCTCATCGTGTTCTCTCGAGGTGGAAGATTAAGCGATCCTCGAAAGCACAGACTCCGAATGTACTATGCAAGCAAGACGCGGCCAAACTATTGTTTCGTTTGTTAACGCTTTAGTAAATGCGTTTCGCGGCAAGGTGTAAGGCAAAGGGATAAGGTTTCAACGCGAGAGATACCTTCTAACAATGCACCATATCACAATGGCTCTGTGTATAGGTGTGTGTGTGTGCGCGAGAGAGCGAGAAGTGTCATGGGAATGCGAAAGCCGAGCTAAACCACGATGTAATTGACCCATGCGCATTAACCGATAGGATTATCGCACTACCGAATCGTTCTGCGGCAATGTTACTCGTATATCATTCGCTAGTCATAAATCTAATTTCGGCTGATGATAAGAAGTCTAATTGCGCCGGGCTCTAAATGTCTATTGAATGAATGTCTACGGCATTTGAAAGTGTGTGTTACACTTGCGCTTGAATTTGATAAAGGATTAATCTTGAAAAGAACTCTAGAATCTCACCCTCGGTTCGATCGATTTTACGATAATTTTGTCGTAGGCTGTATCTGAAAGCACTCTCTTAATTGGCCGCATTCTTTATCTAAAACCAATCCGATAGTTTCCTTGACGCCAGCGATCTGATTTCCATTAATTGTTTAATTGATACGCCGGCTCTCTGTTCCACTCATGGTTTAATGAAACTTCTGATTCGTCAAGACTTCCAATTAAAGGAATCCTCTTATTAGGTCAAATAGAGGGCGACTTGTAATGTCAAAGAGTTATAATGGGACTGACAATCGAATGTAACGAATTTAGTGCTTTGCATAATTTCACCAGTGGATCTAGACTGGCAGGAGTCAAATTACACGAGAGTGCGCAATTAAGCAATTCCAGGCATGAATCCGCGAATGAAATTTGAATAAAAAGGGTCCCAGTATTAGCGAGGGGTCAGTCAGTCCCCCGAAATCGATGGTTGACCAGCGAGCACGGATGGGCAAACATTTATATGCAAATGTCGTGGCTTTCCCCGGCTTTTCATCGATTCCAGTGAATCGCTGCGCTACGAAAAAGCTGGATTTCCAAGCAGCACACGTTTAGATTTCTCGCCGTTACCACACTGAGCCCTGAAAGTGCGACGGCTGCCGAGGCTTATATGCGCGCATCCCCTGATCCGAGTTTAAATGTTCTTCGATGGGAAAAGTAGGCGAAAAGCTCGCGTGCGGAGAACGAGGAACGTTTCAAGCTCGAGGAACCCGGGATATAGATTTCGAGTATACGATTTCCCAACGACACTTTGCGACTCCCATCCTCCATGCATGCACACTGGCAAATGTGCTATTGGGCCGAGGGCCGAGGAAGTGACGTTGCTCTCGTAGCCACTTGTCTCATTTATCGCCGATTCTAGGTCGAATTTAATCTCGAATCTAAAGCCGCACAACTCATCAGACTTCTCCTCTCCAGTACTCAAAGGCTAGCAGCTAATTATTGATGAGAAGAGTGGCTCGCTGTCATAAAAGAGCGTGCTCGTGATACGTGTAATCACGAGCGATTAAATTGCAAGAGACATTTTCGAAGGTAAAGTTTGATTATTTTTAAAGGTTATGAAAGAAGAGACAATGACGCGGGAGAGGTAAGCGGACCAAGACTAAACTAGTAGTTATTTGCCTGTTAAGGGATAAGGTTGTTAAGCATCCGCCACGTACACAGGGTTTGATTACTATAAATTTTGCAACAAATTTTGTCGCCGGCTCACTTATGGAGACCTGAGAAAATCCGCGTGATGGTTCACGACGGTGCTTTGTGGGAGTTGGCGTGCGGTAAAGCATACGCCCGTCATATTTTATAAACACACTTTTAAAAGCACCATTAGCCTTAAAAGGCCGTAGCCAAACGATGGCTAGACGAATCTAGGACAGCGCTGTTCGTTTCTCGCTTGTCGGCTTTATCGGCGCTACTAGCTTCCCCTCTTTTTCTCTCCGATGAGATTAACGGGGATTTAGTAATGGCTGATAGTTCGCGGCGTATCATAAATAAAGTTCGGGACGTCGCAGACGTCCTGTTCAGCCCCAGTATTTCCCGTACGCCTTTTGCCTTCCTCCCATCAATATCACCATCTTTAAAGCGTCCTCGAGATTTATATGGATGTGCTACGGCGACATGGTGATGCACTAGACGAAGAGTCAGCTTTTTACCATCGAATTATCGATAATACCGACATTGCGTAATTGTTCTGTTAACTGTGTAATGGTACTTGTGTTGTGTGAATGGTGAGAGATACTGGCGCCTATAGATTAATTGAGAAATGCAAAATCTCGATGAAATGGTACTTATAGTACACTTCAATGAAACTGTTTATTTTCAGTCGTTTTATTTTAATATTATAATATTATATATAATATAGTTTGGAAAATAAAATAGTTTCATTGATGTAAGTAGCGTTTCCTCAAGATTTTGTATTACTTAATTAATCGATGGGCCGCCAGTATCTGTTACGATTTACCCCGTAAGCTCACGCGACACGCAACACAAGAGACATTACACGGCTGACAAAACAATTACGCAATGTCGGTATTACCGATAATTCGATGGTAAAAAACTGATCCCGTTCTATCTGTTACACCCTGCACATATGCATTCATGAGGATAAAGTTCCGTAAGATGGAAAGACGCGCCTGTGGCTTTAAAGAATTCGACTACACGCTATACTGTCTGGTAAGCACGTTGCTCCTAAGTAGATTTATCCTCGCACTTGACGCACCCGACACAAATCAGGATTGGCGTCGATGTATTGGAGGAAGAGTCGTTTCCTGCTTCAACTACGAAAATAGGTAGGAGTTTTGCAGAGCGAATACCAAAGATGCTATCGACAGACAAAAGACAGAATTGGAAAGAAGGAACTGTGCAAGGCATAGCGCTTTTAGAAAGCCTTAAATGAATAATTGCATCAAAGAATGAGTAAAAACTGATTCTCGGTGGTAGAGATTTGTCTCAGAAGCGCCGAGTGGCGACAAATTTGATCCCCGGTCTTCGGAAGTCCTGCACTCCCAAGGGGAGCCAATTTCCAATGCAAACAATAGCAGTGCTCGCTTTTGCCAGGAGAAATCTGATAATGTAGAGGTCGTAGGTGAATAGCGGCAACAGTAAGCAATGCGTAGTGTTAGGGGGGTTTGTAGGTCAGTGGCAACGAGATCAAGGGATCGCACAACTCACTCTGGTAAGCCCTTGTTGGCACACATCCATAGTCTCTGCTATGTATAAAAGTTAATAGATGGCACTGGTTAATAATATTAATTAGTCATCCATTTCAACTTGAATTCCTACTGGATGAATAGTAGTAGAACTCGGGAAAATTAATTAGTTCGAATTTATAGTCACAGTAATTTCCTGCTATGGGTAGTACAGAAAATATAACCATTTGAAATATAATGGTGTCATACCGTATGAAACAATACGGTAACTGAGTATTATGGGAAGATACATTTTTCAGCGGTTAAGTAAATTCTGTATCTACAGTTAGTAAGAATAAAGCCGCTACTCCATTCAACATAGAATACCTGAAATATGTATGATTTTGTGCGTATACTTACATACCTTAAGTTGGAAGCAGGTAAAGATCCGAACATCAGACTGTTTCGCTCGTAAGTTGTCTTCTATAGGGTCCACTATAGGTCTGCGGCTAATAAACCTATTAATAGACCTAATAGGTCCACTACTAGGTCCGCGGCTAATAAACCTATTAATAGGCCTATTAGTATTAGAGCCCTAATTTAGTATTTGTTAATTAATCGATAAGCCGCCAATATCCGTCGCGATTCACACCGTGTAGTTCTCAGCGACACACGACACAAGTGACACTACACGGCTACCATGACAGTTACGCAATGTCGGTATTACCCATAATTCGATGGTAAAAAGCTGATTCCCCGTTTAGTGCATCGCCCGTAACCCTTTATTCGCCACAAGTATTTACCTACTCAACCGAAACTGAACAGAAGCTGCCATCTGTCGTTGACTATGCAATACTACTGTTCTGGAGAATTCCTACTGCGCCTACTGTAGAATATTGTGGATCTGGACGCTCGGAGGAAGTGTTACTACCTGATTCACGACATGTGCCTTACGCGGCGCTACATTCGCGAGTCATTTACCAACAAGTCATTACGTCAAACCCGCCAAACCACACCAAACAGAACCTGTGCACAGTTTGTAGCATATCCCTTGAATACTTCGTGTCTCAGTAATACCATAGACTGATAGATACTATTTAGTAGTACGCGTTCCTTCAATTCCGTCCAGAACAATGAAGCGTGCAGCATTTTCTCTTCTGATTATAATCTCGTTGATGAGTGAAGGTATGATGAATAACATATATGAGTCAATGTATCCTAGGGTGTGGTTACCATTATGTACAATTATATTCTTTCAGGCCAGTGCCTATACTGCTACAGGTGTAACAGTAATCAGCCTGGCTGCGCCACACCACTGAACTGGCTTTGGTATTGGGGAGAGACGTGTCCGGAGTATGATGACAAGTGTGTCAAAATCATTGAGAGAAAGGGAGGTAAGTAATTGGATTCTATTATACGAACCATCAGCGATTACCATGTATCACGGATAACAACACGTGCTTGTTTTATATAGCCGAGACTGTCATAACGAGGGAGTGCCTGAGTTCCGTACGTAATTTCCGAACAGATATTCCAGCAGATAGGTACGAAGGGTGCAGGCCTGCTGCCAAGGATGTCAGGCTCGGCCACTACGTGAACAATAGCATTCATCAGTTGGATATACACAGGGATTACTATGACGAAGTGACATGGTGTTTCTGTTACTTCGATCATAGATGTAACAGTGCCGACAGTCTCACTGTTTCTGCATTATTACTGCCTTTCATCATTGTTTTAAACAGGTTCACATAAACTTCTCCTGCTAGCTGTATTCCATAGTGCAAGAAAGGTCTACAGGAGAACTGTGCGCAGTGAAAGTAAGACACGTGTCTTAAAGTGTTTGAACATTTTTTGACTGTGTAGTGCCTTAGTTTCGTCAACAGGATGCTTGGTACGGTTTCGTACGAGCTCATTGCTTCGATAATGACAATGACATTTGATACTACTCGAAGCAAGTATAATCTACAAGTTAGGATGAGGCTCTCCATAAATGATATTTCATTCCGTCCAAGAATATTAGTAATATGACAAGTATTTTTTATACGAATCTCATCCTTTTTATACTATCCAGTGTTTAAGTGTTTTTATGAAGCATTTCGAATACTTGGCAAAGATTGATATTTACGATTTAGAATAAAGCAATTGTAATAATGGAGTGGTGTAATAATGGAAAAATCACGTGTAGCTTAACCAATGATACTTTATTGTAGAGAACATATGCACATCGCTAAACTGGTCGATATCGGCGCAGTAATATACACAGGAATCGGTTACTGTTCCGCGAGTAATAACACGATTATTACATTGGTTTATGTACAGGCCGTTAAACATTCTGAACGGAATCCTTAACTTTCACGTCTCTTGGCGGCCTTACAAGTACACACTTGAATACAATGTAGTTGGACAATGTATTGAATCTGTCTTGGTACAATTCCGATATAGTTGACAAAGCAGGCACAGTGTTCAAATGTATCCTGACTAGTTCGAAACAGTTTTGAAAGAAAAATCATGTGTTTTCCGTGTAATTTAAATGGACAACATGATACAATCTCATTGCTGTTCTCCATCTCAAATTCTAAATCTTATGTTCTTTATCATTTGTATGATACCTTCCACAAATAATTTTCGCATTCATCACTGTTTTGAATTCTTATTTTTCCCCTGTGCCCTAATAAAAAATCGTATGAAGCACAAATTCTCGTAAGAGCTACTTCACTACACATAGCGACAGAGACTGACAGGCTCAGGATTAAACATTAAGTCTGGGCACGACATAATGTATATAAGAATAGTATGCATACTGTATCCTGTATCTATACTCTTCCGATAAGTTTTCGAACTGTTTGAAGGTGTTCAGAAATGTTCAAGACATTGTTTCAATACATTATTTTCAAGTTTGTACTTGACTTTAGAAATACATTCCGTAATACTGAATATTCCAAAAATGCCATCTCTCGTAAAACAAATATATCTTGAACATTCCGTTTCTCCGCTATTCCTTTGCGCCAGAAAAATATTTGCACACATCCAGTGTAGTTTATCGAGGTGCTTGCGATTGAAATTATACATAGGCTGACTAACAATGCAGTGGCAAATCATGTAGGATTTATGGTACAGTTGATTTTTGTTTCGACACGTTCGCTGTTGGAATCCTTGATAGTTCGCATCGAGTTGCGTTCTGATTTTATTCAATTTTCATTATCACCAACGTTGGATTAGAGCTTGGTTCACTATGAAACATTTTCATAGAAAAGCTACACCGTTTTTAGATTGAGTTCAAATTGAACGAGATAGCAAACGTGTCAATGTAAATCGGCGAAGCATTGCTCTTAATCTTTGTTTCCTATACTATCTTTTTGTTTGTAATGTGGGACGACGATTGCACCATCAACGGAACAATGAAGAAGCATTTAATTTAATATTCACAGTCAGCCAGCTTATATGATACATTCATATTCGGACATTTCGGCAGTTTAGGGTCGGCGAACTAGTATCTTTCACTCCAGAAGTTCGCAGTACTTTTTCTTGGCTCCCGTCACTTCACCCAGTTCAGTGGTTCGGGTATTAAAGTAGATATATCTTCCAGAGATGAATCACAATAGCGTATAGTGTCAGTAAGATTGCGCCGTGTCCTTCTTGGTAACTGGATCGGGCTGTGTTCCATTGATCGTGATGCACTGCTGCCTGCTTTTCACCTACAGTAGTAGACAAATCTTTTGACAGAGTCATTCAAGTACAATACAGATAAAATACAACACTATGTTTCAAAAGATCTTTCAATGGGATCGGATGTTGAATACCAAAAGAAACTCGGTCAATTTTCTTCTCGGTATTCTGCGATAATTTGAGTGTAGCATCAGAAATTCTGCTCTCGTTAGAGCGTTATTTAAGATTTAATGCCTACTAAAAAGTGGGATTTCATAGGGGAGCCATTCTCGTCGAATAGCACACGTTCCTCGAAAGAACTTTTTTTACGAGGGGTCATTAACGCCACTGATGGATATGGCGGTAAGCCGGTCGAATCTCTAGTATGAAATCATCATGGTCTCCCTATTGTACACATTTACCGACACCCAGTCTACAATCAGGCTTTCACGACCTTCTCGCAAGCTATGGGCTGCAAAAGTTCAATATTAAATTATGCAACTGTCACTCCCTGAATTGCGACGATTTCACAAGTCGTTGCAATTTTAGCATGAAACTATTTTCATTTCAGACATTATGCATACTGATTTTAATTAGTCCTGAGTGAGAAGTAATAGTACGTGGCTTTTGCATTTCGGGAATTTGATTCGAGTTACCATTTAGAACGTGGATGTGCACAGCGCTCGTGCTAAATTGGCTCACTGAACACGTGTACTCGCCAGTGTCGGTCTTCTTAGCCCGCTCAATGTGAAGCTTAGTCACCACATTCTCATCTGACCTGGAATGATAATGTCAGAACAATTAGGAGTTAGAATACTCATTAGTCAGATATAACGATATCATATCAAGTCATCAAACTTCTCTTAATTCCATTTGTGCAAGTTTAAATCTCTTCCGATTGCCCAAATTTCTAACATGCCAATCTAGACACAATTGGTAGTTCAAAATATTAGAATTTTTATTATAAGACCAAAAAGTGGGAAAGAGACGGTGCTCTTAAAGTTGTTCCTTGAAAGAACATGAATTTGCATTTCAATCTCGGCATGCAACCAAGAAAAGGCAGGTCTCCGTGTATCGTGGTTGGTTCGTGCAGCCATTGGAGAGTCAGTGGTTCGACGAATGCTATCGTCCTTGAGAATTTATGCTCACCCATTAATGTGATAAACGTTGACGTGATCCGGCATGGTCTGACCATTTTTCCTCCAGACGGGATGCGGCACCCTCGAATCCGGGCAGGAAGGCCGCACGACACATGCCAGCTCGATAGCACTTCCGGTCTTGTAGTAGCGATCCCGCAGTTCGTGCCTGGCCTCATCGACGATCCTGATGTCCGGCGCTGCACAGACATACGTCACAAGCCTATCGCTACTGACGATCATTAGCCTACGGCTAGCCACAAATCTTTCGGCAAAGTGTGACTTCCACCCGTCGCGACTTTGGAACTTCATTAAACCCCCGGCAAGTGACCAGCAAAGGAGTCCGGTAACTTGTGGAATTCGATTGCGTCGATAGAACTTAGTTTGTTTGACTTCACTTTTCATTCGATTGAAGAAGTCGCTCTATCGGCAAAAAGATTTCATTTCAAAAGCTAGCAGTCTCGTTGTTTCGTGAAATGAAAGCAATGAATTTCGAATCACATTCTTTCCTAGAATCAACGGTTATCTTAACACATGCTTGACCAGTTTATGTATTATGCACTAGCACGGTCAACTTGTCATTCTTACGAATAGAAAAGCTATCAAATGTAAATGAATAACCGATAAACGATACTGCAATAACAATCTACAAAATTGAAGAAATACGGAATTTCCTCTATTATTTAGTAAAAGGACTTTTCAGATCAGATTTTAGCTACGACGAAGCAGCATTTATGCAAACAAGGCAACTCCTTAAACATTTCATGATTTCATCCTTGTGCCAGGAAGTCTTCATGCACGGCAACGCCGTTGTTTCCCAGTACTGCATTCCATATTTACGAACGTGGCAGCCGTCGTTCTCAATAATTACTCGAGTGAGTAAACACCGCTAGTTGCGACTTGCCTCCGAGGGCAGATACACACACGTACATTATTCTGATAGCAATTGTTCTCACTGTGTACACGTGGAAACTTACGAGATAGCAGGGAAAAATCGTGTATTTGAGATGAAAGCTCGAATATAATACGTAAGACAATTATAATCACCCAATGAAAATTCTCTCCAAGATTTCTCAGTGTCGGTAATAGAATCTTTACGGGCAACGAATTTAAATTCACCCAGTTTTACTGGCTTCATCCCTTCCGTGCCATCGTATTTTCACATTTCAGGCGCATGCTGATTTCCGGGAGACAATGGCGCAAAAGCTCGGCCCTAATTCTCGTCGGTGTTATTATTCACGCGATTCAGAAGCACGAGAATCTGCGGCTGAGCCTTCGGCTCTCGTGACAAGAAAACTTTAGGGAGCTTGGATTTTCCCTAATACGATTCTGTTCATTCGAAAGTAATTCGGTGAATGAACCATAATAGCAAGTAAGATCTTCGAAATCGGAGGGATTGCACTATCTAAAAGAAATTTGAATGTTTGGATAACCGAAATCTCGTGACTGGTGGTGTAAGTGGAAAATTTTGCGTGGCAGTGGAATATTTCCAGCATTAGATGCCAGAAATGCAGAAGATTCTGATTGAGTGCTTGCACTTTTCATCGGGGATGCGTGCTAGGTCATGCGGAAATGTCCACCCCACGAAAAAGGCTGGCGCATTTAATATTCCAGCGGCAGCGAGAACTCGTCGAGTTTTTACGCCTGTCTAGTGTTATACGAAATTTTATACGCGTTTTGCGTGACTGTCAGTCAAGCAGAAATACCAAATCGTGCGCATAATTGGACAGGCTTCCCCGACTGAACACATCGACGGCGTAGTCAAGCTTTATCTTCAGTGAGAGATCGACACACATAGGAAGATCTTAAAAAAGTTATTTGAGGTGTTTATAACATTTCACAGGAAGCTGAGTTTAAAAGAAGCATTTCATGCATAGTTCATTTTACGCTTCAATCGATCAAAGTTCCTCTTCCTTTATTGAGGAGGTGCAATAGGCGAGACTCGTTTATTAGCCCACAAACAAATACTAGTCTCAATCTATCCTACATCTGGTTAGAATTAATTTATCCGAAACCAATCACTCCCTGGTCGGCCCATTTCACTGGCACACGGTGACAATGTGAGGGAGCACTTTAAAGCTAGAATCGAGCAGGCGTACGCATCACGTGCTTCGAATAAATGGATGTTAATCGGAAATAAGCCGGTTAAAACGGTCGAACCGTGGTACACCGAGCGAAGCATTCGACGATAAAATGCAAATTAGCTAGTCCGCCGAATTCCGCATAGCCACACTGTCAGCGGTAGGGTTCATGGGAGGATGGGGACGGCTTTCGCGCGAGTAGCTCCCCAAATTCGACTCTTCTTTTTTTGATTGATTTTACGGAAATACACGTTCCACACGCGTTGTTCGAGTACCAGTTATCCATGCATCCAATAGGAACTTCGGATGTATCGCATTCGTGTAATTTTCACACGATTTACATTGTAATGAGTTCGAAACATGGCTGAAACATGCTTTTTCCGGACAATCCGTCACTCGCGCTAAATTGCAAAAAAGGATCGCTTTTTCTAAACTCCCGTTGTAATCCAATTTTGTCGAGTTCATTACAACATTCGTTCCTTTTACTCGACCAGCTGATGCCTAATGAGTCAAAAAAATAGCACAACACTAATATACACATTGGTATTTATTTGTGCTGTCTTGTCACGATTGACACGGCAAGTGGCAATCTTGTGGCAAGTGGAGAATCTTAATGGAAGGTTTTCTGCATTTCGAGGGCAAGCCTAGGCCAACAAAGTGTGAAGAGGCCGTAAAGCTCTCTCGGATGGCGAGCTCTTGTCCTTGCGGTTCAACGGGTGCAGATAGAGCGAGACTTTTGATGAGCAGACCGTTCGGCATCGGTGACAACGATAAAGGGGTTGTATCGTGTCGGTGCATCGCCTTATTGGATGGCGCTCTAGCGATGCCATCGATCCAAGGAAAGCTTGCCCGTCGTTGCAAGCTTTATCCCACGTATTGTCTCTTAATTGAACAGGAGCCTCGGTCGCAACGGCTTGCAAACAGTGATTGATATTGCGCGGCTAAAGTGACGAGCGAGAGCTTCACTTCTTCCGAGCCGAGAAACAATCTAGCTCCTAGGCCATTCGGTTTCTTTTGCCTCGCCTCCTCCGATCACTCCAAAGATTCATTGCTCCTCGTCACCGTGACGTGTGCTTGACTCTTGGAATTATTCACTTGCTTTGCCCCTACTTCGTGATTAATTATCGTTCACCAGAAGCCAATCAATCTATCAATACCTAATACAACCTCAAATTGCATCCGCAATAAAATCAGTGAATAGAAAAAAATCATGTTTTTGTATATTTACTGTTAAAAAGCAGTAAACTTTTAATGAAAGTACTTGCAGTAGTGATAGCCTTTTGGAGTATCAATACTTTTCTAATACACAAACAGGAGAGAAAAAAAGTTCAATAGTAATATTTGGAATTTGAGGAGTATGGATTCTGGCGTTTATCTGGTCCTCCTTTCAAAGTACATTTTCTGCAAAGATACGTGCATGGAAGCCTCGGGAAGTGACACGTCAACATGTACGGGGACAATAAGTACTCCATCATCGCGAAGCGCAGTCAGATAAGCATTGAACGGTGTGCACGAGATAGTCCGACTCAGAGATAGAATAGAAGCGGGGACAAAAAAGTAGAAGAGCGAGGCTGCGTTTTCCTGACGTTTAGGCTGACGGCTCTTTTATAGCTTGAAGCCCCTTTCGTTGCGACCGTGCTTGCCGGATCACAGGCTTTCCCGCTTAAGCAAGGAACGGAACCACGGAATATTCTGACAGTACGCGCAGTTCGTCTGATTTTTGTATGTATTACGTACCAAGCAAACGATCCTTTCGTGCTCCCATCTGTACTGTGTATGCGTGTGCGTGTGCGCCGCGCTCTCGTTTTACGTGCTTGATGAAAATGAATGATCGATCCGCCAATTGGAGGCGCACTCTCTTTTCACCTGCGAGAACGAGAGAAAGCTCTTCCCCGGTGGCGGGAAAGCCTGGCAAAGAGATGTATAATTGTACGAATTCTTCCAGTTCACATTTTACTGTTTTCTTTTCCTTTTGACGAATGGAGACGTATTCTAATTTCAAGAGATGAACGAGTCGCCGATGCCTAGGTACCTGTCTCTGCCGCCTGCACACAAAAGCCAAACTTTCCTCGAGCCACCACCGATTTAGAATTTCTAGCAGAACAGCAACGCCCACGAATATGACAGACACTAAAGTTAAGCAGAATCCTCCGACAAAGGATCTCTTTGTTGTGAGACGAAACATTCGGGAACGTTGGCAAGATATAGTCTTTGGATACCACTGATATCTGATGAGTATGATCGTTTTCGGGGATTATCGGCAGTGCGACCTATTTAAAAGGAATCTCTTGAAAAGTTCCGCTTCCTACTGGTCCACCACAGTTTTCCACCGAGGCGACCGGCCTGGCATTTAACTCTTTATTATCCCTTCTCCAGGCGGTGCAATTGCTTTCAATCGCAGCTGACCTGGCTCGCGGAGGTCGCTCAGAATCGGGTGGCGGAATCGGGTCGACCAATTTCCTAATTAAAGCTTCTCAGCACGGACTGTATCAGGTGAGTAAAATCAAACGAAATCTTGTACAATTGTATCCAGGAACGAACATATTTGAAACTAGAAGTTAATAGAAAAAAATGCAAGATCGTCTAGATAAAGCATGAATAGTGACCAGTGGGATAAGGATTCTTTATCGCAATGAGGCCGAAAAGAAAGTTTCGTTACTTAACTGGATTAAATAGAAGTTTTGAGAAGGCTTGGAGGAAAAGGGCGCGGACACGTCCTTCGACGAGCTCCATGTCCATACAGTCGAGCAGAGGCTGAGATTGGAAAGTTTAGCGGCGAGGAGCTTGCGAGAGGCAGTCCTCGGTGTCACGGACGTCTAGGGCACTTCGAGGCCTGTGTATTCAGTCTCCGATGACGGGGCTCGAAAGTTTTCGCTAGAGTAAAACTGCTACGGCAAAGCCGATTTCTGGTACGTCGCTACTTCAAGTGGAGACGGCAGAGCCGCCAGTACGTGGAGACAGGGCGAGACCTTTCGGGAAATTCGAGATCCTGATCGGATTCAATGGTGGCGCGACGAACCTTTTTAGGTGAGTCGATGAAAGGAGAGACTGGCGAGCCAACCCAGACCACTCGATCTTTAACTTCCTCACCAATGAAATTTATGCTGTTAAATACATATATGTGGAGTTGTCGTATCAGAGAGAAAAGAAGGGTGAATGCCCACTTCTAGCGAAAAGGCGCGACTCTCGGGTAACGGATTCAGTTTTAGAGAATCATGTTAGGGGAAATCCTCTCAGGGAAGCTTCTTTAGTAGTAAAGCATGGTAATGTGAAAGAGATGTTTCATATGTTTAGTGCATATATTTCCTCGTTTCGTAGGAGAACTTATTGGATCTTGAAAAATGGTATTATTCGAAAACTAAAACGTCATACGAGAACTCACCGGTGGGAGTATGAACTTTTGAATTTAACAATCATCGAATAACTTATTCCAAAACTTCGTAATGGCCCCCGGGACATGTATATTTTGATGTTCCTATCGACATAGTGGACGAAGTTAGGTGCATCAATTCGGTGGGAGATCCTATTCGCCATTAGTTTGTGGAATAACAATTCTACGAACGGTCGAACGAGTCAGGGATCAACCGCGTGGAGATATCTGGTCCGAAAGCGATAACGAGATTTTAAAATGGACCCCATCCAGCTGGGGGTGGTTGCCAGGGCTTTCGTGTCAACGAGCTGTAGATCAATTCGCGAGTTCGCTTCTCCGGGAAAATAGCAATTTGAAGTAGACTCTCGTTTCACGTCTCGTTGGCATGGCCGAAAGTATTGGCTCGACTGTTCAATATGTCAGTGCCGACAATTTTTTCATTTCCCCATCACAATTCACCATCGGATTCACCGCCAGCCAATATATCATTCTGAAATTCCGACAGCATATTTCTTAAAGATCCAGTTTTATTAGACCGAATGAAGGCAGTTATCTCGAAAATAGATAGTCTGATAGTAATGTCCTATCGACAAGAGAATTTTGTGAGCGCGAATCTTTCCAATCCTCAATTTGGAAAATAGACGGACCGAATGTTGTTGAAGTGGCCATTTGGACCGAGCTTTCTCCTCCTTTCTTACTGTATCCCGTTGGAGTACTGAAATAAAGCAACAGGAAATAGGCGGTCCGCCGTAATAACGAATTCTTCAAAACCTACATCCTGTACAGAATCATCTTAATACTTAAAATCTTCTCTCAGTACTTCCTTCCTCATTACCAAAGCGTTCAATTCCCAATTAAAAAAAGTATCATTTCGAGTATTTCGTAAATAGAAAAACGAATTACCAAGAACGGTAACATTGGTGATGAGCATTCTCGGCGGATGAGTGTTCACTTGGCAAACATAAACGCCATGGTCCTCCTTTCGTACTCCGGCGATCGCCAGGCGCCAGTTATTTGGGTATTGGAAGCTGACGCTGTATCTCGAATCAGAGATGTGAGTAGTGTTGCCTAGTGTTAGGAGAGATGCCCAGTCGGCGTTGCGACGCAACCACATCACCTAGAATCATAATCGTGACAGACACAGTTTAACCTCTTACCATTTAATATGCGACTTCGTTTGCGGGATAAATAAAATAAGGTCTTCTCAAGAGCAGACCTCATTCGTGCATACATCTGTCGTCCGATTTACTTTGGCATTAAGCAAAAACGAATAGAAGCGGACAAGTATAACGGAATAATGTAATTTAATTCAATAGATCGCTCATTTTCTGTGGTGCACGTATCACATTTGAAGGCTACGCTTCATTTCATCGTTCTGGGTTCTCGGTGTTAATACTGTTAATATTCCACATTGCCTGTCCGTCGAGTTGCTGATTCACTCGACGAGTGTACACACTAAATATCCACCGGATGAAGAGTAACTCATACACCCCGGTTCTAAGTATCGTGCACAAGTTACATAAAAATCTGGGTTAATCTGTCGTGGTACAACTTAACCGGCGGCCAAAGTCAACACAATGTTCTCGCGACGAGCACGTGCGTTTTAATTGGGCCTCGGAATAAATGGTAACCGGATGAGGAATTGCGGACGGGTGAAGAAGAAAGGTAGCTTTGAATACCTTCTTGCCGGCGAGCATAGCCACTCGGCAATCGAGGAAGGCAGTTGCGCCTAAGTGAAGAGCCACGTTCTGGGAACCATTGATGCCTTGACCCTCCGCATTCTCGAAGTACGGATCCCAATCAGTGACGCGGTGGTGTCTCAGTCGTGGTATTCGCAGGGGTGGTAGATTCGCTATTATTTCCTCTGTAACGTATCATAAGATTTGCATAACAATAGATTGACAAATACGAGTTCGAAGTTTCGACAGGTGAACTGGCGTTAGTGCTGCTATTTGAATTTATTTGAATTGTATTGCTCAACTAGAGTTCAAAGTACAGTTCAAAGCAAGATTTAACTTGATTTAGTAGTCGTGTAGTTTTTTTTTCAGAACGTTCTAGTGCGTCAAGTGGAAATGCGGGTAGAAGAATTTAGGGGAATGTCACGTTGACATATTAATTACAACAGTGTTCCATGTGTCTTGTTAGAAATGTTCCAATTCTGGTACAGGCGTGAATAAAATCCCACTTCTAATTTCACTTGGTGGAGCGAAAGGAATAGGAACGTGGGGTGAAGATGGTATAATTTCGCCAAGATTCTCGGGTAAGCTTCGAACATCCATCTTGCATGCCGCTGTTATAAAAGGATCCACCTGCAAATTCTGTGGCCGTTTCGTATCATTCGAGTAAATTGCTTCACTTTTCTACAAATCATCTTAAACTTACTGCAGTGCATAAGAGAACGGTGATCTTTGTACCTTTCGTTTCTTGGAAAGGTCTGGCCCGATAAGTGCGATGGATCCAAACCTCTATTATTCGTATGTAAATCGCTGGATTATTCGGGGCTTTGAGATTCAATTCGTGCCTCTCACGTGTTCGACTTTCTACATCTGTTTCCACGGTTGGGGGAATGATTCCACCGTGGAAAGGAAACGGCGTCTACCCACTGAGTGGATCCAGAGCAATATCACAGAGAAGCCAAGTCGTGGAAAGAAGTTGAATTCCTCGAGTGCCTCTGATTGTTCGGAGATTCGACAAGATTTACCTGGAAACCCTTGTCAGGAAGTCGGCCAACTAGATCCAGGAATTTGAAGGAAGGGCACTTTGAAATCCATATTTCACGAATGAATATTCCCACGTCATCCCTTTACTTCCCGCGGATTTCGCAAACTCCTCGCGAGAATGCTAATGATAAATAGTATTTTCCTCGAGTGCGACGAAATCCTCGTTTACGCTACGGTAATTTCCCAAGCGAATCAGATGAGCGTCTAACAAGCTTAAGTCCTGTTTAATCAGTTTCGTCGGTTATCTGATAGCTCTGATCCCAGGTTTGATGAGATTTTTTCTGTCCTCCGGTTGGTTCTTCATAGCTCGAGCCCAGGTAAAAAGGAAGCACGTTCATGGAGCTTAAAATCCCGATGCAAAGCTCCGCTCACTCGCTCGTAGGCATCGCCACCCGAGTCTTTCGTGTCTCAAATCTAATCTGCTCATCAAACAGCCGATTTAATCGAAAGTCCTCTCTATTACGATCTCGAATTTCCATCTTTAAAACTTCCAATCACCATCGGCGCGACTGACGGGATCACGCGACAAGGGCTTAAAAATGCCGAAATGAAGATCTGATGTGATATCAATTGGGAAAACCAAGGAAAGGGTTTATGAAGCTTTCCTAAAATACTGTCGGTGTCTTTTCTGCTTTGACGAATGAGGGAACATGCATTCGTGTAATCTCATCTACGTAGCCTTGGCAGAAGTACTGTCTGCCAGAGGGGTATAAAGGTAGAAAAGTAGATAGATAGAAAGAGAAGACGGAAAGGGCTGGGGAGAGCATGCGAAGCATGATTGAACCATGCTACGCTACCTACTAAAGCGTTGCTCGGCAAATCCATTACCAGCTTCTTATGGCCACATAGTCCAGCGAGGTCAATTCCTGACTTTCATCGGCCTGCGCGACCTTATACCAGCTACTATCCAGTATCCCCGGAACCTTTAGCTTTTTCCATAGATAAAGTAACGTTATCACTTTTCCACTCACCCTTATCTTAAATAATAACTTTACGACAAGTTGATAAGAATAGAACTTTCATTGGGATTCTTATGAAGGTATCACAATTCAGACATACATTGTACGCAGTCTTCCTTCGAGTGGAGAGACTACACTTTAATAATACAAGAATACTTGGAAAGCGGCACAGGTTTGAATAACGAGGGGTAAACAAAAGAGGGGTTTTGGGTAAGGTGGCTACGGAAACAAGGCGTGCACGACGACAGACGAATGCAGGAAGAAGCTGTGGCAAACAGGATTATGAACGACTGCGCTGCCCTGATTATGCTCCATTCTCTACACTACCGTGGGAACAGACACTTCTTTGTCCGACTTGATAACAAACAGTGAACGTTAAAATACGGTGCAGCTTCCAGCTTAAGTGAAAATATATTATAACGAGTTTCCCGGCGCGTAGTAATCCCACGGAATCTGCATGGAAATCTGATGCTACGCGTCCAAGATAAAAACGAGCAGTAACGAGAGAAGAAGATGAGCCCGGTCATCCCATGGTTCTTTCAGATGGAGATGTCATTATTTTTTCAATCTCACATTTTCTACGACACAATTCGTTAAATGGGAGAAATTAAAGGGCGAAACTCTTGTGTACTCTGTTTAATCGTCCGCATGAACATGAAAGGATTCCAAGCTCCTGTGTGCGAACAAGATTGCATTACACCGGAAAATTTTTTCACATAGCAGATAATTAATTCGTTCCGTTTACTAACTGTCTGCTCCTAAATTAAAATCTGACTATTTCATTCGGCCTTTTAGAAGGCAGCAGCAAGTAGAGAGGGGTGATTCTTTGTTAATATCTTCTCTATATGCTCGGTTCGTCAAAGCGGGATCCCTGTGACGTGGCTTTCTTTGGTCAGCGCAGAAAGAATTAGCCATCCGTTGTTGATTCGATTGTGCTCGGTTAGTTGGGGCTTATCGCGTGGAGGAGCGGATGTCTTCGCCAGTGATCCACTACTTGGCCGTCTTCTTATTTTCTTTCTGTGTTCGAGAACCTTTCTGATTTCCCGGCTTGTCTCTCGATCAGGCAATAGAACGCTCGATTTTGTCTTCAGCTTTTCTAGTACCAATTTCGTTGAAGTTCTCGATCGAATTTCCTTTGAAGCTCTCTGGCAGTAACTTGAACGCTCATTAAATTAGGTGAATTTATTTAGTACACCTTCACTTGATTCCCTTCGATGATGTTTTCTGAGGCGTTTGACCTAACCAGAAGTAAGTGGAATCGTTCAATAAAGCTGATCAAATGTGCCCTTCTATTTTCTGATCTTCTCTCACAAGTTTCGATGGGTATCTCGACGAAGTACTGCTTTCCCACTCTCACAGCGATATTTGACATAGCCACAAATTGAAGTAAGTTTATTTAGTACTGTCGTTTGGCAGACGTCATGCGGTTCTCGATGGTGTTTACCACGGCGTTCGATCTAACTAGCGGTAGATTCAGATAGCGTTGTGGGTCGTTAGCAAAGTCATTTTCTTCGAGCGTAGCAGGAAAGCGGTTAATTACGGATTCCCGCTAGTAGAACTATTCTTCGCACAAGTTTTAGCAGAAGTTCTGCATGGTGGTGAGCGGGTTCGTTGAGGCGTAGAACATCTTCCTCACGTTTCGCGAGGCCCACTTTGCATTTTCCGCCACGTACTTCGGTCGTTCTGCGCTCGAGGGGGACGAGAATGTTAAGGGCCGAGTGCCGGAACGTACGTGTTCCACGAAAGAATTCAACGTATGTACGCGTGTCGAGATTCGTCGCCATTTGTAAAAATGTTCATCGACCAACCCTTATTGACCTCTTAGTGAGCAATTACACAGAGACGAGTCTATTCAGAAGTTACATCCGTTAACTACCGAAATTAACAAGACCTGATATTACTTTGTCAAGCCTTTTCTAATTCCAGTGGTTAAAGCCTCATACATCAGACTCAGTGTTACCTACAAATTTTACAGTGTTGAATGAATCCTGGACCTCTCCAGTATTAGATAGTCCTGTTTCATTAAACAGTTGGAGACCGGTCTCATTCCTAATTGCAGTGGTAACCAAAGCTCGAGGGCTGCTACGTGACTCTAAAGCCGAACTCATGTAGATACGAAACATGTGTCTAGTCTAGTCTCATTAGATCTCAGGGAATTCAGGCGTATGCGGTTTAGAGGTTATGGCATACCGACATAATATGTACATCAAGTTCTAGAATTACTTCACAGTGGTGCCTTGATACGAGTAGCCGGAGATGCCCATGGTGATATACATTCATCTGTCTAACCCTGACGATTCATTCTGCACGAATTCGTGCAGTCAAGATACACAACTGTAGAACTAGTGTTACTCTCATTCAGTGGAGAATCCGCAGTGCGCAGTGCGCAATAGAGATTAGGGAATGGCTATTCGCTTTAGTTTTGATCCTTTTGATTTAAAGTCGTTGTGCCCGGTTTCTTGGTACATCAGCCGGTTGAGCATTAAGCGGCAACTGAATGGCAGGGTGGATTAATGAATGTCTACGCTTAGTTTCACTTTTGTAAGTTTCCCTGGGCGATTTAATAGCAACGCCACGCCAAGTGGTGGCAGCTCGCGTCGGCCGTATGAAAGGATTAATAATGTGGAAAATGTTCATCGCTAGTTTACGCGTAGGCGAGAACGAAAAGAGCGTTAATTATGGGCGGCCTGCCCATTAGGCATTCGGGGGAAAGCGGGGTCTCTGTGTATAACAGAAGTAAAAAAAGAGAGGAAAAAAAAACGCCACGGAGAAGTCACTGTACGAAGCTTTCATTAGCGCTAATGGGGAGGACGGCTGAACTCACGCTTGAAAATCTCTTCTACTACCCTTTTTTACTTCAGACCCACCTCCGCCCTTCCCCACCGTCGCCACCCTCAACTACTACCTTTGCTGGAATGGATCATGATTAAAGTACTACGCCAAAGTGCCTTATTATCGTTGATAGACGATCCTACCTACAATCGAACCCTGCTAATTACTATCATTAGCCCACTATATTCTCACTCTGGCAATACCGACTTTACACTATTCACTATTTGGTTTTTATACTTGTAAGATCATTGTTATTCCGATATAATTTTATAAATTTTAACTCTGCATTTCAAATGGTTAAAATCGAAATTTTACCTTTAATCATTCTTAATTGTAAATTAATTGAGGGTAGTAGTTTGATTTCGAAATCCTACAACATACCATATGGTGGACAATGATTTGCCATCCCTTCATTTTTCTTCCCTGTATTTCTTCAGGCCTTTTATAACCTTCACTTTTTTTGATCTGGTTCTTCGATAGTTCGAGTTACCTTTATTCGTTTCGTCAGGTCGAGTGGTGAATTCAGTGGAACAGGGTGCAATCGCAAGATTGGGCTTGTGGATCGAGCGGATAATAAATGTACATCCAGAGGATCATTTGTTTCTGCCTGCATTACCTTATGGCAAGTACGAAGGGAGTTGAAGCCTGCTGCTCAGCGGCGGTTGGATCATTCGTCTTGACAGTCGTTTTTCATCGTGAAGTGGCAGAGGAAGGCTTTGCTCGTCCTAGCGAACAGTAGGAGGTTGCGAGAAGCATACCTCTCGAATTGCATCCGGAACTGGCACTTCCACCTTCTCAGGTGTGTGCATACTATCCTTGTGTGGCCGAAGTATCTGATGAAAGTTCTCCGAACGTTTTCACCTGAGTTATAGCGGCAGTGCACGCCGATGAAATTGTTCCTGTCTCTGCTTCGTCTCTCACCTATATTTCGTAGCTCCCTCGCCGCAAGTGAGACGCTTATCTAAGTCCTCGGCTCATATTAGTAACGGCCAATTGTAGCGAGCTTGCCACCGCAGGAGTTTATAACTTTCAAACTCACCAGGCATCCTTGCCGAATAATCTTCTCTCGCGGGATGAGTATACTTCCTCCTTCAATGCGACTTGCTAACGCGTTTCTTACTGATGAAGAAATTCAAAAGCAACACGATGAGAGTTTGGTGTGAGATGGAAGTGAATAGCATATTGTTAAGCGAAGACTATAAGGTCTGTCGCAGCGAGCAACTTATGTTGAATATCGAAAAGCACTGTATGCTGTGGAATGACGTGGTACTGAACTTCTCAACACAGCAAACAAAGTCACTCAATAGAGAATCTTAAGAACAACAATGCATATATTCTGCACCTACGTATATGTACAGTTAATAATCGATTTTCCAATTGTAGCATGGTTGATGGAGTCATTTTACTAGATAGTCAAACATCGCCAACAATAGTCTCCCTTTTTTGCACATATTTGAACAGTCACCCGCAGTCGCGCGTTCGAAAAATATGTTTGCACTCAGGACAAGTTCGCCGTGCGAACGAGTTGGCGCGTGTGTACCAATTCCCAACAGTGCAATCGAGGTACAGTCAACAAATATCGTTGATTCGCGTTCGGTGATTCGAAGTGGCAAATTAACTTTCTGTCGTTGCCAGGCATACCCGGAAAGTGCAATTCACACGTTTTTGTGTCATCCTCACATGTATAGATCAGAGAAATTTTTGACGTTTCTGAGGATAGTGGAGTTGTATGGAATTTTCGGGTGGAAACGAAGTCGTTGACAGTAATTCGATATTTAGTAGTAGAGAACGTTTTTTTTCTTGGGTAATAATATTGCAGTGAACTCGCTTTCTCTCTCTCGGCGATGTGAATAAGACTGATGAAACTCACATGCACATGTGCAGCGGTATGTCACAGCTGAATCTCATGAAGTCGAAGTCGAACTCTCGCGTCTCCTCGTGCTTGTCCTCTTATGATAAGCAATTTCCTTAATCAGGAAAGTAGGTAACACATTGCAACGTGCCAAACACATTGCGGATATTATGACTGTTTGTTGGCTCCTGCTGGTAAATGATAACCGACTTTGTGTATTCGAAGTCAACACGAAAGAAAATAATTTCATATGTTTCATATGTCAATTTACGTTGAATTTAATTCTATTTTCAGTCTGCCTTTCTGAGATTTCAGGACGGATGAAAGTCAGTAAAAAATGTCGTTGAAAACGTGTGAAACTCGGCGATGCCGGTGTTTAACCACGGCGCTTTTTCGCGCGGGTGTCGAGCGGATGAATTTTTTAATTTCGCAGTCGCGCGATGGTACGTAGAGTGAGCAGGTAAAGGATAAAGAGAGAGCGAGAGAAAGAGAGAGAGAGAGAATTAAAGGGAGAGAATTGCATGTACAGAGTCAACAAGATAGCGAAGTGACTCCAGTGAGTTACAGCTGCTGGGGAAATTAAATCCCCGTGCTCGAAATGAGACAACCCGTGTGCACTCTCCATATTTAACAGTGGTAGAAGTTGCAAGTGGCTGTGAAGTAGCATAGCAAAACGTACTGTCCCGTCTAATTGAATTCTCATACGAACAGACTAACTTTTTCTTAGTTTGGAAGAGTACTAAAGATAGACATGCCATTTCTACCTGGCTAATTCTAGTTAATTAATACGTCTCTATTACAACGATGAAACCAGCAGCATTTTCCTCCAGTCTGTCACAAATAATAACTAGAATCAGGGCTTACATCTCTATTGATCTTTCGAATTAAACGGTCGAACCTCTCTCTTGGCAGATAGTATTTTATCCTCCTTGGTCATTACCTGTTTGCAATCGGAGTTAAGCCATTTGGCAAACTTCGTGGGCTCTTGTGGATGACAAGCGAATCAGGCAAATTACAGGAATTACAGCGGTACCAAAATTCTAGTACTCGCAAATCTACTCAATGTTTATTGATTGCTGTTCCTTGTTGATCTTTTGCAACAAAGTGGACGGATAGCTCAACAACTTGCGAACTAGGCCCTTGGGTACACACACTAACTCCTCTATCGGTTAATTCATGCTTCGGCAATTATGTTATGTAAACGGTGGACACCGGATTTACTGGGGCAAGAGAGAAAGTACATACGCTTCGAACGGGTGCAGGTTCCATTGTGTGATTGGATCCGCTTCTATCTATTGACTGCTTTATTTGTCGGGGGCGTTTTTTATTTGCCAGTGGCGTCACGTACCATTGACTTGACTAATTCGGCTCTACTGGATTTACGATCGTTCCCTCTGTAAGATAGACGAGGGTGCATCCAACAAATTAAGCTCCTACCACTGCGGAATCCTGATATTTGGAAGTCGCTTTGAATTTTACTTCTAGGGATCTTTCTATTATTTGCGATTATATGATAGGCCATTCAAGGAGTTCGAATTCTTCTCGCGTTCAATTCTTCCAATTGTTCCTCGTTTCGCATCTGTCTTTGTTCAGGGGTTGAAGGGTAGTTGAAAGTATTCAGTGAGTGAGCGGAGGCTTGCTGTGGTGTGCTGGTTGGGCTTGCGAGGAAGTTGAATAAACTATATTCGCATATTCTATATAGCTGGGCAAGGTTATACGCCAACGACAAGTCGAAGCCAGCACAATGTGCATTGTGTCGGGTTGGGAGGCTCTCTCACAGCGCAAGTACGACTTCTTTCGAACACCGCATCCAAAACATCCGGACTGTGTAGCGGGAACTTGGAGATCTCTGTGCGGAATTCGCCTTTTAATTCCACCTGCCCGAGGGTAAAACGGCCACTTAGAATTATAAAGGATTCCGCCGCTCAAATGGAATCCTTGCTCCACTTCTCGCTCACCAGCCGCAAGTTTCCTAACTTTAAATGGCTAGATTTATCAATCAGCTCCGGCTGGACTACGTAGATATTGGCGTCCCCATCACTCTCCGAATTTCGATCGAAGAATTTCGGGCTTTCAAACCAGGTGGAAAGTTTAGCGGTCCATACCAAGCGAGCGACGATTTCCGATTGCTCTTCTTTTCTTGCTCGCAGGCTTTTCATTACTCCGGAGTTTCAAGCATTAGAGGGCCCGCGATTTCTATACCCATTGCTCATACGTCGATTCGAGAGATATCTTACAATCGAAAGAAAATCGGGGAACGTTCTATTCTGCTGTTAGAAAAATTGGAATTCAGGTGGAAAGTTTTTTCGTCGAGGGAGCTTTTACAAATCAGAGAATAAACGTTTGTAAGTTCTACTAACGAGTCCTGGACGACTTGAAAGCCCAATGACGAAGATCCATCCTTATCTCAGGATAAATCCATCCCGACAGATACTCCAATTTGGAGATGAAACAAGGTTGATGAAAATTTCCGCCCTGATAGCTCTTAACTGCGCAATTGGAACATGGACAGTGAGACCGTGGTTCATTATTTCGTTTTTAATTACACTCCAATCCCAAGCCGCCATTGCCGAGGAACGGAAGAACTACTACAATTATCGTGTTCGAGGTCTCTCCCCTTCAGATCAAGCTTTTAATTAATTCCGGCTATGCGATTGTCAGTTGCGCACTTATCGGCCACGCTTACAGTCCACCTTGAAAAATTGCTGGCGTTTTCATAATGACTTTCTCGCCAGTTTGATTATCTTGTTCCCTTTCGACGCATGGAGTCTTCGAGCATTTTCAGTAAGAAGTACAGGCGCCACAGTCAATGAAACTCTCGGCTAACAAACTTACGAGCGGGAGGATTTCATTGGATTTCACGAAAGTACAAAATGTAACCAGCTCGTGGAACATTAAGTCTTGCTAATGCTCGTTTCCGGTCTGGGAATAGGGTCAGAAGTGTGTATATGCGATACACGAGTAGTATTTCTTCTTGTCGAGGTCTGATTTTTAACCGGCCGGCTCTTCGCCTAACCTGCCACCATTTATGCTTCGCTTTACCATAATGTCCCTACACGCTTGCCTTTGCGCAGCCTTTGCGAAATTACTGCGCGTTACTGCCGCACACTGCTTACGCAAAATCCCCCTTTCAAAAGGGCGCACGTGTTCCTGCGCCACTTATACACCATCACCACCAACCGCCACCCTCGACATCGGAATTTCATGAGGATTTTCGAGAGTGCCGGAGCTTTCTTGCTTAGGTGAGAAAGAGAAGTTAATACTCGGGAGTGGAGCTTGCGTCATTGGCGTAACGGTGACTAAACAGGCTTTCGTAGTCAACGAAAACTTGTACTCTAGAAAGAAGCACACCACAGCTTTCTCTAATGATTGGGAAGATAATCATTGAGAATTGATAAGAATGTTGGGACTGAATGGATTAACCTTTCCCTGTATTTTGACATGTCTGACTTGTGATACAAATTTTGTACCAAATATGAATATGACTAATTGCATTTTTTGTTGTTGATATTTTGGGGATTAGGTATTGCAACTGTTCTTGAGCATCACTCTGACCTGTTTTCCTGGATTTCGTCGAATTAAATGGTACGGCAAGGTGTTAAAGGAGTTGGCTATTAATCAGTGGGTTTGAGGTTATCCCCGCGATTGATTATTATAATGCGATTGAGATTCACAGGACGGATAACTATTTCGCTCCTAGTGTTGAAATCCGTTGAGCCGATGAGGCGGTTCACCGCGAATTTCACTTGGCGGGAGGTGGCCAACGCACCAGGCAATAACTTCCGCCCGACGAGACGACAAATCACGCGTATATCGCCATGCCACGCAACGCTGGACCGCTAACGCCAATGCTGAGAGTCCTCCTCCGCGTCGACCCTGTCCTGCCACTGACTTTATGACCACGAATAACTCTTCCCCTATTTTTCCTCCCCTATATTAATCACCGCTTCTGTCAACGCCTGTCTTTCATTAGCATTTAGAGGCCTGCAATTTGGAAGATCGAAATATAGTCGATTGCTCCGAAAATATTAAGATTCAGGTATACGAAATATGAGTCGTGATTGGAACAAATTGTAGTGTTCAAACGTTTTTGCTCAATCACTCAAAAATAATTGACGTAGGTAATGAAATAAATACAAGCCTGATAAATGGATGTGTTATAATTAAATAAATATAACTTTTTCGAGGATTGCGTTTCACGTCAGTTTTTTTTTAAATGCCGTTACGAATTCGGGGAATACTTGGAGAGGAGTAATTGAGTTGTTGGATAATGGTTCACTGGCAGTGTAAAATCGGTCGAAAAAGTGGTGCTCGTTGGATGGGGTTAATCGGCTTAATAGCGTAGATCCGGGGACAGCTGTGGTCGAATTCAATCTGTATTCATCGGGTCGGAGGTCCACGCGATTATATAAATATGGCGGGCACATCACGCGCATAAATGCAGCCACCATTCTTTTCTCTCTCGGCTTGGCCCGAAACTAGTCGGCTTTCAAAAGTAATGAATCTATCAAAATTTACGCGAAAACAAGGAGAAACAATCGTATATTGTTCGGGTGGAATCTAATGGGGCAGAGTTCTCCAAGAAGTAACCGTATTGCACGGAATAAATAATGAAGTAAATCGCACTAATTGCATTGTACTTGTGACTCGCATTGTGAATCGGTGCCCATTGACGCTCATTAGAATCACCCGGTAATTGTGTATGCTGGCCCAGATCTTATTGCGAACTCGGCGATCTTATTGAGAATGCTCCAACTTCACGGGAAACGTGTACTCCGTAGCAGAAGTACCGCATAATCATCGAGCGATGGTGTACCAACGATCGTAATTGTATTCCTCGATTGCTTACTTATTCGTTCACTCGTTATGGAACGGAATGTGATCGAAAGAGGGTGAGATGAGGGAGACATAAGTTCGATCGGGTACGCCCCGTTAATTACGGAGCAGGATTACCGGTGGCGTGATAGGTCGAAATTAAAGATCTAATCGTGCAAGTAGAGATCAAAGTGCAAACGGGCGCGGATTTCTTCGAGCTTCAATGCGAATCTAATTGGAATCAGATGTCCGAGTACAAAGCACTCGTCTTCGACTGCTCAATATCCAAGAGATCTGCAATTAAAATTGGCCCCGGCTTTGCACCCGTTAACGTCGTCGCACTCTTTCCCTCTCATTTTGCGATCGCCTTTCTTCGTGAAATTGTCCAAGCGATTCGATCCGCCGCTGAAACCAACAGCCAGCTTTCCTACCATTTATCTTCAAGCCCGCGGAAACTGTTGACACCCTTTTCACTATTTTTCCTGCCACACACACCCATTGTTACCTCCAATCTTCGACAAGTTGCCCGGAACGAAGTGTTCGAGAATTGATTTGCCATTGGATTCAGTGTTTATTTGGCAAATGATATCACAAGAGGGAGAACGGATTGAAGTGGGTTCCTCTGGCATCCATGAAAAATGGAAACAGATTTGCTCCACAGTAGAGGTTCATTCACGAAATTCTTGGTAAAGATAGTCAATTGAATAATGAATCGAGTTTAGCATATCTGGTTGACTAGTTAATCTCTACCTTTGTTACAAACACCAAAATCCTATGTATGGAACTTCGAACCAGTAGTAAATGCAAATTCTAATTATTCCAAGTTCGAAGGAAGCCATTGGTTTAATTAATATAATTATTTTTATATGGCTGCCCTGAAATTCTGGGTAATCAGTTAGGTTGCACGAAATGAGTTTCGGGAAACAGGCTCATCCTATTGCAGCCCTGGTAACACGATATGTTTAGCAGGGAGCTGCTCGAAAATTAGCAGGCATAATTAGAGACCGCTTGCACCCGGCTATACATACAACGCTTTGTCTTTTATTAAAGGGAGTTGCTGGGAATTCGCGAAGCTAACTGAAATAGAATCCACAAAGTATTCACAACACTTGGAACTCTGTTGCTACTATCATGTCAGTTTGTCAGCACTGGTATTTCCAACGAAATGTTGCTTGCTTTTACTTCCATCCCTTCTGATTATAAGCACTCCATTACTTTCGCCATTTTCCGGATGAAATGCATGCAAATGCAAAAAAATCCAGGACTAAATATTTGAAGGGAAAACTGGTAGGAAAGCTCTTGGAACTTGAACTGGTGATACGATGTATCCTATTACCAGCGAGAAACTTCCTTTGGAGAATCGTTTTCCCAACGGAGGCTGGGCGAATGTAGTCAACTATTTCTTGGAATTACATACAATCAAGAAACTCTCACCATATTCGTCGGTGGACCTATTATTTCTCGCAGCTTCTCTTGCCGTCGACCAGTAAAGTGATATCCGGTACTAGCCGGCATATTCGCAGCTGCTGGCGGAGAAAAATGCCCGAGGAATTGTTCACTCGAGGGAAAAGGAAACTTTCTCGTACTTAGCAGCAGTTTTCCGCGCTCAAGTATCTTTTTATGCAGCCATTAAACCATCCAAGATCCACCCCGATAATCGCAGACATCAAAATGCACGTTCTACATATAGTACTATATTTTCAGCGTAGTTGGTCGTCATGTAATTGCACGGCTCTCTACTCGTCGGTGATGGATAGACCGAATAGCTGCCCCAGATCCATATTTTCATAGTAGTTCATTAGCCCCGACTGGTTAATAATACAGATGTCTGACTAATCCCAGGAATTTCAATATTTTTCGAGGGCTCTCGCATTGCGATTAGGAACACTCGCATCATTGCATTGGTTTTTTTTTTATTACAGTTTAATGTCTTATCAACTGCTTATGATTATTAGCGACATACAGTATTAAACAGTGGTGTATCGGCTTATATTATTTGTTGATACAGTCCAATCTCGTTTAGGAACACGATTACATTTGCGATGTTTTCTTGGTTCTTCAAGTTTTCTTTCAGGTTGGATGGTAAGGAGAGTCTGTTTCGGATTGTTGTGAATTTGATGTATTCCAAGATGATGTGTTTGACCGTCATTCTTACGTTGCACTGATCACATTTTGGCTGGTCGAGTTTGGATAATAAGTAGTAGCGTGTCAGTTTGTTGTGTCCGATTTTTAATCTGCTAATGTTCACTTGTTGTTTTCTATTGGAATTAACAGACCAGTCTTTTCTATAATTCCTTTAATATTTGTTTTTATCAACCCTTTCGCTTTTGCCAAAAACTAACGGAAGGGTTTTGATAGCGAAGATGGCTGGCTGGGGTTTCTCTTCGAGAGGTCCGGGAATCCTCTTAAAGTGGATCCTTTTTCGCCGTCCCAGGACGTCCGTCTACCGACTTATCTCGGGCTTTCGCCCTTAACCGAGCCTATCAATCTTATCGCGCCCGGTGAATGCGCGCCCGATCGACCCCTTTTCGTCTTCATTTCCGACGTTAATGCAGCTATGAAGACAAAGGCGCTGAATGCATATCCGCTTTGGTGTCCGGGGGACGTCGGCAAGTGTGCACGGCGCACGACAACGAATGGATCGCAGTAATTCTGCAATCGCGTGTCGCGTTCATGGTTAGCTTAGATCGCTCATAAATATATTACCGGCACCATTCTCCCCTGTACGCCTCTCTTGGTCTCTCCGTGACTAATTAATTGGCCGATAACGCCCGCCGCCGCCCACCCCCGCCCCCTACAGATAATTGCTCGCGTGCCTTTCGCACATTGAATTATTGTTCAAGCTCTATCAAACTCATTAATATACATATAGCTTGGTCGATGTTAATTTTGGTTTAATCATCGTCAGATTTATTGCAGTGAAAATTTCCTTTACTAGTCCCAGAGTGTAGTGTCAAGTCCTGTTGATAAAAATCATTATTTTCGAGGTGTCAAACTGCAGTGATTCGCATTGCTTTTTCTATTATTTTCTTAGAACCTTCGTTGGAACTGGAGTCAAAGTGATAAGTAGAGAGGAGAGGCGGTAGGAAGTCAAAAGATATACATTTGCTTGGAACTGTGCCAGGCTGATGCTGGTTGCGCCATAAAATTCGGCCGGGAAGCGAAACTTTCCGGTTGGTCCAGGTGGGAAAAGGAAAGTTTGGCACAACTTTGCAGCCAGACGAATCACCGGCAGGTTCGGTTTGGCTTAAGCGGAACCGGGTACAGTGATCAACACGAGACTCGGATAATTAAAGCTTCTCAGAGACGTTCTGCTCCAGGCGTGTCCGCCTTCGAATCCCACGCGCGTCCTTTATTCTGCTAAGGCGGACGTTTGGTCGCTGCGGGTGAATAGTGCACGTTTAATCCCTCGGGCAAACAGTCTCGAAACTTCTCTGATTAACGACAGCGATTCTATTGTTGCAGCTGTTTATCACGCCAGAGTCGTCTCTTTTAGCATTTTAGTGGGATAGGATCATCCTTATTAGTTCGGTAATCGAGCGAATCAACGTGCTGGTAGCCGGATGGGCCAACAAACAAAAGACATTTTCGATGACCGGGTTATTTCGGCTGACCGGCGCTGCCTGATTCTACTCAATCACGAAGCAGAGCAGCATGGGAGAATCGCCGAAATAAATGCTTGAAAAATTAATAAAGGATCGCTTGAATATTAAACGGCAATCGACTACGTCGCGCCAACATCAAATTGACTATATTCAACTCCGGCTATTTAAGCCGCCGGTACATGAAAGAACAATGAGAGGGAACTAATTGAATTTTTTAATTACCGTTGGCTGCGGTGGCAAGCTTCTGATAATACATCATTCGGAAAATATGAAACTTTATATAAAAGCAGGATCTAGCTTTCTTTAAATCGTACTTGATTAAATAAGCACAAGCTGAAATCACATACCAAATCGTTTAATTTGAAATTCAACTTTTGGCGAATGAAGTACATTTTTATCTTTACTGCTTTATGTTGAGGTGTTTCAGTAGAAAGGATGGGTGCTTCAAAAGGGATTACTCATTTGACTTATTGCTGAAGATTGGCCGACTCCTTTGAGTCGTGGTTTCCTCAACTTCGTGGTTGGCTCGAGTAATCAATATCCTCCGAGGAAGTCTTTGATCATCCAAATCTTTGAGGTCCAAGTTACTTAATTCAAGCGGTGAAGTATCAGCCAAGGATTTGAATAAGATCCTAGTCAACCCACTAGTGTACACAGACTGAATTCGATTGATATCGTGTTAGTCAATAGAGGATGGATATCTCCTAAATGGTAAATGTAGGCCAATTACAATTGGTCACATTTCCATTCCCTTAGCCTTGTTTATCCAATTACCAAATTGAAGCGTAATTATTATTCGACCTTATTGTGGACATCCACCCGTTTATATGTTAGGTACATTTGCAAAGAAACAAGTGCAGCATTGCTGCTACGCGGACTAACGAAGCAAGCGTTGCAGTTCTTGAAAAAGTAAGAAGAACAAGAGTAAAATAGAAAGAGAATATGGAACCTTCGGATAAGAAAAAACGGAATGGGTAAGAAAACAAAGGAAACAGTTAGAAAATATCGGAAAGAAACATAGTGGTTTTGTGAATATTTGAGGAAATAGACTGGTAGTAATGATGATAGTAGCTGGCTCACCTTGCAACCGAGTGATGTTCCTCGTTGCTTTATGGCCGTTAACGAGCTGCTCGCGCAAATGAGTCCTCTCGTGATGACGTTGATAATTGCCGATAACGATCGTGGTCGTCGCCAGGACGAGAAACAGCCTCGGCCCCCAGGCCGCTCCTGTCGACATTGTCCACTGGCTTTCGCATCCCACGTACCTTTGCGGACGCACTCGTGGATCCACCGGGCGGCCTCACAATAATTAGGACGATTGATCCACCTCCCTGTAACATCAAAAATCCTTGTTAATTGGAGTGTTAATTACAAGCATTTTATTAACAGAAGTAGAGAAAGCTCTAATATTGATAGAAAATCATTCAAGTATCAAACGAAGCAATTTCATTATTTATTTGGATTTCTATGAATTTCGATTTGTATTTCGAACGTGTAGAGGAGTCGACACGAACACTTCACTTGAGTAGGCAGTATAATGGAATTGGCCAGTGTTGAATGCATACACTTGATTTAATTAGGAAGGTGCGTGGATATTGCTCTGGTTGAAAGTACATATAACTGTTGCAAGTACCGGGAAGCAGGCAGATTCTGATCTGCAGAGTGATGAGGCCAAAAGTATCAGTGAGCATCATTCGAAATGACAAGGGGAGGGTGCGATCAATGGAAGTATCCACGTAATGCAGTACAGGTTAGAAATCCAAGCCTGCATGCCGGCTACATGCCAGGATGGTCCATTCAAGCATTCAACCTGTCGACAACCCCTTTTCTACGTGCTCCAGGCATCTCGAAAAATCGACGAAATTCTCTTGCGATCCTCGACGAGATCGACAGTGAATTTGCCAAGCGAGCAGGAGATTGCTGAACTTTCAAAGCACAGTTTGCTATTCTACTCTCCACCCTGGAACACGGAATCTGGTAGACTAAAAAGTCTCGTTGATAATGGAGATTTTAAAATATACTTTAATCTCGGTAAATACGGAAACCCAAGAGAATTGTTGGGGATAAAATTTTTTCCTGGTTTTCAATATCTGAGAATATAAGATATTTTTGCTAATACTTCTCGACATAGTTTTGCAATAGGATTTGATTTATGCAAGACAAATAATTCTGTCGAATAAAAGGTATGCTTATTTAAATCGACGACGAACGGTAGAGCACTTTATAGTATCTCTGAATTGTTTCACTTAAGCTGACCAACCAAGAGTAGTATCGACGTTCGCTACGTGTTATCGACAACTTTCTCGGGTTCTTCGGAGTGAAAAAAAGACAACTGTCGCCGAGAGTACGCATTTCAGAGCTAATGGAGCGCGAGAAAAGGTTTTTATTAACTTGGGGAAATTCAGCGATATATTGGCGCTCGCCAGCTCTTTTCCAACGAAGAGGGAGACTTTGATGCTGAAATTACACTGGAAAGCTCTTCGGACTTTTTGCCAGCGGTGACATATCCTAAGCGATATAATAATACAAGAATTGGTTGAAAATAAGCTGTGCGAATTAATTAAAAGTTCCAACCACTTAATTTGAAACGACTGAATAACTGGATGATTCCAATAAGATCCATCACTTCGGCGATTATTTTTATACAATTGACCGCTCTACTTTTTATTTCAGATTGTCCAAGATTAATTCACGCTCCCGCAAGATGGACAATTCGATCTCCTCTAGATTTAGCATCTATTCACTTTAAATTAGAATTCTTCAATTAACAACAATTACATTACAGTCATTCTCCACGAACATCCAATTCAAACAAAAATGTATCACCAACAATAGCAACTCAGAAGTGGCGACATAGAATCTACTCAAACGTTTATGAGAAGGAAACAAAGGACCAAGCGGTTGATTAGTAATGTAATTGCTCTCGTGCACTCTGGGAGTACGGTGACCTCCGCTCGGACTCCTTCACTCCAGGGAACTCACTGGCTGTTTCTTCAGTATGCGCATATCGTGGTAGCTATCCTACAGGATGTCATGACAGTGCATCCTTGATTTCCTCTCTCACGACACTCGTACCTCCGGTTTAACAAGTGGCGTAGTAACTCTTAACACAAAATCTTTTGCGCAACAATTACAAAATTCCACTTAATAAACGAGAAACTATTCTACAACCCAGTAAACTGGCTACCCAAGAGAAATGCTAATGAAAGTACCATTTGCATCGTGAAATTACATGTTAGTCCGACATTGAAATAACATGTGGCCGCATCTGGCAAACCCGGCAGTGTGGACCACTATTTCCCAACCTTCGTGAGAAATGCCGAGAAGTATCTCGTTCGAAACTTTAGGATAGCAGAGGGTGAGTCGAATTGTGATTTTGGTCAGTCATGTTTCATAAAGCGACGAGAGGAAACAAGGACGCCGAGAAATTCGGGATTTCCAGTTCATACAAGATTTACAGGGCCAAGCATGGCGAGCTTGTTGTAAATTCTATCAAACCACCGCGCAGGGTAGCGCGTGAGAGAGTGAGAGAGAGGGGAGAGGGCTACTTTTAAATATGCAACGCCCAGCAGAGTAACGTCTCCGCGTAGTCTTAATTCCAACCATGGAATCTCAAGCGTGTAGTAAGTAGCACTGCTACTGGCAAGTGTGCTCCCCACGAGCCTGAATACGAAACAATTAGAGCGAGTACAGCGATGCGAAAAGGGAGACGGTAAGAATCTTGCATAAGTCTCTCTCCGCACGACATTGAGAGTATCAGTAGGGAAGAAAAGCTCGGTGAAAAAGAATGCGAACAAAACAGTTTCAAGGGAAAAAGCGGAGCGTAGCGAGAGCCGAAAGAAGTCATGGAGAGGGAAGCTTTACTGTGAAGAGTAAAAAAAAAAAAACTGAAGATACAAGATCCAAAAGACATTGATCACAAAGTGCGCACAGCTCACGTATATTTTATTCGTTGGACGCGACTGGTTGCTTGATTGACAAATCGAGACGAACTGGAGTAGATAACCGTCGAAAATAGTTTGGACGGTGAATAAGGGAGAAAGAAAACCTCGCCGGTATTGGAGACAGAAAGGGAGGAAAGCGTCGTGAAAAATAAAAGAGAGACATGATTTGGAGAAAGAATGAGGAGTCGAACTCTTACAACTTGAAGGTAGAAGTTATGGGCAATAGAGAAGGATCGGCAAGAGTAGTGGGGTGGGCATTGTGAGTGTACTTGTGGCTGCGGGACAGCCTCCCAATGGCAGAACTTTTCCAGTTTCTCTGGGATTCGGCCGCACTCGTAAACCGGATACCACGATTTCACTGGCAGAACGCTACCTCTCCCTGTCTTTCCCTCTCTCTCTCTATCTTTCTTTCTTTCTCTGCTCTCATTTTGAAATATGCGCGCGGCTGGTTAGCATCGTTCCCCGTCGGTCCTGTCGCCGGTCTATTGTGTCCGAATAATAAAGCAAACGCATTTGCATTGCAAAGTTTATCGCCCTCACATAAACGCGCGCACCCGCTAGTGACTGGACGGTTTAACTTTCCTGACGATACCTTTCCGGATATTTCGATTTACGTGCCCACTTCCGCTTACGTTTTGCCCCGAATTTATTCTGCTATAATTTGCCGCACTCAACTCCGATGCGGTAACGGCAAGTGTTTGATTCGACCAGAGCGGAAGTTCGGATGAACAGAACGTCTTTGAAATTGGGATATAAGTCAGTGAGCGGAGTAGGACTGGCCGTCGACCAAGTATCGGGTATGTGAGAGTTTCTGACAAACAAAGAGGGCCGACAGAGACGTCGCTTCGCAGGAAGTGCGCCTTTTATGTAGATTTAACTAAGAGAGGAATTAACTCGAGGCCAAAAGCGGCGTTCGCTTGGCCATGCCTTTGACTCCTCTCGCTTGATCCGCTTTGATGTGTCTGAGCGAGGATTCGTTTCTCTTTCACGCTCGCCACACGCCCGAAGGATTGTTCCAGCCAGACACAGACGGAGTTTGTGTCCCTAAAGTCCGTGCTATATCTGGAATACCAGGACAAGAGTAGAGTGTGCTCCTAATCCTAACACGGGAATCCGCGTACTGGAGAGTAGGCCAATGCGATAAGTGAATGCCAACAGGAATATCGGGAACAGACTCGGTAAGATATAACAAAAGACTTAGCAGGAGTAAAGGCAGTACAGGGTGATGCACTTGACGGGGAATCAACTTTTTACCATCGAATTATCGATAATACCGATATTGTGTAATTGTGTGTCGCTGAGTACTTCATGGAATGAATCATGACAGATATCGGTGGCTTCTCGATTAATTAACAAATACTAAATTAGGGTCCTGTTAGACAGAATATTCAGAATGTTCAGAATAAAGAATAAAACAGTTTCACTGGAGTGTATAAATAATGCCTCCTTAAGATTCAGTATTTGTTAATTAATCAATAAGCTGCCAGTATTTAACACGATTCACTTCGTGTAGTGCTGAGCGACACACGACGCAGGTGATATTATGCGGCTAAGAAAACAATTACACTCGTCGGTATTATCAATAATTCGGTGGTAAAAAGTTGATTCCAACTCTAGTGCATCACCGTGTATCCTCTCTGTCGAACTAGAAACTCGTTTTCCCGCAGCAGTATTCACGGGTGGTGGTTTATATGGCAAATGTTGCCAGAGTGAAGAAAGGACGCGCGTCATGAAAATGGTTATTGGTTCGAAACCTCATAGTTCGAGCTTCAAAAAGTGCGAAGCTGTACAAAAGAGTGGTGACACGAAATTCCTCGAAATTCAATTGAGAAGTAGAACGCGACACCGCAAAAATCCTAAAACAATTCCCAATTTCCCGGTATTATTTCATTTTGATACATACAGCTTCCTCTGTAAATAGTAGATGGTAACTTTATTTCCCGCTCGCGCCATTGTACTTCACAATAAAAGTTTCGCAGATCTCGTCGAACGGTGCGGACAGAGGAGGTGCAGTGTGCAAACACCGTCAGCGACGGAAGCGCGTCACCCCTACCATAGAGATATCGGCGAAATGTTGATTCAGCAATTAGAGAGCAGACGAGAGGTTGACAGTGCGAAATTATCGAGCCAATATTATGCCAATAATAATTTTAGTAGTGATCGGCGTGCCGAGCTAGGATCGGTTGGCGTCCTGGCAGCCAGAGGGACTCCATGCATGCACGGCATTCGGAACGATGTTGACTGTCGGCGAAGGGATGTCTAACATTCAGCCTGATATGAGCATACAATCGAACTTCTCTAGCAAATACTGCCTGGTCGGAATTATTTGGACACTACTAGTTTATCGGATTTACACGATAAACCGTTCCAGCGGTGTCCCGTCTGGCGAAGGTACTCGATTCCCGCATTATTCCCATTACTTAGTTCGACGGTGCTACTTTCTACTAATACGTCGGAGTAAGATAACGCTGTCATAGCAATTAAAGCACTCGCATCGCACAGCGGGTAGATGGGCAATTACAGTTAATAGCGGGAAGCATATAATCGCCAGGAGCGCGGACCATTTATACGGCGATTATGCAGCCAACCACGCACATTACAGTCACCGGTGCTTTTTAACTGGTCGACGCAAACCTGCCTGGCATACATTTCTCGCAAAACCTGGCGTATTCACTATCCGGCTACTTTGAAGTGTTTTCAGAATAATCGCTTGTTGGAAAAGCGAGCTATCGTAATGCTCTGTGTGCTCCTTGTTATGGTAGTGAGCGGTGTAAGCCTGGAGGGCATTACTTTAGCATCACATCACCACGACATTTACCAAGGCCACCTAACCCAAGCTTTATAGCCCCTTTCATTCAAGGGGCACAAATTTTCTGGCTATTAACAATGGTTGGATCTAGACAAACGGTTGACATTATTTTACTTCTATGTGGGATGCGGGCGAACTGAATTATACGTTCTCGCGACACACCCCCCTCTTCCCTCCATCTCTTCTCCTACACTTAATTCAAGTTAACCTCAATTTAGCTTTAACGCCGAAATTTCGATACAATTAGTCAAGTCTAGCAATTACACTGGACAGATTGATGTTTCACCATGAAATTGCTTCGTCGAGTTTGTCGAAACTGTAACTAAGGCAATAATTGCGAGGTTTACGTTGACATTGCGATATGGGATTGTCAGTTGGCAGTTAAGGATTTCCAAAGGTGGTCCGTCATTAAACTATTCAGTAAGGAAGTGCCAAACTTTCTGCTATGGAATTTGGAGATAGGAAGAGGGCGAACATAGACAGAGTGGGGCTCGTCAAAATAGCGCATATCCAGCTGCCATGTCCACCATTCCTATACCTGGCATTGGCGCGTCACGAGCACCAGGAAATTTCGAGCAAGAATTTCGAAAGGTATTTCAGGCATTTTATCATTCTTGCGATAATTTCTATATCTATATAATCGATATAGGATAATTCACTGTTAAAAATCACTCTGGTTAATCACTGCGTCTTTAACAGGACTCTCGCATTGGTGATCATAATTTTTTAAAGAAATAATTTTTTAACTTACAAGCCTCAAGTTTCTTTAAGGAAGCGAAGCTCTGCAAGGTATCTGTGAACGAAGTAGAATTGGTAAGAAGCACGTTCACGACTGAAATTTCCACGGCTCGCTGTCTTAATTTAATAATGATGAGACAAAGGGCTTGCATGCATAAAAGCTTGGTGCTTTTTCTGCTTTTGCCTTCTCCTCTTTTTTCCCTCTATGCCTCCACTTCCCGTACGATGAGATCCTTTTCTCTCCTCAATGAGGATCCTTCAAGAAGAAAAGGGCAAAGTGGACTGTACCGTCAGATCTTACGATGGATCAAGCCGACGGCTCTGAAGCATCTGCCAGTGCAGATCGATGCTCTCTTCTTCTATGAACGAGCTTTCCTCCTTCGTCTCATGAGTTAGGCTCCAAAATTCGTCATATTAATAAACCAATCTTTGCATCGAACAATTTGTCAATTGACAACTCAAATTGTCCGAAGTGGTAAATCTGTCATTGCTTAAGCAGATAAATTAGAAATTAGATCAAAAGCTTAAACTGCTCGCCTATTTCTCACACAGATAAAAAGTGCTGGACAATTTAAGAGCTTTCCCAGATAAGCGTAACATGGTTTACGGAATTTAAAGAATCCTTCCGAACAAAGTTCCGAACAATGCGAATCGAGACAGAACTTATCGGGTATTTGCCTATTACCTAAAGTTTTATGAGGGAATCCTGGCACGCAGAATTAACGCAAGCTCAACCGAGGAATCCTTCGTTCCAGCAGTTTAGTCGCTTTTATCTGTGACTTCGAGATAGCCTTCTCGCCATTCCCATCCCCCGGTGCTTCCCCACGATACTCGTTTCACCAGATGGCAGATTCTAATTCCCCTCGGGTTCGACTCTCCCTTTTCGAAGGACGCGCGACCATCATTCTGATTAAAGCACAACCGCCCATACCGATAAATTGTTTATTACCCTCGCTAAGATTTAAAAGTTCGCCCGCTCTAATTGGACATTATGAAATGCATAAAGATGCATGCTTCGAGCTCGCTTGCGCAATTAGGATGCATTAATAACTGCTTGGGAATAGCTATTAATAAGTTGGTAGGCGATATCGATTGGTACGGGAATATATTCTTCCATCGGACCGGCGGTTCACTAATTGAAGGGATTTGTTGACCCCATGTATTGATTTTCATAATTGGAAATTATCTTGCAGACTCATGCACGACGTATTAAGTCCCGCAAAGCATAGATTTGTTGTGGAAGGTAAGTAGCTATTTGCACGGATCTACTATATCAGAGAAACTGTCTGACCACATATCAACCTTTACTACTAGACTCGACCATTCAATGGGACCTTTCAATGACTGTCTTTTTCAATTGTAATACTTTCCAAAAGATTTGCGTGATTAACTTCGACTTTAATCCGAGCCAACTTAATGGGAGATTGTACTCATTCCAATTACTAGTATAGAAATTTCGAACAGTGATTTCTTCATATTGGAGATAAATAACTTAGTTTTGCAATTTATTCAAGTTGTAGGCAAGTTATTGCATATGCTCGTGTATTCTAAATGAAGAACGACTGTATGGATGGGGCAGTGGCGTTCGAGTGATCACCAAGTGAACTGTTCAAAGAGGCCTCGTGCTTCGTCGAAGTTGCTTCCCCCCTGAGATATCCACTGGCCGTAACTGACCTGTTCCGTCCATTAGGTCATGGTGAGGACACTTTAGCAACACCGGCTGACAGCACGCCTCCGCGGAAACATCGCTGATGAGTGGTGTGAATCGACCTTAATACGTGTAACACGTGTATACGTGTAATAGGTATAAATGGAGCAGACAATACGATAGAGAAAGTGGCTGAGAGTCAAGTGGAAATGGATGATAATAATTTGATACGATTTAGAGAACGGAAACCAGCCTATAAAACATTCCATAAATTTGATGCTCTTTTTAAGTTCTTCCCATTTATCGTGAATCTTCTTTTCAAACATTCATAAAAGCTAATACCAATTCCCATTTCCCACGCTCGTTTTTTGTTTTTTTTTTGTTTTTATAGGATTACTGATACTTTCGCCAAGCGGAATTACGTTTCTCGCGAAATAAAAATTGAAAGATCGGGAATGAATAATTTCCTGCAATTGAATATTATCGACTTTTATGCGAGGTATGGAGTAAAGTAGTGTAAGAGTGCTGGTATAAATCGGGAGAGAGTTTCAGGAGTATACTATGTATGAAGTATTTCCAGAATGAAATCTTCTTAGTTCGCGTGCTCCTCTCGGTGAATCACTAAGTCTTCAGTGATTTACCTTCTTTTCCGTCCGTGCTCTCAAAGATTACTGGGCGGAGCGTGTGCTTACATTGAAAACGAATAGTACTAATACGATAAAGTAAGAGGAACAGGGAAGTAAGTTGGAGAGGCCGATGGAATACGCTCGCACGTGTGTGCAGAAACTTTCCAAATGAAACATACAGCCGAATAATCGACTCGGAAAGTGGAATACTGTGCAGAGTCTTTCGCGTAACTGGAGTAAAGCAGAACTGGAAGCTCTATTCCATTGGCCGAGGGGGGAAAAGAGAAACCGTGACAAGTTCGATTTAGTGAAATGGCAACTGATCGCCCGCGCGCTTGCATACCTGCCATGCTCTCTTTGGAAAGGAGCCCACTACTAATTAAAACTTTAATCCTTCATTGTCTCGAGTGAACTGGAACGTTTTGTTTAACTGTGAGCGTCTCACACTCACTAACGGTATATAATAGTCACGCGGAGTGAAAACATTAACAATCCGACAAGTATCGAAGAAAGTCGTAAATGAAATCGCTGGTTCTCTCTATCGAATAAAATAATAATCGAACAATGTATGTATACTCGCTGGAGGCAACTCAAATGACACGTCTGTAGCTTTATTTCAGTCAGTAGCTTTAATGGTCTGCGATCGTCGATAAATGGAACGTAGTAATTTCGATCTGATTGGAGCTGGAGCCGATCAGAATCCTTATGTTTATCAGTTTTACAACGGTATAGATTTCTCGAAACAGTTTGTCATGCGTTCTGCCTCTACGTATTCTGTGATTTGGTATTGTGTGTAGCAGAAGAGATGGATGGATACGGAATATTGAATAGCCGAATGTCCTGTGGATTTCGTCGAGGACGTGCACGCATGCCTTCTTCAACTATAAAATTAATTGAAGAATATTCCTTTTCTCTCTACTAGCTTGGATTTCCTTTACTCGTCTTTCTTCTGATCTCTATCATTCGGCTCGGAGTCACGCGCAGCAATTTGGCATCGAGCGAGGAACTTGTATAACTGCTTTCCATTATACATCATCCACACTCCATTTTCGTGCTATGCGGTAGCACTGATAGCTTCAGTACTTTTGAGATGTTGCATGTATTTCATAATACATCGTGTACGCTTTCAACAGTTGGTACTTCCAGTCTGAAAAATGTTTGCCCCAATGCTATTCAAGTCGCTTTGCCCTGACAGATGTTCATAAAGTAGTGTATACAGGATTTGATTTATTTGTGGATCCGAAAATATTTTTCCTGCTGAATAAGTGCGCGAGCGAAGAATGTCGACGACACGTTTTTGGGGCGCGCTGTTTTCGGAAAACTTCACTTGTCAGCTGGTTGACTGATCGAAATTGTACTTCCAAGTGGAGGTAAAAATACGCAGTCGAACTCTGCAACGAGCTCGTCTGTAAATTGATTTTACTGGAAAATGGAATATTGAAGAATACTTTTCATCTCTTCATTATTTCCCATTCTTTTCATTCAATGTCCAGAATGCCCGAGAATACTTTATTGCTCGACCACGCACTGTGACGTATCAATTAGGACTTTCATATTCAGTTTTCGCGAGTACACGGGTCCATGAATATAAATAACCAAATACTCTTTGAAACAACTCCACCGATTTATTAATTAACGTCCGAAACTCCGTAAATCTCGATAAAATACGGCAGAGTTGGCCAATTTAACGAGGTTTCACCCCACCTTTTATCCATGTGCCGCTCAACCAATTTAATTTTCCTGACCTTTTTCGTTGAAAACAGTTTTTAACCTGAAAATCCCCCAACCTTTTGGAGAGATGGGACTGTTCTCCCAATCAGTGCAGGAGTCGCGAACAATGCCCGTTATGATTTCAAGATGCATTTCACCAATACGTGCGCGGCACACCAATTCCTTGGTTGCTCGATTACAACCAGTTGCTCGGCGCAATTTTCCCTACACCATTGCCTCGCATTCGCTCTCACGGAGAAATTCGATTTCACTCGTCGGAAACATACAATTTCGGCAGGCAAATAATTTTCCCGAGCATTCTTCTACCTCACAGTTGACTCCAGGATCAGCTGTGAGTAGGAAAATGGACTGTACGGGTGGAGCGAGATTGCGATTGTACCACGAATCGAAGAGAAAAGGAATCCGTCCTTCTCGGCCAGCACGAAACATTCCGAAATGCATTGGCTGCTACGTGCTTCGAGCACTGATTTCACTGGGGTTCCACATCCTCTCGAAGACAAATGTTGTCAAGATGCAGTTTATCCGTTCGATCTCGAAGAATTATCGGAGAGAAGTGCACACTGGAGTTAATTACGTTTGAGTGTCTACTAAAATACTAAAGTCGAGGGTGTGCATTGAGTGGCCTTCTCGCTTCCTCTCTTTCCCGCTTTGGTTTGTATTTTCACCAACGATGAAGTCCTCTTTCGCAGGCTCTTTGTATGGAACAGTCAATGAGAGGGTTTTCACGTGGCCTATTCGTTTTGTTAATCGAGCTTAAAAGGCTTCGCTCCTTTTTCTTTTTGCCACTCTCACCGTCGAAACCCGCTAAAACATTTCGCTTCATCATCGCGGCCATTGTGCGCTTAAGAGGGACTATCATTAGACACAAAGCCCATATTTGCCGGGCTTTAAAAGGGTACAAGCGCGATCGTCGGGGCCCCGAAGCTGCCTCTCAAGCTCTAATTTTAAATTAGATAAGTAAGGACTCGCGTGCTTTTCAAAGGCTTTTCCTTTCCCTTGTCTGTCCTTATAGCACGCCGAGATTTTCGGATGGCGAAGTCCTACACTCTTTCCAGCGACATAACCTCTCAACCGTACTGTGCCTGATATGAATATCTTGATGCTTCTTTTCCACGATATTTTTCATTGAAATTCCTACTTTCAACACACAGTTTTCCCCTTCAAACTGTTGTTACGAGTATTTACAAGATAGAATTTCCGCTGTCGCACATTAGCTTTAGTGCTAATACTCTTAATAGGCTAATGGGTCTGTAATCGACTTGGCAAGCCTAATGGGTCTTAATTATTGGAGGAGCAGGAAGAGGGAAACTCACCTTCCGCGGTTAAGCGGAAAGAATCTTGTTACATCACACGAACGTACAGGATTCTCACAGGTCTCGGATGAAGTTAGGCATTGCTAAATTTTGCCACAATATTGCGTAACTGTAGTATCGGGAAGTTCTGACACGATTATGGAAGCCCTGATTTAATTTATTGTAGTTAGCCTGGGCTTTCGCACGAAGTATTCCCAGCAGTATTCTAATACTCGAGAAGGGAGCGCTGTGTATCCATTTAGAGGGGTTACACGAACGCATCGTAAGCTCTGGCGAAGTTACGTTGTGCCCTGTTATTAATTTCGTTAAGCGTACACGCGGTCATACTGTCTCCTATGTCCTGCAGGACTTTCCCCTTCGCGGGATAGACTTTTTAATTAGTATTGTACGAGGTCACCGTTTCTTCCGGCTCTCCGATTAATGAATTTGTCGGTCTCGGCTCACCTTACCAACGGCATCCCGTGTCTTTTTCGTTAGAAAGGCGCATCTTACCAAGCCACTCCTTCCGGGGAGAAGTTCCGGTTTCGAAAGCACAAGCTTGTCATTACCCTCAGTCGTTCCTGGTACCTTCATTATTCGGATAATAATGATCTCATAATAATAATATCAGGATCATGTCAGTTTATGACTATAGCCATCAAGATAGGAGGTATAATTACATCT
Source organism: Ectemnius cavifrons (assembly GCA_964023945.1). Lineage (NCBI taxonomy): Eukaryota > Metazoa > Arthropoda > Insecta > Hymenoptera > Crabronidae > Ectemnius > Ectemnius cavifrons. The sequence continues at coordinate 15,699,541 of OZ030375.1, read as the reverse complement.
TATTCTCCCATCAAAGTACATTAAGTTGACCTGTATTCGATAAAAGAAGTAAAGCAATGGAATTTTAGTCTTTATAGCGATGGCAGTAAAGTTGTGAAAAAGGTGTCAGAGTCTGGATATTAGGACCGAGGAATCGATCGGTCGAGGACTTTATAATTACGGGGTCACCAATCAACCTTCGGTGTAGGCTCAAAGGGATGTGGTGGGAGAGAAACCATTAATTCCGGGGGAAACTGGACGAATGGTCGGGTGGCATACCTGAACGGGGTGGTTTCGGTTTCATTGCCGTCTGGGAGCGTTTAGAGGTTAGCCACGCATTCGACCCGTAAATTGCAAGTACGAGAAGCCCGAACGAATGAATGAGCCAGCGAGGAACAATGCCTAGAAAAGAAGGAAGAAGTCTGTAGAGAGAGGGAATAGGAGAGCAAAGAATCCGAGACACAAAGGGAACGGGAAATCTCGAAGGCACCGCTCGTCTTGACCAAACGAATCGAAGTCTTTGTTCGGGCAAAGGTTTATCAGAGACTGCTCTAAGAGGTCCGCCCGGTCAATCCAGTGTCAATGAAGTAAAAACGAAGGGCAGCTACTCGCTTCCTTGTTCTCAGTCTTCACTTATTGTTAGTTCGTGGACTTCGACTTGCATTGGTATTTGCCGTTGGTACACCTATGCCTCCGCCTTCGTCTCTTCAGTGCACTACTTAGATTTGCATTTGGTGAATTTATCGCTGAGATCATTAGCGAGATATTGCACCACAAATATTACTTCTGCGGCTTCAGTATTCTCTTTCATGCCCGTCCTTGAGAAGTGCGTTATCATCTAGAATTTCTAAACTAGGATTTTGGAGCTAGTTATTTACCTGCCTTTAACAACAGATGCTAGTGTATTCTTAGTGCTCTTGTCAAATCATTATTCGCATCGTGGATTTCGAAGAACTTGGAAGTACTTGGTAGGAAATCATTAGTCCGATTCTTAGTAGCAAAATCTACTGTTTATTCAAGAATGAGAGTCATACTTGGTTTCAACTACAGATATTCGTAAATGTTTTTGCAAGCTGGTAAGAAAGAGCAATATCTGTTTAAATTGAGTTCGATTCACCGAAGAATAACGCAGAGATCGATCTTCCTTATTAGGTTACCTTTTCAATCAATATACATAGCATTCGATATGTTTCATCGCGAACGTACGACGCACAGTGGGGTATTTGCACCGAAATTCTGGTCAAAACTCCAAAAATTTGTACTTCTGCTTAAAATAAATAATTCATGTCTATAATTAATTTGTATCATATACTACTAATTTTTGTCTCAAGTCATAATCAATTTTATCCCCACTGTGGGACAGTATCACTCTCGTTAACGAGTGCTTCATAGAATTGACTGTAATAAAATTCAGAAATTAAAGTTCTATCATGGAAAACTTGGAATATGCTTAGATCATACATTTTGAATGGTAACAATATCACATATGCCACCATACTGTAAATGTATCCTAATATGACAGACCATTGCTGTTGCTGAGAGGTACTGATTAGCAGTGCCCGCAACTGTATTCAGATCTCCAACGGGATATCGGAACTGACCGTAATACTGAGAGAGGTAGTCAGACGTCACTCTCCTTGGAACATGACATAATACACGCCCTGGGAGTACCCAGCTGGTATTGACCATACCGAATATTAGCCTGCACTCTCTGCTATGTAAATGTCCAATTAAAAGTTTCTCTTTAATATCCCCCTGCTTCCCTAGAGCGCTCTTCGTATTCTTAATTTCTGCTTGCCTGAGTACACGTTTTATCTTCTTGTTCTTTATGAAGCAAGAGAGATTAACCCCCCAGCTTTAAAGAAAAATGTTTGTCTTTACGAACGAATTTCTTTTAATTTAGGTATAATATAAAGATGAAATAATCATTGAATGATTTGCAATACAGTATTTAAAGTAGCTCTAATCAGAGAATAATTGATATTAGTATTTTAAATTCAAGTAAAGTAAAGTCTACTGTGATTATCGCGATCGAGTAATACTATAATTTCACGAACACGTAAGAGAAATCCCAAAGGGGCAAAAGTGCACGTTTTAGTGGAGTAACCCAGAAGCATGAAAATGTATAACAGGTCCTTAAATATAAATCATTATTGGAAAGTATATGGGTATAAAATAATAGAATAATTTTTGTTTAAATTTGCATTATTGTGAATGTGTGTGGTTGAGAATACGAAATACGAGGCTGTTGCTTTCTGCTCGCTTTATTCATCAACGCCAATTCGCGGAAGGGCGGATAATCGTGGCGCCATCGTACCGTTGACGACAACAAGTTTACCAAGGCACCCCAGCGCATTAATGTAAATTAGTTGGAAGATTCTGACGTTCCTCCCGCTGTCGAATATTTAGTATCCTGTCAGGTGACCCGCGCACGGGAAAACAGATGGAGATCCGGAAGCGGCGGAAGAGCCCCGACAACTCTCTTCCTCACGTTGCGTGTTCATAATCATTGGCTTAACATCATTTTGATTGTCGTAGGCAGTTAGTCATCTTCGCGCGCAGCTTTCACTATCACAGGAAGCCGTATTTTCCTCGTACTATGTTGCGTAATTCTGGTAGTTCATTACATAAACACAATCAAAATTATATAATATTCTAACTCGTGTTTTTGCTGCCTGCTGAGGGAGATTTTTCTGTATGATATAAAAGCATGTTTTTAAAAAATTATTTTTTACCTTGCAGCCTGTATAATGATACATTTTACTCTAAGTAGTGTAAATTAATAAACATCTAATTAATTTTATAGATCTGCTTTATCAAGCACGTCTTTAGTGTGTTCGAAAATCCTCATCTAGCTACTTTAAAAGAATTGAAATATTTAATTGAATAAATCCAAGCCGCTATTATAATTTCGATAAGGCTAGATATCAGCTATTGCTAATTCTTGAAATATTTTAGCCACGTTCAGAGGTCAATGTGCGGAGAGGGTTGGAAGCGTTGGTAAAGCGCGATCGATCAGCGACGTCGTGCTCTAGATCATTTTTCTCCTGTCGGTTTGGGTCGCCGGGGTGGCCGCGTGGCTCGAAACTAATCTCAAGCCAGCCTATTGGCGCCGGCCAAAAGTCTATTTATTTTTTAATCCAGCACACTCACGAACACATGTCCTCCCACTGTAGACTTGTCGAAAGCTTCTCCGCGCCCTGTTTTCAACACCGAACATGTATTTACGTACATCAGCCATTTGTACTTCGCAAGCAAACCGCCGCCGACTTTTTAATTGGAAGCCGAACTCTTTTACTTTGGTGAACGTGGAAATCAGCATTGGCCAATCCGTGGAATTGCAGAAACGCATTTAACTTGTCTCTGCCGACCTCCAAATTAATCCGTCGCTTTCCCGAGAAAAAGGGGCGGTCTGCGCTGACAGCCAATCCGGAGATTGTTTAATTACTCGACCTCCATTGGCTTTTTGTTCTCTTGGCCAATTCTACCTTAATCACCTTCGAATCGATTTCGGAAATTTGTCGAATTACTACGTAATTAATTAACACCAAATTTTGAAATGATGATACTTGAACAGGACAGATTCACTGTTAGACTTATTTAAACTGTATTAGGAACTTCATTTGAAGCAATATGAATTAGGAAGGCTTGTGGCGAGCTAGCAGCTAATGCGTCAGTGGCCTCATAATTAATGAGTTCGAACGTGGCGAACCTGTCAGCTAGACGTGCTGTGAATTGCAGAGAGGCAGGGCGGTCCGATCTCGAATCTCGCCAGAACTAAACTCGACGCGACGCTTTTAATTATATGCGCATTCTTTAATGCGCTCGACAGCGCAACCGCTACCAACATAGCCAGCGTCACCATTCTACCTAACCTCAAATCACTTTCTAACGACGTACTAGTTATATGGCTCTTCCAACGCCTGTTAAATTACCCCATACACTTTCAACGTCATCGTTCCAAGGCAATATTGGTAAAGATGCATGATTTTCCCAAAAATAACGATAGACGTCTGGTTGTTTTAAATGAGATCAAACATTTTGAGTCTGTGAATTGTGTTTACCGAGTTACTTCATTTCTGCCATATCACTGACCCCTTTCTCATGAAAGTCGAAGTTCCCTGTTTGCTAGTATCCGTATTGACTCAGTATCCGTAGCTCGCTTGGATAACTCCAAGGTAATATTATCGTTACATTATGGAAATACGAAAACTGACTGGTTCTCCGAGTACACATTTCAAGCGTCCACATCCCTGTTCTTTCTCTTGTGGATTTACGACGGACTGTCGTGATATCGTAATATGTAATATCGTGATTCACTATTCCAATGACAAACGATACTTTGATTACTGTAACAAGGACATTAACAAAGGTATCAGGATGCGCCATCGAAATTTCATGCGACAGCAGTTCCTCTTTGTGTGTGAGGTTAAAATCCGCATTAAAGGCAGCTCGACATTAATAACAATTTTCCTGATCAGACATGTCGATTTTAGTTTAAGTGGAGTAGCTTGGATCTTCATGTGTGATTGGTATGTGAGTGTAGAGTAGGTCGTAGCTCATTTCTCGGCAAGTGAACACAGTCGAGTTGACGGTGTTAACGCGAGAAACACAGGCTCGTGAGGAAAGGCATGACGAGTACGGAACGAGAGAGGTTGAACATAGGTGGACGCTCTGACAAATTGCAGTGGGTGCAAAGTGTCCCTTTTATCGTTGCGGCAACAGAGAAAAAAGCTCCGGCCCACCTGTATTCCTGCGAGCTCGACGGAAATAACTACTGGCAGCGCATGGTCCCTTTAGTATCCGAGTCCCGGGCAAACCCAGAAAACAAATCGCTCGATCGTCACTCGAATGTGTGTTTCCTTCGTATACGCGCTTAATGTGAACGACGCCGATCGAATAATGCAGTATTTGTACTCATTGCTGTCGACAGTTTTTCATTCCTGATTTTACTGCTTCTTCTATAACGCGCTGATTATCTTCAATGTTTTCTCATTACCCCAGAGAATTTTGGCCTTTCTTTCATCTCATCTCCGCTAATCAAAGAGAGTCAACGATAGAATGAAACTCGAAGAGTGAATCCTCTTGGGATTTCCACCCACATGCGTATATCGACATCGTCTACGCTGCAACATTGCCACAGTACACCTGATGTCAAAGTCGATCTCAAAGTGAACATCGGTAGGCGTCTGCTACACACGAGGGTGCCTTGTTGCACAGGAAATAGTAGCTTCCTGTGTAACACTTGTTTGCATCTCTATTCTAGTCGAGTAAGATCCTAATGATCGAAAATATCAGCTTGATATTGAGTATCGGCTGAGTTACAAAGCCTCTTTTACCTGATAAAAGTAGCTCGTTAAATTGTTTAATTAATTGCGATAATAGTAATGAGAAATGGGAAGATAGCAAGCGATGGATCATCTTTCCGTAGGATGTTATTCGCTAATGATATTCCCTCGCTGACAGAAGATCAAGGGATAACGAAAGTCTACTGGGGAATGTGTGCATGCAAGTGGGTAGCGCTATCAGACACACGCGCCCTTCATAACCATACATCTCATTTCCTCTCGAAGGAAAGATATTAATATTTAAAGCAATTTCATGAAGGCAAGAGGAGCCACTCTCTTCATCCTGCCTAGACATGTAACACGTACATACATCGACTACAGCGATTTCTCACACCGCGCTATCAACGCCCCGAATTTCCCGCGTGATACATGATCTCCGCGAAGGAAAGGGATTTGCTGGAAAATGCATGTAGCTTGTGGAACAACACGGCGCTCGGCCTCTAGAAAAATTTGGAAACAAATAACGCTACAAACGTTGTAGAGGAAACTCGGACCATTTTTTATTTCAAATGACAAATGCGGCTGGTTAAATCTGCGGAGACGAATGGATGGAATGGTTCGAGTTAAATTTGAAAATATGATTGTCTGTGTGTGTAATAAACACTTGACATTAAATATATTATAGCCTTTATATTATTGATTGTGATGTTTTTGATAGCGTAGCAATTATCGCCATTGATACAGGATAATTTGATAATCCTCGGATTATTAAAAGCATTTGAAACGCTAGACTTCTGTAATTGAATTACATAGTAGCGTTTGCACGCATACGGGAATCCGGGAGGCCGGAAACAGATATCCAGGGAAATGTGGAAAATGGATTTCCACGCGTTCCGCAACGAACATTTTTCTCCCTAATGAGTTCGCGAAATGTCTATGGTTATGGTGGGAAATGAGAAGGCGCGGATCCTGTATTTACCTTCCACCGACGGCAAAGACTAAATTACTTCTCTTGATGTATTTCCCGAGAAATTTCTCACCGGGCACGGAATCCCTTTTCTGGGAGATTGTGAACTTTTGCAATTTCGCGACAGAAAAAGAATGTTTTGTTTGTATTTGCGGATTCAGTGGCGCGCGTTATCCTGCCGTGACTATCCCTCTGCCACCACGAACTGCGCCAACCAATAGGATTCGCCAACCCCTGGCAAACATGTATGCCAATTCGGAACGAAAGAGACAGCCATGTATTAATGTACTTCAAATGCTTGATAAATGAAATCTGCATTAAATACTATCAATAATTGATAGCCACAAAATACTAAATAAATCAATACAATTTCCTAAAAAGTGAACATTTTCCCTACCCCAGAAACTACTTTAGTTAGTCATGAACGAAATAAAGCATGCCAGATGCAAAATCGCTTATCGCTCTTTAATAAACTCAATTATTCCCACATAAAATACGAGGTATAATCTTAGACGTGGCAAAAATAGTAAATTAGAACATTACTGTGATGAAGCGATGTTATTAGCTTATCAGCTCGAGATTATTGCTTGGGAAAATGTATTACGAGGTAATATCGGGAAGACTAACACCCGAGCAAAAAGGGGGACTGTTGTAGATAAACAGTATATTGGAGGACGATAGCAAACGGAACAACCCTGCCAACACAGGACAATTATCAACGCGCTTGTATACAGTGGCTGTGAGTACACAGGTGGCTTACAAGACCGCACGAAGATAGCAAAGCGAAAGGGTTACCAGCGAGAGAGACGCATCTCATTCGGGATTGAGGATTACGGTGAGTGATTCGACGTAATCAATTTGAATAGAACGCAGACAGATTAGTCTTGACAGTGTATTCGGCATACGATAGCCGGAATTGGCTGAGAATGAAGGCAGACAGCCGGTCAGACAGCTAGGACTATCTTTCTCTTACCGGCTTAGATGTCGGCCCAGATTTTCTCTTTCAAAGGAGCGCTCTAGCTACACGGTTGCATCGTCGAAAGAGGAACAAGGCAGTCTGAGAGAGGAAGGAAAAAGGGGAGTGAGAAAGAGGAATAACGAATTGCAAAGTAGGTTGTCGCAAAATTACGGAATCTGTGTCGCTCGTCTTCCATTACTTAACACGACAAATTGCTGGGCAAGTAGTGCTTAAATAATGGCCGCTCGATCTTTCTTATCTTTACTACTAGAAGCTCGATCTAATTTAGAGAAACGGTATTCCTACTACTTTCCGTCGATCTTTCTTCCTCCTTGTATTCGCGGAATCCAGCATTTTCGTTTGCTTAGCATTATCAAGATAGCATACTTCATGGCGAACCAATGGCTGTCTTTATAACGACTTGTAAGGAGGAGAAAAGTCATAAAAGATAAATCGACGCACTTTAACGTTCACTTCCACAAGTCGCTAATTTTCAGGGAAATTCGATAGCGCGCCACGTTTTATGCGCGACACTTAAAGCTGAACGGTTACACATCGCACTACGCGGTGTTGGCTTTTAGTATGATAAGTTCGATGCTATCAAAAAGTTCGGCTACTATACTTTGCTATAAAAACTTCCGCATCATTTTCCAAGGATATCTATATTCAAATTGTGTCCGCTTGAATTAAGTGTACTAATTGGCAGATCGACCAATGATCTTTTGATCAAGGACGACCTCTGAGTTAGAGGTTGTCATTATTATTCCGGATTAGTGGTTAGGACATTGACGCAGTTGTCAGTGCAGTTCATTGGCAGGCTTCTAATAGCACCAATGGAAATTGAACGGACAGCTTCCGCGCTTCTCGTCCGCTGTACCAAATCGTTTACATGCGCGCCCGGAATAAGACGGATCGCTGATCGTGTAAACCATTATTCGACATGGCACGTGAAATCGATTATCGGAATACCGGAGCTACCTTCGCCTTAGCCGCAGACCAATACCTATGCTGGACCATCCTCTCCCCCCCTTTTACCCCAACTCTCCTGCTTATACTGCAGTAGTCACAATTCAGATACGATCAGAATTCAAAGTAATTCGATGCACAGAAGTCAGCACTTTTACCTTTCGACTGTGATTTAATTAAGATAGAACACGAAAGTATCAACTGCGATCTTCCACTTCTTAGACAGTTATCCGAAACTTTTTTATCTTACAATCGAAACAAGTATGCAGGATTTCAATTTGGATACGTAACTTGAGAGAAATAGGGTGTTCAGAGTTTCAAGTTGAAAAGAAATCCATAGGATCAGTGTGGAAGTTCAGAAAATTCTGACTGGATTTTAATTGTCATAGTGGCGCCACCAGGCAGTGTTCGCGTGCCAGCGATCACCGAGGTCGCAGCGAGATCATTTTTCAAAAGGACACGTCGCATTAAATTCGCCTGAGTCTCGAAAGAAAGCGTTGGTGGGCAGGCAGATGTGTTGGTCTCGGGGAAAGGTTGTGGGTGGTTTAGGGATCGTCGGTGAGCTCGGAAGAAAGGCCTGGTAGAGGCTCTATGTATTCCCGGGGCGGTAACCTCGAGAGCAGCTCGGCTGAAGCGAGCAAGTGGGCAGGCACGCAGCCAGTTGGGCCTTTGTTAAAGGGACAATTAGCATTCCGCATACTGCAAGCAGGTGGAGGAGGCCGAGCGAGCGAAGGCGAAGGCTTCGAGTCGAGGATTGCAGCTGAGGGAGAAAGAGGAAATGCACTCGCGCGAGGGATAGACATTAGGAAAACGCCAAAAGGTTCGCGGCTCGCTGCACCGCGCGGTAACAATTTACATTTTCCCTGCTGGGTGTCCACTCATCCTACTACCCCATACAGTTAATGAATTATTCCTCCAACTTCTCCCTGACATTTCAACCCATCTACCAAGGTAATATAAAAAAAACTGGTCAGTCTCGCTAAACCTACAAAATACTTCCACTTTCGACTCCTATCCTTTAAGCCTGTCCTCCGAGTTTGCCTGCGCCACCTAGTTCCAAAGTAGGTCCCAATGGAATCCAAGAGTCCGATGGAATAGTCGTGAATTCGGACAGTGAAATGTAGCGTGTATGTATAATGAATGGGAATAGTGAGTCAGTAAGAAAACCGTTTGTTTATCCTTAAAGTATAATTAGCAACTAGTAAAACAGCGGAGCGCGAGAGACGTAAGTATGAAGCTCTTTACTGAGAGAGAAACAAAGAGAAAATGTACTAAGAAGCACCGAAAATCTGGAAGGTTCGCAGTGGATGTGCAATGCGGTTGCAATTTGGATTACACGGCTTTCCTCATTCCAGTTTCATCTACCGTATTATTTCTTCTTCACTGATCAAACCAGCGAATTACTCCTAAAGACATACGATGAACGCGGCGGGTGCGGGCTATGCGATTAAGAAGTGAAGTCGAAGCCAAATTCTAGAACCAATGGAAAATGGAACGTACAAGTCTGTGACTAGAATTCGATACCACCTGAGCAAAAGTTTGAACGGATTATCAAGAAGCTTCAATTGATAATGAAATTTGATAAACCACAGATGATCAGGTCGAACTTTCTCGTTATAATTACCACCACTACTAATCCACAAGAAAATCTCGAACCCTTCGTACCTTTTTTTACAAAAATTTACAAATCTCCGACGTGTTGGAAAGAGAAATCGTGGTAAGTGTGAGTAGGAATAATATTCCGGCGACTCCGAGTTACTCTGTATACGTATGCAACATTGAGTGAGGGTTGCAACGAGTCTTCCTCGTCCTGTCTTAATTAACGAAGCATGTGGCCTTGCTTCTCCGCGAGTATAAAAGCCCGGCGGCGCGGATTCATCCGGCGCGCACTGTCCGAAATCCCGGTTAAAAGAGGCCAGACGAAAAGTGAGCATACACACTGGGAGAAAGAGAATGAGCGCGAGAGAGAGAGAGACTGGGAGAAAGAGAGGTGGTATGCACGTAGTAGGCAGACACGGCATCTCCAAGTTGCTAGATTTTCCAAGTGCTACTCCCAGAGAGCCACACATTTCCGAGTCGTGCGAGATAGGTGTGCGCGCACTCGTCATAAGGCGATGTGTATTCTTTATCCCCTACAGAAGAGCCCCGCGAACTTATTCCCGGGCGCGCATAAGTTTAAGCGGGAGAAAAGGAAGGAAGTGGTGGATATACACAGTTGGTAGTGGTCCCTCTGGACTTTCACAAATATATTCGCACTGCTTTGCGCTTGGGATCGGCCTATCTCTAGCCGCCTCTTTCTGTACGGGAAGTATATAGCAGTGGCTATTTTCCTCTGGGAGAAGATTGCATTTGTGAAAAAGGATGAATGCAACGCTCAAAGAATCTTCTCTTCTTCAGGAAGAAGTTTGGCATTAGACACACCGGCTGCTTTTATTTCAACACAGTAATCGCGGTTTCACTGGCACATTGCATTTGAAGGCTTTTTACCAAGCAAGGGCTCTTTCTTCCAGCGAGAGAAAGGGAAAGGAAAGAGGCAGACATGTGTCATAATTATCGCGAACAGGCCAAGATGAGGCGCCAAGTATCTTTCCGCTCTTTTTTTTCTTTCCGTTCAGGAACCTAATTAGCTGGCGTGGTAACGCGGACCCACCGTAGGACAAAACGGAGGTCTCGTAATTAGTCAGCACTCCCGGCTAATCCTTCGATCGATCTCACTGAATGTGCGTGGTCAACGCGAAATATTGCTATGAATTGAAGTAGCCTTGCTGCCTGATCCTCGCCGCAAACTACCCACTTTATCCCACCACTTTTTTTTCCACCCTCGATGACGCGGTCACATTTAGATATTAAGTGGAGTCGTACAATATTCGAAACAGTATTTTAACGGTAAGAGCTATTAATCGCACGACGAAAGTACACGTTGTCCGATGGATTACGATTAATCGGTAAGAAAATATTTTCTATCTTGAGTGATTATTGAGAAAACTCTTGAAATAACGAAAACTAATTTTAAAACAGAATAAACACTGCTCATTTTTCAAAAGGGTAACGCGTACTTTGTGTTCAAAGATCATAGGGGATCCAGGGGTAGTTTAAACTACCTGTGGGGATAGTTTAATTGGTTCTAAAAGTGTGGTGTAAAAGGTTGATTTTATTCTTGTCAGACTTACCAATTAGTTTGGAGGGCTTCTGTCGACGCGGGCGGCAATTCGATTGGGAAAATCAAGGGGTTTGCACGATATAACATAAGTAGGAAGCTCGTGGAGCACGGTCGGCTGGCGACTGACTGCTTTGGAGTTTGAAAGCTCTCGCGAGTCAGGTGGGGCGACCTCTGCCACCGCCACGTGCTCTCTCCCGATGGAATCTGCGCGGCGCGCGCCCATCTCCCTATTCCCTATAAAACCCCCTTTATCTTCCCCCACGAAAGAACTCCTTGATAAAGCCCCGTGGTTTTCGATGCCACTCGATTAGCCGGGGGTCATCGCGAGTCTCTTCTCGACGAGGGGAGATACACCGAGTACCACTCGATTTATTATCCCACCTTTTCTTCCCAACCCTTTTCTTCATCCCTTGATTCGTCGCTTTCGCCTGCTTGCCAAGTGCGAGCACGTACACCGGATGCTGCGCTACTTATATTTTTATTAATCGGAAGTCCTATCACGCGGTGCCACAATATATTTCTTCCCCAAGTTAAGTCCTCGCTTGGGACACTGGGTTAATCCAACGGCTCAAATTTTTAGATATATTTGCTATGGTAGAGGTGAACTTTCCGGGAAATTATTAAACATTGGGGACTCATCTGGGAAATTTTCTATTTTCGAAATTTTAATCATATCATTTGTATAGAATTCTTTTATACATTTGAATGCTAAAGCGCGTGAGGAGAGGAATGCTGTTTACGTTTCAATGGGAGATTGTGAAGGGTGATAAAGAGTTGATATATAGTAGATGCTAGTTCCAAGATAAATGGCAAATAGGAAGCTATTCTCGGGAGTGGTGATCTCGTTACAATGGAACGGCAATCATCCAACCACGCTATAGACACAGACACATTTGGCTGCTAGTGCTTTTTCAGTGAATCAACTTTTATTTCGACTGACTTTAAAATATTTTCGAAACTATTGGAATCCATCAGGAAAAGACAGTGTTTTTGAAAAGAGGAGTGGACACAGAACAAGTGAATATTTCGTGGATAGTGGCAACAGTTTGCTTGGTCTCAGTCGTGTTTTTTTTTCAACAGACTGCTCCGGCACTGTTTGATTCAATTGTACGTGGACAAATACAGTGGACTAGGTACTGACTGAACACTACTGTGAAAATGGATTTCGATTTTCCTTTGTGTGCCGAATTCAATGAGGCGAACGCTTTCAAAAGTGTTTCTACTTGACCACGCCAGCCCACATAATTTTCCAGGTACCCTGTTGCGATTCTAGCACCGCTTGTCCATAAAGTTTGGTTTGTTCTTACGAGCATGTACTTTGGAAAAGTCCAATTTCATTCAGCACCGCCAGTAATTGCATACTCCCTAGCAAAGCCTATGAAGCCAACAGTAAGACATTCTCTCATTCAGCAACGGGGAATTTTCTTCATTGTTACATAGAGCTTAAAAGTCTGCCTGTGCATTTTCCTCTTCCAACGTTGAAGAACAATTCTAAGCTAAATGCCGGACGCTCGAGTCCTCAGTCGAATTTCCGCATTCCCTTTTCATCTCGGCAACAAATTAAATGCGGGTCAAAAAACTGGCGCAGCGCATCAGGTGAAAATATCGTTTCACGTATACGGATTTGTTCGATTTGCTCTTGAGGAGCGTGCTCGGCTTAAAAACCGACGGGGCTCTGCCGTTATTGACTGCGTTTGGCAGGATTAATATATATATATGAAAAAGAGTGACAGAAGTGTCGCATCCTCGAAACTTTTTCAGCATCTCGGACCTTCCAATTGCAATCGATGAATTAAAATTGCAATCGAATCTGACTTCCTTCGCAAGGGGCTATTTGTTTGAATCATTCAGTTGCTTCTCTCTCCTTCCAATCGACGGTCTAGATTCACTGTAATCATGCCGCACGTTTCTCTCGCGGGAGCGAAGGAACGAGTATTCATTCGACGAAAAACTCATTTTCCCGTGGAATTCGGGTTCAGGTTCGACGAGAAACGGCCCCTTCTGGTGGTTGGAATTTTTTTTTACACTAGATAGATAATTAATCAATCAAGTTCAAGAAAAGTTGGGACTGTTTGAATATGTATACCGTGAATTTAATTGAATTTAATTGAATTTAATGGGTTTCTTCCAGTTACACACTTCCAGTTATTCTTTCCGAACTAAACATACTCGGTTAAGTGTTAGACAGTAACATTAATATACGTAGTATTTACTTGGCGAGCAAGGTGAAAACTGATTATTTGTTGAACAGGAATAGTTGAGCAAGAATGAAGTACGAAGTTTGCGACAAAATAGTGCAAACGTTTTTGGTCGAGGCTCTGCTTACTAGGCCATTAGGTTCCATCGCTCAAAGCCGAACAAGCATCAGGTTTCCGCCAGCAAAACATCTTCTCACACGCGTCCGTGTACTTACGTATATGTAGGGCGCAATTACTGTAATGAATTATCCTAAAAACTTTTCGGTCAGCGAGAAGTCTGATATATGCCTTTCGTACCAGCGTGAAAGTTTGGTATTTGCCTCATACGCTCTTGGCAAAAATGTTGTAAGGCGTTACACATTTTCAATACGATACTCTTTTATCGTCCTTCCACTGTTGAGCATGAATCCTTCATTAAAAATTTCGACTGTAAACTGAGCTTTCGAAATACTAAGCCAATGTCAGCAGAAACAATTATTGTTTCATATATTGTTTCTTAAAGGCTGTTAATTCAATTCTATATTAACTTTCATTGTTCATGAACCTACGTCATTATTTCAATTCTGTTTTCACCCTGTTCTTTTTTGAAAATCCGAGAACCTGTATTCCATTTGGATATAATAATAATCGGTCTTATATTTGAAGTACATTTATCCTTAACTATTTGACTATTGTAATGTGATGCAGCCCAGCGCATGTCGTCCCATTACCCTAATTTGATTAATTCGTAATCTTGAAAACTTCGGTGAATTTTAATGGGGACAATTAGTATTCGCTAGGAACGCGTGAAATGAACGCTAATGCGAGTGCACCAGAGCAAGCTGGAAAGTCTGGAGCGTGAATTTTCTCGGGCTCCCCTTAACACCCGCCGCGAGGGAGTTCATGTTTTTCACATGTAAGAGCAACTTCCGCGACGAGCTTTACCCTCGAGACTCCTCGAGCTACTTTAAAGCATGTTGATGAAAGATTTATTCGACCTCGTTGATCCCATAAATTCCTGATTACCAGACACACTGTTGTCGCAGTGTCGTTCAGTATCTTTGGTATTAACACGGAAGATATTAATTAATCTGAGGTGAATGCGACGCCAATCTACTTATAGTATTTACCAATTACTGAAAAGATTTCATTTCTCCTAATTAATTATTTTTCTTTATCACTGATTTGTGCAATGTCATCCTACACAAGAGTGTCTGGCATTGTGCACTCTCGCCATATTCAGGGCAGATTATCTGCACGTAAAAGTTTCTTTAGCCACGACCCTTCGTCCATTTAGTCTCTGAAGCGTTATGAGCTGGACATTATGTGGAAGTGTGCCGCACGTGAGCACGCTCTCATAAAGCATCTTCCCTTTGGCCACGTGAGATAGTACACATATAAACGTAAGACGCAGAACTGTTCGCTTCGTTTCCCACCAGGCATGTCTTCCCGCGGGACTTCCGATACTCACAAAGTGGACTAGGAAACTTATCGATAGGATCTCCTTAATCCGTTTATCCCGATCTTCCGATACGAAAGGCTGGACCGATACTCAGCCGACCTTACCTTCCGGTTTCTCGCGTCTGTGCAACACAGACAAGACGGAATTTCTTCCTGTATAAAACGTCATCTCTTCACGCACGATTTTTTTTAAAGAGTTTTCTATCTTGAAAAAAGTGGAATAATGAGATATGCAAAGTGTTTTAAAAGAGTTGTATGGACTGTTTTGGGATATTTAGTAATAAACTGTAGAGAAGTAGTGTTCTATATCGCACTTCAGTTTGGCAAAGCGGATCAATATCTTCTTTTTTTTAGTTCACTCTAGAGTGTGCGGACCGAAGTCGTCCGCTTTACGGAGGAAGCATTGACATGAGTGATGTGACGAAAAGCCGACTAAGATTTATGCTCTCCCGCGCGTCCCAGCCTCTTTTAAACTTTTCTCGCTGTCATTTTTTGCGTTCTATGGCTTTCTCGATTCTTCGGGACCTTGATCGTTGGTGAAGGTGAGAGAAGCAGAGACTGATATTGTTTCAAATACAGTTTCTTAGAAGTAATATTGTGAAAAATCAGGATTTAATTCATATGAACGCTGACTAACGTGGGATGTGATATTCAGGAATACTCATAAAACCTCACGCGCTGCCGTTCGTCTTCATTTCATGCGCAGGTAACGAGATGAAGTATTTTAACTCGGATCAATATCACGATAATTCATCGACGCGATCAGCGTAAATCGTGAAATACGTGTTTGATCATTCTAACAAATTGGCGTTCGTGCGCAACTAAAATGTGAAAAGCTATAGTTACGGTATAGTAAGACGGTGAAGTTAGTTCCAGGCAAAATGAAAAGTGGAAGGCAGGCGAAAGCAAGGCCTAATTTCACGCAGCGTTCCGGTCGACAAGGAAACACAATGGTCTCCGCTCTTATCGAATGCGCCGGATTAATGCGGGGCCGCGCGACGCCGTTGCACAATTAATAACCCAAATTTGTCCGCCGCTGAATTCCCTTTCGTCAGTGGGCTCGCGCGACGTGCTCCCATTATACTCCATCTCCATTGTTGGCCGTGAAAAGAAGGAGGTAGAAAGAGATGTAATAAAATAAGAGAGAAGTCAACCGGCTCTCTGTCGCATTTCTCTTCTTCTCTCCTGTCAACCTTCTTCCGTTTCCCTTGTTCTCTTGTCTCACATACACTTTCTCTCTCTCTCTTCCACTCTGGACATTGGCACATCGTGCATGCTTCTGCCACCGCAGACCGCTCTCGTATCATGCCAATTAAATGCAAAATGTTTCGAGGCTAAAATTTTTCGCAATTAAAACTGCACGCTGCGTCGTTCCGAACTTTTCTCGTTGCGGTGAGCGCCCTCGTTTATATGTGTACATAGTTTGATACCCCCACCCTTTGGCCCTCCATCCGAATTTTCATACTGCTAACAATTTCATGGAACACTCGGCATGCTTCACTGGCTCGAAATTACACGGGTGCACTCTTGATTTTCCAGTAGAGATAAAATATCAAGCATATACAAATTGGGCGCCTGTTGCAGTTACGCTATTTTTTTTGGATTGGCTTTCAAGTATTTGAAACTATGTCGCGCTCTGTGTTAGTCACCGCTGAAGTTTTTCCAGAAGTAATTCGGATAATTTTGTGGGAATCGCCTCGTTGCTGTGCCAGAAATCTTCTTTCAGTTCACGTCCTGCTCATCGTCGTGATAATTGGAACATTTCGATACGTGTTACAGTACGTTGGCACGTTCAGGCGCACAGGGCATTCTGGTACTCGATATTCCGTTCATATCTCTCACATTCTCTTTGCCATATGGAAAGCTTAACATTGAAATTAAAGTAAAAGACTTTCATACATATTAGTGCATAATTAATCAGATTGCAGATGGCGTAAGTCATCAATATTTATCATGGATACTTTTTAAAGTTATAAATTCTAATCAATGAAATGGCTTTCTTCTATCATACAATAGCTATTTTATCTTGCTAGTAGTATAAACCAACCATTAGTCAGGCGCTCGATCATCACGCCAATCACTTCCAAGTCTCGAGCGATGTCATTTGAAATTCACTTTCAAGGGTGCTCATACTTCAGATATCAAGTATCATATTTAGAATATCCTGTAGTACCTGCGTCGCCTGGTTAAAGAATATTAAAATTCAAAGTCATGCAAAATTACGGAATCAAGAGGGATGTTTGATCCATCCATGCTTCTTAGCGTGAAGCATAGTGGTGGAATGGAGGTTTTACGATGTGCTCTTCGAAGAAAGTATACATAACATAATTTTAATGCAGTCAGACATTATAGCTTCCGGTATAGTCTTCTATCCCTGATGGCCTTTAATATTATTTTCACTCTTTGCAACTGAGAAGTAATTCGAAATCTCATTAATTTTCAACATATGTACGTCAAAACGATGGAAATTTATACTAAGAAATGCGTCTCGACGGTAATTTTTGAAAATGCGGCCAGTTTGCGGGTTTTCCTTTTGACTCAGTACTTCAAGGGGCACTAGGAATGCATATATTCCTAAATACGGGCGAGCTAAAGAATTTTCGCAAGCCGGCCCGAGCAGCGTCAGAAACAAAACTCAATGCTCTCTGCTTTCTCGTCGCTGGCAAGAAAGAACATCAGATTCTGAAGAGGTAAGTCCAAAGGATGCATAATGTTGTCGTAGTAGACTTGCAAAGCATAGGAAAATGTAGGGTGATTCATTTTGACAAAGGAATTTATTCGTCAGCGGTTGTACCATTCGTTTTAGATGCACAGTCCAGTAATTTATTATAAAACCGACAGTGTAACAGGCCAAGAAATCAGAATTTATGACTGTAAGTAAAATATCATTTCATAATTCTGCAGAATAAATATGGGCAGGTTAAATGTGACAATAATAGTCGAGTCGGTGAATAGAAAAGCAGGAACGAAGTTGGGACACAATAAAAATGGAGCACAATAAAAAGAGAAGCAGTTGGATTAGCAGGTAGGCGCGAATCCACGGGGTGATCCAGTTGCGCCGGTGTTTCAGCAGTCGTTTGCGGTGGGCATTGTTTGCGGTCGATAGTTTCCCACCATCCAGCCTGACGTGTACATACAGTGGGACATGGCAGTTGACAGTTTTTGCTTGATTAATTGTAACGCACGTCGCGCTGTCGCCCGGTGCGCGCCGTAATAGTTTAGTCCCTCAGGGCCAGAGTTCTGCCTCCAGCATGGCTACCATTGCCAGTTCCACGGCGGCTCCCGTCAACAACTGAAATATTATTATACCACCATTCTCAAACACCAATCTGCGATCGAAGAATACGAATTGAACTAGTAGGCTTTCCACGCACATACCAAGAATCGACACACCTATTCTTGCTCCACAAAGAAAGCTTTCCGCAGCTTTTTCTCAACATCCACTTTCATCTTATCCCGATGAAACTCTCAAGGGTACCTATGCTTTTTGACGCGCTCTTCTTACCTCTCAATTCCCAGCCTTTTTCTAGCCGTCTCTCAGGAATGGTTTATTTAACTGTCGGGAAGTGGTAGCACGTGCTTGTTTGCTGACTTTGATCTTCTGCTTTGTTTAACCTCCGTCTGGCACGCCGGCTTACAAGCCTCCTTTGTTAGATGCTTCCCGCCAATTTTCCAACTTGGGGTGCGCGCTTATTAAGTTAAATGTAATTCGGGTTCCATTATACTTGGCATGTTTTAGTATATTTCAAGGCGGGAAGAACTGAAACGAGATTAAGATACGACAGCACTATGGTGGGAAGAACAAACGTCACAGTAACGCGTTATCTTGCATTCTTCTGTCGTGTATAACGAGAGACTCCATCTGGAATACGCTGACATTCATATTTCACGTCAGAAGGAACGTCTTCCAATTCGAATGGAAAAGTGACGCTAACACCGACTGCGTGAAAATCGCCACCTCCACTGGAAATACTATTACAATATATTCTCCCTTTTTACTAGTTTTCTCCTGATCGATCTTGTCAATCATCTCTTTTCTGGAATAGACTCAATTTTTGAAGTACATGCATCCACGGTGTGCACGGAAAAACGCGATAGAAGATGCTATATCGGAGAAAATTCGAAGCAACGTTTGCGAGTCCATTATACATGTATTGATCTAGTTGCGAAAAACAGTCTCTTCACTTTCCATCCTCATTTATATCTCCCTTATTATTTCCCGTGTAGCCGATACTTACAGCATTCTGTTGATGGGGAAGACAGTTTATTGTCTTCTTCCTTAGTGTCAATATTCCTACGATGCTCTTTATACTCTTGATACAATATTCCCCTTCTTATAATAACTTTTCCCCAACTTCGCGCTATTCTCTTCCCTCCCCATCTTTCTCTCATTTTCTCTTTGTTGCTGTCTCGGGTAATGGCAGCGTGCCTTTTGATTCCTATGACACCTAGAAAGCCGGTAATGCGAATGGTATTATTACGAGGACAGTCGCACAATTATTCAGTGAAGACCACATTGAAGCGGAGTGGTTTCTTTCGGGTGGCGCGGCGGTCGCACAAAACTGGAGAATAATGGCAGTTTTGACTGGCGCGCGTAAATGTCGAGGGCAAGCACGGCGCACTGGCCAGACTTATCGCCTGCATTAGACACGCGTGCACGGATACGTCAGCGACACGAGCCACTCGTCACCAGCCACCGCCGAAATTGGAGCAAATCACACGTTTTTGACGTTGAACGATACCCTCCTAGCGCATGATGTGTGTAACACGCGTTTTCCTAATCATAACTTGTCACTCTCCCTGACCACCGGTGGTTCATCCCTTACCAAACCATTTGCATCCCCGTATCGAGATATCATCAGACAAACCTGAAAATCTGTCAAAATGAGAATCTCGACATTGTTAATCAGATACACCATACATATATAATTCTTCGATTCTCCTTCGAATATGCTTGACCTCCAAGTGAACTGCTATTATTAATCAAGTTGTATATATGTATAATATATATATAGCATATTGTTGAATTTGACAAGCAAATATTAGGGGCATGAAGGTGCAGTGGAGAGAAAAAAATTAATGACTAATGGGGCATGGGTCAACGCTGGCAAGAGAGAGAGAGAGAGAGAGAGAGAGAGAGAGAGAGAGAGAGAGAGAGAGGGGGGGGGGGTCCATAACTTAGAGCAAAAGGCAGTAGTTAGCACCAGCAGTATTTCCCTGTCACTGGCAGTGCTTCCATGTGGAGCACACACCAAGCATCCCAGTGCGTGTGTGCTCGAGTGCGGCAACCATAATCACCGGACATCCTGCTGCACGCGTGTAAGGATGCACACGCGTATTCAATTGGATATAATCTTCTTGGCTAGTGAAACCATGGCGCAATTAGTAACGATAGATTAAATTCGCTACTATACACAATTATGAACATACTTATTCCAATGTAGCCAATAACTTTTCTCTAGTTTACCAAATATTATAAGCAGCCACGATAAGATATAGCAATCATTGTCACTATGTTATAAGGAACATACATTGTATAAACCTGTATCCCTTATTTTTCAATTTAAAAAAAAGAACTTATTCCAATGCGTTTGATAGCTTGTAGTGATTAATATGATACAACGATACAGGCCAGATACCCCTGAGTATGTTTGGTGATAATCATATCACTGAGAATTTACACTACTTGTTCGATATAGGTTCGTGCTTGCTATTAGATATTATATACATACTGATTCCGATGCGAAGGAATAGAAACTCGTCAAATAAATCTTCTCTTGAGCTTTTTCTCACCCATCAAGCATTTGCGTTTGATAGTCTTAATTAAATTGAGTTTTCCGATAATCTTGCTGCCACTGGATTACAGTAATAATGGGGGGTGGGAGGAATGGTAGGAGGGGGTGGGCGCTGTTGGATGGATGGATACAGACATAATTGATGAGCGTGCTGACAGTCTTGTCGAAGAAACATGCTTAATTAATGGTGTGCATTATCGGTAATAACGATATCTCCAGCTTATTTCAGTCGTTGGGGGATTATAAATATCTGATTCGGGTCTTATCGAATAATTCTCATCAAATTACCTATCACATATTGAGACGCACTGGAAATAGTACGTCAGATATAGTAAGGTGTTCGTTTAGTTTTTTCGATATTTGGAATGAGCATAGTTTTAGGAAGTCAATTTTATGAATGACAACAAGCAGTGCTTGCTCACTCGCACTGTTTCCCTTTCAACAATACAGAACTATTGCATTAGACAAGTGGGACGGAAACAAGAGTGATCCGCGCGAAAGCCCAGGAAATGGCTTTTTGGTGAAAATCGGCTTTTTGCGAGAAATGGATTAATCGTGTAACAAAGAGCAATACTGTCCCAGGGTGAATATAGGTCCTTTATGCGCCAACATTACCTTGTCACCATTCAACGACAATCACTGGGGACGATTGACCCCGGATGACCCTTGCTCTCGTCAAAATTCTACCAAAAGTCCTTGCGGACCAGTGAAGCCCAGTGAAATCTCGCTCTCTTCGTCAAATCTATTATTTCCCGAGAAAAACACATGAAAACAAAAACATTATATTATACCTAATTTTAATAGATTTTAAGTTTTTAATATTCACGAATTTTGGTCGCTTTATTCGGAATGCTCGAAAGAATTCTAATAAACCCGGATAAAGGCATCATGGACTCGTCCGACGAATATATATTTTTGCCACTGGATTTCCCGTTTCATGAATAAACGTATTGGGTTCCTGTATACCCATAGAAATCGAATAGCGTGTCCGTTCAATCAAGTCGGACCACTGTTTCTAAATTATGTATTACGCACTCGGTTAATCGAAATTCAGTTTTACCGCAGAGTGCCAACGCCGCCAGCCTCCGCACTGAATACAAGATAAATGTCAGTAGAATTATCGCCATTATTTGTCACTGATTCCATTCTCGATCCGATACTGCCATGAAAAACGTGACGAATAAATATAATATCTCTTTACCAATAATTTATCAACCACGAGCGCTTGCCTGACCGAAAAAACAATATCCTGTGTCAGCCAATCGCGCGCACTTGCAAACTACCCCCACCAAAAACGCCTGTTTTGTGAGGCGAGCAGAGCAGGTCACGATTTTATTTCGATTGAAACCGAATGCAGTGAGTATCACGGAGCAACCGCAATGCGAGCTTCGATCCGACCGAAATTGCGGGCATCCTTTCTTTCCCCGACGCTTGATGAATGTCATGAGTTTTCCACCAACTTTCGTGCAGGTATTCAAACAATCCAACTAGAGACTGAAAACTTTAGACAGCATTGCTTTCAGTCATTGCAATCCTGATAGTCATTTTCACATATAATTAATACAATAGAAGCCGCGGTCTGTTTTCCAAGCGATCGAGTAATCCCAACAACTAATAAAGGAGACGATTAGTTCAGCACGTGTCAATACAAGCGGGAACTCCTCTAGGAAAGCCGCACGGGTGCCGGTTTGGTTAGTCGACAAGCGGGTGTGTGTTCGAAATTACATTTTGTTGCGTGTGGTGCGACGAAAGGATGGTCACGCATGATTGCGATCACAATCGATCAAAGTTCATCAGGAAGCTTTGTGTACGCGTTGCAGAACAGCTTGTGGCGTAGAGCGGAGAGTGCAATATCTCCCCGTTTGTATACAAGCTGCTGTGTTTGCGGATAGATGGCCGAGCGGTTGCTTTGCGCGTGTTAGCCAAGCTTCGATAGAAAGTGGAGTGGCGAAGTGAAAGCAGATCAGCGCGCCGCCAAATAGCACTTTCATAATTAATAAACAACAGATTAGACTTTGAAGGTATTAGCAGTCTGCTTGGCGAAATTACGGTGGGTTTATTTGCCCATGGCTTGGCAGTCATTGCTGTTGCCAATTTGATTACATGCGACTGCTTCATTAGAGAGCACTTTTCTATAGATCGTTTCTGTCGCGGGCGATCCCACGTTCAATACGCAAGTCTCTGTTTGTTTGTAATTAACGAGAGCTTACATCTGTAGAAAGTGAACTAAAATGAGTCCGATTGAAAAGCTTCAACAATGAAGACTCATTTCTTTATTTGAGCTAGGATTCGTATAACTTCAGTTTGGTAATTCCATTAAGTTTTGTTTGATTTTCATTGGGTATGAGATATTAATTGAAGATTAGTGGTGCGAATTATCGGTCAGCGATCTACTGACCTAGATTGGTAACCTTAACCCACTGAATAATGCATAACATGCATCAACGAAAGTTGATAAGGTACCAGTTTTCACCGCTGTAGCGCTTTTCCTTGGCAAAATAACTATTTGCCGGAATCTACCTTGTTGGTGAATCACGTAACGAATGTTATCACCGTGGTATTATCTTCGCAGTATGGTTAAGAGTTACTCTCCATCGGTAACTGAAGGTTCGGATAAGGGAGCTTTCGAGCTTTCGAGCTTGTTTTTGAGAGTCGATAACTTCCACGAGACTTGCCCAATGTATTTTGCTTTTCCCACCACCGATAAAAATGCACAAGGTAATTTCTTATTACGCGTCAACCGTATCCCGCTATTACAGATTTTTCTCTCGTCTGACCACGAGACACATTCTACTGATTCCGTTCACTACTAAAGAGAATTAAGGTTTCTGCTTCATAAATCTCTTAAAAGTAAACAAAAAAAAAAATCCCTGGCAGATTTCTAGATGATACATCGGGCAAAACAAAGAAAAAATTTCTACCAATCCAGAATGAAACCATTCACCATCTCAAATCCGGCGAGCAAAAAGCGGCCGAGTTACGAAGACAGGAGGACTTAGCCGATCAATTTGCAGCCTCATTAATCTTGCGAATACGATAACGTCGCCATACCCTCGCTGGCCAGTCAGCGTTCTACAATTTCTCGCTTTCAGCATGTCACTGTTACAAATTTATTGTCGAAAGTCCCTTATCACTTTCCGTAGACCTTCGTAGTCTTCGATTAAGCTCGAGCTAAATCCGCTTTGATGTTTTCACAATTTATACAAATTAGCCTGCCAAATAGCTGTGATCAGCGACGTTACATACATTTACAGTATTGTATATATAATATTCATGAGCTGCTGAGTACTACGCGGTTGCTCGTTTAATGTTTGCGTAATTACATCGTTCAAGCAGTGTAACAGCTGCAGTTTTAATGGGCAGGGATAATATTGTATTGGAAGATTATTGAGAAGAACATGCATCGACAAAAAAAAAATGCCATAGGTGGTTGTTTAGATATCCATATCAGTGGTTGCTATTGGACGATTGAATCGTATTAGCCGGTGTGTAAGATGCTTTCGTTAGTGAGCTGTGAAATCGAGTGGAGTACCGCGATCTCATAAACTAATCGCTCCAAATTTTCCCTTCGTTCTAAAGAGATCTCATTCTATTAACAAGAGGATTTGGCAAGTCCCAGACTCGAGAGGCATCTATTAGATGGCTTCCGCCCTTTAATGCAAATCCATCCCAAAAAATGAAATTGCGCATCATTAGCACTTGATGGAGATTTAGGATTAAGAGAGGCATCTATTAGATGGCTTCCGCCCTTTAATGCAAATCCATCCCAAAAAATGAAATTGCGCATCATTAGCACTTGATGGAGATTTAGGATTAAAATAAAATAAAGCGAAAATAAAACGATTCCAAATCCTCGGAAGTTTGGAGTATTGCAAAATCCTGATTTTTAGTCTGAACGAATTCGAGTGGTCTGAATGTAGCGCGTCCATGAAAGCGTGCATCTATGGATCGCGGATTTAGCTGGCCCTTCACACACAGCGGCTGAATAAAAAAGCCTTTCATCAAATCCAAGCATGTCAACGGCGGTTCGCAGTTTGGTAAAAAAAAGTGTTCGCCAATAAATCGGTATCCTCGCCAGAGACAATAGCTGGCGGCTTCATCTACTCTAACACCTGCCTTTTATTGGCTTTGTGTCAAAATGTGGCAGCCCGAAAAGGTAAGAAGTCATTCTCGTTTCATCCTGCAACTCCGACGTTCAATAGGAATGCGACATCAATAAGACAAACGCGGTGGATTTTTTTATAACACTTTCTTTTGAGATATTTCACATTTTCTACTATCTCTGTTAACGTGTGAGGGGCTTATTACAATGTAAATGGAGAATGACGTAAATAATAATGGTAATCGTGTACCCTCATTGGGAGACAAAGAGTTGCGGTAGACAGTTCTCCTCGAAATGTCATCCGGGATCCGGTTCTTTGAAGCGGCAATAAATTTCAGCGTGAGATTTAATGTCTGTCGGTGACGCTCCTGGCAAAAGAGGTAAGGAATGCCAGGCACTGGTGAGGAAGAGACCTTTGCGTACTCGAAAACGGCCTCGATATAATAAGAAACTTGAGACTGAATAATGTCGGACGATATTTCTTCGCGAGTGAAATTCACTGGTGGGGCCTGCCAGCGCCCCCTCTTGCTCAGCTTTCCTTCTGCTTGAGAAATAGATTTTGTAATTGCTGATTTGGTAGGCGATATACTTCGCTGTCCTATTTATTATTTCCAGTAAGGCATTATTTTTTCAGCCTACATCCTATTATCGGAGTTCCGTTGTATCGGTAGTGTAATCGAATTCCCTCGAACTGAACCATAAAAATTCATATAAAATTCAAAAGTCCCTGGACAGAGACGATATCGGATGAATCCAATAACTGGTTGGGTCCGCGGGAGTATCATGGAGCCCGGTAAAGGCAAATCAAAGCAGTCCTTTTACCAAGAGATCCGGCGTCGCGATGCCAATGCCCAGCAACGAGGAGTCGCTCTGAAATAAGTTTCACCTTCAAGGCGATCCCAGGATGCTGCGTCACCGAGCTATCGCGACGTGTTATCTGTCCCAGGGAAAAAAAAAACTCGGAATGGTATGAAAAAATTGACAGGAACGTTGCTTGGGTGGAATTGAGGGGGCTCGTCGAGCTGAAACGGAATATCGAGAGCACGAGATACCGTGGGACGAGGCTCACCGAGCTCCGCAAGCTCGCCGCAAGCTCGCCGAGCGTGTATGGAGATATCGGAGGAACCTCCGGGGACTTTGGAGAACAGCATCCGGCTAATAGCCATGCCATCTCGCCAATCTATGGCCACGTATCAGTCGAAAATTCTTTCACTAGTATTTCCCTGACCACTGCCCTTTGTAGATCTGTATCCTTCATTCGCTAGTCGCTCTTGAACCAAACTGAAATCGGATGTGTTTCTTTTTATACAGAATATTTAAAAAAGAAGGAGAGTAATAGACAAAGAGCACCATCGGTTTTTCAATTTGAAAGCTTAGTTAGCCTCGCTTGGGATACTCTCGTAATAGGTAGTGTATCACTTTGTATTGTCGCACCGACCATTTTGATAAACAAAGTGTGCCGCGCGCTCCACTCGTCGGGATTAATTCATGCGCACGCGAATAAACGCGATTGGAGAATCGTAATAAAACAGACCTTGAACATGCAAATCCCTGAAATGAAAATAGAATACAATATTCGCGGATGGTTCTCTCAATTTTCGTCCTGGGAGCTTCAGAGTCCTAGTTAAATGTTTAACAGGGTGGAATGAGCGGCGGGGTGAGTAGTGTTGAGCCAGAGGTCGGGCTGGAAAAATGTTCTGTGCAACAATTTCTACCTTCGTATGCCTCAATTAACGGGCGTGCACGCACGCGAAGAGTGGGCCGCGAATTCGAGTGTTATTTACTCCAGATAATCGATAAACGTTTTTTAATCGAATCGAATCGAAGCGAATACAATGAAAGAACAACGCGCACCATTTGCCAGCGCGCATGATCGTTCGGGTTACAGTTCAGCACTCGTTAAAAACGAGCAGCACGTCCCGAACGTCATCGGAAGTATTGAATCGTCTCTGTGTTTGTTCAATTGAATGTTTCTCTGATGACGCGTTCTATGCTTTCGCAGGTGGTTTTGAGGGAATCGCTACCGAAGGAAATCCGAACTCATGATTACTTGTTAGGATTATCCAAATTTCAGGGTGGGCCGCCCTAACCTCAAAACACACGATGCTACTTCCCAACAAGTAAACAGTATAATAACTCTGTGTTCACATTACTCAAACTTGTTTGTCATATTTATCTGGCTGGTTTTTTAAAAAAAACCAAGCTTTTACTCTTTACTTCTGCATTCTTGAAATGCATCTTGGCATTACTCCTCTGCATTGCTCTACTCGTCGGTGGAGGTTCGTCGGTAGAAAATTTCATCGACGTCGAGTACCATCTGGGCTTCTTGCGCGAGGAAAGTGGGAAAATCCCTGCGGATATTAGTCGGGATTTCGGTGGCTGTTTAAAAGTTTATTCCCCTCGCCGTTCGCGTCGACCGCTACGATTATTTGGCCGATTTGCTGCCGGCCGTAAAGCCGTTGTAACGACCCTCGTAAAAGCTCGTCGAGACTACCGCTAGCTCTACCCGTAGGCGCACACCTAAAGCTCGTTCCGCGGCAGCCAAAGTTTCGCACGCGACAGGTGTACCGCACCGAGATCATGACATAATCGCTCCGCTACTCGCCAAACTTTTTAACTAATGTTTGAAAATCCATCGGGACATATTGAACCACCAAGCCCGAATATAAACCAGCCTTTATCTTAGGACTTTCCTAGCGTACCCACTTGAGGCAGTCAAAGCAACTTCACTCATAGAGTCACTTATCTATAATGTCAGCAGTATTCTCCTGAATTGCCCTTTTCAGAAACAACCTTTCAAGCTTTTCTTTTGTTTCAAGAACATAGTAGATTGTGATACAAGTGCAGTAAGAGTGTCGAAGTTGTCGACTTGTCTTCCTGTCAATGCTGCTACGCCTTCGGCTCATGCAGCAACTTCATGCTAATTTCCGTAGTTGTATCACAATCTACTATTATTCCTATTCAGTTACATTCGATTCAAACAAATCAAAATATAGTTAGAAAACAGTATCAATTTTTCTAAAAAATCCTTGTTAAATTATACTAATCGTCTATTATGTACAGGGTGAGTCACTTACCTTTTAATCATTCTCTTCACACTCGAGTTCCAATTATTTCCATTATTGGTACAACTTGATATTACAAATAAATGTCAGTGCGTGGAAACAACTCGGTAAATACTCCTTTGTATTAAAATTACTCAACACCGTATTTTTTAATTCATTAATTGTACCATTTTCAAAGGCCTATATCCATCATTGGCGATTCAAAGGCAAGTGAATCACCCTGTACGTATTATTCATCTTGATAAGATCACAAAACCACTTTAAAACAAAAGCAAGAGATTGAGTTTTCCAAGTTTTATTCTGAATTCGCCATTAGCCGCGTCGAGAAGGAATTCCAGTAAGACTATGCTATTTCGCGAAAATGCAAACAAAGTTATCCGGAGGGAGTGGAAAAAAAGAGAAAGCCAAGAGAGGTTTACCGAGGATGAGTGGTGTACAATGGCTTGGCAATGGGAGAGTACTGTCTCCGCGTCGAGATGGCTAGGTAAGTATGTATGGAGGTAGGAGGCACAGTTTGGAGCAAGGGATGCTGGGGGCACGGGACCATCAGTGTATCATGGTTATGGAGACAGTTCGTGAATGCACCTCAACGGAATGCCGCGCGTGAAAATGAATTGTGCGCGACGAAATCCCCACTAAACCACTTGGCCTGATATTATGCACGCCACCGTCTAGCCAGCCGTTCCTTGCTAATATTCCGACAATATTGTCCCGACAAGCCTGCGATCTGTCGCTAGGAATATTTATCGGTTCCATGGATTCTCTTCCAACGATTTTCCACGACGAGTATCCGGTCTTACCCCGCCGCGCCGTACCACTTCCTTTCGATCCTTCGTTCAGAAAACGACACACACTTATAAAGCGATTTAGAGAGCCGTCAGACTCAGGTGATTGATCGAAGAACTCGATTCGTTCTATTGGAGCATTTCCCATTGTGGCGTTGCCCTCGTTTCTGTAGGCTACAAAAGCGGAGTACTGATTTCATGACATTGTAGAAACCAAATTGTGGTAAATAATTTCGAAAGTTTTGAGAAGTGTCAATTTTTAAAAGAATACAAACTTCTTGTGCTTTAATCTGAAAGGCGAAAGATTTGACGTGATAGAAGTAAGCTCTTAATTCATTTCATTAGGCTCTAGAAATTTAGTAATACTTCCGGTTGAAATGCAATCTCAAGATCTGTCAATTTCCGCCTGCTTGTTGTGGTGAGCGGATCAATACTCGCCATTGATAAAATATGAAGTACCAGCGTGCGAATGTAATTAAGAAAGTTTGGCGGAGCTGAACTTTGGTGGCTTCGCCAGCCCCGTAAACAGGAAGGGCACTCCCCCTTAATTCTAGCTGGCTGTGGGACAAACGCGATTCCGTTTCCGGTGTGACTATTCTCTTCGAATACGGTAACGATTTCCTCGCCCGGCAAAGAAATAAGAAGTTAACCTTAAGAATCTATTACCGGACGATCGGAAGTTCTTTCGCACCCCAGCGGAAACTACGATTCGGCGCTAGTGGTACGTAACTGTTCGACGATTGAGATACCTCGAATTTTCACGAACAATTCCGGAAACGGAAAGACACTCTTCTCTTCAATAAACTAATTGAATTCTCTTATTGACCTATGTTGCGCATATCGTTGTCCAAGTTAAACATATTTATCGAAATCGATAAATTGTTACGGTCCAATATGACGTTAGAACACGGAAGGCGCATCTCTTGAATGTAGTTGCTTCCTGGAGTTGCTTGATTTAGTTAGCTTCTGATACACTTGTTCGCGAGTTTCTCATTTACAGGCCGTTACGTGCGCCAGCTTTCAGGAAATTGGCGACAGCGTCCATATCGAAAATAGGGTCAAGTCACCCTGGCCAAATTCCCGTGACTTGGATGGAGTACTAAGTAGTGTTCAACTGGCAACCCGATTAATCGCTCGCAACGGTCACACTGAACTTCGTAAGGATTAAACTGTACCGCACAGCCACTTCGAATTGCGGTACAGTTTACCTCATTCCTTGAATTTCGAGCTTACTATTATCTATACGGATCTTTTTCGTTCAACTCAAAATCACTTGTTTATAACTCCGATTTTGAATAGTATTACAATCTGATTGGACCAAAGCCCGAGCCTTGGTGCACCTAGTCTGATTCTTATCGCAATTGTCCAAAATCGGTTTTCTTATTTCGATATCAATTGACTCGATCTTCGGTCTTAGCAGAATGAAAATCAATAGTACCAGTAATATTTTGTAGCACAGAAGTAAAGGAGGGAGGCCGGCTGAATAGGGGATAATGGAAACCATCTATTCACTAATTTCGCATTCTCTTCGTTCGGTCTCTCCAATTATTGGAAACATCGGACCCATTTCATTTTCGACTGCCAGCCAACCACCGCCAACCCCGCACGAAATACCACTCCTCCACCACCCTTCTAATTTCGTTTTCTTATCGCAATCCTGTGGCGAGACCTTTCAGATAAATTCTACTACGCGATGTTTACCACGGGATTTTGCCTAGCCTGAGAGGGAAATATTTGAAAGGATTCTCGCTCGGGGTGAGAGTCGGTACTTATCTCGAGAGATGTAGATCTCCTAACGACACGAAATGGAAATCTCCTTATAGTTGTCGCGCTCTTCACGATATATTCATTTATATCTTCACCGAAAGCACTATAATCTTAACGAATAGTGAATAAATAAAGATGATCTATGTAAATCAAAGGTCGTACTCCATTAAAATAATTTTAATTCCTCTCTTCGTTCATCGATTTGTGCTTTCCACGCTCGAAAACCCCGAATAAAATGCTCGATTACATCAGACCCTCTCTCGCTTTGGCACTCGTCGGGCGGAAACACGAGGGATCCGTTGGAGCGGGAATAAGATGCGAGTGGTTGCATTAATTCCTTCCCAGCCACTCTCGGGATAATGTGCGGATTTAAAAATCAGGATTTGGCCAGTTGCAAATTTATACGGACCGTTCCCAAGAACACAAGGGGGATGATTCCACCCCCGGCTGCTCTCTCGTTCACTGTCTGTGTGTCTCTGTGTCTCTGTGTGTGTGTGTGTGTGTCTGTATATTCTGCACCTGAAATCCGAAAGCCGTTTTCTCATCCTTTATTCACCTACGGTCGAGCGCAGCTTTCCACGTTGATGATACATATACTATAGATAGGAGGATCGGCCTTTCGACCATTCTACCGAAGATCGTGCCCTTTTCCAAAGAATGCACGCTTATTACGTGCACTGCAAGCAGATACGTACTGGTACTACAGTTACATGCCCGAATACCGAACGAATACATTTGAGAACCTTGCATACCCCTCCACCCCTTTTCTCCCTCACACTTTTCCAATTCTTTTCCTGCATTGCCCTGTGTGGTTCCGTATCACGTTACTCCACTGCTTTGCTTAACTCTCTATCGCATTGCTCCCAATTTTTAATCCACTTAGCATTAACTGAATTTCTTGGAAATAATCAATCTTTTTTCTAATGAAAGTAAATCGTAGGATCCTCGCGCGACATAATATTCGACGAGGGTGTTAAACTCTTTACAGAGACATTCCTTTTTTGGTATTACATATACAACAAAAGTAAGTGTGATTGGGATAAAATCGATATTTTTAATCAAGAAAATCAGTTTTGGAATGATTCACTATGCAGTATTCTTATTTGTATATGTTGTTATATATAGAATCATACGAAATTGGAAAGTCAGTCTGGCTTGAACTTGCGAACTATCGATCACGATACACAGTTGGGTTTATTGAACTAGTCATGGAAATTGCTGTTGGCTGTATACGCCGGCGCACGGAGGCCCACATAAGTAACGTGTATACATAGTCGACGGTCGAGGTGGTCAAAGCGACAATTGGTCGCAGCAAACGCTTGGTTTCTACCGAATAGCTACGAGTAACTATCATTATTAACAATAGTTGATGGAGCAACACTGCGGGGCATCGATAAATCAAGTTATAGAATATTACTCCCTGTTTTCCAATACAAATTAATCCCTATTCATTCGAATTGGAAATTTAATTACAGATGTCGTCGATTCAAATCAGAGCGCTGCATCGTAGTTACAAACCACGTGTAGTATACTAGTTTCTACACGGCATGCAAATTGCAATTATCACTACTTCGAAGTAAAAGTACTATTTTTGCACACTTATAAGATCAAGCTAAAATGACTCTTTCTAAAATCGATTCTTTATTGTGAGCTCAGAGAAAATCTCAAGAAGAACTTTTCAAAATTACAAAAAAATCATCTTCATCTTCAATTGAAAACTGAGATTACGATCATTGATAGAAAGAGTGCAGTGAACTGCAGTTGGTATTGTTCTATTCGACGGTGATACTTAAGGTACGAAAATCGGGGCGATGGTGTGCTTTTCACGTTACCGCGGAAGTACGTGTGCCAGCTACCTAGCTATCCGCCACATGGAAA
Organism: Ectemnius cavifrons; assembly: GCA_964023945.1. Classification (NCBI taxonomy): domain Eukaryota; kingdom Metazoa; phylum Arthropoda; class Insecta; order Hymenoptera; family Crabronidae; genus Ectemnius; species Ectemnius cavifrons. Next base: position 15,667,193 of record OZ030375.1, on the reverse strand, counting down.
ACAGAGCGTTTCGAAGTCCCATCACGTACATAGGGCCGCGTCGTCTGTATGTCAGGCTCGAGCAAGCTATATCGCTATCTCTCCCATGACTTCTCGAATTCCCCGGCAAAAACAATATCTGCCCTTGTCAGATACGTATTATCTTCGTGCCCTCTGCCCTTCTCATTCCGAGTGTCATAATGTCCGTTCGAGTTACCGCGAATACAGTCTTCTTGCGGAAATTCCGCGAGGGAAGTCCTGCGATCCGGTTTCCCTGTTCACTGACTTTCCAGACACTATCAAGGACAAAGTTAAGAACTCATAACTTCGCCGTGTGTGGCCATCCATACATGAAAAATTTCGAAGGACCGAAGACGATACGACTCGCAACTTTCTCCACTAAATTTAGCAGTTATTTTACAAAATATGACAATAAGATAGTTTAATAATTTTCATGTTCAAGTTTGTAAATTTTAATGTTGCAAAAATCGTACTACATCCATTTTCCATTTAGCACTGTGTCGCTATCTTTCAATAATGTTGGAACCATATCACCTCTTTTCAATTATTCCATTCGTGAACCAGAGTGAAACGCAGAAGGTAATCCACGGTAGATGTTCGGCAATCCGGTAGCAAAGTTCTGAGCCGCTGTTATGAGGATTAGTATTCCGGAAATAGGAGCTTTCTCCCTTGGTGCCTGATTACTCTAACATTTCGACCAGCTAAACGGATTCATTATACCCGAATACCATGACTGTAGGCGTAACATTCAGCCAACGCGAAGGAATATAAATGATGACCTGCTGGTAGAAGTTGATAGGATTAGGAACATGCCACTTTCATTTTCTACATCTGGCCAGTGTAATTCTGGCAGTTACAATCTCCCACTCGCAGAGATCCTATCTTTCATTTAAAGCCTCCAATTACATTTTCGAGAAATTTTTCCTCAAATTCATCAGTCATTTCTTTGTTAAATATTATAAGAATATTTGAAAAAATCAGGAAACTAATTACTATTAGTTACAGATAGCAAGGTATAAAATCGTCTTGCGTGTAGCATCACTATTAGATAATGTATTAACTGTCTTTATTTCGTGCAGGAACTCTTTTGCATTCCACATGGAGCGACAGTATAGATTCAAGCTGGTGTCGCCTACTAAGTTCATATATTTCGAGGCAAATACCGCACCACGGCAGCTTGGAACCCGAAGGAAGGAAGAAAGTAAAGGTAATAGACAGAGAGACGGCAGTGCAGAAGGGTACTGCGCTATCCAGCTGCAGCAGGAGAAAAATGGCCCGTGTCTCGCAGTTTCACCCTCTGCTGCCGGAGAAAAATCCTGAAGCGCGCGCGCGCGCGCGCGTACGGCGATATATCAGATCGAGTCGCGTCTCGAACTGATGCTGCAACTTTTGTCCAATAAGGCGATACGTAAACGCCAGTACAACCGATCCGCTAAACCTTCTCCTCGAGTCGATATGTTTGCGCGATCCATCGGAGCTACCTCCAACCTCCAATCCGACTTTCCTCTTGTCCTATCCTAATCCATTCTGGGCTCGAAGGCATTTCCACCTTTTCTCCGCCACTCCTAGTCGAGATTTCACAATATTCTTCCTCGGAATATATTTATTCGATACGTAATCAATTTGCGATTGCAGTAATAGATTATTAATTTCGAAAAGATAGTAGTTTAATTTCTCCACTGATTTTTTTCTACATTAACTCTATGCTTACAATTTCTAGTATACATGGTACTTTTAAGGACAATCGTATATTCCGTATACAAAGAATATTAGATCAATCCATTCCCGATAACACATTTCCCTCGAAGCAGAGTGCTCGTAGGCAGATCACGCTCTCAGCTCTGGTGCGTGCGGATTTCCAAGCATGAGGGAGAGATACATGCCAGATCAGGTCATACTTCATAGCTTATTTATATTTATCTCGGAGGTGTGCGATAAAGGGATTATTAAAAATTACAAGGATGCCATTGCAAATCCGCGAAGCCGTTGAAGTATCATCTTGAACATCGGCAAGGGTAGTGCGACGCCTTCTCAGTAGGGTTGGACCTATATAAACTGAGCGACCAGCAATTTTTTTTCTCCTCTTTTCGTAGAGCCGTATATCGTTCGGAAGGGAAAATGATATAGGTTGAAAATACGTGAGCGAAATCCTTCAGGAAATAGTCGAGGCAGCCGTCGGTGGAGCTGTGCCGACTGATTCGAATCGTCGAGGAAAAAAGTAACCCCTAAGTCTCCGAGCGGCATGTTGCATCCGGGTCCTAGCTACAAAAGACACTCTTCCGCGAGAGCATTGCTGTGTACTGCGAGCTCAGCTTGTTCCCCGAGCTGTAATACCCAATGGGTTAAGGGAGGCAACGGCATTGCCACTCTGCTGAAGTAGGACCGAGTATCTCCATGGTGGGGGAATGCTACGGATAACCGTCGACGCTTGAGTACCTATCATTTCTCAAGAATCGAACGCTGAAAATTTTATTCCCAGGCAAATGCCATTCATTCCTTCATCTCTCTCTGTCTCTCTCTCTCTCTTTCTATATATATATCTGGGTCATCGTTAATGTGCATCTAGACATTCTAGACTCACTGCCCCAAGGAATTCCTCTCCAATGCCCGTCTAATCGAACTTGGGGAACTTTAACTTTCAAATTAGTCCACGCTATGCGTTAATTGTATTGCATATTTTTTAATATAATAGTCACCTTGGTTTGTAATATCCTTAGTATTTAATACTGTCCATACTTATCTGTGGCGTTCCTTATTTACCAGGATTTTCATTTGACTCTTCAATTAACTACATGAGCCCGACAACGAGTGTTTCCAAGCCCAACGACCGAGAAAGGAGAGCAAAATCAATAAGGTAGTCTCATCTTACTTAAGCGGACACGCCCCTAAACAGAATTCAATTATGAAAGTCTCGCGACTAATTGACAGAGTTGTCGATTAAAGTTTGCTCAACGCTTACGTTAACTCCGTGGCCAGCAACTTGGCCTCTGATAATTCCCAGGGAATCCGTGCAGCCACGGTCTCCACTAGGTACATACATATATGCGCGTTTACTTTTCCTCTGGCATTAGGAGAGCACGGAAAGCCCATGATAATAGTGGCGCACTTTGGCAGGACTACAGTGATGAGAACATTAGCATGACTCTATTAATTAAATAGTCGACTTCTTAATCCATTTAATGCTTCGGTTGCCAGGCCGTGCCAGACCAGGCCAGGTCACGTTGCTTCTCAAAATATAGTTCATTCTTGATTTTCACACGCTCGCGCAAGATCACCGAAGGGCTTCTCCGCTGGATTCTCTAAGTACTGCCGGTATAAATTCAAAGAGTGTGCTTTTATGTACATCAAGTATGAATGAGCTAATTTTATTTGTTCCTGCTGTTGAATATCACATATTTAAGAGAAAGCGCTAGGTTATGTTGCTTCTCAAAATATAGTTCATTCTTGATTTTCACACGCTCGCGCAAGATCACCGAAGGGCTTCTCCGCTGGATTCTCTAAGTACTGCCGGTATAAATTCAAAGAGTGTGCTTTTATGTACATCAAGTATGAATGAGCTAATTTTATTTGTTCCTGCTGTTGAATATCATATATTTAAGAGAAAGCGCTAGGTTATGTTGCTTCTCAAAATATAGTTCACTCTTGATTTTCATACTGTCGCGCAAGATCTCTGAAGGGCTTTTTCGCTGGATTCTCTAAGTGCTGCCGGTATAAATTTAAACAGTGTGCTTTTATGTACATCAAGTATGAATGAGCTAATTTTATTTGTTCCTGCTGTTGAATATCATATATTTAAGAGAAAGCGCTAGGTTATGTTGCTTCTCAAAATATAGTTCACTCTTGATTTTCATACTGTCGCGCAAGATCTCTGAAGGGCTTTTTCGCTGGATTCTCTAAGTGCTGCCGGTATAAATTTAAACAGTGTGCTTTTATGTACATCAAGTATGAATGAGCTAATTTTATTTGTTCCTACCGTTGAATGTCATATATTTGAGAGAAAGCGTAATCCGTAAAATCGACTGAAGTAAACCAAACCATTCTCCTTGTCAGGCGAGTGTCGAACGGATCGATTCGACATTCCAGTTGGAGGACCTGACAAACCGTAACCGGGGGACGAACATAAAGCAGCAGGCTGCTGAAATGCTCGAGTGAAATTCCGTAACACGTGTCGCCCGCCGGAGAGTCGGTACGTTCGACGTAGGTGCCAAGGGGATGTAGTCGTACAAGGTTTTTTCGGGAATCGATCACCAAACCGTACACCAAGAACTATGAGAAGAAAGAAGGTGGGTGAGAGAGGGTGTCGGAGGGTTGGGAGACTCTTGGTAACAGAGAATAAAAGTGTGTTCCGTACTTTTACGAGGAGTGGTAATGTGCGAGGCATATGGTACTGCGGCAGCGTTGGCGTCGGCGACGGCGACGGCTGCTGCTGGTGCTTCTGACGTCGTCGCCGCCTGCTCTACCCCTTTACGACACTGGTTGCCCTTTTCCGAGTGGGTGCCTTCGGTATTCACGCCACGCGTCCCAAAATCACCAGCTGCTAAAAACGTGCATGCGAGACGAGGCCCCGAGAGCCACGTATCCGTCAGTGAAAGAGAGAGAAAAAAAGAGGGGGTGGTAGGAGGCCACCCTTAGACCAGTTCGCCAGAGACGACCTTGGTGAAACAGCCGCCTACGTGTTTGTTGGTACAAGTATGTCGCCCAGCGAACTCGAGCACATTAAACTCGTTCAGCACGTACGTGATTGACCGGATAGCAAATGTTCATAGACGTTCGGGAAATAATAATGATGTCTGCCGACGGGACATTACAAAATTCGTATCGCCAGAGCACTATACAACCAGGAATTGTCGCTATTGATATTTATTACGGCGACTACATTTTGCTCCGTTTAATCTCGCTTGAAATTTATAAATGAAGAAGTGAATGAGGTGAGAAGTTGTATTTGTAGTACATCAATCATTTATTAAATCTCGATTTTCGCACCATTCTTGTACTAATTATAAGTTTGATATTCGGTGCAGGACTATCGTAAGCTCTCGCTGATCACTTGTCACACACACCGCGTTTTAGATCACCAGCATCAATATTGGATGCGGATTGCATGATTTGTTGAAGACACGCGACACATCGAGAAAAAAGTTCTCGGTGGTATCGTGTTTATTCGATAATAAACGGACTTTCGAGTCCATGTGCGCCGGACGCTCGCCAGGCTCGTTGGTATTCCGAGTTAGCTTGCTGTTAAAACAATCAAAGCGTCCGATCACAGTGAATTTAATATGATTTCGTGATATTAATAAAAGATCAGACCGAATTGCGAGGCGTTGATACTAACATGCATGCAATCGCAGTTTTCACGTTTACATTAGCTTGCGAAATCATCTGATTAAATAAAGTTAATGAAGCCACAAATTTTTGTGATAATTCCAAGCAATATTTGCAGAAAAAGAAGAAACAAAGTTGACCGGAATTAAATAATAACACGAAAAATTACAAAGTAGCCTATGATAGTCTAAAAAGTTAAAGCCAGATTAATATTTAGTTTAAGACAATCAGAAATGGTAAGAAATATTTGCAAACCCACGATGTTAAAAGTGAATAATCACATAGAGTCTAAATGGACATAAGTTCTAATGAGCCCCTGTGTTTTCCTCCGCAACGAGCACTTCCTGACTCGCCGGAGAAAGTTTGGCAGAGGACTGCACCGTTGTTACCATCACGTTCGATATCACTTCTTGGATCCAAAGGAAGCAGGCTCCAGGGATACTTTCGAAGTACGGAAGGATGAACTTCTGCCTGAGGCAGTCTCTATACCAGGCGAACTCTTCACCATCAATGTCCTTTTGTTCGGGCTGTGCTACGTCTCTCGACGATTTGCGAGTGATCTTTTCCACCTGGATTTTTCTCGGAGCTTCCAATCCCTTGATGTACAGACTGCCGTCGATAGTTGTTTTGACACCGAGTGCCAAATCCCGTAACTCATAGTCGAGATTTTGAAAGTCAGCCGGCATCACTTCCTCCCCGCCTCGTGGCTCCCTCTCTTCGACTACCAACCGAACGGATGGATTCTGCGCTGAACTCCCAAGCAACTATTTGGCAGAAAACTTTTGACGGTGATTGAATTCGAGTAGCTCACTCGAGAGAGAGTTTGTTAATCGGTGCATTTTTGTGTAATCAATGGCCGCAGATGAAATTAGTTGGCGGCGAATCTTTCGAGAGAAACCATTGTTGCTCGAAGCAAACGCAATCAGCGAGACGAACTATCCAGACAGTAGAACTCGCAAGTGGACAGTGCTAATAAGTTTACGACACGAAGAACCGTGTTCTAAATCAAGTGGCTCGTTCAAGTTTTCCGAGGAACTTTGGAGAAGAAAATTAATTTACTAACCGACAGCCAGTAGCTGGCTAGAGCACGTTGCAATTCAACCAAGGGATTTCCAGCAGTTTCCCGGAAGTCATATAGAATACGAATTTTCAGTAATTTAGGTACAGCTCTTCCCCGTACGCCACCAGGCAGCATGGTATCGTGACCATTTTTCGAAATTCCTTTCCCATTTTTTCCAAATAGAAATAGCCAGTCGTACGGAATCGAGTACGTGCTTCGCAATAACTCCCTTTCACCAAAGTTCGTTTGATCCATTGTTTCAGGCTGATTCATAAAAATACCATGTCAAGTTTGAATATGAGATTCCTCGACGTAGTACCGTTCAGGTATTACATTCCTGCGTACTAGTACTAGAATAGCCCGTTTTTTTTCTTTTTGTCCGCTTGAAAAAAATATGTGCCAATTTCGAATTCCTCTTTTTGCACTATCACAAAGATTAGAAATGTGACGTCGATATTGGAGCGGATGAGAGCGAATACCGCTCTGGAAATATTTTAGTTTCCCCGAATTCCAGATAAATTAAATGGCTCCATTGATCGCGCTTCTAGCACACGATCCATTGAAAGACTAGTATTTACTTTGATAGGTGCAATGGTAAAACAACCGCAACGGGAAAGTACTTGACTAAGAACGAAGTAGCAAAGGGAAAGGAATCATAATTATCTAACCAGAAAGCAGTGCTGCGAGTTTGGCTTTGATCGCGACTCCATTTCTATCGGTTCCAACGTAACAAACCGACGAAGCTCCGGTCGACGTGAAATTGAATATATAATCCGGCTCGTCTTGTTATCCAAGATCCCAGCTATTTCGAACTCCTTGGTGTAAGATCGACAAACATACTCGTATCCAGTAAAGTCACGATTTATAGCAAATATCCTTGTGTCACATTTGCATTCTTCGCAGCACCATTTCATCTCTTCCTTGTAATTAAATGTATACTGTCCTGCGTCTCCATAACCATCACTTTTACTCTCTTTTCCTTGCGATTCTAAAGTGCCCCTAACTAAATTGCATTGACAGGGACCAAGGTCATCCGACGACTCGGAAGTATTAGCAAAGGTAGATCGATTTCTATCGAGGAAGTTTGTTGATCCGTATTCATCGACTTCAAATACATCCTCTAGTGCATCGATAATTTTGAAGACAGTCCGTGACATTCCACCTGTGTCAATCCCCGCGAAATAATAAGAGGAAGCGGACCAACCACCGCAAGTGTCGTGTCTCTTGCTCCAAAGGGTTAAACCATCATCTTGGATCTGCGAAATTTTACTCATGAAAATGTGCTGTCAGCCTTAAAAATGGAAACAAGCGATTTCATTGGAATTGCATTTGATAAATTCGAAAAGTATCATAGCAGTTTTATTGACAGCAGGTTGCAACAGAATTTTTGCGCACTTTGGATTGGAAATTGGAGTGGGTCTCTTGGTTGCCCGATTACCTTCAGATTAACGTGGCCCGTCGAAACTTCGTAATGACCGCGCGCGGATATGCTGACTCGAAGATCGTCGGGCATCGATATGGTGCAGTTAACTGCCGACTGATCGTAACACACAGTCGCGTAGTTCTTGTGTTCGATGCGAGAAGTCAACAGGACCGAGAGGAAGCCATCGGTGATCGGTATCTCCGACGTCATTTTGCTGCTACGCCCGGAGCTCGATTTCCGGCCGGCTTCCTCGCCAAATTTACTCTCCGTCGACGACACGCTCCCGTCGACCCGCCAGTTTGACGTGAAGCACCACTCCTCCTCTTCCTCCGTGGTCCATTCGCACGTCACTGGATTTTTTTCAATTACGAAACCCGTAGTGATGCGAGTCCCATCTTGGAGAAATTAGATTTCATTATTTTAAATGCTTCCGGCTTCCCAAGGACATATTTTTTTTCTTTAACCTTTCAATCAGAAGCCGTAAAGAACTGGCAATAGGAAACTAAATGCAATTAAGACACGCCATGCTTGCCGACGGAAACTTATCATGAATGGCGGTTGTTGGACGAGCCGTTGGAGCAAGTTTCGAAACCTGACCACTCCACTAACTGCCAACAACAATAAAAGTTTCATAAGCGCCTGGTTGTAACAGGAGCTCAGACCCTCCGACTCTCCGGAATTAAAACTCGAGACCTGCGTGATAGCAAGTTCTCCACGGTAAAGACGACTGAATGATTGACCAATGGGCCGCCTTTACTTCCCAACAACTTGGGAAACGGGACTCTCAAAACAAATCAGATGAGACGATGCACGAGATGAGTAAAGTTGAAATGAATTCTCAGGAACCTAGAAAATGCATTACAGTTTGCTAAATAGTCTCGAGATGCAAATTTTCTGAAGAAAAAATTCCATATCGTGGACGAACAACATTGACAAAACATCAAACTACACAGAGTTAATCGAATAACTACATGATTCAAAAAATACGCGTAGACTTAATGAAAAATGGAGTAAGAGCAGACGGTATTTTTCGAGTAATGGGAAAATTAGTTCTTATCTGGAGTGGCGCTATGAAGGAGCGCGCGCGCTCGCTCTTAATTGCAGGGGTTAATTGGGTGATATATGACGGCAATCTTACACAACCTGGAGAACGCGGAGAATGCCGGCACTAGCGGTAATTGGAGTGAAAGGCGGAGCTGTACGAAACAATTATGAATTTTCATTTGAGTTGCGAAGAATTGGTCAGGTTGGTCAGATGATAGATTCAACAGAGTATAACTACTTAACAGGTAGGCTCTCGTGCAGTGAGAATTTAACGTACCAGGGAAGGTGACGATTAATTCACCGTTCGAATTGAGCAGCATGTTCGTGCCGTCGTCGCGGCGCGTGAATTTCTCGTTGACCTCGTAGTTCGTGTCTGTTCTCACGAGTAATCGATGCTGCTCACTTACAAGCCGATCGTCGAGCACCTCGTACCTTCGCCCTTCGTGATTCACAACCGTGTATCGCGACACTTCGAGCCTACCTAGGACTTCTGTCACCGTGCAGACACTCTCCGGAATCTGCAAAGCAAATTTATCGAGAGCCTCGAACATCAGAAGAAAGCTCTTGTACTCCTTTACTACTGCTTTTCCAACTGGTACCAAAACTTACTGACTTTCTAAGTGACTTTCTAAAGAGATTATTACCTTCCTCGACGGACTTCCTCTGTGTATGATTCAAATAATAATATAGCATTCCCCATTATTTAAAGACCACAAACCCCCTCGTTTTAGGTTAAATAACTCATACAAAAAGTCTGTTCGCTTTAATGAACCGCGTGAAGCATAGGAAGCTTTATCAAAGCGTGACCAAACATGAGTAATCGTACACAGCAAGCCCGTGTCACGCAAGCCTTTAAGCATTTAGCTGTACGAACGGCTATACGAGCGAGATAAGTGGTGGCTTGACTTCAAGTCCATTGTTTAGTGTTCACTGATTCAGCAGGGTAAAAGGTAAAAAGGAAACGCGCAGCATAAAGGGGCAAGTACGAAAAGGGGTCAAAGGTAGATAACTCGGAGGCACGGGAATCGATAAGGCTACTCTCGTATCAGGAAGAGAGAGAAAGAGAGAAAGAGAGTGAGAGAGAGAGGGAGAGAAGGAGAATGAGAGATAGAAAGAGGATGGGATAGCAAAAAACACAGCAGTCAGGATAGCGAATATGAATAGCGGTAAAAGAAAGACTCTCTCGAGTGGTCTTGACAAAATTACTTGCGAGACCTCGCGTCATTCAAGCACTCGTTGCTTCAGAGACAGAAACGAAACTTAACGATCACTTGATCCACTGTCACCGAATCCTCCTGCATTGTAAGCGATCTGCTCTTCTCAAGCACACCAGCCACTCGGTAGTCGATAGGACTCCTCTCGCTCTTTTTCTGTTTCAATGGTCTCTGCGATTCTCTGGCCATCCTTCTACCTTCAGTAAAGCCGCAATACGCTTGATTTATTGGTTGCGTGCGTAAAGTTAACTTTGTACACTCCGAGTACCGAATTGCTTGTTAAGTAAACGTCATCGTAAGCCAAATGGAATAAAAGAGTAGACCTTCGACAGGAATTGGATAATGATTGAGGAATTTTGCTGGATTGGTAAATTGGTATATTAAAATAGATCTCGTATAATGTTGAACGAGTTAACTCTTTGGGACTCAGTGGTATTAAAAGTGTCCGACATTTTTGATACGCGAATATATGCATGATGGGATATTTTTTTACCCACTTCAAAATATTGCAATAGCTACGTCCGCATAGGTTTATATTTACTTTTACTTATGTAAAGCAGTTGGTAATACCATCAAGAAATGTTATAAATGTTGCATCAAATGTTGCAAGTGGAAGTTTTTATTGCGGCAAGTTGTTTTTCCTGGTTTTATGTGAAAAATCGTAAAAGTAAATTTATTTCTGTAATAAATTAGTTCTATATAAGCGAAGTACCGCTGTGCCTTGGGAAAAGGATGTTTTAATAAGTAACATTCATGAACGCATGTGTCACGGTGGGACAATTTGAGTCCCACTCTATACCAAAAAATGGAATTGAATTATTATTAATTTCTTATATTATGTGATTCCTTTATTAATAAAAATAAACCAATTTTTTTTAATTTAAAAAGAAATCAAATTTCTGTGCAACATGAGTTTATTTTATTTTCTAAAATCCCGTGCACCAAAGAGTTAAGCGATTGCGGAAATCTCTGGAGTGTAAAAGGCTGAATATGATTTGTAAGTTTGTATACTTCGATCGAAGGCCTTATTGGCGGCTCGGAGAGTTTCTTGGAGTTCGCGTGGTTGGAACTCCATACAAGTCACTATGTCACCGTTCGGCCGCAGTACGCTAATCGTGCCGTCATCCAGGTACTTCAAAACAGTCCCGTTCCGCAGAAACTTTCGACAGACTTCCCGATTTACATGGCAGTCGAAGTGGCGGCGATTCTTGGCGAGGAGAGATTGCTGAACGTAAAATGGATTTTCCTGGACGTCGCCAGCTACCAACTTCACCATGAGTCCCGAGGGCCAGGACGCTTGGAACTCGACGCTGCTCGGGTACCAATTATCTCCGATTTTCGGCACCGGTTCTGAAAGTCAAGAATCTAGTCTTTTCTACCCCCACTTAGGAATCCTTCTTAGTAGGAAGATTAGTGCTGCCAACTTTTTACATACGAATCTCTAAACTTTAATACTCCCGCCTGTAGAAATTAATGCATTTCCCATTGTTCTTCAATTAATAAGAAATGTCTAAGGAAAGATGGATTGGCGGCATAAGGAAATCTCGAATTCAACTTACGAAAGGAAAGGATGATTCCAGTTGAAGTCGTCAAGTGAAACGGATCGGTGGACTGAGAATGGGGAATCTTGCGAGACAATCGTAAACTGGTATCCCGAATGGTAAGTACGATGCGTAAATCTGTTGGCCGGTGAAGCCAGTGCTCGACTTCAACTCGAACGCGAGTGCCGTCTGCCGCAAGGAAGTTCGTTTTACGATTCGAGACTTGTACACGAAGTCTGCCAAGATCGTAGCCTATAACTGCACAAGGCCTTTCTTCCACGGACACTCTTGAAACAGTGGAAACATCACCAAGTATATCCTTTCCCGCCATTTCTTTATCCTGCTTCGACGAAACTCCCTCGCTTCTAGTTTCTTGAGGTTTTTGTTTACCGCTCTCGTTGAGCCTTCGCTCTTTCTTCCCTTTCTTTCGAGCTTTCTTACTACCACCACTAGCACTCTCACCCGCCAAGTCTTTATTCTGTTCTGGCCTACTGACAGAATTGCTGCTCGTCTCTGCTTGACGCCCTAGCTTTCTTCTCCGTAGATCACAAGTCTCAGGACCACAACCCATCCACTCGCCAACGTCAATCACGTGATCGCAGAACTCACGGAAACACATGGGTGTTTTTAATCTGGATACATTTTCTTCGAAACTAACTTTACTGGGTGGATTTTCGTGCCAGCAACGAAAAAGAACGGAGTCAGTGGGCTCGAAATAAATGCTTTCGAAGTAGTCATAGTTAACCAGACATTCGAAAGTTTCCTGTGCGAGAACTTGGCTAGATAATAATTCGACTGACTGGAATTTTTCGAGTGGTGGCCAACAGGATCGCCGTTTGCTATGTATATGTTCATGCATGTAGCCTGGTACAAGCAGTTCCCGAGGGTCCGTCAGCTCAAGTAGAATGGAACAATCGGTGAACGCCGATACCGATTTCCGGTAATCGACGAGGCTGTCACTCTTCGAACGCCGCGGAACTCGCACGGTCTTCAAGGTTAATATTGTATCGGATTTCCTCTCTCTTGGGACAGAATGTTCTGCGCTTGAAGGCTGCAAATACCTTTCATCGTCTCTTGCTGTTTGGCTAATCGGTAACGAGCCATTAAATATCAGTTTATCGAAGGCCAATAGGTGTAGATAGTGCTGCAATTCTTGCGAATTAAGATCCTCGTCAAAGAAGCTTTGAAGTTTGTTAAGATGCATGGAATATTTTTTCATTTTTGATTCCGATCTCTCGTAATTATCCCAAATTCTCGTGACTCTTTTGTCTTGCATCATTTGTAACAAGGTTTGCGATATTTCGGTAGGTTTATTAATACTTGAAGGATCATTATTATTGAGATACCATTCGATCATATGTAGATTGTCTTTGTGGAGGACGACGTCGGAATGAAGATCGACCGGTATATCAGCATCAGATTTAACCTCTTCATCAATGAGCTCATAATAAGCATTAAGCTTTTTCAACTTTTGCCGGATATCATTCCCTACTTTCATTTCAGAGTGTTCTTCCAACTGCAGAAGTTTTTAAAATAAGTCTAACTGAAGCAGAATTCTACTTGCCTGATCGAATGAATTCTACTGCTCGAAGGATTAAAAATCGCTCGTACTATATCAGAATCTGTCGTAATAAAATTTTCTTCCTTGCTGTCCTTCAACGAGATTTCATCGTAATCCGCTTCGACCTGAACTAGAATCGCGTGGAGTACGAACGGCACTGTGACATATTCCTGTGGCACGGTATCCAAAAGTTTTCGATAAAGTGTCAAATCACTATTCTCCCTTTTTTCATCAGCTATACGTGTCTCCAACTCCATATTGTTTAAGTAATTCTCATGAGCCCTGGAGACCTCAAAAACCTCGTAGACTGTGAAAGACACTCTATCGTAGAGCGCTCTTTTAAGTAAGTTTGTGTCAAGGTCATCATCATGAGCTTTTAATTCTGGTATCGGAAGAGTGACTAAAGCAATACGGTCATAGGGCTCGTCGGAATTATGACGGTACTCCTCGAGGGATGACCAAAATTTCGTCAGGTCGGCAACATTGCTAGTTTTGACGGGACGCATCTCCGCGGTCCGTCGAGCTGTCTCGTCGAGTGATTCATTGTGGAAGGCTTCGATCCGCAGGATGGAAGTCAAAGGGATGCCGGCGGTTATTAGTTCGAGGGGCAGGTCGGACTCCCGGAAGCCCGTTAGAATGACGTAGAGGTTTGGACCATCGAAGGGCGCGTCGCTGACGGTACACTCTACTGTCTGCTGCTGGTGCCACTCTTCATTATGCTCGTCGCTCTTTGTGTCGGAGTCGTTGTTCACCTGCGCACTGTCGCCCCGTCTACAAACGAGGCCTGTGTTTAATCAGAAAAACTCTATCAGTGACACAATGCCTCAGAGAAACAAGGACTGAAAGAGCGAATTAATTGCATAGTTGCCCTCAGCTTTCAACTCTTCTATCGGACAGTACTCTTCTCCTATTCTCTCTCTCACAATGTTTCACTATCATTTCAATCTACTCTCACTCTACTCTCGCTCATTCACTCGGAGAATTGTTATCGCGCTCAGCATAGCGTTTGAGCATTCGTGTGTTCGCCTTTACGCATGAACTGCTTTGTTTCGCTTGAACTTGATGAATAGCATTAGCCTAGATGTACTTACTTTCATAGCTTTGAATAGCTTCCGCTTGAATTCGAGCGATACTGTTGAGTTTCTCGAGGTAGATGAGATACTTGGTGACTCGTGCTACTAGTGCACTTGGTAGGCTACCAGTATCGGACAGTACGTTACTTGCATAGTGGCATATACCCTGTGCAGCAGAACATTGGTCCAGTCTATCCTGGGAGAATATCTTCACTTTCGCCAGTAGTTTTTGATAGCTAAGACAGTAAATGGAAATCCGCTCACCCTCTTCGCAAGCAGTATTAAGTAAAGATATGTATCTTTCCTGACTCGTCAGACTCTCGACGACCATCGTCACCTGACACCACCATGATTCGTCGTTGATCTTTATAGATTCCAAAACACTATTCCATGATTCCGAATTCTTCTTCTTTTTCCCTTTTGCTATCTCAGATTTCGTTGGTTTCATCTTCGCCATGATAAAAGACGTTAACCTCTGATTAGTTTACTGAATAGTACTAATTGATATCAAGGAACAAGTGATAGTTTAAAAAGTAACTTCGCTCGGGTGCTGATTCTTTTATTAAAATAGTTTTGTACGGCAATCTAGATTTAATAGGAGTGTTAGAAAAATGTGCGTACTAGTAATGAAAGTTCCCATCGGATTTGCAGCGTAATGAAATACGCCTGAACCGTTTTGGCGTGGCGGGCTTGGCGAATAACTCATAAAGCAGAAGTCGGACGAACATTTCATTAGTCCGAATGGGGACGGATATCAGGGCGGACACACATTCCGCATTTCCCGAGCGACGCGCGTGCGAATATGCTCGAAACGAGCTGCGGGAGGTGCGAGGGCGTCGAGGGTGTCGAGACACGGGGAAGCGGATGAGACGAGCCGACAGAGCAAAATTTCACAGCTCGTTTGGCTAGAACTTTTCGGACATTTAACATCGCTTGGCTGCTTCGGCTCGCTGTGTGTCTGAACGTGTGCTCCGATCCTAATGACTTTTTAGTTTCCTCGCACGAGCGTCACAGATTTCGGCGACGATATTCTATCGCGCCACTGCCGCCCAGAGGACTACCACCGCCATCTCACTCGAAAAAGCACTCGAGACTGGGTCAAGAACCTCTTCGCTAGCGGCTCGCTCTGATAAAATAGCGGGAGCCGAGCATTAATTAATTCGCACCCGTGAATTATTGCGGCGATGCGTCACCCGGGAACAGAGAAGTTCCGGCCGGCCGAACATCTCGCGACAGTTTTGTTAATGGACAAGCCCTGCAGCTGCCCGCCTGCCACTGCGGATTCATTAAAATTCACTGTCTCCGTCGCCCTGCTATGAATTAAATGCCGAGCGCTCGCTAATTCTCGCTAAACAAGCTGCCGCTTTTCAATTAGTTCGTCTGAATGTTTCATTTCAAAAGCAATAAGTTGAGCTCGGTGTCCGAGTATTGCAATGCTTGCTAAAGCAACCGAGTTTTTTCTGCTTATAGTTGCGCAAGCAAACACTTTTCATCGACATACTTTCCATAAAGAAAGAAAGTATGCGTTTCCTTTCCGAAGTTTTTCTCCTATCAAACGTTTGACAGATTGGAAGCATCCACAAAGAAAATATAAGGAAACGCTTGAAAGTTCGAAAAGCATAAAGTCAAGAGAGTATTGTCACATGGATCATTCCAAATCACACGTGACAGTTCACAAGAGTCTCACTTCAAGAGAGTTCACTTCGGCGAAGTCGTCCTCTGAAATGGACAAGAAAAAAGCATGTGTGGAGACACACTAGTCGGAGAGAAGTGTAGAAACGAAGGAAAGACCATTTACCTTTTAAAGAGTGTGCAGCTCTCGCACTTGTTCTGTTACTTTCTGAAAGAGGAAATAATCTGGCCAAAGGGTTCAAGGGTCATGATGGTGCTGCCACTGTTAGTATACTTCGGAAGACACTACCTCTAAAAGGTTAGAGTACGTCCGCCATTCTGCTAATTCCATTCAAGCAAACGAGACTTCTTCAACTGCCTTACAACTCGTTCGAAAGTTAGACAAAGTACTGACAATTTCGCGATGGAAAAAATTATTTAAATGTCGAGAGTACTTGAGCGTTCCGGTGTGACAATGCGTTTTACTAGGACAAGTGCACTTAGAACTCGCAGAGCAGATTTTATTTTATAAAATGGATCTGGTTAATTTCGAGATTTCCTGCATGTGCTAGACAATATGTAAACAATTACCCAATTCTTGTAAAATGGAAAACGTTCAGGTACGTTGGAGTATGTTTCCAGTTAGGGAGGATTTCGAAAGCTGGTTTTGGTTTATATTGTCTCTATTGTTTACCAGCATTATTCTCACAAACAAAAGCAGAGCTGTACAAAAGGTTCAATATATGTATAGAGGATCCTTTCTAGCATGCAATAGATCCTACATTTGTGTTCCTGATACCTCGTCGAAACCTATGAAATCCGACAGGACTTTACCTAAGTTCGAAATGGTTCGTACATGTTCACAGAAAGCATGAAAATTTATCTCCACCGACTGTAATTATTTGCAATAATGATTAAAGGCTATTCTTAAAACTTTGCGCAATAGACTTGAAAAGTACAAATCCCCAATCAGGTTGTGGTACCTTGCTAGTACTCAAAAACAATATTCAGACTTTATCCTGCACTTGATTTCGACTTACTTAAAGTTCAAACATTGGCATAGAATACAATTTGTCATTATTTATAACAATTGGTATGCAAACTAGCAAGAGTACTAACTACTGTTTCCGAGAGGAACAATCAACGACGTCGAGTTGGAAGAGCGAAGCACCGCGACGAAAATGCGAAGGATGACTTAGGAAAGCAGACGTAACTCAAAGTAAATATCGCAGAAGCCAGGACGAATCGAGGCTGGCAATCGTCGAGCTGCGAATTTCGAGGTTCTAACTCTATTCCAGTGGAATGCCTTTAACGCGAAGGCACCAGTGCACCAGTCGCACCTCGGAAAAAGGAAAAATGAGGTCACTTTCGCAGCATTAAGCGCGCTGCTGTTATCTCAGAAATTTAATGGTCTACACGAGTGATCGAGTGAGGTTGGGAGAGCACGACAATATCCTTGGACAGGGATCATTGAGAGAATGAGGCCGATTAAGGCATTCGCGACAAGGTGGTCCAGGTTGGAGCCAGTGAGATGGAAGGCAGAGATTGGTAGGTGAAAAAGGATGTGACGTCACGCGAAATTAAAAGTTACATTTCGTAAAATGTCAAGCGGACGCACGAAGGGTGGCGTGTGACTGGACTCGAAAATCCGCATGAATTAAACATTACTTGGCACTGCCGGTCGCTACGCTCTCTCAAGTAATTGCAGCACGCATTAATGGGCTTAATGAAGGACCGGAATGATTATGCTGTATGATGAATAGCCGCGCGACAAGCTTTGGACGAGCGGTAACACGCGACGGGGCTCGAATCGCTTATTAAAGTGCGAGAGAAGGAGAGAAAGGCAAATAGAGAGGGAGAGAGAGGGAGCGCAAAATCCTGCGACGCGTTGAGCGATGAAGGACTTAAAAGCGAGTTTAACGAAATAACAGGAAGATCCGCACGACAAAGATGAAAGGCTCCTGTTTGGACAGTGGTGGTGGTGGTGGTGCCCGCCAGGAGCATATAATTTCCACGGCAACGTCAACCCACCCCGCTGACATACCGGAGATCGATTCAAATTACGCTCGGAGCGGACGAACGACTCCGCTTTTAAAGCCAGATATTTCCGGCCATCATTAAAGTTTTATTCCCTGAAACGGAATAAAATGTTTGACGTTCAATTGAATGATATGAGGTGGCGAACTATTAGCTCCTTTGTGTTTCACAGTGAACGATACTTCTTATAATCTTAAAGCTGGATTTTCATTAGTCATTTGCGTAAAAATTAAACTGTATGGTAGTCATGTGAATTGATCAATGACTAAACTCTGCAGAAGGCAGACCCTACCGAGACATACACATAGATTTTGATGTTTATGTTTTATAAAATACACAGCGAGTACAATTACCTTCCTTTGTCGTCATGAATTAATTACTAATTTGCTCGTAACAGTATATGTTGGGGATGTATGAATTTATAGCTCCCGATAACCAACAGGTAATTATTTGTGTTACATATTGAGGTGTAGGAATAAAGTCTCTTTATTGAAATGCAGCTATTAATTAATTAACTAGAAGATCGTATTCCTTAAAAGTCGTATATGAATGCAAGTATTAGAACACCCAGATTGAGAGAGTACCTAATAAGTCCTAAATATCCAAAATAATTCAATGTGTAGTGGACGAAGACACGGTTGAGCGGGTGCGGTCATACAACTACATTTCCATTAAAAGTGAATCGGCTGGGACCACTTTAATCTCGTGGGGAAGGTGGCAAGCTTCAAGCTGCTCTTCGAGTGTACACACTCGCAATCGCAAACCAAAAGACGAAAGGTGCAGTCTCTAGGAGTTCCGGATCCTGGCGGAAACGAGATTGCTATGAACCCCGTGATGTTTGATGTAGTCGAGCCACTGCGGGGCCAACTTTCGCCAAGGAAGATTACGATCGGGCCAAATTACCGGTAAGAAGTCAAAGGGTGCGCACGTCGGTTTCAGACTTCCTTCAAGGCTCAGGAGCCCCACAAAACCCGTCACGTTTGGAGCTCACTGAAATGAAAGCAGTAGCTTTCCGCTTTTCGAATATAAACTCAGGCAAAACACGTTGAAAGTTGAGTTTGAGGTGGTTGAGTACCAAAAATGAAAATAGTGAAATCGGTTTGAAATTTACACAGAATGGTAGTCAATAGTAACTGCAGCTCCCTTTAAAATTTCAACTTATTTCTCTGTACAGTTTTCGAGTAATCTATGTCCAAAGATCCATTCTTATGCATGGGCTTTTATGACAACGAGAGCAGAGGTTATCTTTTATAGCTTAAAAATATATGATACAATACTGGCAATCGAATAAAAAACTTATAAAAGGAGGTAGAACATAGCATAAGCTTTATTGCAAATTGATTCTTCCCACTCAAAAATTGGTTTTATTGTACTTTGAAAAGCCCTCAGAATTCTGTATCAGCGCTCACCTGTTCTCCACTTACCCCTGCACCAAATGACTGCACCAAACTACTTAATCCATATCGATAATTCAAATCCATTAGCATCAATCCATACCTTTCCAAGAGTTTTTAAAAAATATTTACGGAAAGGTGAGCTTCCTTTAGGGAATCCTTATGGGAATAGAAACGGCCGGAAAGACTTTAATCGAGTACATATGTATATATAGTATATATAAGGATATACTCCGAGCCCGCTACTGGATACTCTCACGATATCACCTGTTGATTACTTACTGACAGCGTCTTACTGTACTCTACCTAGAATTCCCATGCCTCCGGCTACGAATCAATTTATTTCTAAGATTATAATGCACTCAGTCACGGTACTCCACAAGCAAACTGGAAAGCATGGAATCGAACTTTAATCACACTCTAAAAGTGTGTACATACATTCCGAGGCTACCGCTTTACTCAGCAGACTATTTTCTGATCGATAATACTTGTAAGAAGATCTCAAACAGTTTCGCCACTTTATCGAAGCGTTCCGTTGATTCCTATTATTCTTTCTATATGTTTATTCCAACTATTAAATGAATGAATTGTTCATGGTATTGTAAATTTAATGGATAGTTGAATTTATCTGGGATCAATGTACATGAGTGGAATGGCTGTAGATTAAAACAAGTGACGGATAAGTACCTTCCTGTCTGGCAGGATGGTTTTTTTTGTTCTACAAGAGGATGGGAAGGGTCGAATGGAAAATTCCAGGGTGGCACGGCTAGCAGTAATGTAAAAGGTATTACAAGAATCACAAGTTCCGTGTCAGCCAAGGGGACGGCACCCTCTTGACATTATAACACTAATGGGGCAGCTTTAACAACGAAACTCTGGCGAAACTGTAATTCTCGTGCGGCAGCTGGAAAAAGTAGTCGATGCCTCACGCCGCATCCCAGAATACCAACTTTACCGTGAAATTGAGTAAAAGGTAAAAGGCCACTTAGATGAAGCAACATTCTTACCAAATCAAAGTCCACTTTTATGAAATTGTCGTGTAATTAGGTGTATGTATTATTACACGTTATTAGAAAATGTCATTTCTCTGCTGTAAAAATCGTTTGAGTAAAGCATTTGCCGGCCTTTGAAATATTATCGCAGAGCGGAAGTCTCATTTATTTGTTCTCAAACAATATTACGAAACTGAACTGGGACTTTTGTATTTTCCACTGGCTAATTGGGAATGAATTATTAACGTGTATTCAATACGTCCATTGGAGAAGGAACACCCTATCGAGATATGCAAGTAATTAAATATTTTGCACAATATTGTATGAAATGATCGACATTTTCCATGGGAAGGATTACAGGAATACTGGTTATACTCGTTGCAGTTTCTCTTAACATCAACTTATTAATAACGTGTGATTATTTCCAAAAAAGTATCGAATATCGTGAGATATTGTGGAATAAATATGGAACTGGTGTTCCATTGATCAGCATTGTTATCCCCTTGTTTTAAAGAATTAATTACGTGCTAATTGCCATCCATTTTTCCCAGGCACCCTAACATATCAGAATTATTTTGCTTGGGGCGTAATATAGGCGTGCGGATACAGGAAACTCGATACAGGATACTCGCGTCGATAAACAAATTTAATTAATTCCGATAATTGAGAAGATTATTAAGGTTGCCAGAGACCGTGCTGTAATGCATACTGTTACCCCTGCGGTTTCCCTAATTCGCTGATATTTTCGTGTCCATAAAACGATGCCTTTTTTCACTTCCAATATGAAAACCGACCGAAACTAATTTATACCGGAAGCCTCGCTCTGCACAGTATGGTGGTTACATTACTTTTAATTAAATCATAAAGCAGTACTCAAAACTGTACTGCATTGTTTTAACATAAAAACCACTCCGACTTATCCCTAATTGTAGTAGTATTAAAAATACAATATTGTCGAGTTCGTCCGAAAGAGGACAGAAGATGAGTAATAAAGCAATAAAGATGAGGAGGAATGTCACAAGACGTTTCTAGAACGGGTGAGTTAATGCAATCTTAATATGTGAGCTGAGAATGCCCAACTGACTAAAGCACTTTTGAATGCTCAACTTTTCCATCTTTCTCTCTCGATCACTCTCTTTCTTTCTCTTACTCTTTACGTTCCAGGGAATTGCCTCGGCTTGGTCGATTATTCATGAATGGCTGGCGGCCAGACGTGCGAAGGAACCGGTGTCCATCGGACTCTGAAAGTTTCAGTGAGACAAATACATCTTTCATTCGGCTGGCATCGAACATCCACCCAAATTCATTTCCCTTTCATTCAAAAAGTTTAATGCTATAAAGACTCTTGGAAATCTGAAAATTACCAAAGATCTGAAGTCTACATCACCAATAATCTAGCGTTGCAACGTAAGATTTTATGTATGTGTGTATATGTTGTTCTAAAACACATAAATTAACATGAATTTTTTTGAAACACATACAATTTGTATAATTCTGTCGAACTTTTATCGAGAAGTATTTTATTGTCGTTAAGGAAATTCATTTTTGTAAGAGGTCAAGGAAGGAATCGGACGTACAAAGTATATCATAGGGATTTGATACCAAGCGCACGTGTATTTGCACATATATCTCTTGGCAGAATGCAGTCTGCACCAGATGTAAACTGCAACCATCAGGAATGCTATATCCAGGAAGCCGTCACTAGGTCGAGATGATTTCGCCGTCGCTCACGGCTGGTGTAGCATATCCTTTAGTTGAGATCCCTATGGCTCAAGGCCATTCTCTCCTCCTGCTTCACGCGTCTGATTCTACCCCATAAACTATTCCTACGGACAATTGAATGGATGTTTAAGTGAGGATGAAGTATAACAAAGTACTATTAATTTAAGAATAGCAGTATAAAATTGCGAAATCTGTCAAATGAATTACAATTAAAGTGCCTATCCCAAACGCCACTTCAATTTATTATACGAATGAGAGACGCGTTACAGGATTCTCATATCGAATTTAATCTATCCATTACCATTTACTATGAGTAGTGTCCGAAATGATTTCTCTCGGAAATTTGTAAAATTATTCCATTAATATTACTTCACGCGTGGTCTGCGAATCTTCAATCGTGCAGGAAGTGGTGAGAGGTTCCACGAGATTTGCGTTCGCATTTATGAAATCACGCACGGGAGGCAGGAAATCGGTAGGTCCACCCGCCACGTTGGCAATTCGATTTCATTGCTGTCCGCGGATTCTGCCTGTGGTCTGTCATCTCCCTGAGGACCGCACAACATCTGGCATGACTTCCACGCTATGGACCATCATCCCCGCCTCTTTCTCCTCCCCGTCTCTCCCTCCCTCTCATTCGCTCAATTTCTATTTCGTGGATGGCATACGATTGCCGGTCAACTTCCTGCAGAACTTCGGAAAACCGAGGACGAGCAGCCCTCTGCAGTTCTAGTCGAGAGAAATAGCTTAGGAAGTTCGCGTTGCGCCAAGATTGCCGATGCTTCGCACGCGGGAGAAATATGTATCGACGTATTAACATGATATTTTCGCGACCAGACTGCTAGGAAACTCTCAAGTTCTGCTTATGTGGCACCAAGCTAATAATATAATACACACGAGTCTCATATGCGAGTGACAAAAGATATGGAATAGTCAGAGTGTGTAGTACTCCCGAGTGGCATCTGCATGGTTTACCTTAATTATTGTAGATTATGCCATTTCATCGCCGATTCAACTAACACTGAACTTAGAAGCTCGTGACATAGATTGCTGAATAATCGGAGATGTGCATTTCAAGTACTCCGGATGCTCCGTC
Organism: Ectemnius cavifrons; assembly: GCA_964023945.1. Taxonomy (NCBI): domain Eukaryota; kingdom Metazoa; phylum Arthropoda; class Insecta; order Hymenoptera; family Crabronidae; genus Ectemnius; species Ectemnius cavifrons. The sequence continues at coordinate 15,644,106 of OZ030375.1, read as the reverse complement.
GTAAACTAATAGTTGTATCGATTCTAGAGCTGCATATTGAGTAACTATCTCGAACAATTAGTTGTGCGTCTTACAGAAATACGTTTACAATTGAAATCATCATAATTCTACACTTTCAAAGTACTAATTGCATTCTTTAAACTTTTAGCGATGATCATCATTGTACTTCAGCAGCCATTTTCGTTCTATTCTGCGAACCTTTCCCAATATATCCGAATTCTTTCTAATTCGAAATTATCGTTTGCCGATAAGTTATCGATTAATATCAGTGCAAAGTAAGAGTACTACTCGAGTCAATTGGCATGCATGTGAAAAGCAGCAATCAATTGGCAATCAAGCCAGCTATTAACTGGAGGAATACGTAGAATAATTGCGTGATATAAGGATAGGTAGGATTTAGAGCCGGAGGAAAGAAAAGTAGAGCGGTGGTTGAGTACGCTAGAGAATCGCCATTCGTCAAAGCGTTCCCACCCTCTCTCTTCCTGTGAAGCGTGTGGATAGGAAACGGGGCATTCGATGCCATTTAAGCGATGGCATTTACGCTCGACGAGAGAGCGCAGATTAGCGAGAGCACGTAGGTGTATGGCTAGGTTGGTAGGTGGGTAATTGCCGTAGGAGACTAGACGTACGGCAAGCTCCTCTTGGCCGAGAGAACATACACACAGGGGTAGGCGAGCATGTACAGTCTGCACAGTGGTGGAGCAGTTTTCGAGCGATATCAGGAACGCGGCCAGTACTGCGGCGGTGGCGGCGTCGGCGGTGGCTGCGGCGTCTCTGTATCGTCGGAGGTTGGAGCGATGATAGGTAAGCCGACGTAATGCGTCGTCCCATTTAGACCAGGAAGTGTAATGACAGGGGACGACAGGAAGAGCGCATAGCCAAGGGTAGCTTGAAACTGACTTCGAACCATGGAGTAACTACGAGACTAGCGACCGCGAGATTTAGCTCGGGAGACACCGAGAATGATAGAGATACATACATATAGCAAGCTAGAGAAGAGAGAGAGACAGAGAGAGGCAGTAGAGCAGCATGGTGCAATGATGAGGGAGAAGGATGTCGCCTGATGGGGTGGTTAAAGTACAGTAAAGGCCCGCTTACGCGAGTCTGCTTTTCCTTGATCAAGGGGTTGCACCAACGGGAGCCCTCGACTACTTGTACCGCCTTCCTCGCTCTCTGTCGCATTATAGAAGCACTTATGCCAGCTACCTAGGCAGCCACTGTATCCCAGAATCTCGAGGATAATGAGGTCTCGGGCATTGTAAACTTGGCGACTGCCTCTCTCAAGAGAACTCCCCTTCCCCTCCCTCCCTCCCTCCCTCCCCCGCCCATTCTTCCACTCCCGCTAACTTGAGACGTCGGTGTAATCAAGCTATCTGCTGGACTACCGGATACCGAGCCAGTTTCCATTTCACTCGATTTACCGTGACACTTCGCAGTATCTTGGCAGTCAGCGCGACTCCCTCCTGTACTTCCAACACGAACGGGAGACTCCTGATCGCTAACATTGTTGAAGCTGCCCGTTTGGAATTTCGAATTGGGTCAAGCGTCACCATTATTAAAAATGGTGCGCGGCAAAGGGAGCAGAATGCCAGCGAGGCTTAAGGGGATGTAGGACAGTTAACCTTTACATTTTTATAAATTGTATAAATTTTGGTGTGACTAAACCAATCACTTGGTGAGCACAGTCATTTTACCTTTAATTAGTATACTTGTACAGAGTAATTTGAGGTAAAAACATTTAAAATCAAATGAACAATAAGGCAGTTATTAATTGTTAAACATTACAATATTAATTATGCATACTAGTACTCTGCGGATGATTTTTCCAAAACTATTTGTTCAAATGGGTTCCGCTTTTGCACAATTATTCACTGTACCACCTGTTACAGTGGGGACCACAGTTGTTCTTATATTCAATCATTTAGTACATTTAGCATAACCAAATAGTTACAGAAAATAGAGTTTTATTGGTTAACAATATAAACAATTGGTTTTAACCGACTTCCACATGACTTATCTGCATGATTTTGGTCCCTGCCTTAGCTATGATCTTAAAAAAGAACTCTGTAAAAACTGATCTTCACTGGACCAACCGTACCAAAGAAATCCTCCGCAGAGCACTATTATGCATAATTAATATTGTAATGTTTAACAATTAATAACTGCCTTATTGTTTATTTGATTTTAAATGTTTTTACCTCAAATTACTCTGTACAAGTATACTAATTAAAGGTAAAATGACTGTGCTCACCAAGTGATTGGTTTAGTCACACCAACATTTATACAATTTATAAAAATGTAAAGATTAACTGTCCTACACCCTCTTAAGGAAGTATAGATACGAAGGAGTAGAGAAAGAGAGAGAGAAACAGTGGGAAACATAGCAACGATTTAGTAGAACGATCGTTTGAGCTTGACTCAACGGTGACAGTGGTGCACGCTGCTTCTGACGATGACCGGCTGCCGGCACGACTCACTGCCATTGCAGCACGTGAACCCGACAAGGACCACTTATCTCCTGGGGTGTTCGTCTCGCTAAGTTTGCCGCACCGCAGCTTGCAGAATTGGTCTTCTACCGCCGCCAGCCACCGCGAACTACCTGCAGCCCAACTACACGCCACCGAACCCATCTACATGTGACTCCGACCAGCCACTCGTCTCTAATGCCTCCACCGCAAGAAATGAATTATTCCATTGTTCCTCCGCTCAACTAATACCTATTTCAACACGTTTCATTGAATATGCTCTATAATGTATTATAAAAAGACACTCGAAAGTTAGAGAATTTATTTTCAGACTATGTAATTTTTCTGTACTAAAGTAATAATAAGTAAGCGGATAAGTAATACCGGGCAATTGAAAAGGAAATTGGCAAGGAAGTATGGTTGCGATTTGAGTTCATTGAATCGTTCGCTAACATGCTCACTTGATTGAAGCACCCTTTCTGCTAGAGCATTCTTTTTTGCATCCCCTGCGAAGCTATAGACGGAACCATGCAATTTCACTTGTAATCATGCTACCTTTATACATAAGTATATTTATACACGGATAAAAGATATAAATAAGACGCGTCTCCGGATAGGATCGAATCGAACAAGATTCCTAATAGAGACAGGCGCGATTGCGAGACCAAGTATCTAAAGCATTTGCAGCCATGTAGATCTTCACGGAGGTTGACAGATAGCATAGATGACGGCGAAAAGGGGCATCAGTCGTGTCGGCACGGCAACAATTTCGTAGGAGACAGATGCGTCAAATTGACTTCGTTTTCCGACGCATGCTTCATGAACACGTCGTCAACGGGTAACAAAGTGCCGCCGTACTCTCTATATAACAGGCCGCATGCTCCCGCAGATCCCGGCAAGTTTGACTACATTAATGACGTCATTCAAGCTGGGAATTCCTCTCTCTAAAAGTCTCTCGAGGACCGAACTCACCTCATAAACGTATTTTTCACAAATTCCCACTTCATCGTGAAAAGGCCAAGTGTCCAACATCAAGCGCGATTCAGTGCGATTTCATTGCAATGAAAAAGTCAAGCGCGTTTACTCTTTTCCGTTCTTCGTTAGTCGTAATTAACCTATTATAGTTTTTCACCAGCATAATTTGCCTGCTGCTTATACTCTGTTTTATCGTCTCGTGAATATGCGTTACGTGCAAATTGAATACCTCAGACGTGTGCAGAAGATCCTTTTTGCCAGCGACACAATTAACACGGACGGATACGTAGTTACTACTAACAATGCAATCGCACACACAATGTAGCTATGCCTGATTGAACTAGATACTGCATTGGACTAAATTGAACTTGATGCTGGACTAGTTTGCATTCAAAACAAAGGAACAAAGCGGGACAATTTATTATGAAGAATGATAATGATGAAGTAAAAAGTCTGTTTAACATGCTTGGGATGATACATAACCAGCCGAGGCACACCTCGCATGCAATCAATATATACATGCAAAAAGTAAGCAAGGGAGAGCTTCTTGTCTCCGCAACAGCATCACAGGAGCGCCGACAATGTGAGAAAAGTAAAAGTAACATCTTGTCGTCTGATTCTGATTCCGGTGAAATTACGCCTCGTTAACCAACGAATAAATAAAACAAGTATAATTCATAACTCATAACTCATGAATGAATGCACCAATTCGCTGGTTTCATAGCTCATACCATTGGTTAATGATTTTTGTTTTTTCATTGTCGTTAATTGATCACATAGTTTTATTATTGTGTCAAGTGTTTCTGGAAGATCTGTTGAGCGAACTGCTAATTATTAAATCCGTTAATGTAAACATTTACATAGGATAAACATCTTTTTATAATATGTTTTGCGCTGGTTATATATTCTCGGCTGTCACACAATCCATTTTTCTGCCGGTCGCGTAGCTGGCATAGTCCATGTTGTTAGTTTAGAGAGCATGATAGTTGAACTCGCGTTCTGTTTGGGCAGGAATGTCGGTCGCTCCTTACATTTCTAATCGATTGCCAGAGGCTCTTTCGCGCCCGTAGTACGCCGATGATCGGTAATTAGTAATTACCAATCTATCTAACCCATTTCCGAGTTATCCATCTAACCGAGAGGCCAGCTGGCCGGCACGGCTTTGCCATAGCATATTTGCGGCTGCATAGGTTACTGACATCGGTTTTGCCGGAAATTCTGTACACACATATAATATTCGTATATATATTTTTTATTTATATTTATATTACTATATTATCTGCAAATTATTATGTTTAACTAGGCAAACATGTTAAAGCCGTAGTGGGTAGCGGCTGGCTCGGCTTCGCTCGGCTCGGCACGAGCCATCTGAACTTCCGTCTCAGCTTCGCCCCTCCACAATGGGTTAGACAGGTTGGCAATTACCGACAGCGCTGCGTCTGTTAATAATACCTGATTCAAAGGCAACTGACGCACACTGTCATCATGGACTACCGCCTGGTTGAAGGAGGACTAATCGGGAAATATTTTAAATTCATCGGTCTGAGTAAGTACTCGATTGAATATGAAACTCTACTAAATGATAACACATCGAGGGAAACTTGTCCTCAAAGGCCATGAAAAAACAAGCACATGCAGTAGCACTTTGTTGTGTTACTGAGCTTCGTTAATGAGGTTCCAAGTGCTGGCATTGGATGTTTCATAAAGCGCTCGAACTTTCTCTGAATAAACACAATAATATGTATATACGAGTGCTACTGAATATTATGCAACGCAAATGTGACAGCATGTAAAGTCCATGTCGATCGTGGCGAAAATCCAATTGATTCTGGCTACGCTTCGTATAATCGCACAATTTATGCGTGTAATTGCTGCCACTCGAGGGATACTTTGTACCGACGACAATAATAATATTTGACATATTTGCTAGACGTCCACGGGCCAATCCAGGTATACAAATTAACATTTCGCTCATAATGAGTAACAAGTGCTAGTAAACAACAACCTATCAATAGATTAAATTAATAAACGTACTTTTGTTAAACGGAACATCGACCGTCATTAAAGACAATCAATGCCTCATTCGTAAAACGGTGTTTCATTAAGAATTCGAGAAATTCAGTTGGTGGTTTATTTATTGAATACGGCTTTGTACCCGGATCGAAAAGGTGATCGAAAACAAAAAGTGAAATCATGGCTCAACGAAAACACACGTGACACTTGTTCTTTAGAATACAAAGCAGCTCAGCGACTGTAAGCACCTTTAAGAGAGGCTTATAATCGTTTATGTGATAATGTGATGGAGTTTACGTGCGGTTTACAACGTGACAATCATTTCAATTAACTTGCTCAATAACGTATACTCTTTAAAAAATGTTTCCCAAAATACCACCGGTAAAAAATGATTTTTGCTTTCGCTAGCTAATACTTTGTTGGTTATCTTGGCGCTATTGATCGGTTCGAACTTGTGGAGGTACATCAAGAAGGTATGGGTCAGGCAAATGAGATTTTTCGAAGTCGCCGCCACACTGCCTGGTCCACCTGCGATACCTTTATTCGGCAACGCCTTCATACTGAATGGAAATACCGAAGGTACTATCTTAGCCCGTCAACATATTGACACGCTATTACCCAGCAATAATGATGGATATTTACCTGTAGATACTCTGACTACGATGAGGAGAATGGCCGAGGAGTACAAACCCCGCTTACGCCTCTGGATAGGTCCCCAATTATGTATAATGACGATGGACCCCAATGACATCAAGGTAAATATTACTCACTACAATGAAACCTTCAGCCGAATTTAGTTAAAACAAATTTGCATAATTTTCGTAACTCGATCTTTCAACGATAAGTTCTATAAAAAAACAAGTCAATGTCATGCTTGTCACTTCTTTCACATTGCAAAAATCGAATTTGCTTAGTAACATATCTGGATTAGCGCTGAATTAATACCAGCGATAGAGCGGCTTGGTTTTCACTGAAAATCTGTTGGGCAGATCATTTTGAGCAGCCAGCACACCACGCTGAAGGGTGATATATATCGCAGCTGGGAGCCGCTGGTAGGTGACGGCGTCATTATCACCGCAGGTAATATAACACCGATTTCATTGGGGAGGCGCCGGCCTCGCCTTTCATCGGCGCGATGAATAGCCAAGAGGGTATTCGCGGTATACGTTTAATCAACAGATCCCAATTATAAACTTCGACGAAAGGCCATATTGGCGACGATGAATTCCGAGACCTTAACTTCGTTCATCGATATCTACGACCGCCACAGTGAAAAGTGTGCCAGCGCTCTTGAAGCTGAACTCGGCAATGGCGAGTTCAATGTGATGCCATTTCTACTGCGATGTGTTAACGATATCGTCATAGGTAGGAACCACTCGATCATGCTACAAATAAATATGAATCATTCAGTGAAATTACGTAAAAAGGATATTGCAGAAACGGTTCTGTCAACTTCAGCTGCCAGCAGAAAGCAAGTGACTGATAGAATTTTGGAGACGCATCACAGGTAGTACTTCAACTTTTAATTCACTTAATTGTTTCGATAAATCCACAGGAAACTTTTATGCTATAATTGTATCTAGAATATATGAATTACTCTACAAAAAAATGATGTGTATCTGGTACCACATGGACTTCATTTTTTTCAACACTAAAATTGGCCGGGAGTGCAGGGAAGCCGTAAACCTATTTCGTGGTTTTGTCCAAGAAGTACGTTCCCATAAAAGCACCGAGCTGTGCTATTTATGGATGCTGGAGGAAAGTTACTATGTGAACATTTTGCAGGTAATAACAGAAAAAAAGAGAGAAAGGGTCGCATTGAACAACTGTGTGATCACTGAAGAAAAGCAGAAGCCAGGCGTAATGAAACAGATGGTGGACTGGCTCGAAGAGAAAAAAGCAGTCTCGGAGAAAGTATTGCTCGACGACATGACAACCGTATTTGCTGCTGTATTGTCCACTAAAAATATTATACATATAATAACGTCAAGTTTAACGACAATATAAAATTATTCCTTCGTTTTTCAGGCTCTGGATCCCGTTACAGAAATCTCCTGCTTTGTTCTCCATATGCTGGCATTGCATCAAGACGTGCAAGTTAGTAATCGCTTTCATTAACGTTTAAACAATAATTTGATGCGGACACAAGGGAAAATGGCATTTCCTTAAAGCCAAATGACCTCAAAGGATTTAATAATATTGTAATAATAATCCAATTGCGATTATAATGATCGTAACTAACTGCTTCTATAAGGAAGCGTGATTACCTAGTTCTGTTACAACTACAAGTACACTTTATCGATGTAATTGAACAGTGGAAATCAGCTTTAATTGTTCAAAACGGTAACGGTTAATAGAGTGTTATCGAAACTTTGAGGGGTACTGCTTGGAAATCCAGTGATTAGTTCGTAACTTTGACCAATGTCATAATTAATTGATCAGGACAAAGTAAGGCAAGAGGTTGCCGAAGTGTTTGGAAAAGATCGAATTGAAGCGCGTCGCATCCAGGACCTCAACTACCTTGATATGGTTATCAAAGAAACAATAAGACTCTTCCCAATCGCCGCGATAATTTCGAGAAAAGTTACTGGCGAGGTTCAACTAGGTAAGAGTTCAGGCTAGTTTTTGTTTGTTAATGACAAAGCAAGGAATATTCCACGTTCTCAATTGGACCGGCCTGATTATGACGAATGTATTATTAACTTACACGAGAGACTCGCTTGTTCCAGATTCGTGCTGTCTACCAGAGGGCTCGATGGTAATTGTCTTCGCATTCATGCTCCACCGGAATCCAGAGCACTGGCGGCAGCCGGAGGAGTTCATCCCTGAGAGGTTCCTGCCGGAAAATTCGGCGAAGAGGCACCCCTACGCTTACATACCCTTCAGCCAGGGTAGTAGGAGTTGTGTAGGTATGTAAGCGTATACTATCTCTACTATCATGTATCTCGCTTAACCCGGTCACAAGGCTGGTGTGTGTACGAAACAGCCAATTTTCCAAGCGGTCCCGGCGCGGTATTAATTAAATCAGCTTATCCGAGATTGCTCGGCCAATAGTAGCCCCAGCACTTTTACCAATTATACACTTCCAGGTCAGAAGTTCGCGTTGCTCAGCCTGAAAACAATAGTGGCGAATTTAGTCCGAAGATTTCGCTTCGCGGCGAGCGGACGCCTGGAGGATCTACAGTTGCAAACCGATATCACAATACGGGCACGGAACGGTCATCGATTATCAATCAGTCGTGCCTAATGATCTCGATCGAACGATGTGCCTGTCTATTGAGAAGAAGTAAACGTGTTTGCAGCATCCAGGCTAGATGCAAATCATATTTGTGATAAAAAAAAGGACACGCTGATAATAAATCTAGCCTTTTCGGCAAAAACTTTAATCATGGTACTATTACAGGACTTTGAGCAATATTTCCTTGGGATTCTGCTTAGTTCTGAGTGAACAATGGACAGACGGAAATGTCAGTGCCATGTATCCGCCGTATGTGAGCAGTCGACCATAAACGCCTCTATGCGGAATTGCGTTTCATCCGCTGGAAGGGCGCTAAACAGCGAAAGATTGCGTTTTAATTAAATTGCGATCGATCGATTTTCAGCCAATCTCCGTCCCAAGCCCTTCTCTTCTCTTCGTCCATGGATTCACGCATTGCTGGCTTTTAATTTTGCCAAGCGTCGACGACCGCTTGCCAAGCACAACAACCAACCCTTTCGTCCCTGATCGAATACATCGACGATGTAACCTTTGAGCCATTACGATGATTCCAATCTAGCGTTACCCAAGCACCCGGCAACATGCCGAAATTGTACAGCAACGGCTCTGAAATTACCAGTGAATGTAATAGAATTGTACGATGCCGAAGGGACAGGCTTGAAAATGAAGTGTACCATGATTTCCACATGCCATCTCCGATCGTGCTAATGGGAGCTTCCCGATGCGAATTCGTAATGGTGCCGGGACCGCGTTGGAGTCCGGTAAAAACTGTCAAGCGCGCAAGGTGGATCGAGTGCTTAATTGTTCCTAGAGAAGAATCCATGAATAATTCAGGTGCTGTCCGACGGTGTCACTTGATTGAATAGCCGTTAATGCTAGCATCCATGAAACACGACTGAACTTGGCAATGGGCTTCGAAATACCGGAAGTTAAACCTCTTTTAGTGGAAGACGCGCCACTTTAGTAGTGCTCCATTATTGATGGGATTTAACCTACGCAGAAACAAGCTTGGATACGCGGAAAAGTACAAGCTTCGTCACGTTGAGGTGAGACTATATGTATGTATTTTAAGCGCCATTACACCGCCATCAGTGGAAGCCCGCGGCAGCGGTGGAGGCGGCGGCGGCGGCGGCGGCGGTACAAAAAATCGAGCTCGCAAAACGGCAGAGGGAAACCGGGGCCAGAGCGCCGCATTATCCAGCCGAGACCGAAAAAAAGTAGACAGGGGTGGCGGTCGACCGAGAGAAAAAAGGAGGGAAGACTGGCAGATTGCGAGGTGTTCACTATTTCGTCCTGTGTATGTGTAGGTACATCTCTCTGCGGTGTGTGTACGTGTGTCCGGGGTCGGAATGCCGTGAAAAAAAACGGGAATGCCTTATATCGCATTTGCGGAGTACATGGCATGTACTAGTGCGCAGACTAGTCACAGCCAGCGAGGTACCAGATGCGTTCTGCGGTGGCCACGTGGGTCGCATCGGCAAAATATTGGACTCCCGGATACTCGTGAATATCGCTTTCCTCTATATCTCTCTGACACTTCTCTACCTCTCTCTTTCTCTTGGTTCGCTCGGTACGTCGGATGAATGCTCTTTTGCATAAAGAGCATAGATGCTGGCTATTGCACAATTGTACTGGCTAACCGAGGTATAACCTCGAACAGCAGATCGACGGATCGAAAGAGGAAAATGAGTTGGGGATGCATGGATCCATGGGAGTACGGTAAATCTGGAAAGCAGGGAATCACGGGATGATATGCTCAGCAGGAAGCATCCATGCTTGATAGAGTGAATAGCCGCTACATTCCCACGGATTAGTATGTGCACTAGAATACCCCAGCATATTACATTGCGTACCTGGGGATGTATCAGCCAGCAGATCAACACTAGATTTGCTGTACATTGCATGACTTATGCTAATGGATACATGGAGAATATTATATCTTCCTCTGCTTTCCACTTCCGGCATAGTAAACTCGGAACACCCTTCTTCCCTTCAAGTCAATGTCACGAGAAATTACATCTGACCCTGTGTGTCCTTTTATTGTCCTATCAACGATGATTCTACGAGGCGTACTATTGGCTGGAGTGGTGTGAATTGGTTCATAAAATTGGCGGGTACACGGGCAACAGTAAAGTACTGCGGCAAAAATTTCGTCACATTCGAGTGGAACCCCGTGGGCAATGCATTCGAAGCTATCGCTAATGCCTACGTGACCAAAGACCCTAGGGAGTTAAACTGTGCTCCGTTTTGATGTCGAAATGGTACGATGGTTCTCGAAGGGCGCATTCTATCTATCCTGGATATTCGATGAATGTCTTTCAACGATGGCGATTGGCGATGCTAGCCCTTTAAATCAGCTTGCTACCTCCTGACGACCCTTCCGGATTGCACCCTCCTTTCACTCTCAAGTTGATGATCGTTCTTCTATCTAAAAGAAAGAAAAAAGAAACGTGTCGAACAGAGAATCTCTTATTTTTTAAAGTCTGATAAAAATATGGAACCAAGGTAGGAAGAAAGAGAGATTTATGTCGCCTTCATCGGTGCACGTGTATAATTAGTAATAAGTCACGGTGGGAAGAGATGAATTGATAAATGCTGGATGGAAAGTTGCCCTGAAATTAATATAATTATCCGGCTGGATAAAGCTTATCAAGCTTTTATTAACCGCCTTTCATGTGGCTAAATACCGCATGTGCGATATTACAATTTACAATGCATCGTTGGAAGAGTTTTAAACTGACACGCGAGAAGCATACAGCCAAGCAACCGCTTACTTGATACTATTAATATCATAAATAGACTGATAGATCTTTTACGGTAAATTTCTTACGATTGATCTATTGGCAAAAATTACGACAATGCTGTGCTCCAATAGGAGAATAGACTAGCAATTCTGCGAGAGAAAAAAAAGGACGCGCTGGAACTCCGAAAAACTGGGTCAAACGGGAGGCGAATATAAAGTATGGAAAAACTCGCGTAGCAAGCAGGGAGATATCAGAATACGCGTGCCTGCTATCCAGTTTATACGCGGACCAATAATCATCGAACCGACAGAGCCTATCTCGAGAATCAAACGCTAATTGATTGGTTTTCTGTGATGGAACAGAGAGAAAGAGAAGACCGAAATACTCCACGGTATCCGTGGATATCATTTCAGGATAGGTTGTTTGTACGCAATGCGCAAAGGAAATCCAATACATCTTTTAACATATTTATGCTTTGAAAATTCACGGATTCCAGGTTAATCGGTACTCTACCTTCCACACTCTTCTACTCGACAATGATGTGTCGATAGAAGTCGATCTCCTTTCCTTCAGTTCTCCGATTTCTTTATGCGGCTATCCTATCGCGATCGCTTTTATCTAAATTTTCTTTGGTCGCTTCTCCCTTCGTTCGATAAAGCGTAAATCAGAGAGCCAATAAAACTGAAACCAGCAGAAACCCGGCTCTCGGCTTCGCTGCTTTATCCTGCTTCCATTCTCCCTCTTTCGACTTCCCCTCTCTCTCTCTCTCTTTTACTCTCTCTCTCTGGCACTCTCGCACTCTCCCTCTCTTCGAACCTCACACAGCCATGTAGATATGTATACGTCATACAGTGTAATCGGAGGATTACCGGTGGATTCAATCCGGCGGCTGCTTCGATGGCCATCCCTTTGAAATCTCCATCCAGGCTAAGCGATCTGATTTCTCTATCTGGCGTCTCCGCGTAATTCCCATCGACATCGCCCATCTCATGCGCACTGAACTCATTAATGCAATTAGGCGCGGAGCAGGGTGGCGCGCAGGGGTTAATGCAAGCAGTTAATTGCAATTGTAGTGGCATTGTCGACGCCTTAAGGCGGCATCCTTATCCCGGGTAAGGAGAAGAGCGAGTAGAGCTAGACGTCGCTCGATCGAGCCCGGCTGCATTATAAGCATATCGGAGGCATTATGCGCGGTAATCAACGTTAAACTGCTGAACACAGAACTGCTGGATTCGCGGAAGACCGATGGAGTCATTAGCCTCCGGCTCTCGGCTCGGGAATAGTTCTCTCTTTAGCTTGAGCTTCCTTCTGCAGCGAGAAAGCGAGAGAGTGGAAGAGCAAGCCCGAGACGATTTATTAAGAGAAATTGCATCCCCGAAATACTTGAGCAATGATGGATAGGCTTCCCTTCCATTTGCTCTGTATTAATGAAACCTCTTAATCTTACAAGCAATTATTCTTAAACCCGGACTCTATCAGCAAGGAGAATTGTATATGAAGATCCTTCATTATACGAGGAGCATGCCCCGTGCTGCTTTAAACCTTGTAATATGCTGATTTCACAATTGCGGTAATATCTCTGTTCGTGATACACCGCTTGATAATGGGACAATTAAATCGGCTAGTCTGTCATGCAAATGCATGGAACCCGCGGCACTCGGAATATTTAAAAGCGACTGCGTGCACTTCCTTTCACGGTTCCGGTGAATGTGCCCCGGGACAGTTAGACTTATTGAATTAAGTATGTAGATTAAATCCCTGGTAATTTCGAACGTATTACTTTGGGGTTTGGCCGTGAATCATTCTAATTGTATCCAAACTAATTTGCTACTTAACCTATAAGTGGCATAGAATTCCTCTTACTCTCTCTCTCTCTCTCTCACTCTCTCTCGAATAGATGAGATTTAAACTCGTACATCTACTGAATAAAATTAATTCCTACTCTTTGAAAATGCTGTATTGAAAGAACGTATTGGTTCATCTATTTTTGGAGACCATTCCGAAGAATGGCTGCTTTGTCGAAGCGGAACTACTCGGAAGAAGTCGAGAAGAAATTGGCGGGAGCCTATAGCTTGAAATAAGAGGCACCGAGGAAGCCTCGTAAAGTTGACACCGAATCCGACATGCGTTTCCTGATCACCGTCGGAAAATTTCTCAGCACGAAGCCATCGAGGGGGCGGAGAACAGGGGGGTTGGAGAGGCAGAGAAAGGTTGAAATGTGAGTATAGATATAGTAGCGTAAGGATGGCAGATTGCCCCGCAGGGATAGCAGTCGTAGGTAGCGGTGGCTACGGTGATTCAATAAAGCGGATAACATACAGAAGGAACAAGCTTGCGGAAAGCACGCCCAGCGCGCAAGAGGCGCACAGGTGACTGCTGGAACTGTTCCAGTATCCTCCAGGAAGCTGTCTTATGTCATTTTCCTGTAGGCTTGTCCAACATATCCTAGTGGATGGGAGTACATTGCTATATGTTGTACACATGCAAGTAAAGATATTTTTAAGAAAAAATGTATTAATGATAATCGTAATCCATGTACTTCGACTGTAAAAAAAAGTCAGGATATCAATGAGTTCATGTAGAGATTATTGGCACTCTAATTATAATACATAGATTTAGTATCGTTGTCGTTGCCATGCGTTAGTACGCATAATTGAACTAGGTCCTTGGGAGTCAAATTTAAATACGAAAAAGTGGAGTATCAGCGGAGTGGGTGGCGATATTGTGTATCCCAAGTGAACCAGAATCCTAGAAAGAGGCCGAAGGTGATCCGGTGATGGGATCGTATCTGGTGATCTCCTAAGTAATTTGTCAAATGCGTGTCGATGTCGAAGGAAGTGCATTTAATATGCGAAAGGTCGAGTACCGATAACTGCATTCCCACACGACATCGAAACCTGTGAGTAACTAAAAAAAGGACGAGCTAAAGGAGGAAGACCTCGAGAGCGAGAATAGGAGAGCGCCGCTAAGTAATTAGAATCTGATGAACACTCGGGGGAAATGTCGATCCAAGTAAACAAGTAGATTACGAAGGCAGCGTATGTCGCTGCTATACAGAGTGGTTTAGTAAGAAAAGGATTATAAAAATTATATATTGATACTGAATTTTGCATGATACAAATAGAGCGAGCTTGATAAAGTAGGAACGGAATTAATATTTGAAACAAAGGTTGTCTTCCTTCCAAGTAACGAGATTGAAAAGAGAACAGAGTGTACGATGTGACACGATGAATAATTTCATCGTCCAGTTTCAACACAATAGTACATACCTATTGTACTGAAACTTCATATATTTACCTATTTAATTGTGAGGTATGGAAACAAATCTCAAACACGGGTTGACGATCGTATTCACAGAGTAAGCCGTGGAGGAATCGCATGATGAAAAAAAAGGCTACCTTTATACTAATATCCAATCATGCTTTCCTAAAGTTAAAGACTTATCCTTCGATTTATCGCTTAGTGGAAATATCGTATCGGAGGCAGAAATTGGGAAATAATCGAGTACTTGGCATCTTATGTAAAGGTTTTCGTTTGTGTAAGAAGGCGTTAAATATATAAACTCTTGAAATCATGAGTTTAAATTTCCTGATTCTAATTGTGAACATATGTATGTATAAATCCAAAACTGAAAAAACGGTAATAATTCGAACTTACCTGATAAAAGTTTGGGATTCGAATTAACAATGAGTAATCAATCACAACAATTGTTCTTATATCCATCAGGCAGATTTGACGAACGATAAAGGGGAATAACAGGCTTCATCATCCACCGAAGTTAAATGCAAAACTGTGATCGTTTAATGGGAAAGTGGGGTAGTTATACCTGGTCGTCTACCTCGGTATTTTAAAGGGCTAGAATCCATGGTAATTGCTGGGGGCCGCAATTTATCCGGCTGTTCCAAGGAGAAGGCACAGACTCTTCTTTAAGGAGCCATAATTTGACTTGCTAGCCGAATTTATCTTCGTTGAAAGCAGAACAATGGGTGGTGACGGCAATAAAAGTAAATCGGGCTAACGTCAGCCTACGGATTAGCGGTCTTCCCTCAAAGGTGTTTCATTAACGTGCCTTACTAATTGTCACCTTCAATGCTACCCTCTTCAATTTAACAATGGCTCCCGCGATGGCATAGGTTTTCAAGTATGCTATAAAATTTCCTGCGCGCGAGGCAAACTGAAAGGAATAAGAAAAAATCGCCGCCACCTCGAAGTAATTAATCAAGGTTCGCATCGTATAGTTTGGGGTGGTGGCATCCGAAACTCGGTTACAGACGCAGCCGGAGGTTGTAGTATCATTTGTATGGAACGCACGCCGTACCGTCACGTGTACACATACGCGTATATCGTTCCGCTACGTGGCCTGAGAATCTGATACGCCTCTTGCATCAGACTGCCTCCGAATACCTATGCAGCCGATGGAAAGTTTCCACGCGAACCCATTGCGCCTCTCCTTCCTTGATACCTTCAGCCACCGAGGTGCTCCGAGCGAATGAACCATTGACTGAAAACCCCATTGCTGCTATCGCGTGGTGAGGACTTTTTAATCAATCACCGGACACCTCTTCGCTTCAGTGAAGCAATTCTTCGTTAAAATGTATAATAAATATTGCCATTCCAGTAATAAACAGAGATCGATTTTATAATGTTTGCGACCAATGTTTATCATTGTAAAAATATCGCTTCAAATAATATCAGTTGACATTGCAAGCGATTGGATTGCTATTGTTTATCAATGTATAACGAGCATACCAATGAAATACAGGAGTGAAGGGAGAGACAGACAGAGGAAGAACTTATATACTCTGAATCGATCGTTCCTGTCAAACACCATCCCGCATGATCAATCCAGCCACGCTTGAATTCCTCATCTGATCGATCTAATAGGGAGAAAAAGAAGAATGTGCGGGTGTCCTGCAGTAGATTTCATTGACAATTACCAACGATCCGTTTACAGCCTCCCTCAATTTACGAAGATGAGTATTAGACGAGATACCATCACTGCGAGATGGCCATAAAAATGCAAATCCTTCTACGATTCTTGCGGCGAATATTTCGAAAACTGTTATTGAATCTATAAAACGGTTACAAAGGACGGAGCCGTAAAACAGGATATGATGTACCCTATATATCTCGAGGGAGGAAGGGAGGGGCGGAGGGGGTGGGAGTAGCGACAGGCGGCAACGCGAAAGCTCGAAAGCTACGAGATTAACCGGGGATAATCCCCGCGGTAAATTTAAAGAGAGACGTAAAGCCATCCTCCTTTGCTCCGCGCGACCACTGGAAAAATGTCCACGCATGCTGAAATCGTGCCGTAAAAAAGGGCTGAATCAATGCCGATAAATAATTCTCGGCTATCACGGCATGCCCAGGCCTGGCCTGTGTGTGTCTCCTTTTTATTACAAATAACAAGCACGTCACTAGCCCCTTTCCTACTTGTTCCACTAACCGTCACTGTGTTAAGGATGCAACTTTTTGCACGTTTCCAGCTTTGTGAAGAAACTGTGACATGACTCGTTAAAAGTGAGGGAAGAAAATGTTATCGCGACTCTTATCATGATGAAAAGAGAAAAGTTGAAAGTATAGAAAATTCTGCTCATTTAATATACATACATGTAGAACATTGGGAAATAAAATTAATAATGTTTCGAATGTTTTGGATATTTAAACTTTGTCTACTGTATCTTAAGCCATTTTTGTATATCTTACTCCAATTAGTACGGGAGAGAGCCATTTTATGATTCGCGGGACAAATTTTGACATGGTATGTCAAGCAATGGGTAGACAGTTTTTATCTCTAATTGTACAGAGAGCGAAATTCATTTACGCACACTTACTTTGAAACGAGATATTTCATATCCTCTAAATCGTCCTTTGCAGCTTTATTGTCGTTCTTGCTCACGGTGCACTTTAAGCTAAAAAGTGGGCGTCTCATCTCTCGATAACATTCTGTGTCTCTTTTGACGTTCGCTTCCGGCATGCAGCTGCTAGCAGTTCGTGCATTAATATAATTGCGACTGCAACCTGCCAGTTTGCATGTAAATTCGTCCTACGCCATTTGCCACTCGCGTATACAGCAACGGCAAATAGAGAAACACCGACAATTTGTCGGGCCAAGTTGCTTTTGCTTGTTTGTCACACGCATACACTTTCGAAATTCCACGCATCAGAATTTATTTTGTAAAAAGTGAGGCTTTCACGTATGCATGCACTCTACAAGAGTCGCATCCTATGCATTACCGGATACCGGATGCAGAGTCGAATTGTTAATACCGTAAGACTTTCGAGTGTCGCTGCTTGTACCGTTAGGTAGAACCATGCGAATCCCGGAGAAATCCGACGCCGGTACATGCCGCACATGTTCATTCCTTATTCATCGAATTCTGAAATTATAGCCAGCGGAAATGGTAGTGTACGCTTTTGAGATGGGAAGACGCGCTTCTCAAGTATTAACCATGTTCGGTTTGTACTGCTTGGTACTGGAGAACAGAATAGATCTGATCCACTCCTCAAGTATTAAGGCACTCCGAATTTCAACTGACACAGTCGGCATTGGATTTGTCGAAAATCCGATAGGATTATTCAGAGTTAATACCGCTGGTTTAGATGTATGAGGTCAACGAGAATAGATAGCCCAGTGGTTATGAGAGTTGGTGTTTTATCAGCTTTCATCTCTGCGCAAAGTAGTTGGCGCGGCCATATCAGCCAAGAAAATTCTAAATGAAAGGTTCGGTATTTCATTACGGTATCCTTGGTGCTAGTCAAGCCTACTATAAAGCCATTGAGCACGGTAGCAGTGCAAAAAGAGAATAGAACACGCGATCCCCTTTGCCAAGAATATCCGATCGTTTCGCGGCGTCCAGCCACTGCCATTTCCGCATTGGCTGTGCATGGGATGTCGAGGATTTAGACGAGACCGCTTTAGCCACCGATAACAAGTCCATTTCTTCATTTCCTCCTATTAGGAGGAGTGACTTCATTGTCGGTCGGGGATTAGGGATTATCGTGCACACGCCACTTCGAATAAGACCTAACCAAGTCACGATTCAGTCAAATTGAATGGTAAATGTTATACATTTTTCTCTTATACCAGTAAAGTAGAATTTTGCTAAATCTTACAGTAATAAGTCAATGCAAAAATTTTGTCGTAACAAATCGTTGTCCCTTGTGCCTTATTGGGTGTTCAATTTCTCACCTATACTTTGACATTGTTGTATGACACAAAACAAGCAAATATAAAGATTCGAGTACATAAAATCCTCAAGGAATTCTTGTCTCTTCACTCAGTATTCCGAAGATGGGACACGAAGGAAAAGGATCGGGAGTTCCCCGGGAAACTGTAATTCCAATATAAATTGCATCTACCGGCTTGCGTGTCACGTTGCGTGTGACACGCATACTAGCGTGTACGAAACTTCCGTTGTGCTTCTTTCAAGAGAGTATAAGCTTCGAATGAAAGGAGTCAGAAAGAGTATCCTCAAAGAAGCGTGATCTAATTTTCGTAACATTTTTTACCACCATTTAGACGGATTGTCAGCGATATTCTAAGAGCACGCTAATTCTGCCGTTCCTAATTCCTAATTCCTAATTCTCCGTAACGAACATTGATTTTTAAAGAACTATCGAGACATCCACAACTTAAGTCCGCCTATTTCACCAATCAGTTTGAATATCGAGATCAAATACAGAAATCGCCAAATAGAAATGGTCGAAAAGCCTTAATGTTTTATGTACCAAGTTTACTAGAAGTGGGCTATAATAGCTCTTCCAACTCCATTGATATTAAAGTGCTTGAAATGGAAATCTATCGAATTCATTAACCAGCAGGAGGATCTCAGCTTTCGGGGGCAGTCAACCAATAATTACTGTGATCCCCGGTTGAAAGGGGGCAGCATCACCGGATAGCCGATGAAGTTCCAAGTTCGGGAAAGCAGGGAGTGGGAAGTGAATGGACCGCTCATCGCAAAGAAAGAAAGGGAGGGAGAGAAGAGAGCTGTGGCTGGAAGCGCATACATAGTGGATCAGAAGTTCGGAAGGTGATGCGAAGCGGGGGTTATATAAACGGATGAGTCGCGCGGCTGTGCTTTCAAGGCCCCCTCGTAACTGGGATATCCCGCGGTATTCGATATTCTTTAGAGCTCCGGCGCTCTTCCATTCAACCTATTCTTACGATGTGTATACTGGTTTTAGCCGGCGCAGAGATAGATATTCCTAACATTCGTGGAAACGGCCGGCTTTACGGCAGCTTTCCCGCTAAAAGCTTGCTGGTGAGAGCGAGCATGGATGAGGCGACGACACTCCAGCCTCTTCTCTGTCACTCCTTTTCTTCCATCCTTCTCTTCTCTCTCTTGAACGTTTCACCGCCGATCCCATCCCCCTCTTACTTCAGGATTCACTGACATTCTCCATAGTTACCCATTCCAACCCACTTCTTTATTATACCTACTGTCCTGCAACTCGCTTGACTCTTTATCCCCGTGATATTCCTTATCTGAGCAGTCAGCTTCGCGACTCGCACATCCACGTCTCTCCTAATCTCATTTGTCTGAAACTCCCATTTGTTTCCGCCTATACACCGGGACACCAGACTTCCCAATGAAATTGTTCTTCGGCTCGCGAATTGTAGGAATTGTCGCTGAGACGATTTTCCCTATTTCGTGCTTGGCGTTTGCATTTTTTTTTTTTTTTTTTTTTGGTTATTGCAGTGCAGCAGCGTATCTTTGTTCTTTGATTAGAAAGCCACGTGTGCAAAATGCGGCGGCTGCCAGATTCTTTGGTAGCAGCCTTGTCTCATTTTCTGCTGGCTTCTGCTGCCTCCCCTTTTTCTCCGGTACTCAAGGCTCCTACTCACACCACTTCGACAGTTCCATTGGCCTTTGCGTTCCTTTCGCTCCCAGTGGCCCCACTTTCTTCCATTGTTCCTTTGTCTCCCAATTTCGAGCCACACGTCGCGCGTCAATGATTATTCCCTGGTAATAGCATTTGTCCGATCAAATCACTTCAACTTCGTCGTTCGCTGTCACTTTTCAACTTTTCTTCTGATTTCCAGATCCCTTGGATCAACGACACTTCCGGTATGATTTCTCACTTGAAACTGATGAAAATTTGGAAGATGTGTGCATATGAAAATTGGCCTTAGAACCGCCGGAAGCTAAAAGTCTCGCGATACAAATGTACAGCAGTATTCTTTTCGATAAATTTGCATTATTCATTCTTATGTATTGGCTTTTATGGCGACGAGAGCAGAGATTACTGTTTGTGGCTTAAAAATATGTGATACAATAATGACACATGAATAAAAAACATTTCACGTGGTAAATAAGACATTTACGATTAATCAGACTAAGTTTCAAAAGCTTCGTGTGTCCTAAGAGTATTTGAGCAGGGTGTGAAAAAGAAATGGTTTCATTTGTAGAAATAACATTTTCCTACTCAAAAATTGGTTTTATTGTAATTTCAAAAGGCCTCAGAATTCTGTGTCAGCGCTCATATGTTCCCCTCTTATCGCAGCATCAAATACCGGCACCAACCCCCTTAACGTTGCGTTTAGGAAAGGAGCTCAACAGACTCGCTTAATAATTTTCTCCACTATTTTATTTTTCGCCCAGTGGAAGAACCATTTAATCCAGCACGAGCATTATTTTTAACTCATCCTGGAGTCCTGCTTCGTGCTTGAAGAGTTAATCAGAGCGAGCACAATAGGTCAAGTAAAAAAACGCGCCACGCACCACCGCCCCTTTTTTATGTCTCTGAGCAAACGCATTGCATCGAATCCGCTCGACAGAAGTACGAAGTGCATACGGACGGATGAACACGTGTACGTATGTACATATGTAATACATATGTGTACTTCTGGACAGGTAATGTGTCACGCAAAACAGATATACAGCATGTTGTACACTAAAGGGGGATTCAGTTCGAAGCGCGTTCGGGTACAGTGCTGTATCATCCGCGCGGCGCGACGCCTACCAGTAATCCCAGAGCTGCCTGTTACTCTCAGCCATCGAAACACACATCTGATTGTGAGAGATAGAGAAACCAGGAATCTTATACCCCCTCCGGCTGTTACCACTCGCTCACCCTTTCCCACCTCTTACTCAACTATGTATGGCAAACTTCAACAAAGAACACTGAATAAATAGCATCCGTTCTCTTGCCAAGATATCGATCTGTCTGGAAAAGGCTCTGGCGCTTACTAAAACTCGTAAAGTGTCGTTCCAAAGATTCTAAAGTATTTAAAAGGATCGTAAGTCAAGATTGCCGATGGGGACTCATGCAAGGACTAACAAGTGGTTTTGGTGGACCGTGGACTCTAAAGAGAAACGATATGGGATCAAATAAAAACGTTCGTTGGAATTGGGTCATCTCGAGAAATTCTCTGCATCTTTAGTGCAAGAAGAAAGAGGTAGGGTGAGAGTTCGCATAGTTCCAATCTTCTTTGGCCGCATTCCGTTGTTCGAGCGACGTTAGATAGAGGGGAAGGGAAGGCTCCACGTGTGTGGTTGCGGTCGTCTGGTTTTCGAGTGCCAAGAGACCCGGGAGTTCCGAAGCTATAAAGGATATAAGGGCGTGTATTGGGTGGGGTGGAGGGTGAGGTAGGAGGTGGTCGCTGCTATCGCAATGCCTGGAATGTTTAATACCGGCGCAACGACACGCTTCGGAGAAATGGCCGGCTTCAGCCACGGAATAAATCTCATGGAATCATACCTGCATCCGAGCGCCCCGCCACTTCCGTCCTCACGGCAATCAACCGCCATTTCTTTCCTATCACAGTCGACCCAATATTTTTCTGCACCGTAAAACGGCCGAAAAAAACGCTTATTGTGCTTCATCAAAGCAGTTTCTCTCTCAAAGGGTACACATGGCTCTGTAAATACGACCCTTGCAGAACAAACGTACATCGTGAAAAATATCTGCAGATGCGCAGACAAAACAATTACGCATACGTACATGAACCTAGAAGATGCTGGCTATCAGAAAAATCATTCTTCCTTTTTTGACGTCGGATACCTGCCCAGGAGCATTCTTCATAATGGAGACTGAGCTCCTTTCTGTCGAGTATCGGATGATGAAACATTATTAGGTTTATGGTACTTAATAACTATTAGAATGGGAGGTAAGCCAGAGTGCAGGTATTAATCGGGCCTTACACTAAACGAGGAAGATAATATCAGGAGAATATTTAGCAGGAGCACTATCGGGACTGTTCTTCCCGCGCTCCTATTACCAATTTCATCGGCAACCTAACCCTCTTGATAATATAGCGAATCAATATGAATTTCTAATCAGAATTATTCCCTTCTTTCTCATTTTGTACATATGTTACGATCTTCTTCAGCATTAATTATAACCCCTTTGAAACAGGACGTTATTGCCGAGAAAAATTGGAAAATAATGGCAACGAGTTCATAACCTCCAAGGCAGACAATGGTAGTAATATGGAAAAATACACAGCCTAACTTATTAAAGCTTATCGGATGGCCGTTGGTGTCGAGGGTCCAGCGTAATTTGCTCAAGCTTTGTGTCCAATCCTTTTTGTCACTCGAGATCCCTAGGGAATCCGGCGTGCCGTGCACCAGGGCTTTTTCGCAGTCGGTCGGAACAACCCGTTAATTACATGCTCTTACTTGCCACTAGTTAAATACGAGAGAGTTAGAGCCTTTAAGCGTGAAGGGAGGAAGGACGGACCCTCTGTCGCTCGTCATTCCATACTCCGCTTTCTGCTCGCCGCCATCTCTGTTTGCTAGGAACTTTAATTGCGACTGCTGCCACGAGAGGTGGCCGGCACAAGAGAGATAGCTCTAGTCGGCTGCTACTGGTGCGATGGAACTTTCGTTAGAATTTCATTAGGGCCGAAACATCGGACAACGGCGTCACTTGCTTTGAACGCCTCCGCACTATACATAGTACAACTACGACTCAACGCGCGTGGACACGCACCCTAGATTCACGCTTTCATCCCTCCTTCTCTCTATTCGACTTTTACTGACCTTGTCGCTTCCTGCTATACTCGCATACCATTGAAGCTTTGTTACTAAATCAAACCGTACTACAAACCTCAAAATCCCCGTAACAAAATACTTGTCCGTCAGGTGTAACAATAACCGGATTCACATCAACGGTATTATCGCCGCAACCGCATCGCTAGTGCTAAGATAACAGGCAACCATCTATTAATTTCAACGCTCGCCCGGAAGTATCTGCACCAGCGCTTTCCATATTTCCATCAAATTAGTAGTTTTACATCATATTTCACCCGGCAAACTGGCAAGAATCAACTTGCTGGTCTTGTACGGTATGGTTACGGTAGCTTGGCAATTTTTAAACTTTCTCCAAGGCGCGCCGTAACGACGCCGAGAGCAGACGAAAATGATCGGGCGTTGAAGGGTCTGCCGAGCTAAAGTCTAATCTGTCACGCTTCCGGAACACAGTATGTACCTTGGCTTTCCGGCTACCCTAATGCCTGATCTTCGCGTCTCCACGTACAAGCTTTTCGAACCGACCATAAAGAAGTTCGTGCGCTGAATATGGAATTCCTTACTTAGTCAGTCGCGGGCTTTTGCTCTCTTTCTCTCGCTTTACCTCCTACTATCTCTCTCTCTCCCTCTCATCTCTCTTTCTCTCTGTCTATCTGTCTATCTTTTTCTCTCACGTTGGTGCACAGCAGACTTTTTACAGCGGTCCATTCACGTGGTGCTGGTTATTAAAGCCCCGTCTTCGTTACCTCGAGCGGCCGAAATTTCATGAAAGCCAGGCACCTTTTGTAAAAAAGAACACTTGTTCTTGTAGTGGGAGGTGAGCCATGGTATTATGACCGAGGCGCAAGAGAGAATAGTAGCTAGTAGAAGGGCAAAGGGAGAAAAGCAGGCCAAAGAAAAGTGGAATGATATCAAAAAGTGTCTGCATTTTATAAGATGATTTTAGCGAAATTCGAGAAGCCCGACTTCAATGCGAGAAAAATTGAGAAACTAAAGTGTTACTTCAACCTTTGTGGTTGTAATGAGGCTCAGTTTGTGAATGGGCATTGGACGGTTTAAAAGAGGATTCATTCATTAAAAAGATTTCCTTTTAATTACTATATACTTTGGCTGTACATGGGATACACTCTGTTTTCATAGTCCAAATAATTCATTGAGTTACAAGATCTCCTGGTGACTTGTTCGACTATGCTGTTGGTGTACTTGGTTCGAAGTGTTGGACCACCGGATAATAAAGGTTTCTCGAACTTTGGCTTCTCTCTCTCTTTGACATAAGGGTCGTTACTGTGCTCTGGAAATTTGTTGAAACATCCGTCGTGATTGCCACCTTGCGTCTTAGGAAATGGCACGTAAAGTCGGCCTGGTGGTATCATCTTCGAAGATGGCTCCGCGGGTCTGATGTATGTTGGTCCAATCACCTTGGTCGTGTACGGATTCGGTGGGAAGAAATCCATCATAGCACTAGCACACAAGAATTTCGACGACTGTGCTATTTAAAAGAAAAACCCATTCGCATAAGATTGAGTATTCATGTAGCGCGACTATCACTTTTAGTCGTAGTTGTAAATCTATTTAGTAAATCAAGCTTGTGTGAAGTAAGATTCCTAACCAAAAAAGTGAAAAAAACTGAGAAAAAAGATAAGTCATTACAATTTTCGAAAGACTGGAGACTAAATTTGTATGATAATCCTCTGGTTACATCATCCTTTGAGAAACGCCACCCTAAAGTCTGCGCATACTACATTTCGAGTTTCAATGATTTCGACAAATTTCTTAAAAATTCTATATATATATAATACTCATTGAAAGACTTAACAATTGCAATGAATTACTGAAAGGCAGGAAAAATTAATGGTAATGAAAAATTGTACCAAGAATAGCTAACATGAAAATAAAAAATAATAATGTAAAGTATAGAACATGTTACATATTAACCCTGTCGGAACCGTTGATTCATGATTCCCAATGCGATTCGATCGAAGCTCTTTCACGCGAGTGAAAAAAGTGGTTCACAAAATTAGATCGTTTCCGTGCAACGATTGTCAGGGTAATTTCACGCGCTCGTACTGCCGTAGGTAAAGTCTCGCTTTTTTACCGTGTTTTCCTCTCGAGCGGTGTTCGTAGGGCTCCGGGAAATAGCTTGGGAATGGGTTCAAGCAGATATCGGCGTATCCAGGACCACCCAGTGGATTAGACTTCGTCTTCATATTCGGAGGTTCGCGTTCGCCCTTTTGCCTTCTTGAAATCTCTCCGCCTTTGAGTACCGGGCTGAAGTGAATCGGTTTTTCGAAGCAACCATACGAATCACCAGGCGATGAATGCTTCTTTGAGCCATCCGGTGGTTTCATTGTACCTGAAACTTTGTTTTTCTCGCTTTCTACCTGCCGTGGCAAAATGTGAGCGAATGTAATTCTTTTGACAATTCTATTTAAGGAAAGCAAATGAAATTGATGCTGGTTGAAGTTTCCGGAGACAGACATATCAAAGTATCTCGTCGGACAAATAAATTCATTTATTCGCGAACATACTTAATCACTAGCCGCAATACCGCACCCCATTTCGGGATTTGTTTGCCCATATGTTACCACGTGTTTGCCATCGACGGGCAGCATATTTCAGCTGCTCTCTCACTGCGTAGATACTCACTCGGAAAGTGGGTGTCCGCTGTGTAGTTAATTGAACAGACTTTACTATTTAATTGAAATATATCCCATTACAGGATACGGTAAGCTACCCTCTTCCTGCACCGCGCGCGGTACACCCACCGAAATTAGTAAAGTCAAATGAGTATTTACACTTAATTGCTAGACAGATGCACAGATAAATAAATTGACTCCGAAATGGTAAGGGCATTATGAATCAACCAAAGGAGCAAAGCCAAAAATTCTCTTTAACCGTACTGAAAAAAATTCGGCCCGGCGACCGGGATGAATAATTAACTGAAGCGGCGCAGTAATCAGGAAGGGCAGTGATTCAAGGTAAACAGTGTGAAATCCAGGGCGCCGAGGCATCGTGTTGGCAGCGAGAGAGAGAGAGAGAGACAGCGGGAAACTGTGAGAGAGGGAGAAAGGGTGGAGAGGAGATAAGCAAACTGCTAGTAGAAAACCCCGGGGCGGAAGTTATAACCGCGATAAGTGCGAAGCGGTGTCTGCAGCAAAAAGGTGGATAATTAGTTTGATATAATCACATCTTAATTACCCGGTCTTGCGCTTTCCTGCGCCATGCCTCAGTCAGAGCTTCCCCCACGAAAATTCGCTCGAATTTCTTCTCGAAGAAAGCCGCCCCCGGTCCAGCGAGCATCTGACGGCCTTTGACAGCCGGATGGTACATATCAACTTTTCCATGGTATGTATCAAAAGGGGATGGGTTTGGATCGTGGAAAAAACCTGCGTGGAGAGGCAGATAGAGAGAAAGTAAAATGTGGCTGGTGTACAACGGGAATAGTAAATTCGAGGAATTCAAGAAATTCATACTTTACCTACTCGATCGAGGTCCTTTTTGCCAAAATGTTGGCCTACGATTTGAGATTTGGCTTTACTCATTGTTGTATCAGCTTAGCAGACACCTGCTCCAATTTCTATTGCTTTACATCCTCTCGAATAACCTATTCATTCTATCAGCCTTCTTGAAAGACAAACTCTATTCCTCAGTTCACCCTGCACGAAATGTCGACCGACGCGTGTGTCTTCTGTTTCAAGAGGATGAAGTAGCACGCACCAATGTAATTCGAACAGAAGTCAGATACACTGCTATTGAATTTTCCGTTGACATCACACCGAATCACAAGAAATAAAATATTTATTAATAAAAGGTATAAATATTACAGAACAAACTGATAATTGTATTGCATACAACAGTCTATTTAATCTAGCGCAGTTCGACAAAAGTAAGCAGAGAAGGTCCAAATTTTAGGGATGTCTTTTTATTTATTACAGTATGATACGATCGCTCCAACTGACCTACTTACGTACCGGATATCCGATGGAAGGGGGGATTTAGTATTAGTAGTATTTGCAAGCCAGATTCGCATGCTCATAAACGGAGACTCAATTCCAATCCGCTTAGAGCGACTGATCGGCCCCGATCAGGGGGAGAAGCTGGTGCAGCGAGTCGTCGGGAATCGTGATAGCAGAGCGCGTGCGATCAGGATGAAATCTCGAAAACAGGAGTACAAGCCTGACCCGATTCCGTTGGTTAATGAGTGGCCCTTAATGAGTTGACGCTGCGAGTTGCACCAGCAGGGAGAATGAGAATGAGAGACAGAGAGACAGAGAGAGAGGGAGTGAACGGGAAAGCTAAAGAGAGAGAAAGAGAGAGAGAGGTGAAGAGGAAAAGAGGCTGGTTGGGGTTGAACGCGTGATGCTGTGGTGCAGGGAACATTTCATTACCGCGTTGTTTGTAGAGACTGCTTGCCAAAGTAGCTACGTACCTTGCTTCGGCTTGAGCGCATGATT
Organism: Ectemnius cavifrons; assembly: GCA_964023945.1. Classification (NCBI taxonomy): domain Eukaryota; kingdom Metazoa; phylum Arthropoda; class Insecta; order Hymenoptera; family Crabronidae; genus Ectemnius; species Ectemnius cavifrons. The sequence continues at coordinate 15,616,263 of OZ030375.1, read as the reverse complement.
TCTATATGTATATGAACTGAGATACTGGTTGGTGCGAGTACATTAAGCCTGCACTCCACGAATGCCGAGCTAGCTGTGCCGCGTTCCCGCGCGTGCACATCGCGCAAGACCGATTCTTAGGCAAACTTACTTCCCCCATAAATCCTATGCTTTACTTAACGAACAAACTCCCCGCTGACTATCAAGGAGATTTCAATCATATGATCCTTGCTTTTCGTCGATAAATATTTAGCAGGTAATGGAATAGTCAATTAAAGATAAACTCGCAAAGATATCTCTCTAATTAAGTATTCTGGGAGGAGGGTGAACGCGTCGTTGAGCGAAGTTACTACGTCGAGTTTCACACGAGCATATGTAACGGTAAGAGGAAAGCAAGAGCGGATAAGATATGCCCGTAACACTCGAAGCGTGGGAGTTCGCGTGCACTCGGCCAGCAGGAAATTAATGTGTTTAAACTCCGTGTTACCTTTACGGCTGTCGTGCGATTGCAAAATAAAGGGTGGCACACTCTAATGGGATACCTCTATGCAAATCTGTATCGCGTGAAGTCTCGCACAGTTTAACATGTATAAAAAGGTAGCGAGGCTAGTGATCTTAGGGATCAGAGCGGTAATTTCCCGTGCCCTATCTGCCACCATATTTCCACGGGGTCTCGTACTCTCCTCCTCCTTCTCCACCGCTTCCCCCGTCCACTCTCCCATCGACCTTCCCTTCTCACTCGCTCGGCCGGAGGCGCGGTAGTTCGCGAAGCCCGGCGACAACGGGTGCGATAATAACTAAACTTTCGATTGCCGGGACGAACCATTAAGATAAGGCTCCAGGCGTCGACGTACGATGGCGGAGGGATGAGAAAGCGAGGGAGAGAGAGAGAGAGGGAGAGAGAGTGCGAGAAGTGGAGGAGTTGCTTGTGCGATCTCCCGCAACCTTCTTGAAAAGGGAGCTTCAGCATGGAGGAAAAGCAAGAGGAAGAGGAGGAGGAAGCGTGGAAAAGACGCGAAATCGGTGGACTTGTCGGAAAAAGGAAACGAGGAAGCGGAACGGGTCTTTGAAAAGGTGGAAGGAGGCTGAGGAACCTTGAAGATGCCGAGCCAGGGCTAAGACCGGCCGCACACTGAACGCAAAATTGCTTCGGGGAAAAACATCATCGCTATTAAAGCGGAAGGTGCTGCCACCACCTCCTTCTCTCGGCTTCTGGTCCTTTATTTGGCGATTGGGCGGGCGTTTATCTTTTCGGCCTTCTAATTTCTCCTTTTGCTCCAGACTACTGTTGATCTGATCCACTGGGGCGCAGTCAATCTCTCTCGCCAGGCGTTTCTCACTCGGTTGAGAGCTCAATCGGATTGCCCAGTGTGCGAGCAGCTTAAGAGATCGAAATGGCGAGGCAAGAGTTAAGGAGGGAAATGGGAAAAGAGTGGAGATGTATATCTCGCCTGTCCGGGGCCATAGATCGATTAAGATTAACTGGTCTGCGAGGGCGAATCTTTGCACAGCTACAATGGGGACTCGGGAATTGAGTTTGCGGGATTGAAATCAATAAGATGGGTCCCTCCATTTAATTTGCAAATGGACGTAAGCTAGGAACGTGAACTATCCTTCGAAGACCACCAAATGCGAGACCTTGTTGAACGTTCAACATTTTACTCTTCATCTGGAAACGTACCCAACATTTCCTTCCAAGACACCATCAATGCACACGTATATATTAATCCTAAGACACATACTCTCGATTTCCCACTGTTCAAAGCACCAACATTAATTCTTGGAAGAACGTAAAAGCTAAGAAGTTCTCGAAATATTACGAATTTAATGAAATCATTACCCAACCGTCAGAATAACAGAAAATTCGTTGCGGCATTACACCCTCCCAGACCCTTTTCACAGAACAGTACTAAAAGCCTGTGTTTACAACCCTATTCGGCCACACCCTCCCTCGCCCATTCAGATGAGTACCCTCGAGGAGGAAAATTTAATCCCGTCTCGCAGAGGCATGGATAGCAGCGGCCAGACACGAAACTTGAAGAATAGGCGGACTCGGATAACATATTGTCCTTGTGTCTTCTCCCTCTTCTCACTTCTCCCTGTAAAGCTATCCGACTATCGAAGGATCGTATCCTACTATGACTAAAGAAAGGTGTGTCGGGTTCAGGAGAAAGAATCTTGAGCACCCGATCACCCTGCTATCGCGTTCACTCGGCCAATCAATAATCACAAGCGGGTACTTCCAGTAGCCCGATGGAATTATGATTTGACACGCAGCATCCCATCATCCTCGTACCATCTCACACCTTCCAATACTTCGTCCCGGTTATTAATCTCATCGCAGGGAGGAAAGATCGCGATGACAGGGTCGTGATAAAAGTCATGGGGATTACACGATAATTAGGGGAAAGACGAGTTGGCGCGCGTGTGATGGCGGCCAAAGGTGGCAGGGGTGGGTGCGAGATGTGAAAAATGTGTGAGATGGTGGGAGGAGTACTCGGAGATTAACGCGTTAACGAGAGCACCAAGCCGGGCACTCTATCTGGGTAGATAGGTAATTTTAAAATCCCTAACGCCCTTCTACTCCTTTTTCCTTTGTATCCTGCGTACTCTCCCTACCTTTAACTTCCCATACCCTCATTTCTCATTCTCTTACCCTTTCCATTCTGCACCCTTATTTAACAATAGCAGCTTGATACTCTTCAGTGTTCGGTAGATTCGGCTACAACAAGCCCTGTCATCCTAGCGCATTCAGCTCGCTTAAACATGAAACTCACTGTTGCGTAGAGCTACGCGCGATTATCGAGTATGCAACAGTTGCTTACTAACTGACCTCTAGCATCGGCCTCCCGGGATATCTAACGTACCGCTTGAAATAGCTGTATTTGGACAGTGCTCGTACTAATATGCACCTGCTTCTAGAGACCCCGTTTGGGCTTGCAATAATGCGGTGTATCGAGACCTTCCATCCATGATTAGCCTGATTTCGAAATCAGGCAATTAACCGATGAATGGAAAATGAACCCAACGAATAGAGTTTTCGGACAAGAATTACAAGTTTAGATGAGTGAATATTGTAGGATTGTTAACGAGAGAGACTGCGAACGAATGTGTGATCCGCAGAATGTATCGGGACGACTGGGATTGGTTGAAAGGTACGACAACAACAGTAAGTGTGATTGGCAGGTGAGTGGGTTACCGAAAGAGTATAAGAAGAAGCGTGTATTCGAAGGCTGTGGTTATAACGGTCGATCAGAGTGCGTGCGAGGAGCAGAGTGCGAACCTTACAAAGTGTAACGAATGAGAACGGAGAAAGGAGCAGAATAAAGAAAGAACTGAAAAATCTTATAATATTAATAGGGATAATTATAATATATGATGGATTCTATTTATCCTGTAAAAAGTGTGGCTTACAAAAGAAACTATGGCACCTGTTCAATGTGCACGAGTGGTAGCTGATAATCAGGGTATCAGGAAGGTTGTCACGAACACGGGGGCCTTTCGAATCTCTATGCATCCACTGAGATAACGAAGTGAAGGAAACGCGGGTGGCCATCGAACTGCTCTGTGGAAAGGCTGAGCGTGGCTTGATTCGATCTCATTAGACCGAAGAGATGCACCAAGGAATTCCTCCAGTGAATACCGAAGGACGGGACCTTTTCGAGCGACAAGTAGACGGGCCTCCGAAAGAGAGGAGCCCTTTCCCGATAATGGAACCTCCAGCACGAACCACTCCCCTCGCCTCACCCTCGACTCCCTAAGGATTTGCTCTATGAATATCCGATTTGTAAAATCAATGCCAAGACCATTACTTTGCAGGTAAAAAATAAGATAGCTAATTGTGAATGATCCACAAACTTATTTGAAAAAGACTGGTTTAAAATAAGCCGAGGGACTTACATCGTTCGATATCCATCTTAGTTGTCGGCCAACTTTACGACTCTACTTTCTTTTTTCTTTTCGCATAGTATTAGGTAGTTGATAAAATAGGGAGATCATTTAGGAGTCCGTTGTACTCCCGTACACTTTAAAACTGCCTATCCTGGGACAAGGGTCTGCCGCGACTCCTAACCACCAAAGTCCTTAGAGCCAAGGCATTTTCTCCACTGGAAGAGTTACTTAAGCAACTCTCCTCGGCCCGCCCGCCCTAGCGATTTCCCTTAAGAACAGTTTCCCGGAGGAAGTCCGAAGTTTCGCGACGCGCCGGGAGTTTAGTTTCGCCAGAAAAACATTTTTACTTCCCTGAAGCGAGCCCCGTCCAAAGCGAGGAAGAGGAAAATGACTAATCCGACTTCAGTCATAATAGGCAGTTGAAGTGGCTTGCGTTCAGATTGCCAGAGACATAATAAAATACTGAAGGATATCCTTAATTATACGAAATGAGTCACATCGAAAGATACGTGAGCGCACGGATGAAAATCAATTTATAAAATGAACTTGATCGATATCCTTGCGACACAGTGTCGGAGATGAGAGGCTCCAAAACTGGAGGAGCCATCATTTAATCAAAAGTTTTACGCCCGAGTCAGTATAAAAGTTTTACGAACACATTCCCCGGACGAGGATCCTCCTCCTCTCTTAAAGGTTCAACACTAAAGAACAAATTTCCATTATTCTGTCAAAGGATCGCTAGCCGTTTCCGACTGCTGGTTATTGAACACCCAAGCCTCGAATGTTTTAGCATACATGCTATTCGTCATTCCTATTTTCTATCCTCGAATTACGAGAGTGGACAGAAATTAATCGGAAACGTTCAGTTCATAGTTCCGTTGTGATCCTGAACTTTCACTCTATTGTAAAAGGGTTGAAGATGAGGGATGGGTTACTCTTTGAACGATGATAGATGAATAGGTAAAACATGGGTAGAAGGGTTGGGTTGCCCTGCGAGTGGCATGCGGACCGAGTACTAGCAGAAACAGCAATGAAAGGAGCCGTAGTACTGCCGAATTATCGATGCCGTGGTGCCATTGCGGCCCTGCGTCCATTAATTCGACGTTAGCCTAAGGGGCTTTAAATAATTAATCCGGAGTACCCACCTACTGCGATTAAACTCCTACAATTAAACCCCGCTACTGCAGCGCATTTAATCCAGGATCCTCTACTTTACAGGTTACTTTCACGGCAGAACGATATCAATTAATCCACATTTCCCTTCGTTCAAATAGCTTCACTGCAGTAATTAATGGACTATAAAATTAATGGATCACAGCTCAAATAAGAATATGTATGAAAATTTAATAATCCCTGAATCGGGAATAATTAGCGAATTTCTGGCAGACACGTGTACACACGAAAATTATGGTTGAGGTATTAACTACGAAAATGAAGTGATGTAAGATATTTATGACGCATAGCAGATTAACACTTATTCTTTCGACGCCCTGAGACATGAGATTCTTGTTGGATTTCTTAGCACAGACTCTCGGTGAGGAGAAAAACAAACTCCTAATATCATTAAAATACAAAAAACGCCAAGAGGTCCGTCCTCTTAATCATCAACCCGCCAACCTCATCAAAATCATTTACAAATTATCAAAAATAGAAAGGTATATCATTGGAAAACGAAAGTCAGGTTAAAATTTAAAAAAATCTTGTATGTATGAAAATTTAATAACCCCTGAATCTGGAATAATTAGCGAACTTTTAGCAGACAGGTGAGCACTCTAAAACAGTCGACAAAGTACTAATTACGAAAATGAAGTGATGTAAGATATTTATGACACATAGCAAATCAACTCTTATTCTTCCGACGCCCTGAGACATGAGATTTTTGCTGGATTTCGTAGCGCAGACTCCTGACAAAAAAGAACTTACTCTCGATGAGGAGAAAAACAAATAAGCGAAAGAAAGGAAAGTTACGAGTCTCGTTTGCCGCGCGAATCCTGATCCTTCGAGTAGAATTTATCGCCTTTCGCTAAAGGCAAAAGGTTCACCCTGTTGTTCGTGTTTCCCGCTTGTATCTCCAGAGTAAAGATGCATTTGCGTTAATGTCCTGCTTAACTGAAACGTGATCTGCATCGAGGGAATCGGAGTATTAGATAACTTCTGTATTACATAGCAAATATGAACCTATGCTAGTTAATAATGCAAGTATAGAGAATCTACTCCGTAAATCCTTTTCCCTATAAGAAGAAGCTTTTTTCTAAGACTAAAATCAAGTGTTTTTATTTCTTGTTTGTGCCTTATTGCGAGTCAAATATGTCGTACAAAGCAGCCAGTAACAAGGGGATTCCGTTATAGGACAGCACAACGATATCATTTCAATTGCATGCTCAACAACGTAATACTGTTTCATCCCTGTCGCTGAAGGTTCCTCAGAAATATATGCACCGTCGAATAGAATAAAATCCCTGGCTGCTTCCTCACTTTGTAATCCTTCATATCCCTTTCCGCTGTCTAGCATAAGCTGACCGAATTAGTCTTCTGTACGTTTCCAAGCTTTTTATGTGTGCGTTAAGTATAATATGAAGTTCCGGATTAAATGAAGTCCTTGTTCGATGGCGTTCGTTGATGCTTGCAAAAAAATCCTCTTCTTTATGGACGTACTTACTTAGTAACAAATATGAAAATCTGCCTAACGCAATCTTTATAATAATAAGTTGCACTCTCGTTGACAAATGAGTTACGGCAACGATGTGCATTTGATAAAAAAAGCATTCCAGTGTTGAAAGAAATTGTCGCCTAATTGTATGGTGATGCTGTTAGCGGGACATAAAAGAGACAGGCAACATTTTCTAATGAAAAAAGTGGTCCGACCGACCCGCAAACATTAATGCTGAAAATGGGCTTCCAGCTTCCGTCTACACGCGCCAGAACCGTGCGCAGCCAAAAACAAATAGCCAGCCATGAAAATTGTGGACCGACCATTAAAGATGTGTAGCACGCACCGCACAATACAAACAAGAGGTAACGAACGCCTCTGAACTTCCGCCCGTCCGCGCCCTCTAACTTCATAAACCGGCAGCCTGGAACCGCTTCGTTTCAATGTATGTACACCGAAATAAAACGCCAAGTTTTAGTATCAGAGAATGCGACAGCCTTAAATTTTATCAGCATGATGTAAAACACAATGGCTCGTTCGCACGTAAAAAGTGTATACACTGGTGCGAGGAAGTCGGGCTTTTACTTCTGTTCTAACAACACTTTCGAGAATTCGAGAACTCCAAAGAATTCTTAACTACTGCTCCACCCCTTAAAACAATATACGTATTTATAATTTCTAGCAATATTTTTCAATTGAACACGAAGGAACTCATAAAAGTTAGAATAGTACCTTTGTTTCATAAATATGAGATTCCAATGTATTTCATCGTATCCGACATCCGGGGCCATTTCTAATTTCAACTTGGAACTTAGTTAAGACTTACTTTTCTTTGAAGGTGTAGCAGCTAGAAGGCGAGACAATGAGGCTGAAGATCGATCACTTGGAATAAGGAGGTCACCAAGTCCGGGACTTGGCGTAAGACCAATACGTTCTACCTATCAAGGAGAGCGAGGGTGTAGTCGTGATTGAGACGAGCTCGAAGACTTACAACATTTCACCACTGAAATTGTCGGAAGGCCAGTGCTATCAGTGGTAAATTGACGGCGAACTAATCTCTCGGTGATCGTTTAAGCGAAGGGAGTCCGGGTTAGATTGGGTTTGACGAAGTAATGGACGTTCAATGTCGACCTGTTGACCTGCGCCGGTTATGTAGCCCGTAATGGTAGCTATATCGGGGCATCAGTGCCGGTACCCTCACTACCGGAACAAGGACACGCCAAATATACAAACTTGCGCCAGTGTATCTACTTACATCCGCAATTCACCTGTGTACAGTTGTAACTAGAACGCTTGTGACAATGGATTTCATCGTTCTCGTTGCAACAGCTCTCGCTGTCATACGAGAATTAATAATAAAGCAACGCTAAATGCTAGAATTACTATAATAGTCCATGAATTTAAATTTTGTAGGTAATTATTTAGAAAAATGGCTCATAACCAATTACAATGATTTTGACATATGTTATAGAGCGTATTCTCCTGATTATTTCTATGGCCCAGGTAAATTAACTAGTGAACATACCAAATAGTTAAACAATCGACAGACATTGTAACGTAAACATAGATGTGATTTTGTGACAGCATTCTAAATACCTCTAAGGTATAAAGGTTTACAGGAATTTTTCGATTTCTTGAGTCAAGTTTGCAGTTTTTCTATAAGATTGCCTCTCATACATACATACATAATAATGATCAGGAGAACACACTCTATAACATATATCAAAATCATTAAAATCATTTATGAGCCATCTTTCTAAATAATTACCATTTTGTATATTATAGAAGTATCGGAAGTTAAGAAGGATTACTGGTGAAAATTTAGTATCAGCGTTGACTCTCTCCTTTCATATCCACTGGAATCTTTTCGGATTACACAATTTGGCATAAATTCAAGAGTTTGCTCGAGGCAGGAATTTTCATGGGAAAGCGACTTCCGTCAACGGAGCGAGTGAGCGTCAACGGCTTAAACAAATCGGCATCCTCGACAGTCAAGGAAAGTAGGGGTTCGTTCGGAGATTTTTGTGAATTTAAGCGCCAGGGAAACTGTGATGATACATGGTCAGCCACTGGCACGCAGACTGGTCGGAGATTTCAGCCGCGTTGTGCCACACAGCTACGCGAAATTATGACGAAAAGCCCTTTCCACTTTTTTCTCTCGCTCCCTGCCTCGGTAGCCCTGCTGCTGATGCTGGTGTTGTCGGGGCTACTTCTGGAAAGGAGGACACGTTGCAGGCTACCCAGCCGAAATGAGAGAATTTCGCAAGGAGCCTCACAGCGACCCCATACACAAGGATAAAAGAACGTGTTGATGCTTTTTCAGCCGAAATGAGCTACTTTGGCCGAGACATATAAACTCGTTAAGGAACCAGATGTGTGGTTACATTTTAGCTTCAAAAAATCATTCGTATTATTATTAAGAAAAGCTTTCCTAAAGCTATTATATTAGTGTGAATAACACCCACAGAACGCGTAAATCATAGGAAGAATACTTCGGCCGTAGCAATATTATCTTGATAAAATCTGGAAATTCGTACCAGTGAAGAACATTATTAGGCTGTTTGTCAATGACCGATATATTATAACTATTAATTCCAGCTGGAGAATAGTTCTGCGCTTTGACATTAGATCGGGTCCAGGCGAGTCAGGGTTAAAGGGGGACACTGGGTGTAACGCCAGGTGACGTTTACTCGGAATGCCTCCCACTTAGCATCTGTCATTTACGACTATCTGCAGATAGGGATATTACCATATCCCTACTTATCGGAGCGATGCCACTTTACCAGAGGTCAAGTGTCAAACAATAGTTGGAAATATACATTTTGAATAAAATCGCTAGGCATTTCAATTGAAAATAGAAAGCATTGATCATTCCACTTTCATTAAAACCTTTTCTTTATCGACTGCGAAGTCCTGCTGCGTATATGTATTTGCATGCTGCAAAAACAATAAAGCGAAACCGCGTTACAGCCTACAAGCACACTTTGCATTCTGCAACGTCGTCATTGTGCGGCTCTCTTTTCTCTCCAAGTGAATTCATCCAAGCAACGGGTGCTTGGGTGCAACGGGTGCACTATGACGGAGAAACTATCAGAGTATGTATTCCATGCGGGATCTAATGGGGCCGCGAGAACATACAGCTGGGTTCGTGTCAATAATTTTCTCTGGAAGGGACTTGTAAGAACTCACGTCGACGACGTTTCCACGCGACCTCGCATTACTAATAAAAGATTGGACCTAGTATTTCTGTCTTTTTCTCGCGAAAAGTGGAAGGAATGCTAGTGAGAAAGTAAGAAAGATCGACGAAGAGAAAGAAACCCGTTTTCAAGCTTGAGAGTAAGTCCGGCTCATCCAGTTTGTTCTGTGACGGGTTTGAAACGCACTTGAGAATGGCGAATGTGCAAGTGGGCAAAAGTACTCTCGTGGAACAAACGTCATTGCAATTTAATGTCTTTTGCCCGGAACGGTCTTGTCGGCACATTATGTGCGCGCCCTGTGGAAATCTGGCGCGCCTAATTAGAATCGCTGCTGTCTTGAGCGTGTAACCTTTTGCTCCGAGTGGTGCGACTGTGTGCGCCGCCCGCCACCCCAACCGCCAACGAGCGTGCGTCCCGGCAGCGGCAGCGTCGGCGGCGGCGGCGGCGTCGGCGGCGGCTGCCTCTCTTCTCATACAGGCCCTGCTTCAGCCACTTGGGAGGCCTCATGAGTGTCTGCTACCGGCGTTCCTACTCTCGAAAGCACTCGACTTGAAATGCGAAAATGCTGCATAAATGTAGGTACATACACGGCCGCTCGCAGGTACATAAGTACGAAAGTATGTATTGTGTATGTATGTTTAGACTTAGAAGGAGAAGGAAAGCGGGCGGGTTCAAGTTCTCGTATAAAGTTCAAGCCGCATACCAAGATCCCCAAAGAAATTCCAACGAGAGAAGAGGAAAGTTAAATATGCCAAGAACTGTGCTAACTATTGCAAAGTTCGCGTGAACTTATTAATCGAAGTTCCAAGAAATTCCAAACCTGTCGCAGCGCAATATCCAGTAATGAGCTTCCACGACAAGTCAGTTATAATCATTCTCAAATTTGCTCGAACATTGATTCCTAGCACGCGAGAGCTGGATTTATCAGTTCAGTTTGCTGTCTGTAAACTCATTATGATTTAAATTCAACCTTTCCATCATCAATGAAATTGATTCCGCATCATTATACCGGAGAATATAGATCAGCAAAGAGCATCATCCCCTTCAAAGAAAACACTCAAGGAAGAGAGGAGACATTACTTTACTGATTACTTACACTGACAAGACTTACACTTTCGAATTTGTACTGACCACTTCGTCCAGACTTAGTTTCACGATCCACTCTTGATTATTAGCTCCATTTCTACTCTGTAGTCATAGATACGATTCTAAATTCAACAAGTTTGTCACTGTAGCGCGTAGTTACCTATAATTCAAGGTGTTCGTTACTTAACAAACAACTGTCCACTACTCTTACTTGTTGACAAACAGTTAACACTATCAATCTCCACGCGGACGAATGTCTCGCAAAGGAGACATTAAGAATTGTAACTATGGTGTAGTTTCTCGGTGTCACGCATACCAGTGAATATGCCGTAAAACTCTGGAAGATGACTGCTGTCGACTGACATAAGAGCCACATCTTTTTGTCGTTGCATAACTGAGGCAAATGCGTGGAAAAAATGATGCATTGCGCTCCGGCTGGGAATTATGAGACAGAGGAACGAAATAACGCGAGGGCGCCGCTCTGGTATTCGTATAAAATATAGAGAGACTACATCCCAGCAACCACGACAAAGGAAGAAACATAACGTCGAGCACAAAACACAACGCACAGCGATGTTCAAATTTACTGCCTCTTTTCCTTCTCGCGGAGATATGTGTCTCAAGTGTATTTAAAACAAGTACCATGTATTCTCTGCAATCTTTCTGTCCACTGAGAAAATGCTCTTTTCAAAGTTCATTTCTTCGAAAACATTTCCTCAAGATTCGACTTGTCTTTTTCAATGCTGATGGATAGAGTTGTTAAAGTGAAAGAAAGAAAAAAATAATGATGCTCCGGTATCAACGGGGTTAGGCAACTACCAGTAGCGATGATTCATAATGATTCTCGTAATTACAAATTATTACATATTGAAACCGGTTTGAAATTAAGCTATGGATTGAACCACCTAAAAATGGAAATGCATAATAAGCGCTGATAATACGAAGAAAAAATAATTAACCGTGAGTATAATGGGCTGGAATGTAATTCTACCATGAAATTATTTTGATTAATCTGTAATTAAATGTATCATCCATATATCCAGTAAGTAATCCATGGTGCTTATATTCTATTGAAATTTAACGGTTTCATTTGGAACGAATTGATTGCCAGAGTTGGACACGTTAATTTATCATTGCAGGGTTCGGAATTTCACCATTGGAAACTCGTTGCGAAACAAAGGAGAGGTGGGTCTGAATTTCAGAAATGTGTAATGAATGCTGGTTAGAAACCTTCTCGATCCTCCTTCGGAGAATCCAACTCATACTAGAAAGAGGAGCTATCGCAACAGGCCTCGCTCTTTCCTGACCCGATTTCCCCGAGCGAAAAAGCGAGCAACCTTAGCAAAGCGATAAATTTCAAAGACGATTCATTTGGACCGAAAATGAAGCACTTCTCCGCCAGAGCAGGGAGAAAAGTTCTCTTACCTCCGGGCAAATCACACATAGGTCGGAGAGCTTGGCTTCTATTTTATTATTCCTCGAAAGTCTCGAGCGACACTAAGCATCTTTCGTGCCTAGATGGAGCCACATGCAGGAAGGGATGCGTCATAAAGCGTTTAGAAAATAGAGCAACGATAAGGACTATGAATTTATTGTATTCACCTTTCGAACCTTACAAATAGTGAACAGCAAATACCGACGTTTAAATGTGTGTTTTTCTCCCTATGACACTGGAGAATGCCTTCTTCAGTCCGAGTGCAACAGCCGCGCATCGACTTCGGTGGCGCTGCGGGTCGAAACCCAGTTAAATTCCTCTTATCTATAATAGTACCGATAAACTTACAGCTGCTTATAGACGTGTTTTCTTCTCCGCTTTCTTACTTCTCCTTGGTTTACCGTGGATTATAATACTATGGATGATGAAGTGTGATTAGCGATGAGCAAATATATCGGGCCGAAGTATGTATCGACGCACGTACGTATCACGTATTCATTCTCTCTAACGCCCACTTTTCCTTTTCCCAGAGACGCACACACACATACACAGACACGCACACAGACACTTCCACAGTTTGGAACGTTTTTCACGCTGTGATCGAAAATCGACATGGTCAAGTACGCGCTGGATTTCGTTAGAAAGGAACGGGTAGCAAAACTGCAGATAGAGAGTAAATGGCGTTGGGTGGAGGCGGAAATTGGAAGTTGTGTATCACTTTCCCATATTTTCAGTGCCGAGAGCGGCCGCGGTTGTTGCTCGCAGATGTTTCCTGGTGTGCGGAATTCGCTGCTGAATGGAACGAGTAACAGGTAGCCGAAGGGCCTCCGGTGCTACTATGCAGCCATACAATGCCAATACTAATCATTTTTCAGAAATAGACGAACCACGCGATCACCCAACAAATCTTAATCAGCTTTTGAATTTTTATCTATCGGCATATTATAGCGTTTTATGAAAACATTTAAAGAGCAAGCGCGAACCCGTTCAATACTGTGTCCAATGAATATCCACCCATCCCAAGAAATGGTGTAATTGTATAGTTGATGGGACAGCTAGAAGAAAGACTGATTACTCTTGCGAAGAATAGCAGCAATCCAATAAAGAAGTTATACAGCTTTGTCCCCATTCTTACAATTAATCAGTTCGAGTATTAAAATAAAAGACTGTACATTCAGCGGTATACATAACGACACGAGCAATGCAGCATTCAACGTGATAAACAATGCCAGAAATGTAAAATTATGTTGTTGTTTTTTTTTAAAGAGCATTCGGTGTTTTTTGACTCCCCGTCATAAGTAGTATGTTTCCGTATGTCGACGGACGTGCAACTTTCACCGCTTGGCGCAAAAAGTCGCAAATACACATATTACATGGCTTACTTTCGCTAGCTTCATCTTACTGGTACCAAGATCACGTTATTACACAGTCACAGTCACACGCATGCAATATACAGGAATTCCTCATTCGAATTCATTTCTTCGCAATTTCGCAATGCTGTGCGATCATACTTGCAGACTAATTGAAGCAACGCCACACAGCATCACATTCTATCTTTCACTCGTAGAAATATATTCGTATATCTGTGTCACGAGTCCCTAATCAAACTGACTGGGACTCTGAGCGCTTAATCTACTTTCCACATAAATAAAATACTTCTTGTCCTTACGATCGCATTTAAAGCGATCTTTGACAGTCAAAGTCCGGTGGAGTGTCAGCCGAATGCGATCGATTGTGGTTTTCGTAGTTTGTCGAATCCTTTCGTTTCACACCTTTTACCACTGAAATCAGTTCTTTACGAAAGTGGATAAATTAGGATTGATGAGCTAACTGTGAGAGACATAAATTAAACTGTGATGCATTTGGTCGGAGGTTTAGCTGGTTCACTCGAGTTCCATAGTTGATGCGCATAGTAATCGAAAGACTAACGGGTTCGGTCTTGCGTGTTTTACTCTCATCTGACAGGGGCAAATGGCACGGACTCACAAACACACGGCCAACTATGGAATCGATCTCAGAGATCTGACTGGCAGTTAGTGAAAAAAGCATCAAACCCGAATGAACTTAATACGGCCCAATTTCTCAGATTAGCTTAGACACGCAATACCGCTTAATTCCGAAGCGAGAACAATTTCGGCAAATTGACGGTAACGCGAGACTAAAAAGTAAGGTAATTTAAAATCTGATAAAGTGACTGCAATTATTTCGAAATCTAACTCTGTAACGATTACGGAATACGAGACGGTGGAAGGTTCATAGAAATTAATCGAAACAAATTATCAATGGGCGTCAGATTTTTATCCCTCGAACCTGTGCCAATTGATTATTCGCGGAACATCTGTCGGTTATAATTCAAGAGGGCCGGAATTAGAATGATCCAATATATTATCACGGAAATAGTTCTCCGACGCGTTCGAATTTCTGAACAGGAGCCAAGGTGTAATGACCACACTGGCGGCTCCGTTCCAATAATTCGTCGATTAAGCGCAGGCACCGGCATAGCCTCCTCCCTATCTCTCTCCCTTCGTAGGAGGTCAACGTTCCGGCGATCGAAATTAATCAAGCAAGTGAGAGCGCGTAAAGTTGGAAGCCGGCTCTTCTACCAACTTTGAAATTGAATCGCCTGTCAGCAAAGACTTTCGACGACTGGATTCTGCTGATCTAGTTAGTCCTTCCAAGTGTTTGCCATTCATTTCCAAATGCACACATTCTTTCCCCCTCATTTTACATTGGATTCTGCCGTGGCTAAGCATCATCGCATCATTGTTCTCGATAATCCCGCACGAATCGACTTTACTCGGAATTGACAAATCTCAGCGCGAAAAAAATGGAGGACAAATTATCACATGGACGAATTGGAAATGTTAATGTCAGATGGAATAAAATACCAGAACCTCACATTTCTGTCAGAAATCCTAGTGTTTCTAAAACTCTGATTAAAAAAGAAACATAGTTCATTCACGATATATAAAGAATCAAAAGGCAGATATAGAATTTCTTTAAATATTAATCCGACTACGAATCCTCTCAAGCTAACCAGAGAGTAAATTACGTAATGTAGTCCCAGGCGTAATATGTAGAATTCGCAGGAGTTCCGTCGAAAAGATCAGTAAGAAGTAGAAGCGTCTAAAAAGAACAGGATAAAACTCGGGTAGGAAAAAACTGTGTGTATAGCCACAAAAGGCAGCGTGAAACAGACATTCACCGGGAATGAAAATTCGCGAGGGAATGCGCTGCTAGTTGAAGCCGGCGCCTGAAATGATAATTGATAGGCGTTAGTACACACACATATCGTCTGTATTACCGTGATAATTTTTTCCCCGGGGACTGCTCATTACGTCGGTGCTACTAAAATATACCGCAGCTGTTTGGACTGTAATGCTTATACCGACTAAATTATCGCATTATGAACCTCGTGTGTTCCGTGCAGGTCAGTCTGATTTACGTCGCGCTCTTGGTTGCTGGGAGTCCCATTTTTGAAAAAGCAACTTCGTTTCATTACGCAACTATATTTTTTAGCATATTCTAGTCTCCAGAAAATGAAAATAAATACGATGACTCAGTTGTCAGAGAAGATCTCGTTGACTGCGTTGGCATCTGGCAGTACCGACGCTTTCACAACTCAAGATTAGAAACAAACGAGACTTGTAATGTTGATGTTCGAACTCCTAAACTTGTCCCACTCGTGTTCAACAGGTTCACGGAGTTTTGGGTATAAAAAGAATAGCATCGGAGACGAACTAAAATTTGGAGCTTTTTCAGTAAATCGTTAACTAGTCAGGATAAACTAGGCGAAGCTCGAACAGGCAGCGCGCGGTTATATTTCACTGAACGTTAAAACGTCAAGAAGCGGTGAGTTCGTTACCGCTGAATTTCTACTGGAAATCTGTTAATGCGTCGCAATAGACAGATCAGTGGCCCGGTGAGGATTGACGCTGTCTTTTCACATAGTGAATTCATTTCCCATTCGTCCGTATGGTGCGTGCGCGAGTTTGCTATCCCGGGAAAAAGTGACTGGTACGAGCGATTGCACGATCGATCGTGCCTGCGGCCTTTCCTCGGAAAAATCACTGCCACGACCATCGGCCTGGTCATCAAATTGGTAAATTTGTCGAGGTCCCGTGGCTAACACGATTTCGCACATTCGTCCTAAATGTCCGGACTGCCAAACCGAGTTTCAACCTTATTCGCCTTCGTACCACTTCGATACAAATCCCTACAATCTATCAAATCATTACCGTAATATAAAAAAAGGTTACTTTTAATAATAACGAAAATATATACGGAAATTAATAATAAATTATAATAAGTTGCAGTTAACAAGAAATTCATGTCTGTTTAAGTACAGTAACCCCTTTTCCCAGGATATAGTTGATATCGTGCGCGCGTGTGTACAGATTACTTATTCCCAAGTTAGTAAAAGTAGTCGAATTCCAGTAGTTTTAGGAAACGACTTCTTGAATTTCGATTGGTTACTATTAGATTGATATTTACAATCCTGGCAGCATCACAAATAGAGTGATCACCCTGGCGAAAGTATTGTCCCGAACGAGCACTTTGGCATCAAGACATTCCCTTTAACAATGAACCAACTTGACTTTGACAGTACGTTAGCGAAGATGCTGGGTAAGCCTCCATTCGCAGAAATCGCTTGATATGTTAGACTGTTCGAATGGAGGCCGCACTAAGTTAAATACCGGTTCGATTCGTGCCGCATCTACACCAGCGTTCGACGCACGAGCGCTCCTTTCTTGCTCGGCTGAAGTTTAATTAACATCGACAATAGGCAACTATATCCTATCAGTCGAGTTGACTTCGATCGATCAAGCGATTCCGTCAACATCGTTTTTCAAAGAAAAAGCCTTTTTCGGAAGCAGTTATCGCACAGTTTGGCTCACTTTCGATGGAAAGAGACTGACTCTAGTCAGGCATCGAGGGAACTTCACTTGTATAACAGTACAACGATGAAGTTTCTCTTAACGAGCACTGAACACACATTCTAGGGAAAGGTCCGCAGTTGCTCTTGCACAAGATACACTAGCGCCACATGCACTTGCAGCCCTTGAGTCTCACTTTCTGCCGGGCTCTCTCTCTCGAAGAGAGTATATGAAAGCTCTTCGATGCTTCGACTACTTCTCGTTGTGGAAGAGTCTTTGTACACCACCTCTTTAGAGTTCCAAGCTAGTGCGGCCCCTTTTGTCAGCGTCGCTTTCATTTCTGGCCGCGAATTCCTGCTCCGCTCTAGTCTGCTTTGCTCTGCTCTGCTCTCTTTGCGCGTTGGCCCAGTTAGGCCGTAGCGGCCTTCCGAAGCCGGCAACCAGCCGAACAGAAGTTGATCGCGCCTCGAAGGATCGCGAGTAGGAGAGTGAAAAGTTAGCACCATTCGAGGAAGAGGCCTGTAGAGTTGAGCTGTGATCACGGTCACCTCAGGAGTGACAAGGCTGCCAATAATCCGACGAGGAACGAAACTGCTCTTAAATCAGCGCTACCACCGTGTTGCATAGCTGCAGGATTCTCCCCTGGAACATAGAAATGCAATCTCTAGTAAATAATTTCTCACAATTTTTCACAATGAAGATTAAACACTCTTTAAACGGCTGGCTGGATTATTAAAACCTGTGAAGTAGAACTCCACATATACCAAACGCGTTTGCCAAAGAAAAATATGCGCACGGTTTGTAAGTCATAATTTTTTCATGGATCTTTATACAGTTTTTGGTGGAATAAAAGTTTGCGTTTCAATCACACGAGGAGCTAGAGAAAATAATATGTCCTCTTCATGTGAGTTTCATTGTCACCCTGCAATGCAATTGTACACCATGAAAGTTTCACACACACTTACCGAGAAGTGATAGAAATATTTTATTTCATTGCAATCAATTTAACACATTAAATTATCCATAAATAATTAGTGTAAATATTCCCAGTCCTTTCTACTACAGTCTGTGCGACCTTGTCAATTAGTTATGGTATGTGGGACATTATAGTGTACTTTTATCGTTACAAATTCATACTCTCGCAAATTAACACATGCCCAAGCTTTCACGTGGGCTTTGACGCGCGCAGCAATTCATTAAGCACTCGTCGGCCGCTACAACAAAGTCCAAGTGAATTTTGGGCTGTCACGCCGACAAAGGCAGCTAGCTACCAACTGACCAGGGTTGACTTTCGGGAAGTGGGCGGGTGCGAGCAAGAGATTGGAGGGAAGCGTGATTTTGAATTTCAATGGTAGTAACGACGTTTCTAAGCTCAGTGCAGCGGTCATTACGTGACTTCTTGTTGGGGGAAAAAAGGCAGCCGGAGGATCGGGAGGAATCCTCGTCGGATGAAATTCGAGTGCCCGAGGTCGCGGGTTAACGGGGAATGATTCTGAGGAAGGGAGAGTCGGTAGGAGAGGAAGGGCTGAGGGAACAATGGAGTGCGCCGGTAAGAAAAGGGCTTCCAAGTGGGCCGAAGACAGAGAGACAAGTGGAGAAAGAAGAAGAAAAGGATATATGGCCGGGCGCGGATTTAGGTCGGATTAATGTACGCCGCCTGATTTTCTGCTAATCCTTACTCTGCCTCTCCTTTCTCGGCTTAAGTGCTTTTAATTCGATTCCTCGCGTAATTACAGCTAAGAGAGCTGGGCATCGAGCAAACGAGAGAGAAAGACCAAATTATAGAACCAGGCTTGAGTGGAACAAGGGTGCAATTGAAATTAGCCCTGACAGTAGTAGATACGATAGCGATCGTCGCGACAAATCTGATTTGAAAATCTTCCGATACTATTATAATGGAATATGATTTGCCATTCCTTTCGGAACACCGTGCGTACCTACGTCATATAATCCTGTCAAAGGCGGAGCTACTGGCGAATCATACTATTGATTGAATCACCAATCATGAAGACCCGATAATAAACGATACGCTCCCATCACACTTAATTTTTCCCCAGTTCCATCATCGGATTCTTTTCTAAGTCGATGGTGTTGAGGATCGAAATTTCTAGTTTCAAAAGACTACGAAATTACGTGGAATTATCGCATGTCTCGTTTAACTTGATTGTTATGTTTGTCCCTGTTGAATTAATTATTTATATAGAGTGATTGCTGTTTTGCCGAGATAACCGGGTACCTTGGGAACATTCACACGGTAATATTAATTATCAATTGAAGCCTGAACGTAACTATTATCGAATAGTGTTGGAAACAAGTAGTGAAGCGAAACTCAGTTGGGCTGAATTATGGTCCAGCCACCATAAGGAGAGACCAACGAACACTTTGGCGCTCAACTAGGAACACGTTCCATTGACTAGGGATCGCGCCAATGAACCATTAAACGGTTATTATCCAGAATTAATTCTGCTACCGGCAAGTTCTCGATTACGAGAGCAGCCTGCTGAAACTACAATAGCAATCACCTAGAGTACTAGAGCTAACAAGAACTTCATATGATATTGATAAAGTCAGTATAGAATCAATCAGGTTTGAACTATTGGATGAAGATAATTATTTCAAATAAATCCTAGCAGACTCTCCCAATCGAATTCGGTGGTTTCAAAATGTTATTGTCGTATAATATTACTGAATGACGAGTGGATGATTTTATGTCTAAGAAAAAAGGAGGAGTCTCAAGTATAGTCTTCTCAAAATTCAGTGAAATTGAAATAGCAGAGCCACCGGAAAAATTTATAACTTTGTTTACGACCATTTGAAAAGTGGATTGCTGGGCGCTTCTGTGACTGCCATTGCAGAGGTCTTCGTCCTCGGTTAATTGGATTTCGTTGACTATGGCGATGCAGTTCGCGCGCTCGTGAGAGAGAGAGACGAGAAGAGAGAGAAAGAGCGAGAGAAAATAAGGCATCTGATTCCATTGAGAACGCTTTCGTTAATCCGACGAGGAAATGAAGCTATTTTCCTAACTGCGATAGGAAGCATCGATTCGCGCAGACGGGCTGGAGCATCGGTGCGCCCGATTGCTCTTAAAACGGAACTTTCTTATAGAATCAAATCTAGCGATTCAAATGGAGCGCCTCACCTCTTTTCATTGTCTGGCTGGCGGAGCGATAGGATGAGAGAAGCCTGGTGCACTGTAGACTTCCCTTTCAATTAACTCGAGCCACTCAATCAAAAAATGCTTTTGAAAACCAACGCCGGACACGTAAACCCCTCCGGCTATCGATCCAAATTCACGCCAACTTCATTTCTTTACTCAAAGCCATTTATAGGCTGCCTCCTGGCAAGCTAGTAATACTGCCGAGATCCAAACATAATCGAAGCTGCGTGAATAAAGGAAGCATTATGGATTATAAATAGTACTTAGCCAATGTCGTCCAGTTCGCAGAAAGCTATTTGGACAGTCAATATGCCAGTCGGCCACGAATTAAATTGTCAAAGAGGTCCCGGCCCCGGCTCAACGCCAAAACCTCCTGCTAATAAGATCAGGCTACTGTATACCGTCCAACTATGCGAAACTATGCTATCAAAGGCTCTGCAAACAAACTATTTAGCCAGCAAATGAATACTAAGCATTCAACGAACAAACTATTGTTAATTGTTTCCTGTAGCATTCTCTTTCTGGAGTGAAACACAATACTTCTTTTAACGCTGTTTAAAACTAGGACGTATAATAGTACGATCATTCGGACGGTTCTAGCGATCGCGTTGGAGGTGAGATTTTCGGTATCGGGAACAGTACTCTAATGAAAATAGTACTAAGCTCCTGCTAATACTAGCGAGTTAAATCGGTGTAATTGACTCGAAAGCTGGTATTTGGTAGTAAATAGAATTCACATGAATAACTGAAAACCATCCTCGGTCGAGTTTAATTAAATCATCTTATTTTTGTCTCTTCCACTGCACAGAGTGCTAAGTTTTCATGTTAACACAATTCCAGTAGCACGTCAGGGATTAAGTACAAATTAGTTGACCAAAAACCGCTTGTTTGCGACGGTACCACTAAGAAACATTCCAACCGAGTCGATTGAATCCTGCTTCGCTTTTAGCATGAGCTGTTAATAGTGGGTTTGCCAGTTCATGTGAATCCATTTGTTATTCAGCTATTAGGAACATTAGGGTCTCCTACGTCTGGAATGTGGATGTGCCGAGCAATGATACAAATATTGGACGATAAAATTACTTGGCGGGGTATGGGCAAGCAAGTGTATTTCGGGATGACTGGCAAATGCTATGTAGATCGACACAGGTCTGCCCTAAGTCAACGTTTGCAGATTGCTCTTCGGACAATAGCAATGAAAATCACAGTGCAATTACTCAAACATTTTCGTTTGCTATTAGCACCGTTAACGGAGGGGTCAGCTTAGTACGAGACTGGACTTGCACATGACAGGTCAAATATCAAATTCAACACGATTGGTGGATTCTGAAATCGGTCAGAGGAACGTGTTCAATCTTCCAATACCTAGTAAAAAGGAATGGAATAAAAAAGAGAAGAGGAAAAAAAGTGAGAGATAAAAATGAAGGAAACAAATTGCAAAGTATGATTTTACGAGGTGGCCCCGGACCCCCTGCAATATTCAAATGAACTGCCAGTAGTATTGCTCACGAAGGACACGCGAGAATCGCTAATCCAAAGTGCGGCACGTCCCGCTGCTCCTTTTCCGCAAACATAGCTGGAGGCCGAATAAGAAGGCGACTCGAAAAAAAAAAGTATATTCGGAATGAGCTGCCAAGCACCCTCGGGAGATTCTGTATTATACATGACTGCGTGAGCAGTCCCCACTAACTGGCTTGTCTCTCGTAAGGAGGGGGAGAGAGGGAAAGAGAGAGGGGGAAAGAGAGCTTTGCAAGCTGCTCACGCTCCCAGCCTCGCACGTACTCTACCACCTGCCAGACTGGCGATGCGAAATTCGGGAGATGGTTATCGCATCTGCATAAACATATGGAATGAACTATTCATATTTGATCCATCGTTCAAAAGTACATTAATTGTAAAGCATAGTATGAACTAAAAGTTGGTCGAGTCAAACTCCTGCAGAACTGTGAGAAAATTCCAACTGTACAAATGTCGGCATTAATTAAAAGTATATTACATTAATAACAATCGCGAAAGGTACCCTTAGGATTATCCGAAGGACATAATCGAAATCACAAAGAGAAAATATGAATCGACGAGAGAACAATTGAAAGCAGCATATCAAAGAGATATGGAATGAAAAAAAGCGAGGGTTGGGAGGTGAGATTGAATGAAGGAAGGTTGCAGGGAGAGGAAGTATTTCTAGCGGAAGACCAGCAGGGGGACGTGAAGGACAGGGTTCAAAGAAACAGTGTGTGCGCCAGAGGCGCAGCGTGACTGCAGAGCACCGGCAGGAGGAGGACGATGGGTCGAGAGTCAAGAGGGAGCTGGTGTGGTACTAGGAGAGCGAGAGAGTTTGCGGCCAGGATTATTAATGGCTCGGGCGTGACATCCCGCGAAATAACCCCCCAAGTCTGAGTTCCCTGCCAGGAGCAGACGTCGATCCCCTCTCCCTGCACTCTATCGCCGTCCTTTCGCCCTTATCTCTCTTGGTAGGCGTTAACTAGGCCAAGAACTGCTCATTTTCGAGAACGAGCGCTCACCCACCACGCTCGGTTTCTCCACAAGCAACCAAGCGTTCATTATATTTTTACTTACATTTTATTCGACTGCAATCGCGACCTACCATATCCACATCACCCCTCTTCTCTCTTCTCGACTTCGCACGCGCACACAGTTTGACCACCTCGACCCAACAATTACCCGCTTGCGACTCCTTCCACGGGATTATGATCCTGCGCTTATTGTGAGACGTTATTACCGTGCTGCCATCCAAGGCGAAACCGAAAGAGCGACCTTCAAACGAAACTAAGAGACATACTCGCTCGGGTCGACTACGAACTCGAACGGCCTGTCATCACCAAGGTAGTAAACCTCCTCGCTGTTGTTGTTCTAGGAGATTGTGCCAAGAGAAACAAGTAGTCTCTGCTGTCGTAATGCCGGCATTGTCCAATGGACGTTTTACTGATTCCCCGGAGCAGTTGGAGCTGTGGTTGGCCCGAGGCTCTCGGCGTCGCGACGATATGTCCCATTAAAGTTGATTTCTCGTGGAGCCAACGGAGATAGGGCTCCTTGATGAATTTCAGGGGTACGTAGGCCAAGAGCCTTGCACGGTTAACGCGAGAGGGGCAGCAACAACGCGGTAGCCCGTAAATACGCGTCTTAAAGCCCGATAAATCACCGATCGCGTGAAATGAGAACGCAATCGCCCGTACACGCAGGAAACACCAATTCCGAGGCTGGAACGAGAGCACCACCAGTGAGAGCAGGCTGTGATTACGTGGCTACCTGAGTGCGCGGGAAGAGATTAATTGGTGCAGCACGAAATGAGCAGATACAGAGGAATGCTGCTGATCACATCCTCTTCAACATTAGTCTTACTAGACGTGATATTATAAAGTGTATGATCGTATTATTAAATATTAGGAGTTATAAGGAACGAGTATATCCGAAACAATTCTGCTTGGTTGACTGAATTCTAGACAGGAGGAGAGGTTGCGCTAAGCCAGCGTAACAGAGGCCGAGACAGCGCTACCATGAAAATGAAGTCGGAAAGCTTGCGGGTCAAAGGGACGGCCAAGGAAGAAGAAGGACAAGAAGAAGAAGTAGAAAGCAGTGGAATGGGTTCTAGTGGAAAGGAGCCGGAAGAAGAAGGAGAAGAGAAGTAGGTAGGCGCAATGGGCGGAAGCTAAAGTCGCCCACTCACTCTGGCAAAGATGAGAGAGTGAGAGAAGGTACGGCCTCGAGAGAGAACAGTCGTCGAGGCGGACGACGGTACCGAATAATGCGCTCCATCTTGGGCCAGGGTCACATTTAATTAATAACCGCACCGTATACCCTGGGGCGATGTGTGTTAATTATAAAAAAGAAATGCCTTGCCGGAGAGCGAAATTAAAGCTAGCCCAGCCAGCTAGCTTCCTTCCTACCCACCCAGCTGGCAAGGTGTGCTACTCTTCTTCTCGTTGCGCTCTATTTTTCGCCCCTCAATCTTCCTTAACCCAGACTGGTAACTTCCTTGCCGCTAGGGACACTCTGCATAAGCGTGATGCTCCCGGCTACTGACAAACAAGCTGGGACAATTAAGTACCATAATTTAACTGTCACTACCTAATGAATCTGTTAATACTCGAACGATCAACGGCTATCTGTAAATAATTGGGAAAAGAAATAATCATGGCTTAGCTTGTTTTTTCTTTAACAGAATCATTTTCCTACCACCGCGAGGGTAGTCTATTTTCTTATTAACTTACTGATAATTTTCCACTGTGAATTAATTGTCTGTCGAAACTGTCGCACTACTAACCTGCAAACATTTCAAACAGATACGACTACAGCATCTGGACCCGAATCTCAGAAATTCTCCTATGGCTATCTTCTCCTACTGGAAGGTTGAGAATTTCTGGGCATCGTAGTATAACATAGCATATTTAGAGATTGGCATGGGAGAGATTTATCGAGTAGTCCTGCCGCTCCCAGGGAGATTCTCGAGCGTAAAAAATGGCCCTGGTGGGACAGGATGGTCGTGTTCGGACGATTAAGTCGAGCGACGTGCGGTTCCTGAGGAGCGCGCGGACTCAGAACGAGACCATAACTCGCGTAGACACGGTGGGCGGCCAATTTTCGCGAAGGTCGCCTTGCTCTACGAGGCCACGCACGTGGCGCACCTCTCTTTCTCTCTCTCTCTCTCTCTCTCTCTCTCTCTCTTCCTTCCTTCCTCTCTAGTAGGCTCAGAAGCGTTCGCTTCGGCTCTCACCGAGACGCAACACCAACTCGAGGAACCGAAACTGATTACGAATGCGGCTCGCGAGGCCGCGACTACTTGTCAAGCAAATTCGCATTACTTCCAGTATTATGGCCGTGCTCGTAGTTACCTGCATACAACACGCCAGGTAATAACTCGGGGAGAGCGGCGCGTCTCGCATACTCATCGCCTTTCTAGCATCACCAACACCCTCGAGATAGGACTTACCCAATATGAGATCGGCGAGTTACCGTTAAAACAGAAAACATAAACGTGTATCGAGGGTACGCATTAAAGAAACGAGGGGACATTCACCGGTAAAATAGCAAATAAAGGGGAAAAAAGTTTACGAGCACGTAAAATGCGATTATTAAAAACATTGTTATCTTAAAGACATTGGTGGGTGGCGAAAAGATGGGAATTATTGGAACTGAATGATGATTTCATTTATGGATTACCGGTGAGCTTAATTTTCCCTTGATTTTGAAACATGGTCCGATGAACATTAAGATTCAGTTAGTTCTCAACTCTATTGAGACTTGAACTCCGGGACTGTCTCACCTTTGGTATTCTAACTGGATGACACCTGAGGAAATCCCTTGATCCCCATGCAAGGGCTAATGTCAGGTATTCCATTGTTAAATAATTCACGAAAGCTAGGCTGTCGATAGGTTGTCTGGTTCGAGACTGGAAAAACCAGAGCTTCGGGAAACTGGCTGATCTCTTTCTTGAGAAAGTTTGAAAGCCAACTGTTTTCATCGTGAAAAGCTCTCGCGTTTAGCGAGAGAAGCACAGAGGCCGCACCATTGACTTTTCTCACATACGATTCCGGCGACGCGGCGCGACGCACCCCTCGTCTTGGATATATGCGGAACAGTGCTACTTGGAGCTTACACTTGCGCCAAGGAATGCGGAATCCCAGCAGCATGCAAATCCAGGACTCAAGCGGAAGTTGCTACCAAGGAGAAAGAATGAGAAGCTGGCAGGGAGCGCCTGAGCACGAAGAAAGGGATGCCTACCATCGTCCTGGCTAAGCGAGCGAACTCAAAGGAACGCCACGTATGCCTTCTTCACAAAAGGTTTCAGAGCTTTCCTACACTGCGATCGACCGGAGGAATTTAGAAGAAATTCTTATGAAAGAGACGCGATGGAATAGGAATATTCCTCTCCGCGAGAAATGCGAGAATAACAGCTGCTTCTCCATGCACACCGAAACAGTCTTCCAGTTCTACCCGTTGCCAACTTAGACTTTGTCCAATTAAAATCATAATGCTCCAATTACCAAGTCAGTAGTAATGATATCTGAAGGAAAAAGAAGCGAACAGCCGAAATAAAAATTTCAAGGAAACTAGCTGTGAAGGTAGCGAACCAGAGGCGGCAGAGGCTGGCAAGAAAGAAGATAAGGAAGATAAAGATATTCCAAGGTGAGAGGAGTGGGAGAAATGGCTGACTTGAATATCTCCGGCAAACTTTTCCATGAATACGCCATGCAACTGGGATGGCGGTAGCGGTGGTCGGTTCACGGGGAAAGCGAAACACCGGGCGGTTTCCCTGAGAATCGGAAACCGGAAGGAAAATGAGAAAGAATGGCCGTCCCGCTAGCTGGACCGCGGGGGCTGAGGATAAATTTAAAACTTAACCGTACAGAACACTCGTCTTGAACTCGGCGGACTGCACAAGGGGGAAATAAGGGAGGAAGCTTCAAAGATAAATGCGCTCTGCACTTGCTACTTGATCGAGTGCATCAACTCTTTAAAAACTGTACTTCACAGGTTGGCTACATTCATCGTGGCAATTGAACGTACGCATAATATGGATAAAAGGTAGAAATATCTAAAAAGTATAATGTTTTTACTTTAAATTTATAATAACGTGATATTTTTCACTATTTTAAAGGACTATTATTAACTTTAAAGCTAATAATATACTACCCCATTGTCTATAATATGCACCCTTTGTACCGCAGTCCCTTACCGCATTGTACCCCTCGAATTCCCAGGTTGTCAATTTGTTGGCTCAAATTCACGAGGGTGCAGGCAGTATCGAGCTGGAAAATCTCTTTCCGTTAATAACGCGTGGAGTATAATGAAAAATATTTGTCGAGCCTGGATATCTCTGGAAACATCTCTCGGAGCTTGTGGAGCTGATATACTATTGGAGGAACGTACGAGTTCCGAGAAAGGAGGAAGCCTGGGATCAAGAGTACCGGGCTTCTCAAAATTCGCGAAGCGAGCAAGAAGGGTGGCTTTACGGGCAGCAGCAGCGAGGGTGGATCGTGTCTCTTAATAACACGCGTCGTGGACCGTTTTCTTCGAGTGGCATTCGACAAAATGCTGCTTGCCCTATGATCGAAAGGAAATGGGGATCGAAGAAGAGGGAGATAGGAAGTGACGGGGACGAATGGCAATCGAGCGAACCGTCATCGCCAGGAACTTGATGATTCCAGCCTCCACTCAAACCCGATTACTCATCCTTGCTTCTCCCACGCAAGAAAAAGCTATGTGAGAAGAACGGGTAGCAGAGAGCGTGGTAAATGTTGGAGGCTGACAAAAGGAGAGAGAACCGGCGGGCAATAGACGACAGGCAAGCGGTTGAAAAGGCGTGGAGAATCAATTATCGGGGCGTGCACAAGGCTGGAAAATTATATCGATGCCTCAGTAGGCCTGGCTGTAACTAGTGGCTTCCCCTGCCACTTGGAGACTCGACCTCCAAAACACTGTTATCACTGGTGAACAGAACCACCAGCTTTCATCATAATTTTCACTCCTCCCTGCTTACTACGATGGGTTAAATTTACCCTTCTGAGACTACTGGTCAAGCCATCTACAAAATTGCACCTTGCCCGAATGAATTATTTAAACAGCACATCTCTTTCTTGATAATGCTGCCGACGCATAAAATTGTTTTTACCTGTTTGTACGATTAACATTCTTATGATGTTTGCATCGAAGTTTAATTATTTCGTATTCATTGTTACAGTGCCAAAAAAATATGCGACTGTCGTGTTTTTCGCAGTATTACTTCCAAATCGTGTCGAAATACTGATAAAAGTCAATGAAGGATAATAAAATGGTATTTAAATAACTCTGCAATATGTATAAAGTAATGAAATTGGGCTGGACGCAATGGGAAAGACATTTCCCGACAACAAATTATTTCGTTTTTCGTCGCAACTTCCAGTTTAACTAGGAATAAGAATATATGAGCGATATTTTGCACGTTTTTAAAATCGACCTTTTGTGCCCAGTGTTTCGCGTACTGTTTTGCCCAATTACGCATACTGTTTACACGCGTATGTTTTTCCGTTAAAATCTCGCTATTCTGATATTGAATACAATATGAAAGCCTGTAACTCCAATTCTTCGAAAGACACACACATCCTTAAAATATCAGCTGGAGAAAGTTTAGGGAGAAATGCTTGTCTTACCAGCTATTTTTAAATCATGACTTTCCGGGTATTTGCTACTCTACTATGTTGAACTTGGGGTCCACAGAGAAACGCGCGGCTGATAAACTTTTTTACTTTTTTTAAAGCAGCTTTACGCCATTTGCCCTCCTCCGGACGAAGTCAACAGTTTATATGGGAGCACGGTGCCTAAAAATTATAAAAGTAGCCTAAAAAATTGAGTTTATTCATGCTCATTCCGGGCAAAGTAAGAGCCGCTTTCCGTGCCTTGTTAAGGGGAGCTTGAAACGTGCTTCCAATGATAGTTTATAAAGAACATCCCAAACATAACGTTCAATTCTCAGCAAAGCTTTCCTTGGAGCACCGGCGGCGTTCGATGCAGAAATTTTAAGTCCATAACACAGCACCACTTTTTTCATCTACTCCTTTCCTTCTCGTATCTCAGAAGAGGAAAGAACTTTCTCGTGGAATCAAGAGGAAACTGATGTGTTTGGATTAAAAAACGAGTTTCAGCCAAGTTAACGATGTCGGCGGCTGTGCAGGACTTCTTTCAAAACTCCCTCCATCGCTAGCGTACCTCTCTCTACTATTAAAGAAACAGAGAGATCTCGTTTATTCGCTCTGGTGGGTGCAAACTGGAGCCGCGAGTAACCAGGTAAGATTTAAAGTGTTCCCCGACAGACAGATTACGTGGAAAAACGGAAATCGTACCTAACCGGAACCACGGCAATTTTCTCCAAGCCTTAGCGATTAGATTCAGCTACGACCGGCACGTTTCTAGGAAAAACAGGGAAAAACACCCCTGCCTTTTCTTTTCAGCCGTCGTGCTCTCTAATTTCCATCCCCACCACTTTACAGCCCAGTGTGGATTCGTGTTTGCCAACTATTGTCTTCCATGGTTGTGTAGATAGGCGCGTGTTAGTAGACTAGAAATGTTTGTCGTATGGAATATCTAGGGTATGCGGTTGTAGTAGAGACAGAGAGAGAGAGAGAGAGAGAGAGAGAAAGGAAAGGAAAAGGGTTGAATGGAAAAACGTACCATTTAACACGTGGACGGAGACCGTCGTAGCAGCAGCGATGTCGGCCAACGCGCAGCTATAATTCCCGCTGTCCTTTTTGTTGGCATTTGCGATGTAGAGCCTCGAGACCGCGCCCGCGGCGCCCATGTCTGTCTTCACGCTGTAACAGAAAGCAGAGGAAGATCCATTTATGCTTGGGAGAAAATGAAATTGGAGCGCCATGCCACAGCGCCGCCGCATCGCACCAGGCCTTTTTGCTGCGATCGTGCGAGTAGTCTTGCCGTATCTGATCAGTCACGGGTCTATACTACTTCCGCTCCACTAGCACTGCGACAGTTCCCTCGCATGCATCGCAATGCGACTAATGGCAGCCAGCCTCTTGTCAAGTTGCGAAGCTTCTTCATTTGCGAGACGAAATTTAGTAGATAAAATGAATATACTCATTGGAGAATCTGAACCGTGAACGATTAATGTTTTTCGACGAAGTTGGCTAGGAAGAATGGGAAGTGAGTTGTACGAGTGGATAAGGCTTCGGGCGCCAGGACGCTTCGACCAAAAAACTCAAATACAAAGAAAGTTAGCGGAAAGTCAGGTCTCCGGACGAGAGATTCGGGGCAGTTTCAACGGGTTGGAAGTTCGCATAGGAAAGTGAACGGGGTGAGGAAGTGGAGAAAAAAGTAAGGGTGAGTGGTAGTGTTCGCGGGACAACGAGAACGTCGACAAGGACGTCGGGGGACGAGGACGGGGAAATAAAGAAAAAGCAGTAAGGGAAAGAGACAAAAGGCGTAAATCAAGTTCCTCCCCCTCGGAAGCTTCTGTCCTTGACAGATCGAGCGTCTCTTACCCGGGCTTTTCTTACCGGCGAACGGCGGCGCGACGGGAGCGCGAGAATCTCCAGTGAAAACTACTGAGAGCAGACGAGGAACAAGCGAGAAAGGAATGGGAAGGACGAAGGACGGCAGGAAGGAGCAGTGGTGCACCCTTAAAACGACCTCGGCGAACACATAGCACACTCGCGCGAAACAGTTTCATTCGATTTACGTCTCGCGCCTTCTGGTAACGACGTAAGCAAATTTACGTTTGTAGATATCTTCCCGTGCCGATCCCGTCGAACCTGAAATTCCCTTCGGCTTCTCTCGCCGTGTGTCACAGATGGAATCCGATTAGGAACTGCTCTGTGTCCGGAATGCCTATCAACTTCTCTTAAATACAGAAAGACATTCCTTTCGAGTTTCACGGAACTTTTACTTTGTGGCTCGTGTCATATCAAAAACTTATCCTCCAAGGTGTTGTGTGTGTACAGAGATTTCCCTTAATAGGTGCAGAAGCGCACTCCGGAAGCGGATGGTTTAAACGATACAGTGGTGCGCAAGCGGGTCGTAGCTCCATTAGTCGGAGACCGCAAGGATCCTGGCTCGCTGGGGAATGGTAAACAGAATGGGGTTGGGTGGCCCATTAAGCAGAAACTACAACAAAGTCGGTCTGAATATGATGCGCTGCGAGGCAGACCTCAAGACCGTATAAGGAGGTCATGTAAGTGGGGCCGGAAAGTTCGGATAAAAGAATAAACAAACAATATCTGGTTCATATAGTTCCATTTAATTCTATGGGTCAGTAACATGGTACTAATTACTTCAAGGCAATTAGAGAAAGTGTCTGACATTCCAGGCGGAAGAAAAATGATAAAACGAGATGATGTGCAAAGTTGGCTACCACGGCCAGGTAGGATTTGAAGAGTAAGAGTTCTTGAGTGTTTCTGTGCAACCGGCCACTTTAAGAATTCATTCGGATGGGCTGAATGCCGGCAGATATCTTGCGAGAAACCGAAAGCCGTAGAAAGTGTCTGTGTCCTCTGGGTACTAAGGTATTGAGCACTTCCCGTGGGAGATGCTAGTTCGAGGGAGGCCGTTAAGGCGTTAAGAGCACTTGTTGCCACCCCGTTATCGTTACTCTTGTCAGTGCAGCTCCCCCTTGAATTCGACCGAAGCAGCCTTCAGCGAAGACTAAAGCAAGCGCCTGAAGTTAATGTCTTTTTTGCTTGATCTTCGAAATTGGATCTTAGCTTTGATTGCTGAATGGAAATATTAGGAATAATATCAAGAGTCGCAACGATAATTAACTCTGCCTTACGATTTAATGCCTATCGAACATATTAAAAGATGTAAATTGTTTATATTCTATCTCGAAAAAATTGATTTATTCTGATACTATTGAACTCTTGTATGTATATTTAATCCTAGTGCCTGTCACTCAGTGAGGCGATTTTCTGCATGTGCTTTTTTACGATCTGTCCGAGGTGACGGTTCAATCAACACTACTCGTGACACAAATCTTTCACTAGTCAATAGGGCTATTTTTCAAGCGACGGTTGGGTGACACCTCGTGCCTCTCGCAGAGTATCAATCGATTACCCTAATAACTCCCGACAGCGCGATAGCTTCCGATTTGGCACAGAGACGCATACACATCAAGTGGTGGACTGGCCATTATCACAAATCTTTCCGCTTTCGCTTTTCAAACTCGTAGGCAGGCCGATCGGCGGCCGTTTGCCCTCGGTCCATTCAGCCTCGGAATCCGAAGCATTGATCGGGTAATTCGCTTTTACGGGCTCAGCTTATCCATGGCGAGGGGCGAACGGATGCAGCCGGCCATTATAATGCCGAGAAGCAAAATTTAATTGGTGAACCTCGAGGCTGACACCTGAACCAATTGGGAATTCAGTGCGATCTGCGCTCCCGTGCCAATATAATCGAAGATCGAACCCTCGATTAACCAATGGTCGGAGGAAATTCTTTCGCATATTGGCTCACTCGATATCTGTCGAGAGAAGCCCTATGTCCTTTGAGACGTGCTGGCGCGTGCATGTGGTATCTGCGGTTGGAGAGATTCGCTAGAAATAAGGGCAGACGAGTGGTTGAGGGAAGGCTGGTTGATTGAAATTCGGTAGGGGAGCGAGCAATCCCTTTGGCCACGTATCACACGAGCGGGGACACCTGTGACAATACCTAATTACCTAGCGGACCACGCGCAACAAAGCTCGTGACATCGATCCACGCATCTATCTCATCCGTGCCTGGACAAAATCCTCAGGCGATTGCCAACGTGGCAGAGATATCCGCGTACTATGTGCTATTCTACAATCATTTTACGTATATATTGCGAGGCGATCCAGCTCTATGTGTATGCCAAATATATAAGTTTATATTTATCTCCTGCTTCAAATAAAAAAGTTTGGCGGATATACTAATTGAAATGAATAATTATGGGTCAAATAACAACGGTTTACTAATACCCGAATTATTACTTGTCATAGTTACAAGCATAATAATTAAGTTAGCTGAGTAGTTAATTTAATGGATATTTGTTTCTACGTAGTTTATATTCTCTTTCAATGCTGCACTAGGATTAATGCGAGCTCGGTTTACCAGGCATTACAATGCTTCTGTTATCGCCGTCAAATAATCTACAGATTGTAAATGAGGCCAATGCGAAATTCGAGAGAGAATATAGCCGATTATCGATAGTATAGTATTCTTAATAGCATTCCCACGTCAGTCACTAGTGAATCTAGCTAGTTGCTGTTTTCGTCTGTTTTCGCAAGCTGTCCGCCCGTCATCTCTTTATATTCGCAAAGGAATTTAATTTCGCGCGTCTTCCTGACCTGCCCATGTCAAGCCGGAAGGTCAACCGATCCGATCTACTCGTTTCAGGATTCCCCGACAGAGCATACGAGGGAATCCTTCCTTCGAGTGGTCCATGCACCGACTATCCGATGGAGGCTTCTCTCCACAAAGGAACCAATACCATCGGCTCTTTTTCACACCACGCAATTTTCGGGCGAAATCGAAAATAGCTCCGCTCTTCTCCGATAACTGACATATATGTTGACCTATAGGATGGTTCTATATTCTATAGCTTGCGCCCTGCTAGAGGCCAATTTTTCTAACTATACACACACACACACACACACACACACACACACACACACACACACACACACACACACATATATATATATACATCAAAACAGAATTTAACAATTATACAATTTTGTGAAATAAAGCATACGGAAATTCTATGATTTTCCGTCACTTCTTATCTGTGCTGTACAGTTTATAAATATGTATAAAGTTGCTATTAAATAACTGCAAAAGGAGAATCCTCGAAATTAAGGAAATGAAGCACGGAAATGAAGACGAATGCGACTTAGAAATTGAAGGGATTCGTAGTCCCACGTTCCAGTTGGCGATCGAATCAAGTCGGGGCGGAAGTGTTCGCAATAAAACAAGACTCTCCGGTAGTCCGTCAAAACGAAAGAAAAAAGATCAACCGACTTTCTTCAACACGACATGCAATTTAATTCGAACTGCGTGAACTCTGCAAAATAAACGATGTCGCACATTTTTTCCACCATTTTCATCCCCTCAAATCCGCTGAACGATCACTCGACCTTCCCTTGGTTCACCAGGAAATTTTACCGAGCTATTAGCGCCATATGTGACCTCGTTGTGAATATTTCGGGATGCACCAGATTTAAAGGAATCACGCCAGATATTTTTGATACACACATATACACGCAGAGACAAGATAGAAAGAGAGAGAGAGAGAAAGAGTCGGAACTGTGTTTTCTCGTTAACTGCTATTCGTTGGTGGACGTTCGCCCCGAATACCGTGGGTCGAGCAAGGGAGCAGAAAATCGAAAAAAAAAAGGGAACGAAGTGGATTATCGAACTCGTAAAAGAGAGTATACAGAGGAAGATCGTGCAGTCTAGGTCGAGATAAGACCACACCCGCACACCACCCTTTTTTCGTGAAGCCAGGAATCTGCACGATGGTTGCCACGAATCGCTCCGATCATTTTGGACCCCATCGCCACAGATATCGGCGATGTCCTGGGGCCACTGTGTCTATATATCATCGTTGAGTAGACTCCATTATAAATCAGGTATCGCCACTGTGAATCTAGGCCTTAGAATTTAAAGGGTGCAGGATTCCATGATTGACACAATGACAAATAAGTGTAAATTAAGTCGGCCCTTGCACGATCTTAAAGGGGAATACATAATAGGAAGATTAACCTCGAAATAATTGAGAGGGTGATGCAATATTAATTAAGTGTATGGCCGGCGGTGGTATAGGATTGACAGGGGAAAGCGATTTCGGCGAGGCTTTAATTATAAGTGAGCTTCAAGCTGAGCTTGAAAGGATCGGGAGCGAAAATGTGTGTGCAAGGAAGGCTGCTAAACAGAATTCATTGCAGGAGCGAGTGTACATCTGTGTGTGTCCATTGCTGCATTTCCACTGAAGCCCCTTTTGGCTCTTGATTCCTGGAAATAACCTTTCCTTCACTCAATACTCCTTCACGTAGGTAAACGTTCTCGCGTGGGGAATCGAGGTTCGTCGAGAATCCGGGAAGAACTCCGTAACTATACGATTTCACATTGCCCGAACCCGCGCAGACATTCAAAGAGCCGATGAACGAAGAGCAAACGTTCCCCGGCACTTTGTACCACGGAAATCCTGGCAATCCGGATTTACTCGATTAACCTGTGCAATATTAAAACATACCACCCGCAAAGTACTTTCCCGATACTTCCGCCCGTGTGACTTTTATTTATCCAGTCTCCCGAGGAGAATGAAATACTTAGAAGGGTTTATATGTTACTACAGCGAGTTCACACGATGGCAACTCTCCGAGCGGCAGCTTCTCAGTCGGGAGTGCAAAGTGGTGACAGAACATTTTGTAATACAAGAGCTTTGGCCCCTGGAAAGTGGCTGGTCTGACTGAAGTACATAATGTGACAAGGCACGCCGCAGAATCTGAAAGTGGATGATGAGCTTCCGAACAAGCTCACAAGTTCGAGGAACATCGCTCAGCCGATAATAACGAAGACAAAAGCTTTGAAATAACTCACTTCTCCTCCTCTGGACTTTTTCCTAAGCTTGCCACGCAAAAGAAGCATAAGCATGTACCATAAACAGTAACATCTTTTTGATGATCGAAGTATTCATCTGCGAGAACTTAGGTTGCAGTTTATAATTTTCTATTATAACACAGTAACAAGTTCGTGTAATATCTGAATGATAACGAAATTTTATTGTTTATAAACAAATCTATGGAATGCCATATTTTGCTGGCTATTATTAGTTCATTTGAACCTTGTCTGTTAGATCATAGAAACTCTTGTGCCGCATAGGAAGATGCGCCATAATGTTCGTCCGAGGGGAAGAACTAATATTCGGGTGCCTCTGTCACTTCTGACTGTGCAGCTATCTGCTGTGCCGCGTCTGATAATGATTCAAGAACGTCCGACTGCGACTCTAACTTTTGACTTCTACGCTGACTCTCTGACTGTCTCGAAGCCTGAAATCCACAGGATTCAACATCATTGGTGAGAATAGATTGAAACGCACACTCGAAAGGACATAACATAAGATTTATGAAATAAACTTGCCTTCAGTCGTCTGGAACTTTTAGCCCTAACACTTTGACGGCCTTGCGCTCCCGACCGCATTAGTGAGCCGCTCGTCCTTGTTCTCATAATACCACCAAACATTTTTTGCGGCAAAGGTATGGGGTCGGCCTCAGCAGAAGCCAGAGCTTTTCCATTGACCTCACTGATTGTTATTAGAGCCACGACCAGGCAGAGAATGAAACTCGCAAGGAAACGTAGATCCTTCATTTTCGTCTAGGTGCTAAGACTTCTGTTCACAGACTAAGGCTGTTCCTTAGCTCTCTGATACTATTTATCAGTTGGGTTAAGCTAATAAATAATATCGGACACGGAAACATTCAAAATTTTATGATGCGTGACACGGAAATGTTCACTGTATCGCACGCACGTGTAATGTTTTGTTCGTGATGCACTTTAGCGTCATACTTTATTGTTCGTCATACTAGTCCTTCTCGTCCATCGATTTTGGAATCGAGTCACTCTGATACGAAAGCCAACAAGGAGGGAAAGGGGGATGAAAGAATTCGCACTGGAAAACTGGCTAAGCGAGAAAAGAATCAGGAAGCTTCGCTCGTTTCAGGTTTTCCGCAACTTAAAGGCAGTTGGAAAGTTTCTTTGTTGCTGCCTTCCTGGCTTTAGCTCTACGACCGCAGCTTTCCTTCGCCGAACACAGACCAAGCGGAATTTCATCCAGGAAGTTTTGATCAACCTCCTCAAACGGATACCCAATGCTCTCTAATAACAAGTTACGCTACAAGGCGCTTCATTATCCTAGATTATGACGTGATCATATTGTAACGGTTTTGGTTTACCTTCCCCCTGAAGTATAGTTCGCTCCTACTGGCTACACTTATCAATCGATAGCAAGTGTCTAATGAGCCCTTACTGACACTTCAATATACCAATCCAATTACTACATCCTCCTTCAAGCTAACACTAAGTCGATTAAAAAGACGAAAATATCTCTTAGATCTTATAGCATAAGCAATTAAGCAACAAGAGCTTTTCCCGTATAGGTGGAACGAGCCGCATGATAATATATCGTTACACATATTTACTTATCCCCTCAAAAACATTAAAATGAAAAAAAAACGCCAAGTAGTCTGCTCCCTAAATACCCAAACCTCCAAACCATCGACTCACCAACCCACCAATCTCACCAAAATCGCATTAATTGTTTTGCATTAATTCATAAGTTAGGCCTGCAAGCTGTAAATCTTTTTCGAATTTTTCGAAAATCGTGGTGAAAATTTTATGCTTTAAAGTTTACTGCTTTATAATAAATCCCTCATTCCTTTATAGTACGTCTGAGTTATATTTCTCTTACACCTTTCGCGATTACCGCCTCGCGTAACAATATACATACTGTGTACAAGGTATCAATTATCTCGATGATTACTCAATGAATATTTATTCTCTGTTATTCTGTTACTGTTAGAAAACTATCATTGGAGATTCAAACGATTTTTCTTAGCTTTGCGAATAGCATGAGCAAATAAGTGACATCATTTTCTAGATTTCAAAAAATCTACTTTTGTGAACACATTTCACCTATCACTGCATAAGATAAGCATTGTTTTATTCAGGCATTACTCCAGTGTTCACTGGATTTTATACATCGTAAACTTAAACATGAGCTTGCAAAGCAGGTGTATGTGAATGCAAAAGCTTGAAGATGCACTGATTCTTGAGACAAGAAACCCCTGGATATGAAGCCACTCTCCCCATCCATTGTCTCTTGACAAAATTCGCCGAATCGTACGAGATTTATCGTCCACAGATATATCTATACAAACAGGCAGAACTTTTTCCTTCTTTTTCCCCACGTTGTATCTTGCAAGATCAAATTATAGTCGCAATAAATATCACTTTTAATTTTAGCTATAATAGAGAAGAATTGAACAATTCTCACAACAAAATGTGATCACGCATCAAGATAATCAGAACAAAACTCGAGAGTGCTAAGTTAGGCAGGCTCGTTAATGGTTCTTTTGCATTCACCTACAGCAGCCCGTCGAGTTCTTACTTCCGGTCTCTCAGCAAGTGTGAGTAATGAGGAAGATACGACTCGTTACGTAATTGCGTTTGCACAGACCCCATAATTAACTACTGCTCCGGAAGCTCCGAGAATAGTGGAGCCAGGTGCTAGCTTCAGGTGCCGAAGAATTGGCTGGCATGTTAAACTCGAAAGCTAGCGAAATGTTCTAAGCAAAGTCCACTTGCAAATACAACTTAACGCTCCCAAGAGAATTACTAGAAGACTTCGTTGTTAATTTATGTATACGATAGAATTAAATAGACCGAAAGTATGAAGTCTCAGGACCCCTGTCTCGTGAATTCCTGTAATCTTGAAACTCGATATAAGCCCTTGAATCAGGGTAAAGTGTTGTTGGAGAGGACGTCAAGAATATGCTGGAACCTCGCTCAAAAGACTATGGAAGGAGGAAAGGAGAGGTCCTGGCTCCTGGAATGCAGATCCGCGTAGATCGAGAGGGGATATGGGGGTTGAGTTGCGAGAGGGGTCCGGTGTGAGCCAATATGCGGCATCTGGCGTTACACGCTTCAAGCTTGGCATAACAAGCTCCGGGCTTGCTAGGCGCTGATGGGAAAAGTTGCAGGATGTGAGAGCACGGATGTGTCCTCCTCTTGGTTGCGCATACCCTTCCTTCTACCATCCTACCAGCTTTACGTGTCCTCCTGTGGAACAATCTTGCCCTGTCTTCTTACCACCACATCTACCGTCTACGAAACACTCTTGCGACGCATCTTGCGACAACCCCTCATCCCCCATGCAGAAAGAAACCTTTGTTTTTGGCTACTCTTCTCATCGGTTGTTACCCCGCCTGCCAATCTTCTCTGATTCCTCATAACTCCAACCTTACAGTTTGTAAGTCTTGCACTCACTTTAGCTACAACTTTCTCCATGACAAAGTTCAAAAGCATTCCACTATCTCAATTTTCAAAACCTCAAAGTTTCTATGTAGTGCGCGTCGGGTATATTTCAGCATATTTTACATATGGAATGACTGGCCCATCTGTTCAGCTTTGAAGGTTCGAATTTTAGTGGGGCACGAACGTGATTCACCAGCTCGATCACGTACATGTGGAATAGATCATCGCAAACTTACGACTACTCGTGTCTAGAGGACCCCTTTTATTGTCACATCCCTCGCTGTTTAACGTTCAAGTATTCAACCATGTGGCATCCTCCCAGTGACGTTTCAAGTGTAGCAATTGTACGGTATTATTGCAAGCTTAGCATTGTATGAGTCCCCACGAGGAATACTGAATTTCGACGATATAATATAGAATGATATATTGAAGAGATAAATATAATTGAAGAGACAAGTATAATAACTACAATGAACTATAAACTTTATACGACTGAACAATTGTCCGAAGAACACTACTATTCTTTCTAACAATAAGAAGCATTGGGTATAAAATTTAATATCCCAGTAAGCCATGGTCCAAGTGGCTCTTCGAACCGTTGACTGCCTCGAAAGTTGAAAGGAGTCAAGGATAGTTGTTAAGTTCTGGGAAGGTGTCGTATTGCGAAGAGACGGTGGTTGCGGATTTCTACAGCGGCCGGTATCAAAGTTGAAGTGACGACTGTGAAATCTCGTCTAAGAGCGCGTAACGCAGAAAATCACGTCAAGTCCGCGAGCAGTTCGCGATAAACGAACTCCCTCGTTTCTACCGGCTTGGTGACGAGCACTCTCACCAAAGCGGTAGCAAAAGGGTCTCCGGGAAATTCGTCGAGACTTTTCATCTCTCGCTCCTCCTCTTATTCGCGTTCGAGTGGCCATTTTCGGCCTAGCCGCCCACTCCGACTGACTTACGTACACGTCCTTCCGCGTGAAGTATCCCAGAACCGCCAACAGTCGGCTGAAAAACTCTTCTTTTTGCTCGACCTATGTGCGAGTGCGATGCCAACCGGTTCAACCAATGAATTCGACACTTTAAAGCAGTACTCTCGCATTCTTCCCATTGAATCCTACTCTTTTATCACTCTAGCGCTGAGAGCTTCACTCATTATTACTCTTAAACAAGATTAGGCGTATGAGCCAAGCGTCAATGTTCTACTCATACAAATAATGTACAGGGTGAGTCACTTGCCTTTTAATCATCCCCTTCACACTCGAGTTCCAATTATTTCTATTATTGGTACAATTTGATATTATAAATAAATATCAGTGCGTGGAAAAGACTCGGTAAATACTCCTTTACATTAAAATTGCTGTGAGAAAATCAGAAATAGGCATGCGAACGCGCGTATAGAGCGGGCCTCGTGGAGATTGTGCAGGGCACCTCTCCCCTTCAGGGAAAACCCAGGGGTCATAAACCCCCTGACTTGGCCACGCTGACACAGGTAACCTGACGGCGAGCGATGTCCGAGAGCATCACTCTTGAACTGACTTTAGCCTTGACACGACTGTATCACTGATCTTCGCATCAATATAATTGTACGCTACATTTGTTAATCGGATTCCTGACGAGTTACGTTATTTACGAGTACCCACACCAACTCAAGACGTCGTATAGTCTTACATTGCTCAACACCGTATAATTATACCATTTTCAACGGCCTATATTCATCATTGGCGATTCAAAGGCAAATGACTCACCCTGTACTTCTTTTATGACTTTAAGGAGAAAGTGACACTTAAAAGATTGATAAATATATCGATCGAATTTTATATGAAAACAACATGAAAGATCGTGGATATAAAAAGAAAGAGGAATGAGTCCTAATGGGGATGTCTAGGGTTCACGTACCCCAAGTAATATAAGGCAGGTAGGTCGCTTCACTGCTTGCACGTTCAGTTCTAGAAAGGTGCGGAAGCATTCGCACCTAAAGGAGCACGGACTCCTTTATCCAAGGTGAAATTGCAGCCTTGTTACTATTCCATGCTTGCAGTATGCTTTCTTTTCGCTGCTAGTGGCTGGGCTTGCATACAAAAAGGCGCGGCCAGCACAGGAAATTAAACGAAGGAATCAACTGCGATAGTGAGCGTGTAATTAGGATCACACGGATACATGCATTCGTTCTTTCGGCCGCCATCGTCACAGTGGAAATGGTAGTTGATCAGCATATGTGCCAAGAGCCATTACTTACTGGTAATTATCGATATCGAAATCTGCCGTAAATCAGCGTGCAGCACGACGTTGTTTTATGGAGTACTTCCATGCGCGATTATGACCGTGTATACGCTTTCCCTATGGCACGTTGATATAACGCATGCACTCTGCTTGATGACTCGGTGATCGTGATTTAAAACGAACCCGATGGAAATCCGTATAGCATTCCGCATTGTTCTTGGATTTACCTTTGATTCTTTGATGTTCTACTAGTTGGTGTTGTTCATTCTATGAACTTGATATTATTACCAACATAAGGAGGAAATAAATAGATTTTGTTCATACTAAAACTAGATATTTATCGGATTCGAATAAAAAAAAAAATCCCTTGCTACTTTCTCTACTTTCAAGAATGACATCACTTCCATCTCTCGGATTCATTATTCCGAATGAAGATAAATGATTCTAGAGGAAAAGGAAAAACTATGACGACTGCAACTCATCGAACTTATCGAGTAAGGTATGAAAACAAATCGAATTACCTTTGTAATACTTCCGTTGTAATGGGAATGGTTGGAATAGAAGAATAAGAAAGACCTAGCTACTTCTCGCATCATCTACCTCATTCTGCTTCCATCATCGTTCCTCAGATTTGCAGGGTTATTAAAGAGTTTACCGCAGGATGATACGCCATGTCGTTACATCCTGCGTCGCAACGCGAGGAACAAAAGCGCTCTTGTCCGTACGAACGACCTTTTACGAGCACCTTTACAGGAGAGTACTACTACCACGGTCCTTATCAAGTTTACGCAGCTCTTTCGACTCCTGTCTCGCTTCGCACAGCGCCGCGTGATTCTAGCTTTCGTCTTTGCGCACGAAAATGAAATTTAATAATCCTAGGAATACAGTGTCGTTCCTCGTACGAGAATTTGTCGCGCAACTACTCTTAGAATGGTAAATGTCGACAGTGCATACGAATTCAGACTCCGAGAAGCACTAAGTTTCAGGGAGAATCGTCGAGAGAAACCCGTTAAGTGATCGGAGAGCTTTTATGTTGCTAGAATCCCATTAGTGACCAGAACCGGCCACGATTTATTTTCGATGTCCACTTGTCGGCGCACCGAGAACAAATTGCCGCCCGTTATGCCGCGCTCAGTACACTCTGTCACGAGAGGATGCACTGGAAAAACAATAACTCGCCCGCACGTACAAGTATACGACGGACTCAAGTAACAACGGGAAAGTCGCGTTAAATCTCATCAATTCTACAGTGAAACGAAAAGGGGCGGTTCGCGAAAAAATACATTCGCCAGGAAAGGTGGTCTTAAAGTTACGGGTTGGACTGTCCCTCGGCCAATGGAGATTCACGCTCTCGCATAGAATAATGAATGTTTGTAAGTGCGGTTCAGCGGATTAAAGTGGATCGCCGGTACTCTGGTGAAGGAAAGAGAGAGAGAGAGGGAGATACGAAGTGAGAGAGTAGCCAGAGAGTACGTTGCCAGATGAAACATGGGACGAATAATGCGTCGACACGCTGCTGGCCGTTACCTACGCCACCAGCACTGAACCAACTTTTAACAGGGCCGCCGCGATTTACTGGACGAAACTTCCGAATGAGGACGAATGCCATACGATTATGACGCGACCGCCACCGAGAGTTACACCCACGAGACGTGATGCTGAAACGAGCAGCAGCTCTCAGCGTCGCCAACATGTCCAGTTTTCATTTGATCAGTGAATGCCCTATTTTATTGGCATGCTGAACTTTTTGAGTAACAGCGCGAATTTTACAGAGACCAGAAAATATCGTGAGACGTAGATAAAACGAGAATCGACATCGAAATGTACTCGAACTGTGATAGGCACCAACTAATAATTATATTAACTTTCGATTGGAACGTGAATGATGGGGATGAATTTCTGTG
Organism: Ectemnius cavifrons; assembly: GCA_964023945.1. Lineage (NCBI taxonomy): Eukaryota > Metazoa > Arthropoda > Insecta > Hymenoptera > Crabronidae > Ectemnius > Ectemnius cavifrons. Next base: position 15,573,384 of record OZ030375.1, on the reverse strand, counting down.
AAAACAAATTTAATGTGTTTTGAAACGCAAGCTCTGGTGTGAGTCAATTCAGATTGCGTAGGGAAATGATAAAATGTCAAGTTGAGTGCTTATTCAGAAAAGTTCGCCATTCCTATCGCTAACTCAATTTCCTAGCTTCCCCCACAAATGATAGCTATCTCACCCTTGGTACACAAGGCATCCCAAATCCACGTGACAATTTCACCTCGGCGAATGTCAGCCGGTGGAAAAAAGAAGTTAGCAGATAAGTAGCGCGGCGATGCTATCGATAGGGAAAAATTTATTCGTGACACGTGGAGATAGGCATAGCAAGTGTTGCTTAAGGGATATGCAAAGGATCTGCCTCGTTTCTCTGTGGCTTCCAGCCAATGTTCTACCAGCAGATCAGATTAGGTCTCAGAAGAAAAACGCGTTTCTCATGAAAGACGTAGGTTGAAAATGGCAAATCCGACAAAATAGTATTCTAGATATTTTTTTCTAATGAATAGAAAGTTACTTTCCCGGCGAATAACAAATAATATATAATTCCGAAATTTCGAAACATTGGAATGCGAAATGAATTTGTGTGTATGTCTGTGTGTGCCTGCGCCTGCAAATATTGTTACTGGGACTTTTGAAGAGTTAAGAGATTGGATGGAAAAAACGGCATGAAAAATCGTCGGGAAGTTTTTACATCCCGCCACACTCTCTCTCACTCTCTCTCTCTCTCTCTCTCTCTCTCTCTCTCTCTCTCTCTCTCTGTGTGTTCCTGTCTCTCTGCATCTGCCACATTCCGTCTCTCCCGCTGCGGCCGTCGAGTTTCCACAAACAGACGAAATGGACGCGAAAACACACAAGCAGTTTTTCCATCGGGGGACACAAATTCATTCAGCGGCCGCGAAGTGGGCCAAAGATAAAAGTCAAGATGTATCAGCATCCACTAACGCACACACGGGACCACAGAGACACGTACTGCCAGAGAATCTGCAACAATCTCTATCCAAGCCGTGGCCGGAAACTTTTCAATCTGCTCTCGTGTCCGCCACACTAGAAATAGTAGTGTCGCATTTTCCGTCGAATGGGAACAAAAGCGACTATTTCCTTTAAGCTAAAGGATCCCAAAGAACCGCTGCATAAAAGCGATAAATAAAAATGTTTAAATGTGACTGGACAAATCTAGATGAAAAAAGATGCTGGGAAAAGATCAATCAGAAAGTAGTCTTTCAAGGATCTTAGGAATCCCTCTACTTTAGTAAAAGAGCAATACCTGTGCCCAATGGAATGTGCCTGATCGTGAGAAATGTGTATCAAACATGTCTATACAATTTTCTCCAGGTTCCATTTATTCACATGCCTGGACAAATAGTGCACGTTTTTCAGGCACGGCGTTTCAGCTGCCAGTATATTTTACATCAACAAACAAACAGTAAACCTCCAACGCGCTCTCTCACTATACTTCGATGCAAATGCAATATTCTGCAGTTGGTTTTTGTTTGCGATTCTTTATTAAAATTCTTGATATATGGGGCAGAGAGTGCTCCACCAGGCGGACGCTGCACCATCTAGTAATGCAAACTTGATGAGCCTGTTACGCGGCCAATTTAATACGGAAATATCAGATGGACAATGAAATATATGGAAAAGGAAAACCTATTTGAAGAATGCTTTTAATACCAACAAAAGCAAAGACGATTTAAATAAAAGTTAAAAAAATCGAATTGAAGCCATTCAAATGATAATTCTAATATCGGAGGTAGATTTTGATCCGATGACACAGGCTTTTATCATGTGTCAGTGAATGGCGACCAATGCAACAATAAAATTGCGCGTGATTTCGTGATACGAGAAAAGGTAAATTTGAAACGCGTGAGAAAAGAGGCCTTCAATATTTCAGGATAATGTCTGTCATTCTGGCACACCTTCTCACGTTGAAAGTTCACCCGGCGCTTTCTAATAAACGGAGGAAAGCTGCACTGCCGGAGAAAAAATGCTGCCGTTGCAGGGTGAACGAGAGAAAGAGAGGGAAGCGGGTTTTTTTAAACCACCAACCTAAACAACATCGAGGATGATTAAGTAATCCGCCGGCAGCCAACGCACCAGCCTTGCCACCCTGAGAGTGGAATTGCTAAGTCCGATGAAAAATTGTGGTACCCATTTTCTTGCGAAGAAATTGCTTTAAAGGAATACCCACGAGACCGAACCTGACGGGAACCTCAACGTCGGTCGTTCGGGTATTCGGAACAAATTGCTACCGTCATGGCAAACCTTGGCACGCTTAATTATTGGCAAAAGGATTAATTGCAGAAAATGTAAAATCCGAATCCCTTTCGCTAAATGAAAGAGTGTAGCCTATCCTATCTATGTGCTTTAATCCATCTGTCCACGCAAACTGGATTTCATCAATGCGCGATCGGTAAAGTCATACATCCGTTGCGTTCAATCCCAGCAGCGGCGCTCCCAGATTCCATTAGTAAATATATTTCGAATTAATACAATGTGATTGGGTATCGCGCGACACCCGTTAGATATACACGACGGTCCGAACAGTATTATTCCGCTCGATGTTATTTCGTAGCTGTGCATCCTAGAGCGGGCAAATACTGCGCATGAATATTCATGTAGGCAACATCGTATAAGGGGCGTAATAAAAATTGAAAAAGTATGCTACCCTCTTCCTGCAGTTAATCTAATACGGCGGAATGAGTTATTTTCATTCTCCAGTTGAAAATACGAATCGTCATTAACGAACTTCCATTTCTTTAAATTATACGGGGGCGTTTCTAGCCCAGCACAGCAAAACTTTAAAATACACAAACCGATTCCAGACTCATTTGACTCTCTCGGTGGAGTAAGGAGAGGCTAGTTCAAGGAAATAATGCGCGATTCAGTATGAAGCAATTAGAACATTGTCAAACAGGAGCCAGCGCGGTGGAACACTCGGTGAAAAGGGGTTAATGAGATTGCATAATACAATAAGCGTTAATAGCCGTCAAGTGAGGAGAGCGGGACTAGTAGCGCTAGAAGGGTAGAAAGGTACGAGCCATTATTCCCTCGGCTGGTAATGCCCCCTGAGGGACGCGAGGACAGGATGCTAGGGGTGAGAAAAAAAAATGGTTCCGAGGCATCAGTCACTCTGTCAGCGAGTATTGCCGCGACACGCAACCACTCACTCGTTTACCACTTTATTAAGAAGACCCGTGTCTTTCCGACGTCTGCCATTCCCACCCCTCAGATACACCTCATTCTCACTGGCCGATCATTTTTTACCCTGCTCGACCGAAACATAGGCCAACCTGCCGCCTTCCTCACCACTACTATCCCTCTCAATGAGAGCAACCTTGACCCCGAAAAAGCTGAAGTGAATCGATAGCCAGAAAGAGCAGGAAGGGAAGAGCAAGTCCTAATCACTACGGCTTACTCTGCTGATTCCATTCAGGCGGACTTTAATCAAAGATTCCTCGAGAAAAAAAGTGATTGCTACCAGAATATACACAGTGACCGAACAGCTGACTTGCAAAAAAGGGAGGATTGCGCTTGCTGCCACTTTGTCTTAAGACCCTCGCAGTACGGTTTCTTATCAGGACAGATGGATGGCTATCTGAATCGGGGTCAGTGAGAACTCATTGAGTGACAGTGCTTGGAAATCTGCTGGACCCTGAAACGACGACGGGAGTTCCGGAAAGCAGATTGAAAGAGTCGCTGGGAGTAAGAAGCGGATAACTCAACGCCGTCCCTCCGCCTTAGTGATATTAACGAGCAGACTGCCACTGTGGAAGCTTGAATGAGCTCCCAAAGAGTCAGGGCGAACTTTTATAACCCCGGATACGTGACCCCTACCCTTCAGGCATCGCATGCAAACCTTTCATACCTTTGGATTCCATTTCCAAAATCTTGACCAGACATGTGCGAGCTGTCAGATTTTTATTAAAAAGGAAAACACTGAATCTGATATTTTCACCATTTTATATAAATACTACCTGCTTATTTATATATATCATCTGTCTAGTCTACTCCTGATGTATCATTTCAGATGTATCAACGATAAATGTATCAGGAATGAACGCAGACGGCTCTTTATGCCGCGGAAGCCTCAATTGCCGAAGAAGTGTTCTAACAGAAATATACGATCACCGAGTAAAAGAAAGAGTCGATCGAAAGAGAAAGAGAGAGGGGGGAGACCTGCCCTATACAAGAGTACATCGTGCCGATAAGGAGAACGTGTTCCGTTTTTCCAATGCTGGCGAAATAAATATCGGAACGGAAGAGAATAGCAAATGAGCTTTAATGGATCGTTGTCGCACTAATCTTTGTCAGAGTGTCGATGTATCTCAGCGATATCTGCATCTACACTGGCTACCATTTTGGTAGTCCTATGTATCATCGAAGAGGCATCGCATCGTGGTAAATATTCATCCTCAAACGGTCTGGTAAGGTGTCGGAGCAATGTTCTGTACGATCTCTCTGCATTATTAGCGAAACTCTCCTGCCGCATTGGGCGACGAGGCACACCTCAATGCATAATGTCGACGCGTTATCCAACACCTCTTCAATCGTAATGCCTCTTTGTGCTTTCCCACTTGGTTCCCAAATGAGGAGCACAAGAGCTTTGACCTGAGCTTTGTGTATTTCTCTCACAGGCGGTTCTGTATATGACTAACGAGCTCTACTCCTCTGCCTCCACTCCTTCTTCTTCCGATCTTCAGAATCTCAGCTTTCAACATTATTATCAAGAAATGCCCGATAAACCACTCCTCGCTTTTTACTTGTTTCGAATCTTATTTAAACGATTCGATTTGGACAATATCCAGATTTCCGTGAGTGCGGGTCATTGAACTTCCTGATCGTAACTCGTTTTGTATTTTCACAGAGTGAGCCAGCGTCGGTATCGGCACAGTGCCACAGCAGATGCCTTTTCCACTCGCCAGTTGGTGCTAATGTGATCTGTGCTTTCCATTATCCAAATCTGTACTCCCGATTCTCTCTATCTTTCCCTCTCTCGCTTTCTCTCTGCAGAAAGCGAGGCTTTGTATACTCTGGCACAACTCGGCCTTTCAATCTCTGAACATGAGCGAACGTACTCACCATCCAGCTTCTACCTCGTTAACCCTCCACGTCTTGATTCTCTATCCGTGCTCCCGTTGGTTAACCTTCAACCCTCTCTTCTACCCTACCCGTGCAGTCTTAACCACCTCATCGCACTTTCATCAGGGATAATGCAGTTTCGTTGAGAGTTCACAGTGCACGCTGCTAAGAGATTTCGAGGAAGTAACGGGGCATTCTTGAACCTGCCAAAAATCAGGGTGATTTCCTTGTCCGGCTGGATTTAACTTAGAAAGGGGTTAATAGTGATTATAGGGAAAGTGGGTGCGATTGTCTCATGGGTGAAACAACGAACGAAAATTGATGCGTGTTAGAGCGATGACGATATATCTCCGGGTAGTACGATCCTGTATACCCATTTGCGAAATCGAAAGCGGATTAAAGCGAGCGGTTCGCGGAATTGGGAAGAATGATGATAAGCTCAGATTGCGGGAGGCATGCGCTGCTGATGCTGGAGCGCTTTAAGCTCTCGAAACTATGCTATATCTGCAACCGGCAGCGGCAAAGCTCAGCCAACGATTTGCCAATGAAATCACAGGTGCTCCGGTTACCGGTGGCTGGCTGACATAAATTTACGATGCTGTGGTTTCATTTATTGCACCGTGTGCCAAGCATTCACGTGCCGAGTGAAGCCCGCTGTGCGCGGATATTGCAGCGAATTGGAAGGAATTAAGGAGAGCAACATGCTGGAAACCCTTAATCAGTATATTCTGACCGAGTTACATTGATGTAACATTGTAATTTTACATTTTATCATGCTCCATGTAACACATGTAATTCTAAAAAATGAGAACGTCCGTGACGGCATATGAGGAATTATTCTGGCAAATTTGAATTTGGTATCGGGTCTCTCGCAACGTCATTTTTATACTTCGAGAGGAATTTATATATGACATCGATTATATATTTATATGACATTCACACGAGATTGTATAATTTGTTGTTTGCGGCTCTCTCTACGATAATCTCAGTTTATGATGCTTTTTATATTTATCATATCTTTTTCTGTGATCGTACTTTCGTGTTCCATTACTCGACAGACTCTCAAAGAGAAAGGTGCATCAGTAAAGTTTCGTGAAGGTCTTCACTAATTTAAACGAGGATAAAGAATCAAACTTCAAAAACAACAAACGTGCGGGAATTGTTTGCAGGATTAAACTAACATAATTGCAATAGCTAGGGGTGCGGCTGAGAATTTTCGAGGGGGGTGGGGGGGGTGGTGTCAATGTCGAACATCCTCCATGTTACATTTTATGCAAATAGTTCGACACAACCGGCCATCCATTAAACGCTATTTTCATTCTCATCTGCTTCACAAAGGCTTGGCATATTTCGCTAACGCAAAACCCCATGCAACCCGGCGCCGTTGCTCTCGATCCTTCTCTATATGTATGTATATCTCTCTCTTCCTCCCAATCTCTCTGGCCCATCTGTTTTGTGGACACAAGCGGGCACATGCTGCGAAAATTCTGATACGATCGAAATTCCCGGCGCACGCGAGTCTATTCGACGCCAACACCATTTGGCTGCAAGCCTGATACAAAGCGTACAGCGACGTGCGACAAGTTACCCCTCACAAATCCAACCGATACCGGACGCCAATGAGAAAGCTCAAAAGTATTTTCGGCCTCGAAAAACGTCGGTGGGCTGAGACGATAGGATTGGCAGATACTTGGGATCAAGGTTTCCGTTCGGATCAACAGCACGCAAGTACGACACTTCATTTTCACTGGGACAAGTGCGCCAATGTGTCAGCACACTTTTTCCTCCACCACTCTTCGGGCAACGGCAGATTTGTATCTTCGGATCCGGGTCGACGTGTACGGAATCAGTTTGCGGAGAAAACGACGTCCGCTGCCTAGAATTCGGAGGAGAAAAGAAAACTTGCCGATTCCTGCTCCGGCATCACCGCCATTGGGGAAGTCGAAACAGTTGGTATGACGGTAGAGACACTTCGTATGCATCGCGATACGTGCGCTAGGGAGGTATGGAGCTTCGAAGTCTCCAAGTTTTGCCGTTACTTTATTCGCAAAGCCGCAAGTAGTCGGCTCCCTTTCTCCAGGGCGACTTTAAATTGTCGTATAATCCAGCTTCACTTCCACCTACGGGGGAGAGATACCACCCCAAAGAACACCGAATTTTCCTGATCGCACGTGCGACGAATTATTTGCGGAGTTCTTCTCCCTGCTTGGCGCATACCACATTTGCTTTTTTTTTCCAGCTGCACCGAGCAGGATGAGAACGTCAGCTTGGCCGACCAACCGAATTAGAATATCGCCGGACCACCGTCGACCGACGCGAATAATAATTAGAGCTGCCAACCGGCGAGGACTGCCACCGTTTATTTTTTCCTCACCCTCTGAGACCAGACAAAAATCGAGTTGAAAGTATAATCGCGCGGGAAAATCTGATATCGCCAGCTTGAAATTCATCCGTGACTCATGGGGGGAATAATTATCGGGAATAATATAGGACAAATGCATAAAATCCCTCTCTTTAATATCCCGCGGGAAATTAATGGTTTTAGCCATGATACAGGGCATTATCAGACCGGAACTCTCTATGAAAGGAAGCTAGCGTGCAAAATTAATACAATACTTCCGGGAAACGGTTACTTCATCGGGTAACAAGCGAAGTTAATAAAATCCCAAGAGCAATAGCTAGCCGGATAACAGAAGCGGCAGGAATCAGCCAGCTGCACAATGGTTACTCCCAGAAGCTATTATCGCCCGAAGTGGAATTAATCCGGTGGTATTGGCGGGAAATGGTAACACCTACCGCCGAATAAATAATCCGATGCATTTATCTAACCTGCGACTAGCAAAAGTATAAGAGGAAGAAGAAGCAGCAAGTGTGTGTATGTGTGTGTATTTGAGGATGGGCACAAAGAACACGATCGCTGAAAGTTACGAGGGAGGTGTGACAATTAACCTCGAATTTCATGGGTCAATATAAAACTCTTGAAGCCCGCGGTTTGAATGCCACTAACCGTGTAATTTCTTGCTCTATCCCGGCTTTTCCACTTTACACTGACCGAAACTAGTCTATATGGAGAGAGAAATAGACGAGAGAAATCCAATATAACCTGCAGAAGCAACGTGGTAGCATGGAATTCTTTTAAGTTCCACGCGCTTTCCTCCCGAAAGTGGAAACCTAAAATGAAGAGACTAAAAAAAATCCCGGAAAAACTATGCTTCTAATTTCGTGCGAACTTACTGTTCTAACTTGTGCCCGCCTCTTTGTCGCGGTGAAAAGTAACACTGCAGGCGGCGAGATGTTATTTACTCGTTTTGCTAAACTGTCGAGGCTGGTACCCAAGCCTTTTCACTTTCCAGCCGTTTTGCAAACGTTCCAGGACAACGTTTGTACTCCCCAGAAATTTACGTGGACAAAAACGGCTGTAGCGGCTCCAATTGAAAGATGAAATCTCGACAGGAAATGTTGTTTTCGACAACTTGTCATTAAAGCAACGCGCCACCGACAATGTAACCCCTCGAAGAAACCCGACGAGATTGCATTCTCTCGGCTTGTGGATAAATTGCCGTGCGGTGCAGGGAGGCCGAGCAATTACCGGGAGAAAAAAGCGCGCAAAGTGCGACTTACTTCTTTCTAGCGGCAACCACTTCCTGTGGCGTGTTTAAGAGAGCGTTCCACTCAACTGCAAGTGCCGCAGGCGGGTCAGCAGTATTCACACCGTGCAACGTGGGAGCCATAAATGCAATTGGAAAGTCAAAGACCCTTGACACAGCAATGGAATCTATCTACATAGTGAGCTGGATGGGTGACTTTTCAATTCTACTTATCTTTAATTCACAGTCGAACTGATTCGTTGAGCAAAATGAACTGCGGTTGAGGAACTCATGTTTACCAAGAAGAACAAGCAAGTTGATCTTCGAAAGCAATAAACCTCGCACGAGATTTTTTGACCCTGATTGTGAGATACACATTAATATATTAATGTCGAATAACTCGGAAGATAATTATTAACCTTCTGAATAATACGTGAAAGGTTGTCGGAAATGAAACAAATTTTGACTATAATGAAAATTTTGCTATAATAGAAGTTAATGAATACACGCGATACTTCGAGCACTTCCGAATAAATCATTAATATTTTATCAAACTGTATTTGCCATACTTCCCCGCTAATATTACCGATACATCGGCGTATGATTTTCATTAAAACATATGAATAATCAAATAACGTTTGCCAGGGCAATATATTATAACCCGTTAATTTCTCTAGCCATGGACGGCAGCCGATTAAATAGATGATATCATGATGATGACGACCGGTGCTAGCATTTGCACGCTAATAAATTAGTCACGGAATGCGCGCACATGAATCAAAGTGGAAGTTTCTGAAATACACGGGAAAAGGGTGGTTTGTACATTATATGTAGACGACAGGAAGAACGGCCACAAAGAAGCAATCGAGCGTGTAGTCCAGAACTTTCGAAAGCTATGCTTCCAAGCGTTTCGAACTTATGAGACGATGTTTCTATTAAATCGTTGGAATTACGTTTGAAAATTACGAGAATTCCGGTGCTCTTGCACCGGATGAAATGTACACGGCGCCAAGAAGTCACGCCATTTCATGGTACAGCGACTTTTAACGCCATATTGTGGTGATTTTTCTGGCTGTTATGAATCTAGGGCCGAGCGACATTAAAGAGGGATGGATAATACTATGCATTTGCAGACGGAAATCGCAATTTCTTGGGACCATTCCATATTGCCAACTCCCTTTGTCCGTTCAAACTCCACTCGACGCTAATGGCATTACGGAAGAGCGGCTCGTGCTTTCTCTAGAAATATTAATGCTCTCCATATTCAAAGTAACAGTTGACTATTTTCGAGAGTAATAGTCGAGGAAAAATATAAGATCACCGGTCCTCGAAAATATACACAGATTCATATAAATGCATATTCATACTGGTATGTAAACGTGTTGACGAGGTCCCGACGAGGTAACAGTCTTCACATTTCCCAGGCAACATCAAATCCAAACAAGCCCGAGGCGCCATGCGCAGCTTTTAACACATTTACCCAGGTGAGAGTAAATTTGTGGCGAATTATGAACGCCGGCGAATTCACTTACCTCGTTACGGAGCGCCAAACTGTCTACATATTGAATTACTATTCTACTGTTATAAAACAGAATCAAGGCTTTTAGAAAGACGTGAATTTACAAAATTCAACGAAATAACATCCTTCGTTTCAATACAATTCAGTGAAATTTGTTTAAAGTTCACAGAAGCAGGAATATAACGAAAGGAATTTCTAATGAAAATTAAGTCAGGCACCGATTCCCAAGAAGGAAACTGTCGCGAGCAGATCCAACCAGACAATTCCCGTTGTCTGCTTCCTGTGCTCGGTAAAGGCTAGGCCGGCTTAAAGATTTAACGAAGGAAAAGGGTTGCAATGGTAGAACTCGTAAGGCTGCGGGTGTACGCTTGCTTTCGCACGAGTGGTTACTTAGCGGTGAATCGAGCAATGCATTGCTTATGAACAGCATTAGCGTCAGACGCAACGACCGCTCCTTGAGAAAGAACAATTAAGACAGGAATTTACCGTGAATCCACCTTCGACCTTTTCTTCTCTTCTTCGCTTTCCACGATCTTTATATGTGAGAGTGTAAAACAGGAAAGTAAATGTGTATGTATGCATGCAAAGCTGGTTAGAAAATCGTTCGAACGCGACGGAGCGGAGTCGGCGTCTTATGAAGGAGAAGAATAAAATTAAAAAGAGTACCGAGAATTGAACCAAAGCAGAGTGCACATATGTGAAATTATTTGATTAAAAGACTAAGAATGAAAACTGTCGGAGCTTTTCAAAGACTAATAATTCAATAAATAACAGCTGACATAAGTCTTCAGAATTATAAAATCTGAAGTAAGACTTTTGCTAAATCGCAACCTAAATTCGCTAAGTCCGCTAATACATACACTCACAAATACTTCGGTGAACGAGCAGTAAGCGAACACATGTTATTCCTACTTTTAATAAATCCCCATGATATCCCATCCACTATCAATGTTATCATTAATATCTTATCATTATTCCTACATTTATAAAGAAATAAATAGACAGCGAGGCTAAGACAGAGTCGACAGGGCTTTGGTGCGTTGCTAATTTCGATATAGTAACACTGGCAGCAAGGTAATGACGAACCCTTGTGTTGGAGAATCTGCTTGCTTATACTCTAGGCCCGCTGGAGCAGAATCTCCCTCCTTATTGAGTCAGAAACCCCCGACACTATACTATTTCAAACAGGAGTGGAAGGGGGGGGGGGGGGGGCAGAGATACGGCAACGTCAAAGGCGACGACAAACATTTTGATTAGCATCACTCCACTTTGACCTGGCCGCGAATGCCGCCCGGGGCTTACCGACGAACCACCGCCAGTTCGATTAATTTCATCGCTCGACGAGAATAATGCAACAAGCGGATTAGTTATTCATTGAGCGCTCTCATGGTAAATTAGATTGGCGCTGGTATGTACATGCTGCTGGCAGGTCAATTGTGTGTATTCTTGCTGCAGCAATCCAAACAAGTCCCATGGAAATTCCAATAATCTCACAGAATAATGGATTGGATAATAAAAGCTGTGTACAAAAATGGCATTCTCTAATCGATCACCAACGAAGGGCATCCTTAAAAATACACATATGTAGATCGTCGTATAACGATGCTTACTAAATCAGGGGGTCACGTGATTACAAAAGCAAATGATGCGAAACCAAAATTTGGCAGAGGGTTGAAAGGTAGACTTCACGCGGTTTGAATGCAATTAAAATAGGGGATAGAATCGGTTATCGTGCTTGTCATTCAGCAGGTTTAATTAATCATGCGGAAGAGTGCATAGCCATGGTGCAAATAATGCGACTTCCCATCTGGTATTAATCACGTTCAGAGCGGAAGAGAGCGTGAGCTTGTTCCGCGCGAGAGAGAACCTACGCGCTATGCATGCATACAGTAACCTACTTTCATGGAATAATTCGTAATACTAAACTGGAGCAAATCTGAGGTGCAGTGAAATACAGCAAAAGATACGAAGGGATGAAAGGGACGAAAAGGATCAGTAGAGAACGATACCGAATGAAGAAGGAATAGGAAATGCTGAGGAAAAAGAAGGCAAATCCGTTATCGACGAGGAACGCTGATCTTTACGAAAGTTGCGCCTCTCTATACAAGAACTGCTACTCTTCTTCTCTCGTTCAAGGGGCAAAGGATAAATTGAACGGAGGGGGCCGAGTACCGCTTTAAGAGCTTTTAAGCCCGGCGTTAAGTCGGGATTTATTTCTGACCTGTTTACAACGGCGAAACAATTGACCCTGCAAGAGGCCTTCGTGGCCCTCTACTTCAGGTGAAGCGCCAACGCCTCCATCTATCTGACTAACGATCCAGGCATATGAAACCACTCACGAAAGCACAGTTTATCCACACTAAATGCACCCTTTAGCCTAACATGCCGTTGCGCCGTCACTTTTATTACCCACCTCGGGCAAACCATCCTTTCAAAGATCCTGTTATTATGAAGTCGATCCTAACTTAGCTAATTTATCCAACTGGTCAAAGATGTACAGAATAAATATAGGTAAAATAAATAGAAAAATGTATTAGCTGCAAAATTCTGAAGAAATAAACTGCACCGGCTGAAATCGGAATTCTAATCCCTTAAGATATAATTCAAAGCTCAAGCGAGACCATGGTTGATTTATACATAATCGATCAATGGCACATTTATATTGCTACTCACGTAACAGTTATAAATCAGTAAGCTCACATAAAATCCCTGCAATTCGCAACGCTCGACTCCCACAATCACGTCGATTCGAACCTGTAATAATACTATCGGTATCAACCTAATCGCGGCAACAATACGCCTCTATTCCCCTGAATGCGGCTGATATCCGAAGGCCAATAAAAGTCGAGCGCAGCTGTTGCCAGCGCGTAATAATCACCGCGGGTTTGCCAGCCACGCACCGGCGATCGACAAATTTTATACTTTCTATTGTTTACTACCGCAAAACCGCGGAAGTCCGGTTTGCGCCGGTTAAGCATATTGCCCGAGCGTTCAATTGGATCGCTCTCACCCCCTCTCCCATCAAACAAGCTGCATTGGCTACGTATCGATGAAAACTGCTACCTATACGGAACACACTGCCGGAACGCTTTACACACCGCGTATTGTCAGCTGGAAGAGTGTGGAAGGGGAATGGCGAAAGCCGCAGAAACCGATGGGTTAATACGCGAGCAATATTTTATAGCCGCAACCTGTCGCTCACGACATTTATTTCTCATTGACGCTTTCGACGAATGGTTCTACATTGGCCGTGCGTTATTGCCCGTGAAACGCAAAGCACTGCCACCTCGCACGAGATGGATTGCTCCGAAGTGCAGACTCTGAACTACGAGCGACCTCTAACTCGTCTATAGACATACATAGAGATATGTGCCTATACAGATATGTCGTGCTTCGCGTCAACTGACACCAGCTATATGAGACAAATAGTGACCTGTCCCAATACTCTGACCTCACCAGTTACCTCGTTTCGCTGGGTTGGTACAATTCGCTAATGGAGCGGACGAACACAAAGTGGCTAAAGAAAAGAATTGACACGTAGGGTAGAATGGGGGAGGGCAACTTGTTTAGAGAGGATTGCCGGAATGGCAAACATTGGCGAGCGAGGGCGCTTAATCGAGGAATATCGCTCGCGCGCGATCCCATGGAAATAGCGAGGAGCCTTGTAACCGTTAGGATCGCGACAGATCCGATTTATAGCGAGCTTGTTTTCCGAGGTACACGTGCACGCGTGCACGCGGAATTCCAGGCCTCTCGTCACTTAGAGTGCGAGCGAGAGAGCGATATACTCACTCACTATCTCTCTCTGTTCTGGCACTCTTGGATTTATCACGAATCGGGTGCTCGTGTGTACGCAGCAGACGTCTGTCTACTTAAGTAGGAACTCCCCTTAAATTCGCCAAGCATCCAACTTGCCGAAAAGCTTGCAGACTGCGAACGACTCGTGTGTGCACTGTCGAGACTGTCGGCGAAGCCACGCTTGCTAACACGAGCTGAGGGAGTGACGAAGAGACAGTGAAAGAGTAAGTGAGTGAGGGAGAGAGAGAGAGAGAGAGAGAGAGAGAGAGAGAAAGCTTGTATACTCATCGTGACTATACGATCTTCTGGCAACTCCACTCAGTACCATGCTCGGCAATGAGACTGACATACTGAAGAGCTCATCTGCGTTTACCGTGCACGCTCCTGCAAGATACTCCTCCGAAATTTCCTATCTACACACAGGTGAATAATTGTTCTGTCGTGGTAAACCGTATGTTTACCCTGAGTGACAACTACTCACTCCAGCATCCGTTTGATCGCGAACCTTCGTAGGGAGATAGGGAGAAGTACCGAGTGATATTTTAGGGTTGTTGATTGAAGTAGACGTTAATTGTTATTAATGCAGAAGGACGGATTTATTATTACTGGTGTTTCTTGTATTTCAAATATCTGGTGCAGTAATACGAAGGGCGTCAGAGTATGGATCTGTTTTATTTGGAAAAGACACGGAATGCCTTGACGATCACAATAAGCTGTCCAAGTTCTCCAAGAGCGATGGTTTAAACGAGCCGCGCTAACTGGCCGGAATCGGCGGGGTGGGTTTACGAGGGAGAGGTGCTCGAGGCTCCAAGAGTTAGGTAGGAAGAAGAGCGCGAGACGAGAAAATGGTAGCCGTTTGACGGCGACTACGTCAGTGCTGCGACAACGAGAACCCAGAGCTCGAGTACCAGGAGCAAGAAAAGAAGAGCCGCAGAAACTAATTAGCGCCACGGAGACGGCACTTTGCGTACCCGTGGAAAACGGGGCGCACCCTCGTCGGCTCGAGCTCCGCATCCAAGTTCGCTGAATCTGAATGCCCCACTGAGAAGGAGAAAGAAGACGATCTTGCAAGAAAAGGGGTTAAAACAAAACGCGTTCCTTGGACTCACGAACCCTCTCGCTGCCCTTTCTACCATTAAGATTGCTCTCTCGGCCAAATCTCTTTCCAACCCTTCTGCATTTTCCTTGTCCGTACAACGCTTTCGGCACGAACACTTATAGTCATGGAATTAGCCGAAATAGGAGACACTTCTGCAGAAAGCTTTGTGAAAGTTCGGTAAATTGGGTGGACCTGTGGCAGCACGAAGACCCGATTCATTCCACTTCTAGTTCGAATAGCTTTCTTTGAACTTCAATGTGAATTCTAGCTAAAGTCAGAAATGAGGACACCGTAAGATTAAAGGTGCGACGAGAATCGTGATGGAGAATTGATAAATCCATAAAGCTAAAAAGACAGTAAGGTTATATGTGTGGTTATAGGGAAGTAGGGGAAAGAAAGAAAGGACTCGAGGATGGCAGTAGAGTTTGTTTGAGGAGGTTTAGGTAGATGGGATTAAATCCCTCGGGCGCCGCTTCGGAGGATACACGCGAGCAGAAAGTCGAAAGAGAAGATGTACTGCTTTCAGCTTTCTTCCTCACTTCTGTCTCCCCGTCCTCTGACTCTTCAACTCGACAGACGCCAGTGTAAATGACCCGTGTAACGTGAACTCGGCATCATGCCTTGGATGATCACATCAACTCTTGCCGAGTGAACTCGGAACAACTGTATAATCAAACATTCCTAAAGTTCACTCATGCGAACTTTCATGTTCTTAATATCAAATACGAAGTATCACGCCTGCCCTAATATGTAATACATTTGAATAATAATAATATTGTAAAGAAACCTTCTATCATATTTAAGAGCGCGGTAATAATACGAACTCCCTTCAATCTCATTTGTATAATAAATTGAACTCGGTCTCACCGCTATTAATGTCAGTTAAAGAACATTTATTTCCACGATTCCGCGTAGGAATTCTGATAAGTTCTGATTCTGGTTTATGCGGAAAGTAATCAACACAATTCCTCGAGAAGCCATTAAATCACGAGTATCGCGATTCAGTTAACGTCGCTCCGAATAACAATCTAATTGTCGTCGCTTTGCAAATGGAGTTTCTCTGAACAATGAGTAACCTCGTAAAAGTTTAACAATCGTCGGGTTATACAAACATTTCGCGACGCTTATTCGGAAAATGTATACCTTTTCAGAGTTGTAGTTGTGCGATTTCACTTAACAATTCTGTAAAATTCTGTAAAAGGGAAATAATCGAAGTTATCGAAATGTATCACTTATTGTGAAATACCATAGAAACTCAACAGAGTGTTGGTAACCGCATTCCAAAAATTTGATACCAGAGGGAGAAGCTTCTTATGTTAGAAAGGGGAAGGAGGATGATCATAAATTTTTTACGAATTTTCACATCATTCGCGGCTATGGTAATCTTGGAAAGAAGAGTGGTGAAATTTTCGAAATCATTTCGCAGCCAGTTTCTGATCGAGTGTCGCGGGATTGGTATCGCCTCGTTCGAAATTTATGAGGGTGCTCATCAAATTGGGATATCAAGTACCAAAGGGACCCGCATTCACGCAACCTCTTGATGATTTGACGTGAAAAATTTATCTTGGGCATATACATTTCATGGAAACCGGAGTGTTAACATAGTAGTGTCAAAGTGCCACCCTGAAATACATATTTTTCACTTAGCAGAAAGATTCTGTTCGATGATTTACGCCACTTTTTATCCAAGTAAAGTTAATAATAACACTACTTGATAATTATACGTTTAATTTAAATAAAATTTGCAAGTCATATTGGAATTTTCATATACATTAAAAAAGGCGAACTATACAAAAATCAACTACAATGGAAATTGTACATTGATAAGAATTAATGCCATCAAAAGCTCGCAATATTTCATAGAAAGAATCCGATGTACTGTAGAAATGTATTGATTGTGGTACGTTAAGTAGTACAAGTCAATGTATGCTCAGACAGCAAGCGCGTAATGCGAGTATCGGAGGTTCGAAGCTAAATGAGTTGACTTCTTCCGTTAACGACGGAAACTAAATTCCAGCGCACTGGAGTGGGAATGGTTTGCAGTCGGTTCTCATGTAGCGGATGGTTGTTTCCGCAGCAACAATCAAGCAAATAGAGTCGCGGTGAACTTCCGGCGAAGTTAAAATCACGTTTTGCCCTGTGAGAAGTAGCGCCCCAGTGAATTCTTTCGTTTCGAAGCTCCGCAGTGCATTAAATTGAATCCATGGCAGTCGTTGCCCCATTGATTTTTACCGTGGCATTTATAGCATCCACGTAGCACACAAGTATCATTTCCAGTTTGTCGTTCAACTCACATCCGTTCCCGGTAATTCGGCAGTTGTTTAATTACGTTGGGACTTGCACCTCCATTTCTAGGGCGTCAGATACGGAAATTGTGCCGAGCCTCCGCAACACCGAGCGAGACCTGAATTTGAAAGTACGAAAGCTGCCGTTGAGACTTCCAGCGACCTAAAAACTACCATCACGCTCCTTCACATCCGGCACTCTATTAAACCCAGTAAAATTGAGTACGGATTAATAAATTAAATTTGCCGGAAATTGTGTAATCGAATGAAATTTACAGCAAACTTGTTACCTCTCCTGTTTCCTCATATCTCTTTTTCTTTAATGCTCAAGCTTCTGCCGTGGGAATATTTAATAAATAAAAAACGTAGCAATGGTGACAACGGCGTCGGCATTGAGCCAAATAATTCTACGTGCAACGAACAGTTTGCTACAGCTTTTGCTGCTGGTAGTGCTAGTTGACACGGGGAAAGCGTGGTAATGGTGCGGTAGCAAGCAAATAATACCATGTAGCCAATGCAACCTAATGCACGGCCAATGTTTGCTCGGTGTGTATTTGGATCTCTCAAATAGTCTTCAAAAACTCTTGCAAAAATGGTCGAGCTGCCGAGTATAGAAAAGGGTAATGCGAAAGTATGCGTGTTTCAACGTGTACCGACTAGCAAGAAACGCATTAAACCCTTTACCGTCGACCTGGCCCGCTTGCCAGGAAACACCGATATTACAATGAGTTGTCGAGGTTATATATTCTTTCAAATATTTCTTTCATTCTTTCGCTATTTCAACTCTTGCCATTAGCTTTTCCTGAACTAGACATTTTATACGGTTCTTGGCTCATAGAGAGAGAGCCATCGGATTTATTTCAGAGAGATGGGCGAAACTGAATTCTGGCCGATGCGATGGCTCGGCAACTGAATGAGGGTTAAAGTGTGTGGGCGAGCCGTTTTCAAGGGAGAAAGATCACGCCAGTGGAATCTAGCTCCGTGGCAACAGCAGGGCCAATGACTGCGTTTCGGATAAATCGCTACCCGCTTGAAAAGCTCCTCGGTTCTCTCTGGCTGTGGTCCACGTATGCTCCCTTTTCGATAGGATATAAGTGCAATAACAGCGAAATACGCGACTATGATCGAACTTCGATGCGAGTTCAACTATGAATTGCGCGCAATCGAAACTATCAACTCGCCAATAATATCAGCGCGTGGTAAAAGAATTACGGATTTACTCTAAGATATTCAATACGAGTTCTCCAACTTCGTGGAGCTGTTCGTAAGACATCGTAATGGAAAGCATTTGCCTGCTTTTCAAGTATCTTCGATCAAGCTACCCCTTTACCCGATAATATATTCAATCGCTTGATTTATATCAGTTTGTCTGCGTTTATGCTCCTCCAACTTTCGATCACAAACTGTATGAATGCTTTAGTGATGGAAGATCGAAGCTGTAAGGAAAGAGCAATGTCTCCGTAATAACGGTAATATTTTCGAAATCAGAATATGGGCAATAGGAGATTCGCTTGAAATTTTCGACGATAACCGAGGTATTGCAACGGAGGTCGATCTACTTCCGGCTATCAATAATAGAGAAACTATTTCAGCATATGCATATGCGCTTCAGAAGAAATCTGCACACAATATCGGGAAAGGGATCCTTTAAATGCATTCATGAGAATAATTCGCGCACGCTTTAAAATGAGGCCTACATAATCCTCGCTAAATTTAGCCGATTCAATGGAATTCTAATGAAATCCGCTTACTCAAGGCGCCCGGGCGAATTTTATGCGAATGAATCGAAATGCAAAAATGCCCGGTCGGCAGTTGCAAAAAAAAAGCGGCCGGCACACCACCTCGGTGCCAAAGTCAGAGGAAATATCTAGGGGAGTATTTGTGATACCGTTGAAAGGCAGTTCTCGCGCGAAAATACTGCTAATTACATTGGAGTGCAGCCAAAGTGTTCACCCGCCCTCGAAAATATTTTTCGAAACGTTCTGCGTGGCTGGCCGTTGTAGAAACTGACTACTGCCATTTCACAGCCCCAATACTTCGTGGCGCCTTTCCCCTTCAATGCGTCCACATCTTAAAAGCCAAAATGTACACAGTGACATTAAGCCAACACGTGCCATTCCGACACGATAGCAAAGAGAAAAGTTACAGAAAGTGTGAAAGCAACATACTTTCCAGGATTTATTCCATTATTTTCCATTATCAAGATTTTATAGAATCATAAAGCGAAATGAAAAAACCTCAATCCTGAAAAGGCGTACACGACGATTAATACTTTTAAATGAAATATAATTTAAATGAGAATAGCCTAAGGAATAAGTCCGCGTATTTAAAAATAATTAGAAAACTAATGGATATTAGATACACCATGCGCCACCGTATATGCAACCTATCGCGAATTATAAGCAGGCAAGGCCCTTTGCAGTACGCGTTGCTATCGTATCCATACATTCACATATACGTGCGGAGCGCGTGACAATTTAAATGACCTTTATAAAATTACTGGACCTCCGTGAATCTGGTGTACGTGCTTCCACGGTGGGATGGTCACGCTCTGCTTCAACGAGGATATTTTGTCGGCAACGAATGGTGTTCAGTCGCTACATAACGTTCGATTTTTCCTGCACACGCTTTCGAATTTTTAAACGTGCAAAAAAGAAGAATAAGCCAAGTGTAGTAAAAGTAATGTGGCAAAGGTGTTAATATTAGGTCATCGCGAACAAGTTGCACGAGAGTAGCATGAATAGCAGGTATTTAGAGCGAGTAATTTTCTAAGGTGATGTTAGTGAGCTGTATGTGTTATTATGTTCTTGCCTCAGGCGATTGCTCGCACTCTTCCTCTTTTTCCTCCATGACTCTCGACTCACCCTCCTACCTTCTCTATCACCGAGTCCTCGCTCTCATTAACAACTCATAGCAAGTCAGTGGGGAAAGGCTGATCTGGCAACAAGAAACAATTTCGCGCGCTCAACAATCGCCCGTATAAATGCAAAGCAGGGCGCATAAAAATTTCAATAAACAGCTGCGGCATCTCTAACGAGACGCCAGCGTAGCATGCTACGTTCATAATGCGCTCCACCGCCACCCTTCCTTTCCCTCATTTCCTCTCTATTTTTCAGAAATCATTCGACACGTGCGAAACGAGTAAATACGCTACTAAACAGGCTGTTGGAATTATTTCTGCCAGCCGAAATGACTCGAATCATTTATGTACTTTTAATCCACGGATGTTGTCATTTGTAGAATTAAACCGTATTAATTCGTATTGCAAAATAACAGTTTTAAAGAGGTTAGAGCTGCATGACACCTTAAAACTAATAGATTACAATGAACTTTTTTTTATCGAAGTTACTACCGGTAGTCCTATTGACCGGGTGTGCCTTCAACTTTTAATCGCAATTGCATTATTCAGGCACGGACATTTTCTACTCCGCTGCATTTTCCGAAACGATCGAGCGCAAAACTTCCTTATTACTTTTTCCATGGCGAGTAGCGTCACCCGATGCACTTAACTTTTCTCATATCGATGTAACTGAAAGGCAAGCGATCTAGCAACAAAAACCAACTAAGGGACTTCTTCATTTAACTGTGGCCTCCACTTTTTCTGTCTAATTATCATTCGCTTGACAACTTCCCACCGCTAATCAAAGCACAAAGGATTTCAATTAGGAACCAAAAATGTCATTGTTAAGCACTTCATCTTTCATGGGACTGGTCGTAATTCAAGTGGGAGAGCAGCAGTATCTCGAAAATCGTATTATACCATTATAGAGTGAATTCACAATAGCTCTTACCGAAACTAGTGCGGTACTAGTACTACTAGTACTCTTAAGCACTCGAGTAATATACCGGAAGTTCTCAGCGTACATAAAGCTTAGCAGATGGATGCCATGTGTGACACAAAGAGTACGCACTATTTATTTACGACAAATTCATATAGTCTATTCTTGATCCTCGAGGAGAAAATCCCATCGAGCGAGTACACGGCCACCCACTCCAGGAAACCGTAAAGAAGTCGGCCAGTAAAGTGCCGTAAAACTTTACGACCCTTAAAAAAGTTTCGGCCGAAGGGCAGCGCACCCCCTAAGCATAGCCCGCCCGTCTGATTTATTCCGTCGCACGCTTTTTCCTTCGATCTGCTCTGCACACCTACACCCTTCTACATACGCATCTGTATATTGTGTATTCGAGTAGCATATCCATAAGCGAGATGTGTGTATTGGAATAAAAAAGTTACGAGCTTCACGAAAACCTCTCGCTCGGCTAAGGCCTCTCTGTGGCACCTCGGCTTCGTAGCACCCCATATTTGCCGGTCACTGCGGCTTTTATGGATAGGGAAAACACAATGGCCCGCCCTGTAATAGTATTAAATCGCAATACTGAGGAAAAGTACTCTCGAACGTTACCGCACGGTACACCCGTGGCAGAGTATGGCTTGGACGATGGAAAGCAGGGGGTGGTGGGGATGCATTTTCCTCACGCTCTTATTATTTCGAGAGTGCACCGTATTTCGCCGAGCATTAACCTGCCCTTTTTAACCGAACGGTATCGTGAAATACGGCCAGCCATCCTGCCGTCCTCTCGTTTCCTCGCTAATTAGAAAATAGAGCATGGCACAATCGAGGAATGTAAATGAAAACAATAGGATAACGATAAAAAGTGTTCTGAATCGGACAGCGAATGTTTCGTTTATAGCATCAGAGTGACCGCCGCAATAAATGGCGGTGAAAATACAAACACATATATTACTGTCCTATTTTCAAAGCGAAACATGTCAAACTTTACTAACTACCGATTCCGCAATACTCTCAAATACAATAGGATTTCAAATTTCGAATGAATATTGAGTTACAATTGTTGGATCACGGTAGGCCAAATTATTTTGAATTTTACCGACGTCCAATAGATGTTTTGTGTTACATCAGTAAGGAATAAAATATGTGACCCTTCGAATTATTCGCGCAACACGCATGAGAAGTGTTCAGTGTACTTTGCATGGTGCCCGTTAAATTTCATGGTGTCACGGAAGGCATCTCAAGCGGATGAGCTAGACACTAATATAACACCGGGGGTGCACTTCCGTGGATGGTGCTTTATATAAAGAAAAACCGGCATAAAGTCAAAAGGCTGGCTGACGAAAAAAAGACCGCGTGGTGCGACATAGAATTTTTTAAATATGGTTACTACTCCACCACTGACCGCAGCGCAGACAGTCAAATAAAGAGAGAGAGAGAAAAAACAGCAGGATGAGAGATAGAGAGAAGCGAAGTGTGCGCTGGTTTCCTCTTGTTTTATGAAATATTTTTCAGCCCCAATTCTGTCTTTGTCTTCCTGTGTGTACGCGACCGATAAAACAAAATCCGATTAAGTGCCTTGTTTTCGCCAGGCTTTTCATCAACACTATACACCAATCGCGCCTGTGTCCTAATTGAATCGTTGACTAATGGACCAGCCGGGCTTCCATGTTGCGGGAGAAAAAAAATGTAGTTATCGGTTAATTGTTGCCTATAAGGCAAATAGCGCTTATCGATTGCTCGTTGAATTATACCTCCACACGTTTGTTTGCGGAACAAACGCTAAATCAGGGAGTAAAACCAGGTTTAACGTCGGTGGACAATCTTTGCAGGGGCCGTAAAATCTAAGCAATTGAAGGGGTAGGAAGGAGGAGGAAATGCGCACGGATTATACTAACTATCCCGAAATACCTGCCGTAACTTTCCCACGCGTCGTGGTAGAAACGTGTCCTCCTCTTCCTGAGAGAGCTTCTAGGATAATACGGCGAATATTATTATCTTGGTGGAGAGAAAGCGGCGAAGAGAGGAAGACAAGGATGGAAGACGTGGAAGGAGAGGTGGCAGAGTGAGTGAGAGGGAGAGTGAGAAGAGGCAGGCTGGCAGACTATGTCTGCGTAATGGGAAGCACGAGATGGGTGGTGATCGTTGTAGACGACGGCTCGATAGAACGCAATTTATTTACCAGGCTGCGTTTGACGCCGCTCCGGTTAAACGATTTCACAAAACGGTTCTCGGGAGCAATCAAAACATAATGGAATGTACACGATAAATTGTGCACCCCCTACCATTGAGCACCAGTTCTCCTCGTATTATAAAGGTCTGACTCTTGGTCGGAAGTTTATGCTTTGCTTCGACCTCACAGCAATCGTTGCCGCCGCAGGAATTATTATACACTGTTCACGCACCAAGTTTCTCACCGACTGACAATGTTCCTGTATGTAGCGTAGTAATCAGACGCACGGCACAAAGCAATAAATGCGCCTATTGAATTCCGAGAAAATTCGAGCCTACAAACGAATGGATTTATCAAACATTATTCGTTATTATATTCGCAATCATGCTCTGCGTTTTAATCATAAATCACAATTATACCAAGCAGGTTGGGTAAAAAAAAAAAAAGTTAAAAATTTTGCAATTTATAATGTAATAATTAAATTTCGTCAGGCACAACCGTTCAAATTATATTGCGAACCCAATTTACCATCGAAACTCACGTGGTTGATTCAGAGTAATCATACAACAAGTTCAATTATTTTGATTGCAATTTCTAATTAGTCACTAATTAATGTGTCTGGAAAGTATCTCGAATAGAATGACGTTCGGCTGAAATGAATTTCCAGGGTTAGCCTCATCGCTACTTTGGAATTCCGGAATCTTTCTCCTCTGCATGTGGTCTGCGAAGCAGAGGAGAAGAGGTAGCTGGGATCGAAGGGAAGAGGCTAACCTCACGGTGCCGATTAATGGGAAAATTAGATCAGGGTACAATCAGGATTCATTCGACTCTCTGTCTCCCTCTTTCTCTCTCTCTTTCTCTTTCGGCAAAGACTGGCAATAGTGATCGTTTTCAGAGAGGCAGAGTTAAATCAATATTTTTTAGTCGGCTCTCGTGATTTAACGATCATGAATATTTCAAGGGAAGGGTGCAAAAATAAGAGAGCGAGAGCGATCATAAAGGGAGTAGGAAATCGAATGATCATGCTAACAAATTGGGAAAGCTTGCTCTAATTTAGAGAAATTAATTGCCTACGCTTCATGCACTCTCTGCAAGCCATGTCGAAGTAACAACATTCAAGTTCCAAGTGCTGACCATCTATCTACGATCAAGCCATTAACGATCGAAACAATTTTAAATTAATTTAATTAACTTGGAATGAATTTAAAATTCTATTCGTTGCGCCAAAAATGATGATGCTATATTTGAAAATTGAGAACGGCTAATATATTAGTAGAAAGTTATTTATGTTATTCAAAGTACCCTACATTTACCGAAAGTACATTACTTGGTCGGAGCAGTGAGAAACAGGTTCAGCCATCACATGTCACGGTAATCAAACACTTTCAGCTGCGATTAAATTTTCAGTAACATCCGCTGGATTTCCGTGCTATACGGGCCGCAACCGACATTGCCCTGCCGCTTAGCCTCTACCGAACACTCCATTCATTATCGCTATTTCGTACATCACAAATCACTCGGATCAAAGTTAAATCTGGATACATGGATCCTCCTACACGTGTCACGCTAATAAAAGTGCAGCATCCCGTGGACTCCGCGGAGCCGAGAGTAACGGGAAATTATAAGCTTGAAACTAGAATAACTCGGGATAAGTACAGCATCCGACAAAATAGTTGTCATAATTCTGCACAACATCCGCCAGACAGAAAGTTAAATTTAGTAGCATGTACACCCGGTATACATGACTTTTTAACCCCTTGTCGTACTTTGACGAGTCTGACTCGTGATACAAATTTTGTACCAAACATGAATATCATGACTCAGACTGGTGGAATGAAAATTGGGCGGACATTGTTGCATTTTGTTTTCTAAATATTTTAGGGATTGGATGTTGCAACTATACTTGAGCATCACTCTGACCTGTTTTTCCGGATTTCGTCGAACTAAATGGTACGGCAAGGGGTTAAAAGCCCCCTTTTAGAGGAGGGGAGTCCCCAATTGAAACGCCTTAAAAAAGTCTTGCATACCGGGTGTACAGGGTGAGTCACTTGCCTTTTAATCATCCCCTTCACACACGAGTTCCAATTATTGCTATTACTGGTATAATTTGATATTATAAATGAATATCAGTGCGTGGAAAAGACTCGGTAAATACTCCTTTATATTAAAATTACTCAACACCGTATAATTATATCATTTTCAACGGCCTCTACCCATCATTGGCGATTCAAAGACGAGTGAAAGCAAAAGATATTTTGCATTTCGATTTCGTGTGCTTTTCTGCTCCTTGGATGAAAGTCGTCTGCTGCCCACTAACCTTGTTGCACTTTAACGAGTGTGTCTCTGCAGCTCCTTATTGTACTATTTCTTCCCCGGCGGCGATTTAATCTGCGTTTCAACTGTTACTGGGCGAAGTATTGTCTACGTTAAAGGAAAGCTATATTGGATAGTACGAGAAACCGAGAGAAGAGTAGACAGAAGGAAAGAGAGCGAATTATCGATAAAATGTCCACCCGTTACTGCTCCAAATAAATACGCAATCTCAGCAGCGTCTTCGCGATTAAAGCTTATCTGAATCTCTAATCTCGTTGTCAGATCGTCGAGCATGGAATTCGCATTATTTCTTTTATGGATCAGAACTAATCTGAGAGCTCGGAATCATTGATGCTGATGATTTCGAACTAAGGTGACAGTGTCAACCCCCAGTTAAACTCCGCGAGAAACATGAAATTAAGAACACAAATGAAATCGAGCTGACATTGATTGCATTACGCTCTCTTTCGTACGACTCATATTCTCCTGACTAGCTTATAATAATTAATTAATAAAAATCTGCACGGAGAAAAGGGGAAGATGAAAGGTATGGCATTAATCAAGTTTGCCGTAGAGAAAACGTCATAAACACCATGCTTTGAAAAAGCGTTAACGAGCTTTCATCCGTGGTTGGAACTAGGCGATGAAAGAGCCGTGATTATCGTGATGCAATAAAATTGAGTGAAAAATGCTGGATATTAATTTTTCCGAGCTCCGCTTTCGCCCTGCACAGCAAACCTCGTACAATGACGTTCCATATTTCTAATCGTTTTCAATCTTTATTGCGAGCTATTGGCGTGCATAAATCGATCACGTCAAGAACGACAGTTACTTTTCTGATAGGTGATTGGCACTGTTGAACGAGTCAGGTGTACCAAGCGAATTGTGGATAATGATCGCCTATCTCCTTCTCTTGTTCGCGTGAAATGGTAACTGCCTATCTAGTATTAAATGGGATTGCTGCATCGCATGTGAGGTAACATAATCATCTCGTAACAAAGCCAGTGCGAACGAACGTTCAATTCCCTCCCAATTTTTTGTTCCAAACAGGGCTCAATCGACGGGAAATAAATGAAATTGTCACTCACTCTCTTTCATATCATGTGCGCGCGTGTTGGCACGAGAAAAAAAAAGGAGCGAAGCGACGTTACAATGACTTCAATGAAAAATGGATGGACTTGTAAAATCAACACGAGAGACGAGAATACACAAGCAAAGACACACGTACACGGGCGAGCGACCGGCGGAAAACTGGACGGATAATTACGGGGGTGAATTTCCAACTGACATTTCGGCAGGCATGTTCACGCGCGGACTGGCAAACGTTTGATAACAGCAACGCAAGCGACACGCTCTCAGCGAAAATGCTATTATTTGCCATGGTGCAAATAAAAGTGCGTAATATCTGTATAAACGAGGCCAATTTAAAATACCAAATCTATCGAAACGTAAACCTGACAACCCACAGAAACTAGTGCTAGCTAACACTGATGTAACAACATCCACTGGTCATCGGAGTTTGTATACTGGAGTTTAATAACTCGAAACTCGAGGCAGAAAAAAATTCCAAAATAGCTGATGTTTCTAACTCGATACCAGTAAAACTATGGGGTCATCTACCTCAAAACAACAGAAAATATACCATCCGAAACTATCGAGGTTACTCTCCCTCTCTGAGTGAACCCTGACAAAGGCCATAAATAAAATTGAGGTTCTTGCTTTTCGTGAGACTGGATTATTAGATTCATCTGATGATGCTAGTTGTCTACTGGCTGTCTGAGTGACGACCGTCTGCCACCATGGCGCTATCAGTGCCTGCCGGCCATTGGGAAAGGTTGCAAAGGCCTGGCAGGAACGAACTATCAAGCCAGCAGTTAGCGAATATTCGTGCAAACGAAGTTGACACGAGCGAGGACGTGTCCCGATCAAATTGATTTATCGACCCCGAGCTGGCAGCCGATCGAATAGACTGGCCGTGACACCGGGGGCCCACTTGAAATTCATGAATTCCGTCATATCTATGACCAATTAGGTCACACACGCTGCGCCCGTCCGCGGTTGGAACTTTAATGAAAGCCGCTCAAAATTCAGCAGGCGCGCCATTCTTTATCGGCGAGCAATTAGAATGGCCATGTACCCTGCATAAACTATCGCCGAGCCTCGGCTGGGAAATTACTTGGGCCACCGGGGCAAGCTCGAGCCGTATCTAAACGCTCCTCGTGGTCGTGCGTTACACGTCCCGCATTTATGGGGCCGAAGCTTTCCTGCTAACGGCCCGAGTTTTATACCTTTCTTTATGTACTTAAATACAAGTTTCAATTTTAAATACCATGTATTTAACTTATACTTAGTTTGATCGTTTTAAAGCAAACTAGTCTGCCACAATTAACTATAATTTATAAATAAGAAAGTTTATGTCACACTCTTTTACCTTCAGTACACCTGTATGCATGAAACCTTTGGTTGTCACTATCATCCGATGCGTGTGTACCTTTCGTGAAACGGTTTTGACCGCGACTTTCAATGGCAGTAGCCTTAATTAAAAAAACAGGTACTTTTCTTTTGAAGCTTTCAAGTACTATCACACTTTAATTCAATCGCTTGGTGTGAAATCACTGTCAAAAACGCAATAAAAGGAATAATATGCATTGAAGAGGAAATGAAGTTCTGGCGAGAAAAAAATCTATCTCGAATGACATAATCGGGAACATTGCGATCAATTGGAAAAAGCTTGTCTCGAGTGCGTGATATGAAATGATGAAGGTCCAAATGGTGGGAGATGCGGCGGGAGTCTGGAAAATGCAGCGTAAGTGGGGAGGTCGGACTTTTCGATTAAACTTTTATCGGCGTGGTAGGCGGCTCAGTCAGTGTAATATACCATACTAGATAATGCCTCGAAAATGAGGGCCTTCCGACTTAATGCATGCAGATTACACGGCTGATAGATCCTTCCCCCAAGTAGAATGGACTACCCAAATCATTTTTCAAAGCCGTAAAAGCTTCCCGTATACTATGCATTATCCGCTCTTTAAGCTCTGATTCAGCGAAGCGATACGCCCTTCTCCTGGATGCTCGAGAACTTCCTACCAACAGTATCTCTCTATATATCCCCAATCTATACGCATTGCATCACATTCAAACCGTTCGCATCCGACTGCCTCTAAATAGGAAACGAGAAACTTTTGACAATTCAATTGTGATACTTTCGATCAGTATATCCACTTTATTTTTATATTCGATGAGAAGATCGACAAAATATCAGAGTTTTTATCTCGAAATTAAAGATTAATGAGATAAGAATCCAAAGATATAGAAGACTTTCTTTATATTCTGTGAGAGTGTTTTAATAATTAGATCTTTCGTATTAATTCTTATTTCTCATTGCAAAGGGTTACTAGTGAGAATGAAGGGAAAGTAGACTTATTTATGAGACACAAAGAGAAATATATTACAAAATTCGATACTGGAGAAGGGAAAGTGCGAGGTTCACGTGTTCGGTTATAGTTAAACCAGAGAGGTTTCGGTGAAAGCTTACCTGATGCCCCCACGGGTAGTGTCGTAATTCAGCGTGCGGGATCCATGCCGCCATGTAACGTAGCCGGTTGGCTGTGGTATATTGCTGACCACACACTTCAATTCTATCGTGCTGCCGGCTTTGTAGAACTTGTCGCCGGCTGTCGCTCCATGCTCGTCCACTATCTCCACCTTCGGCACTGCAACAGAATTCCCATTTGGATTTCTAGTCTGCCGATCTCCTGACTAGATAAATCGCAGACAGGTAACGCACCAAGGTGAATAGAGACGCGCGCATATTGGCTCCTTTCTCGATAGCCTTGTCGTATCGGGAAAATCACTCGGATAATCAAGCGCGGAAGAATCGGCTTTTCCCGAATTGAAATCTTGAAATGGCTCCTAATCCGAAATCGAATCCGAGGTTTAGGGTATGTCCTGCTAGGCTCAAGCTGCTCGGCTTTTATCAACTTCGAACTCACATTACATGCTAGTTTACGGAATAACGTTGATATTCGAGTCAAGAGAAGATTGGTTTTTTTTGCAAAAGATTTATTGTCCGATCGAAATACTTCGTAAAAATGCATTCGCAATGGGAACGCAGATATATCGGACAGCTAGCAGTTGTGAAACTTTGGGCATTTTTCGAAAGGCATATCCATAAATTGGGAAAGCAACCACCTCGAAACAGTGGGAGCTTTCCCTCCTACCATTTCGCTCTCCATCTGGAATACAAATTTTTGTTTTCGAAAAGCCTCTTTCCACTGGCTGCCTTCCCATCCTGCGGCCACTATAACTTGTTGGTAAGCGCGCGCGCCGACACAACGCTCGGATTCGAAACTTAGTTAGAAAGGTGAATGGAGTTAAAATCTCTGGGAACCGAAACGTATTTAGAAGGAAAAAGCAATCAATCGCGCGTATTCCCAATGTGCCAGCGGCAACGACAGTGCCTCGTCCTCTTCCTCTCTCTCTCTCTCTCTCTCTGTTCATAGACAGTTTCGATTTACAATGTCATTTTCCTAAACTCATTGTGCCCTTTTTGGCTGTACAAGCGTCCACACGCGAAATTGAACTTTTCCAACGTGCCCTCGCTACTCGGTTACGTCACAGAATAACTGGTCTGGGAAAGGGACTAGGTCCAGGTCGAAAAGTTTTCCACTGGAAAAAAGAAGCTCGTAGGAATTCGAAGCTTGCCAGCAAAACGTTTCCCTGCCAATGTAGTCAACCACAAAAACCAGGTGGTAGCGTATCGCTTTCCTAGGGCGGAGGTCGAGTTCAAGCAGTAAGTTTTAAGCTCCCCTAGCAGGTGGCACGGAGTACCAGGGAAAGGGAAGATGGATGCAAACGACAGAAAGAGTGATTTTGTTTCAGGCGAAGTACTAAATACGATGTCCAAAGCTTTCCCGGGCGAACGGCAGTTTCGAGATCCCGGACCGCCGCTCGAGCATCTGTTGCGGTTCTCTTTAATGGTCCAGCTCTCGCTAATTACCCTCGTCTAGTAGCACGAAAGTATTGCACCCGCGTCTTGACTCCCAATGCTGGCTTTAAACCGATGCGACACTCACTAACGTTCGCTTCTATTGTTTTTCAAATCTATAGCCAACCATACTGCAAAGTTAGAGACCAATGAATCAACATTAATACTACGACAGAAAACTAGAATGAATAAACGGCGGCAAACAAGAGATCGAGCAATATTACGAAACCGGTATAGTCGTTTTTCAGGTGGAAAGATACCATGTCTGTGGAAAAATTCGCATCCATTAATTACAGTCGGTCTAAAACAATCTTTTGCTCGGCAAAAAGAGTGGAAGGATAGTTTTACGAGTTCTACGAGGACACTCTACGTAACTCAACCGGAGCGGTCATGCGCTTTCAACAAAAGGACGGTCAGTATAACACGAGGAGAGAATGTCGAAAAATATTGCCTCCTCCAACGCGGGATTTCGGGAGTTGAGTTCAGCGAGATAGTTCGGTGTCGGGATGCAGCGGTAGGCAGAGTCCGCGGCGAATATTTAGAGTTCTGGTGGTATAATAATTCTTCCGTGCGAGTCGACACCACCGCGAAAAGTGTTAGGAGGAAGTGTCGGTGGTTGGTAGTAGAGCTAGCTGTGGTATCGCTGCTGTTGATTCATTTAGAGTTAAAAAACTTTTCGCTTGCAATGCCATTGGTGTGTAGCAGCTACGGCGCTGCGCCGTGTCTAACTTTGTTTCACTTAAGTCTTGAATAACATAACAACCGGCTATCGTCACCTAGCAACGTTGGCAGAAGCAGAGAAGGTAATTATTAATAAAGGATGATTCTGATAAAGTTTTTGCACAACTCATTTCGACCGAGTTTAAATCACATTGATATTAGTACTGAATACTGTGGAATGTTGAAAGAGTATTTCATTACTGATAAGGAAATCCTTTCGCCATTTAAGCAGCTCTTGCCTAATCATTAATGAATACATAATGAAGTATACAAACAAGAATCGTTTTAGTGAGAAAGAAGATTAAACAGTTTCCACTAGTGAAGGTAGTAAAAAAGAAATGTGAGAAACTTCTGTGGTGACAGGGTTCGATTTGGCTTCGACAAACTTTGTGTTACCACAAGTGGTCACGGTCTGGCAGAAGCCCGAACCTTTGATTCCTGAATTCCTGAAACGCCAGAGAGGATCCACACCATCAAGGAAGATTCTAGGTCCACAGTTACTGTCACAGGTAACAGTGTCGTCACAAGGAGCTCTCAAAAGTTCTCCACTCAGGACCAAACCCGAGCTCAGGGTCAGTTCTCGCAGGAAAGACTAGCAAGCCTCTTAACAGTCCTCTCCACTGATAGGAAACTCTGTATAGGGAAGACAGTGACTTCTAAAGGTATCTGGAATTCGAGGAAGCCAGAGAATTCCCGTTCAAATACGATCCACGCAAGATCAACCGGCAGGAGAAATCGATTGCGGCTCGTTTAACTATCGATGCACACAAGTTTAATGGAACGGCCTATCCGAGGAGGAAGTTATACAGTGCCTGGATGGACCCCGCAGGAAGCAACAGTCTGGAATTAATTTGACCGTGGTTGTCACGGCATCCTCGAGCAAGGACCCGCACGTAGACGTAATCGTCCTTGAGAAGGATCGATTACAACCGATCCAAATTAGAACTGCACTTCGTAAAAACTGAGAAGGAATGTCCCAATCGTCCACGTTACACGGATAATCTCCTCATCCCCCAGAACTCTTCCCATTTGTACCTTCCTTCCAACTTCGTCAGGGATTTCGCTTGGAACTTTCGATTAAGTGGAATCCGACCGGCTATATCATTGGTTAGTAGCGATAAAAATTATTGTTTGCTTTCATTCTAAGAACGATGTTTCTAATTCTAAGAAAGAGAATGACTGGAAATAAATGTTTCAATAATTGAGTATACCAATGCTCGAGTATAAATATTTTTCCATAATTTTACTTATACATAATTTATTTACATGACACAATACTGAAATGACAACTAAAAATGTTTCCCGAGTATTGATCGTAAATCTCTCTAAACATACCTGTGTCATAAAAGATAAATAAGAAGTCTGTTTGAGGCAGCCTGTAGACATCAATAAAACAGAGATACGGGATAATACGGAAAAAGCTTTCCCCTACTCAACTCAGATACCGGAAGCGGAAGTTCAAAGGAAATCAGAGTGGCCTCTGAAGAAAGCTTTCGGAGCACATGATCCCAAAAAATTATAGAGACGACAGTGATCCCTTTTAACGTGCGGCCGAGTCTTTTTTACCTTAGGTTTTCTACGAGCAGCCTCACTACAAGCGGACTGAAGGGTCCAGCAGGAACACTCGCGTCGGATTACTTGGTGGAAATTCGACGAGAACGAGACACGTTTCACGGAGAAAACGTGATTTGGCTTCTTTTCGGCGAAGAGACCTCGGCTAAGCATTGGGTGAGACTCGTTCTGAAAGAATGAAGCTCGCAATCAGCCGAATAAAACTGGGCGAGAATGCTTCCCAACAGCAAGAGCGAGAGTATCCGGCTGTTAAGGAAAAAGTGGCTGACGGAAGATGGTCCAGATGACAACAGCTGCTACAATGCTTTAAAGCCGATAGTACTTGATTCTGCAATTCCTCTCAAGCCGAATAAACTGCTACCTGTTATGAACTACTGCATAGACTTGTAGGCATAATATTATTTCACCGAGGATGAACAAATTGAGTGCAGACACTTAATTGATCATTGCATGTTGCTTTCTGTAAAGTCGTTTAAACGCTTTGGGCGCTGTTCTGTTATTGTACGCTAGCAATTACAGTCATGCGCCTACCAATTCGCGGATTAATTAATGCCGTTAAATTTACATGATTTTTGCTTCTTTGAAACGAAAATGGGAATAACAGTCCCTCGTATACCGAATTTGCACACTTTCGCTCGATTTCATTAAAAGGGAAGAGGGAAAAATACACGTGAGCGGCATAAAAAGTCTGTGAATACAAAACACGCGTTGTTTTGCGTAATGTGCTCTTGGCGAAAGAGCATCTACTCTACTTATCGACTAAAGGAAGACACCAGAGTAAGAATCTCGAAACATTAGGATTTAAATTCAACCCTGGGAGAAGGCTTAGCATTGATGTTGATGACATTTACCGCTCAAACACTTTAAAGCACCAGTGATGATAAAGATTGCCAGTATAATTGCTTTTCTTTGGCAAGAACAAGACTCCTGAGACGTTATTGTTTAACTGTATAAAGTTTGACTGCCGTAAAGGACCCAGCAGAAAGCGAATGAACAAGCGAGACAGACGGCCGAAAAGGAGTCAACATCTAACAAGCGGAAGCGCCAGGCCATTGAAGAAAACGTAACAAGAAGAAGATAAACAAGAGAATGAAGCTGAGATATGGGATATACAAGGAGCTGCGGAAGGCTCAAGTCCAGGGGAAAAGAAACGGGGACAAGGTCACAAGAGAGAAAGAGAAAGAGGAGGACAAGGGATGAAAGAAACGGTGGCAAACAATCAAGAAGGGTGTTGCCTCGTGGCGCCAGTTAATCAAAGCTTGCCTTCTCCTGGCACGGCTAGCTCAACAGCCAGAGGAGCCACATGGTCCACGGTAGCCAGCGTCCACTGAACAATGCCTCGCAGCATCAAAACTTTTAAAGTGTCCATTCGAAAAAAACTCCATTTGTACACAAATGAAGGCTACCAGGCTGTCGATTCTGTTTCTCTTTCTGGCAGTTTCTCGCCGAACACCAGAGTACACAGAAACGTGCACCAGTTCCTCCATCCAGTCACAGTGTTAACTATCTGCCATTGTGTCGAGCAAAGCTGTGCGTGACCACTCCAACTCTGGACCACCATTTCCTTTGTCTCCTCGTTTTTCCTGGTCAGAACACGCGAGACACGACTGGCAAGCGGGTAGAGAAGCAGTGTGTCCCAGGCCGAAAATCGAGGCCAAAGAAGCACAGCAAACAAAGGTCTTCAAAACTTTGATTCGTCCTGAGGGGACGCGCTCTCCTGCGCATCAACCGACAGGCTCGCGAGGTGCATCGCTTTTCTATCGGGTCACTCGTCAATTTGCTGTCAAAGGATAGGTGCTCTATCTCGCCTCGAAATAAAATCAACTCTTCTCTTTTTCACTTAATCCTTTTTGTATCCTCTCGTAAACCCTTGGGACACGTAATCGTCAAGGAGCTCAACATTGCGGGGACTATACAATTGAGATACCAATTCACCCCATCCTTCTTTAATTAGATTGCACTTCACGCATGGCTCTTTACCGATTGCCAATAAATCCGCAAACCATTTACAAAGCGAATTAATAAGGTTCGACGCCACTTTTCGTTGCTCAGCGGAAGCATTTGTGATTGCGTTAATGCGTTTTCCTTTGTTGCATTAATTTAAAGATTTTTTCGATGTATTGACAACTATCTACGAAACCAAGAGTTTCCAAAGAGCATTCGCCTCTTCCAATCTGTTGTCTTTTCTGCAAACTCTAGGAAAAGTTGCCGAATTCGATCGGCACAACGGAATGCTTCGTTCGACTGTCTCTGCACGATGTTTTCGCGACTAGTGGCACGGGATGCTGCCTCGTGTACTATCGGCGGAGATCTTGAGAGAACAAACTATATCACAAGAGCAAGTTGCCTGCCGGTGCAGAAGAAAACGTGATACTGGCAAAAACTAAAGTGAAAAACTGGAAAAAGTGCAAGTTTCCCAAGCTTTGCCCATTCCCAGGAGATTGGTGCGGAAAAGCCCCTGTTCGGGGACTGTTCACGGGGCGAGCGAAGAAAGAAAGAGCGAGTACCCCTTATAAATCTATTATACTGGCCAGCGATTCTCACAGTTTCGCAGAATCCAAGTGGTGGGAACTACGCTCTTCAAAACGGGTGAGATAGAGTGAAGAAGAGAGCGAGCGGAAGGAAGGAAACGTAATTACGGAAAATGTACATTCCCTGGTAACAAGACCTCTTCTCAAGACCGACGGACTTTCATTCGATAATTGTTCTTGGCCCCGAGAACCATTCAGTAGTTTTGCGTGGAGCCTCGACCGTAATATGTGGAACGAACGACCAGCTGGATGGAGCAGGCTTACTTGAGAAATTAATTCGCGTAATTCTGGATAATAGAGTTTAAAATATAAAATTCTCTGAACGAAGAGAACACGGATGCCAACTAGAAATGGAAGTAATTCGAGCTGAACTGAATTACATTTGGTCGGTGGTAGCATGGATATACGAGTGTCTGCTATTACAATTTGCAATTATATTTTAAAAGTCCAGACTACATTATCCTCGCCATCATCCTCGACTCGTGACCCCGACATGTGAACTCTGAAAGATATTCTTGATACTTTGATATTTTAAGAAGTGTATACTCGATTGCTCTTCCCTTACGGACACAACTAGACAGACACTCGAATTGATTAACTATCAACAAATCTTTAGTACGAGTCTGGATGGTTGTAAAAAGATTAAAGCAGTGTTGGAAAATCCGTAATACTTCAGGGAAAACCCAGGGTGTCATAAACCCCCCAAATCTGGCCACGCTGACACAGGTAAAACAGCAGCGAGCGATGTCAGAGAGCATCACTCTTGGATCAACTTTAGCCTTGACACCACTCTATTACTGATCTCGAGATATTGTATTTGTGTTCCACACTTTGTTATTCGAATTCCTAACGAGTCATATTTATTTCCGAACACCAACACACCAACTCGAGACGCCGTATAGTCTTACAGTAGCAAATTGGCGCGGCGAGTAATGGCAGAGGGGAAGAGTAGCGGACTATTACGAAACGATACTAGTTGCCAGCAGCAAACAGGGAGGGAAGCAGAGAATACGCGAGAAGTCGAGAAGTTCGAAAGCGGGAAAGCAGGAATTCCTATCCGATGTCCGGGGACCACAGCCGGCAAGCAATTTCAAGTTTGCGCTTGCGAACTTTTACTCGAGTATCCGCCTCGCATCTGTCTTTCGAGCTGGCGTCCGTCTATATCCAAATGGCACGTGGCCCTTACATATATACACGTGCACATACGTTTGCGCATGCATGTCCTACTTTTCTGAAGCACCTCCGCGACTTCACCTCAATTTTAATCTCGTGATTCCACTTAACAGTCCGCGAACTCAAGCGAACTTAATTCCGACGACACTCTCTCGTTCTACTAAACACGAGTGCCTGACACGACGTACCAACAGCCTGTAATACTGTGATCAGCAGCCCCAAGTCCCCCGAGGATGCTTAGACTGCTTCTTGCTATTTAGCTGTTACGTAGCCAACTACTTCATGGATGCCACTCAACAATCATACAGCGCACACTCAAAAAATGATTAAGAAAATAAGTGAGATATTTAACCTATCATTTGCCATGACATAGTCGGTGACCTAGAACTTTACGTGGTTTGAATATCGACGGACAGAATTAAGCACCCCAACATTCGAAATTTTATTTGTTAATATATAATCGCGAACGGCCTTTTCCACATTCCTTGATCATCAAGTAGAGAGTCGGATATACGAACCTAATGTGGGGTTCTAAACTCTATTTAGACCCTTCCGATACTTGGTTCGTTTGGAATAGTGTGTTAAAGTATGGTAAGAGATATAGCAGCGAAGGAAATAGCGTACCGGTGGGACCTCGACCGCACTCAAATTTATCAATTCTCCAGGCTCGCTCGACAATCGATATATTCTAAAAATAGCTCGGTAGGTTCCGAACCAGCTGACTGCGAGGGCAAAGCGCAAGCGCAACAGTTCTAGTCCTTCGGGATATGTGGTTTATGTGGTGCCAATACGTGCTGCATAGATCCACCTGACTGCCAATATTTCGCCATTAGAATTTAGAATGTTGCGTAGATTATAATGACAAAAAATATTCACTGCAGTTAGGTGAAGCTGCTCTTAAGAAGCGGCACAGCCAGTAATTGACGCGCAAGGGAAAGACTACGCCTTAGTATTCTCTGATTGAAAGTGTTGGTGACTCTTGGTTCAGCCACAAAACAAGAGGAATTCCAGGGGGAAGACTGGTAGGAGTCGAGACGAGCTTACTTTTTTTCAAAGGAGAGTCCTCTTATACGGCGGGCAGCAGCACGAAACGAAAGGGAGCCAAGAGATGCTGAGAGTGGAAGAGAGAAGCATGCCTAAGGCGAGCCAGTAGACTGAGAGGAATCCACGCACAGTCGAGCGTGGATGCTCGCTAGACAGTAATTAAAGCAAGATCCGGCATAAGTGAGGGTAGGGTTAGGATAGGCCAGAAGCCGTGCTGGCGTCTGAGGGAGCAAGTGTATCACGTAGCGGTCGTAAACCTCGGGCACCATCGTCAAATGACTCCGGTGTGCCATACGGAATATTCTATGACGGGCAGCGCGCCTCAATTCAGGATCGTTCATCGCCACGAACGCGACTGGCGACGCGGAAGCTTAACGCTCCGTCAAGTGGTAACATAAAGCTTCGCTCGCGACGACGCGATGGACGTGCTTGCATTTTCTAAAAGGTGAGACAAAATTCGTCTGCGTTGAACCTGTTATTCGGCGAGTGACTGGATTCCACTGAGAAATAATGAAATTGTCAAACTCTAATCGTACTAATGTTGCTGTAAACTGGACTAATGTTGCTTGCGATTTCAAAGATTCCAATTTTTTACAGATGGGTACAAAATAGATACAGAACTGTTAAGGTGTCGTTCTGTAACAACCCTGTTTCTTCTCTTCAGTTACTTCCTCAAATTCAATTCTCTTCTATACTGTACACAAATCAAGTCTCTCAAGTTTATCTAAATTAGTGCTTGTTTCTACTGAAATCTCATTACGCCCCTTGCAAGGGGTAGCAACCCAGACAACTCTTAGGTGCACCAGCCACTACGACAACGATCCATGCTGTGCTCGATTACTAAGCGTGAATTTAGTTTTTAGATTGTCACACTAACCTCCCCTCGTAGCCAACTGGTAGAATGAGTGCAGAAGGAGGAACGAGGAGATAACGGACAAGCGACTCGCGCACGTGCAAGCTGTGGCGCACGTGCGAGCAGAGAGCAGGTCGTGATGCAGGTAGAGCGAGGATGTTGAGGCCTGGGGCACACCGATGCGGCAAGAATGTGGCCAGTATGCATGAGAATCACGTTGACGATGTACGAGAGTCCGGCAACACATGTGTGCTTTCGTGTGGGAACGCTACGCAATTGCACTGGCCGCCGCTATTTTCACAAACCCAGCAAGGATTTTCTCAAAAATTGTCCAACTCGAATAAACCAGGAATGTGCAAGAGTTTTGAGTATATGAAAGGTGACATATTTCGTCTGATAATGAAAGACTTTCGTTGTACTTTGTACTTCTTTTTGGATAATGATTTTGTTATCTTTCCTAGATTATTTGAGGGTAATTAAGTCGAACATAAGAGTGTGTTTTGTGTTGAAATCTCTAAACATTGAACTCGGTCATGACAAAAGCATATACAAAATCGATTACTAAATCATGTGAATCCTATACATATGAAATATACTTTACATGTTTATATTGGAGGTTATATTAGTGATAATGGTTGTAATACTTATATTTGGCAAATCATTTGAGGGACATTGATCGCGATTCGAAGAAGACATAGATGCCAAGTTGAAAGTGGCGACTGACTTCGCGGGAAAATGAGTAAAGTGAGTGCGGTTCTTAGTGTGTCGAGGACAAATACCTTCAGTGTTGCACTAAGGAAAACGCGTTCAATGAGTGATGGAGAACGTTTCTGCACTTTAATGTACTACCCTCTCAATATACACATACAATCATTTTCCTCCCATTTCCAACCCTCCGCTACTCCCTTCTCCACGCCATTCTGTCCTTTTGTTTCGCATTGCCAGCCGCATTCTCTCGATGGCACGAGCTTTACGTTCATCACGAGCGATTTCAAATTTCCACTAGGAGATCCTTCGATTGACGGCAGGAAAAATCCCGAGCAGCTCAAATTCGATAAGCTTTCGATGCTCTACATTCTCCCATTCTCCGAACTTTGCAGTCCGAATATTACATTATTACATTTGACAATGCTATCTGACATTTGCAGGAAGTCTATTCAACGCCATTAATTCTAATAGGACAATGTGATAAAATTGTTTTTTTTTTCAGAGGGTGGACTGACGTCAAAAAATCAATACAGCTTCTCTCTTTCTCTCTCTCACACACACATACTCCTTCATGACGGTTGGTTTGCAAACGCACGCGTATTTACCGGCGAATTTACCCCGTTCACATACACTCACAAACCTACACACGTATGTGCATGATGAATAGAAGCGAGCGGGAATGGAGTGCGAGCACATTACGTATGTGACGATAGCACGGATTGACTTCCACATGGCGAAACGCGCCAGCCCTGACCAAGGGGGTTTTAATTAAAATATGGAGATCGCGGCGCCGAGAGCCGGCCATTGTGGCCGTTCGAGTCGTGGGCCGCTGCAATAATAACAGATAATATATCGCCCACAGAAAGCCCGGTTCTAACTGGCTGGCCCGTGGAAACAATGAATTCAAATCCAGGAATCGTTAGCGCCGCCGGAGCACAATGACGTCTCGGAGTCTTTCGTGTTCTTCCGCCAAGCTCGCGCCGAACCTACTATTTAGCCTCAATTCTCTCGCGTCGCGTCTCCCTCCTGCCCTTCATTTGCTCCTCGACCTCTGCATTACCCTGCCAGCGCTGGGACAAAGCTTCTTTCTCTCATAGGCTGCCTTAATCCTTCAACGGCATCTATGCTTCTTTACAAAGAACTCCTTTTTCATTTCTAACCTATGTTTTTCAATGACCCGAGTGTTATCCGAGTCCTGGGAGATCAGAAATCACACCCACTAGAATTCCAAGATTAATCGAACGATTCCAATTGTAAATTTTAATATCGCACCGCCAATCGTGCGAAAAAGAATTCATCGTATTAAGTCTTTCATGCATAATAATTGCTCGAGCCAAACCAATAGTCAAAGAGGGATTGAACATCGAGAGTAAATGTGGCATTAAATGATTAGGTAGCAGAGGAGGCACCGCGTGAACGACGTGAAATTGAATGAAATCGATAGCATTTCTCATCGAAACGTGCAGAATGAAACCTTTCTAAGGGACGCGTGCCTCTGGTGCAGGAACGCGCGCATTGGACAGACGGAATGCCATTGATCCTCTTTATTCTCGAGCACAAGGGTTACGCACGAGTAGGTTCGACCTCACTCACGCACCCTGGGACCGATATCCTCATTACTCCGGCGACCTGACTCGGTCTGGTTAGTCTGATTGACTCGCCAGTCATTATCTCCATTTCACGCTTCGAAAGATCCACTGTCTCCTCTCTCTGACGTGTCGGTAGTCAGTATGTGTACG
Organism: Ectemnius cavifrons; assembly: GCA_964023945.1. NCBI lineage: Eukaryota > Metazoa > Arthropoda > Insecta > Hymenoptera > Crabronidae > Ectemnius > Ectemnius cavifrons. The sequence continues at coordinate 15,532,431 of OZ030375.1, read as the reverse complement.
TGCCTGTGTGCCTCTCCATGTGCCGAACCCGTTAATGGCGAGGCTGCAATTGGGGATCGATGCAGCCTGACATACCGCAGTTTGAGATACCGAATGGCTTACTCGCTCAATCGGGAGAACCACCAACCAACCTTTATCAGATACTTGTTCCAGGGCCTACCACTATTCTTCGATACAATCAGCCCTATCCTTCTCTGTGTCTTCCTCTCCAATAATACTCTCCACGATTGGCCGTCCTCTACTCGCACGGTTTCCGTAATGCAATCATAGTACGTTTGATTGGGAATTGAAAATTGATTTAACTCCCGAACAATCCGAGTGATAAAATAATCAACCACTGGGCTTGGCAAAGTATTTTAGAAGCATAAAGCTTCCAGCTAAAAACCACACGTGGGGTATTATTAGATTACAAATTTCCCTCTCAATATTGCATACAAAGTCGCAATATGCGTTAGCTTTCACTATATAAAGCCGATTCGATCGAGTGAACTAGTGAACATACTAAGCCGAATGAAGAATTCAGAAGTCCACCGCGCAGTACATCAAGCGGATGTGCATATTAAGTTAAAAGAAGATTAAGCGACTATTAAGAGAGGAAAATAGGAAAGGAGTCAGAGGGAGTAGCTGGCACTATACGGGATTATAAAGCCAAAAAGCGTGAAGCACTCGGCGGTGGGATTCCATAAATTGCGGGAAAAGCTGCCCCGGTGGATGGCGGACTCTTTGACCCTCTCTCTCTCACTCAGCTAGAAAGTGATACCCTCGAAGGTTTAGAGGTTGGTATGCTGTCCCTCTCCACCTCTTTCTCTCTTTCTCTCCTTCCCTCTCCCGTTCTTCGTCGTCAATAGTGTGAAAAAGGTGAATTCGGTAAGAGACCCCGCCTTCGCCCATAGCTCTCGAAGAGAATAATGTGCGACTGAAAGAGGATAGGAAGATCCCAAAGTGAAAGGCTTTAACAACCGAGTGAACAAAGAGGGTTGGTCCGCACCTTGGCAATCGAATTTCTGTGAATGATAATCACGTGACGAAGAAAGCCAGACTGACTCTGTACCCCACTGTTTGCCAATGAACAGGCAGGACCCTCCTTTCTCTTGTAACCTAATGCCGCACTGATTAGCAATACCTTCAAAGTATTATCAAATACCACCAACCAAGCAATGACTTAGTCACCTTTATGTACATTGTAAACTAGAACTCCTTAATGCTTGGCGCACTTTCAAGACCTGGTGTTTGATGTAATGAGTGAGTTATCGAAATCGGTTCAAGAAAACTCGAGGAATCCATGAAAAAGGAACTTTTGTCTCTGGAGTTTGAAGCACCGGCTGGATGACCCAATAGCGTAAATTCATACGAACAATTCTAAATGAGATAAGAGGAGTCGACCAAACAACTGAGCCATACCGTAATACGTAAAGGATTATAAACTGGAACAAATAAAACAAGTAAAAGTATCTACGTTACGAGGTCGGTTTGCTCCACTTTATTTTATAGGTGTAATCTGGAGATTCTCCATCGCGTAGCAGTGGAACAATTCACATTAGCTTAATTAGAGAGGAGTCGAATCAGGACTCATAAAATAGTGCCCGTAAAGAGCAAATATTTAAGTAGATTCGTGTTATCCGAACGTGTTCAGTGTGTTATCCGCCTGGATATCTTCTGTTGCTTTATGCATTCTACTTACAAAGTCAAAGAACGAAGGGGATAGAGGATGCGATAGAGAAAAGTGGACTAATTATACATTCCCTTAAACTAGAATACTCAGGCGTGATCTGCAATATTTTTACGTATACTTTTACGTATTGCGGAAACAGAGAAGAAAGAAGAAGCGCGCGTTAAAGCTCTCTGAGAGTGCCAACTCACAGCAGTACGTTGATTCACCTTTTAAAAAAGCTCAGCCTATTTCGTCGCGGTGGTTCGGAGTATTTCCAGGACGCTTGATAAATCTCATGGAAGATTAACCAACTAGTGCGAGAGGCAATGAAAGGAAAAAAGCAGGGGATAAACAAGTTGTTTCGGGGAATATAGTCTCGCAATGACAGAAACCGTTCGTGCTCCTGAAAGCGTCCTACGGCGCAGCATGCAAAAGTATTTATACTTATTGAGATAGGAATGAGCAATGACTCTCCTTGAAACTAATGTTTATCTTATCTACTTGATTTATTGACTTAGTGGCCAACAACAACTACGTTTTAATAAGGAGGCCTGTCTCATTAAGAGACATCTATAAATTTACACAGCCCTGTTTACACTTGTATATGAAAAAAAAAATAGAACTTTGAAACTTTTAAACTAAACATTCATCAAATGATACATGTTAATTTTAATAATGTATCTAGACTAGTTTAAAAAATAACCAAAATTATTTGTTGCGTCTGTCACGCGTGAATGAAAATGGCTTTCGTTTTGGACTTAAAATCGATTGTAATTAATCGTAGAGCTTAGTCATCTATCGTTAAGATCTTGAAAGAGCCAATCATGCCTCTAAATATCGAACAATCCGCTCGAACTTTCCTCAAAATTATTATCGCTAGTGCGATAAAACCGGAGCGCTTTAACACCTGGTACAACTGTACGCTCGACTCGGGGAGCTATCGTGCGAACCGGTGGTGGCGGGGTGCGCGGGATTCTGTCGAGCAATTGTTCGGATATTACACTTTATATTGCCGTCCTCGATATTAAATGCACCAGCAGCGCTCTGGACCGAACTAGAAACTACAACTATAGTTGCGCTGCACAAGTCGGTAATGAGGACTGGACGATATTACGATCCGATTATTTTCATGCCGGACGAAAGTTAGTCGCGGCTGATTCGGGAATGATGCCACACACAGGATGCACGTTGTGATGATGGGTACCGCATGGTGTGAGACAATAGGTTTGTGCGAATTATGCAGTCGCCCGAGGCGAACAATACGAAGCGGAGAGCAGCTAGCCCAAATACGTCGAATTTGGCTTGAGCCGCGTTACACTTTCCGCCTTGCACGCCAACACCGAAGAGAAAGGGACAAATCGTAGTGTGCCGTTTCTTGTTTCAGCTGGCCAAACAAAAGATTCTCCGGCGACGGCTTAGAAATATGGCGCGACACATTTGCGAAAAACCGTGGCGTAACTGATATTAGACTGAGGCCTCCTATCGCTGACAATACGTCGACGTGTTGCTCTTAGCTGAGTCTAGCAGAGAGAAAGAGAGAAAGAGAAAGAAGGGAGAGAAAGGGAGGCGGGGCAGTGAAGACATCTCCACCGTGGCGATAACAATCCATTGTTTCTTGTCGTGTCGAGTATTGTGCCAGTCTCTGCTACAATGTCCCTTCCTGCAAGACCCACCCTGTAAATCGAACCATCCCCACCCGCCCATCACACTGGTCATTCAAGCATACCAATGTAACGAGCACTAACCGATCAGAATACTATTAGGAACTTAATACCTCCTATTGACTGCACGTGACATTAGATCGCCCGGTACTCCGGTAATCACTTTGGGGATAGTGATTTCCACCGGGAACGCTTGTTGTCTTTTCAAGCAAAGGAAACAGTAGTCGTAAATTGTCAAAGCTCCCGGAGTACTACGAATCTCGTAAGAACTACTTTCACCGGTTTCTTTTAAAGAAATCTAACGTGCAAATTTTATTCTATCTTTCTTGTAAAAAGTATTTCCTAAGCTTTGATTTCAAGTCTGATAAATATCACTGAAGTTCTTGGAAATCCACTCGATGGTGTCCATGTTACATAGTCTATTACGCAAATATGAGAGAAAAAATAAGAGCGAGAGAGAGAAAGCGAAAGAAGGATACTCATTATCAGGGGGCGTAATTAAATCCCGAGCAATCGTGCCGGCGCATCGACATGCGCGACTCAAAAAAAAGCCCCTTGATACCCGCACGCTCTCACAATCACGTTGCATAAACTAATTAAATCCGCCATATAGGATCGACCTGTCGGCAGAGAGAAACGCGGATGCCTTCACACGGACAACGATGCTCATCTATGTGAACAGTAATTTGCTCCTGGGTGGCGTACAATTTCAAATAATTAGAGGCGCATAATGTTCCGGAGAAGCAGGGAAATTTGCGTGGACATAACTTCGTCTGCTGCCAATGACGAAATCATCATCGCTTGGCTCGACACGCCGGAAGTTGCCAGCTTCCTGGAGACCGAATACGTGTGCGCCCGCCCTCTGCAGACAAGTCCATGCTGCTCTCAGCTCTCGCCAGCATGGGATAATTAATTGTCGATCATGAAGCTCATTCGAACACAGGTGTTCGATGAGGAATGCCGTTTATCGAGCGATACTGTGATCCCAATGAATTTTGATTGCGAGCTATGTGACGCTTCTCTTACAGGAGGGCCGCGATACCCAATGATTTCCCTGTGATGAACCATTGATTATTCGTTAATAACGCAATGAACTCTGTGTTCATTGAATGCAACGGCAGCCATAAATTCCATTACTTCCTCAATCATACTGATTCGCTAACTATTCGAACCTTCCCTGATGTTTCATTTATAATGCTCGTGAAGCTCAAAGAATTGGACACATCGAGTATATTTCATGCTGAAAACTTAAGGAATGTGCCACTGATTATTCACTGCACTCTACTTCCCTTGCGAGAGCCGTTAAATGTGTCTTCCCTCTCTCTCAAGCAGTCATATTTCTCTGGAGGAAACTCCGAGAAAAATAGGTAACGCGATGAACCCAGTGATTTACGACTGGCAGAGTTGGATAGGTGAAGTGAGGATAAGTCCACCCCAAGAGAAACAGAGAGAAAGAGGGTGAAGAGCACTTGCGAATTGCGTGAATGCTTGTTATACTTGCTGCGCGCTGGAAGATAGCAAGCAAATCGTATGAGAAATCGTTCCAGGAGGAGGACTCCAGCTACTATTCCACTGTTACTAGCTAGAGAAAGAGGTATGTGTGTACATATATCTCTTATATACATGTATATATGTATACCAAGAACATCTGGATGAGTGAGAAGGAGCGAGGAGTAAATTGAGAGAGAAACTATGTATCAGTATATCTGTACCACTGTGAAGACAGGATGAAATGAAATCGTAATTAGCGCACTAGTTGCGAATCGCTTATCATGAATAGGTAACGAGCTAACCGACTAGCGTGCCTCTATTTTCCGATTCGCCTCTTGATTAGTCGTGCTGACCGTGCTTGAAGTCCTTCTCATTCCCACCGATTAAGTGGTACCGTTCATTCACTATTCATCGAAAGTCAATTTGTGGCCGACGATCGAGAGCGATTCAGTCGACCTTCATCCCAACCGAATAGCGCTGGACGGTTGCGTTACAATTTTCAGCCGATTGAAATTATCCCACTTTAGATAGGCTGCAAACACTAGAACCCTCGTACCTTGCTATACATATGCTGCTCACGCCATTGAATGGCAATAAGCAGCAGCAGCAGCAGCAGTGGCGGCGGCGGCCCTTGAAAAATAAAAAACGAAGGCTCCAAAACATTTTGATGAATGGGAGCCTGGTAAAAAGCTATCACGGGAATTTCATAAACTCTACCTGCAAGCCCTGCTCGTCCCGTCTTTCTTCATTTATCACTCGGCGCGATCGCCGAGCCCAGCAACCCTGCGAATTAGAGCGCGCTAGGCGAAACGAGAAGTAATGAGAGCAGTATAGAGTCCTAGGTATGAGGTAAATGGTAGACTAGAAGACGAAAGTAGAGTGACGCCCGATCACGTAGGCTTGGCATGTGTATGGATTGCTAGGCTGCCTTTGACGTACTAAAGGTATACGACTGCCGAGCCGGAAAACTTCGCTTCGATCCATTAATCATTGCGACAAGAGGGAAACTTCAAGAGCAACCATCTCTTTCCATCTGTGTGTCTGTGTATTTCTCGAGGGGAGATCCACTCAGCGGCGAAATATGTACAATTTTCGTGGCGGTGGTCCTAGTGTCAAAGTAAATCTCGCGCGAAGTGGATCCGAGAAAAATTATTGTTTCCAGAGCAGCGACCCACTTTCCACCACCCGGGAGACTAATATCCGAGAAACACGTCTACGTCGCTGCTGACAGGAAACTTCAAACTGTCACGCGTACACCAAGCATGCCAAGTGTTTTTGTCAAGCATTTCTAGCCGATAATTCAGGAATTCAGAAAAGTGGAAACGCAAGTCCTGAAATTTCCTAGTATAACTTCTCTGATTTTCATGGCAGGATATTTTAAAACCAATGAAAAAGATCCTTAAAATTAATCAGCCAAGACTATTTCTCCTCAATTATTTAGTTTATGTTACTTTCCGCAATTGCTTTTGCGAACGTAAAGGTGACGTGGAACTGTAAAAAAACTCATAACTCTAGGTCTTGCGTCGACCACTTCCGACTTTCTTCAACAAACCTCGAAAATACAGGTCAGAAGAAAGTGTCTTCTATTACACAACGGCAGCCAGATTCGACGGGGATATGGAACAACGTTGGAGGATGCCCGGTTATTAAATTGTCAAACTGAACAGTTAATTAAACTGTAGCTTAACTCGGCTGCAAATTACCCTCTCAACCGAGAGGTCCCACTCATTTTTGTTAAACACCCCAGTAATAACTGAATGCCCGCCTGCTCTTTTTCTGTCTCCCTCTCTTTCACTTGCTCGCCGCGAAATTTTTAGTCGCCACCCTCCATATAGCGTAATCACTGCTCGACGGAAGATTGTATCTTACTCCGGGAGCGCCCTTTAAATCGTGGGGTTAAAGCCGCTCTGTGGCCACAGGAAATTCTCTTAGCCGACTCACTAGAGTATAGTGTAAGGAGTAACGCTCACCTAAAAACAGATTTTACGCGAGCATTACTTGTTCAAGAACGTGCGAACTTGGTGTTTAAAAGTGATCGTTTTCTTTAAAATCACGTTGTTAATGTCATCCGTTGGAAGTAAACATTTTAAGCAGAAAAATTTTCAAGCCTTTTTATCCTTCAACTAAATATCTCTTGCATTTTCTTCTGCGATCTTCCTTAATTACTATCACAGATTTAGAATGAGCTCCAATGCAATCGTCGCACAAATGAAATTCTCACAATCTAAGATATCAAGTCTTTGCGAGTTCCAAAGAGTGCGTTTCGCTGACATCGTTTTCCTGCCTGTTTTTAACAAGGAAGGCAGATGGTGGCAAATTTAAAATTATGTAGCTAATGCACGGTTTCTGGTTGGCCGGTGATATACACAGCAATCTAATAATATACATGGCAATCTAGGGATATATACATATACATAGAGGTAGGTGGGAGCAGCCGTGGAAGAATAGCCGACAGTACCGAACGAAGCTCGCACGCGACGATAATGGACTTTCAGTGATAAAACGTGCGACGTAGACTGGAACGGCTTACGAAGCTTGGTTACCTTCCTCCCACTAAGGAAACTATTATAGCAAAGAACAGAGCGGAAGAGAGAAAGAGAGGAAGGATAGAAAGGGAGGGTTTGACGAAAGGGGCCGAGGATGAACTTGGACTCATGGAGGAAAACTGTCTGCTGCAATAATAATTTTCATGGCTTATATGACAGTGGCGAGAGGAAGGCTTCTCTTTGTTCCGCGGCTAAAATTCAACTCTTCAAAAGTGCAGTATGGCACCTTCTCTTCCCTGCTACCTTTGGATAGTTCGCCGCCACACCACCATGTAATGCACACTCATACGTGTGTGGAAAGAAGAGAGGAACACAGCCTGCTGGATTAACTTGTAACGTCGTTCGCTTTTACGTGCGAGTAGCACTGCTCTTATGTGCAATGTACCCTTCGCTCGCATCGTCCTACGGCGAAAGGTTAACTGGCCGCATTCCACTCAAAGTGAATTTACTGAATATCCTATGAGAGCACGGAACGTGAAATTCTTTCGATGGGAATTAATAGAAATTCCGTACTGGAATGTAAGAGAAGAAAGGTTACGGTAGTGGCATCATCAACAATGCTTCTCGGTGCTTTTTGGTATTCCTTGGTGGATTTGCATTTTTTCTAGTGTTTAAAAACAGTTCTGGGACTCTCGGGGTATACAAAGGTAAGCGCGGCCGGAAATGAAATGAGGTTGAGAAAAAGAAGTCAGGAAAGAATTGAATAAAACAAGGCACTGTACGAGTCACATGTATACGAATATTTTTATTCTATGCGAATGTGTGAGGGGGTGAAACACCGAGAAAATTGCAATATAAGTTTTTTCGATGGCAAGTAAAACAAAACTGTCAAGCAGTAACAAATACTGGTTGTCCATCGCCAATTATACATTGTGCTCATTTATTCTTAAAATCACCCTTTATTAATTGAACTTAGCCAGTAATCGTTGAGTGCGTCCCGATATGATGAGATCACATAAAAATATCTCACTCTTGTTTACAATCGGTTTTTCCAGAATACATTTTAATCGGACAAGCGATACCTTTTCAACGATCCCTGTGTTATACGCAATGAAATATTGTACAGCATTAATTGAACAAAAGCTACTGCATTTTCGTTGAGTTCTTCAATAATTTAATTTTTATTTCAAGCTTTTTTGTTTCTTGTTGCGCCGATATTGAATGAATACTTTCGCAGCTCAGTCAGCAAAATATCAGATCATATTGTTATTCGCGTGAAAGGTATACGTTATCAAATAACATATGTATCTGTTATTCCCAATAGAATCGATCTATCAAGGATGATTCCGTATTATTCAAATCCTAGAAAACGGCAATTTGTCTTGCGATCGAATCAAAGATAGCAATTAGAGAATCAAAGGATCTGCCAGGATTTGCAAAGTGGTTATGTCAGTGGTCGGGATTTCCACTCCAATGACAAGGATTGGAATGGGTAAAGATGCACTAGAGAGTGGGCACGGAATGACATCGGACAAAGAGTAATCCTGGGCAAAACTCGTCACTTGAGTTGTCCGTGATCACCAAGCGCCGCAATACAATAATTCAAGCTACTTTCACTTCTCTTTTTGCAAAAATCGTCAATTTCCGAGAGTCGTATAAAAAGAAATCCAGTTACACTCAATACCACTTTGCAGCAGGAAATAAAGAAGGATCGAAATGGTGGCAAATATTAGCAATTAAGGTTGTTCGTTGCTTTCGAAGGCGCAATATAATGGGGCCTCGTGCCAATAGATTTGACTACCAAATGCAGCTACGATTATCCGGAAATCTATGGGTGAAAAAATAATTAGGACTCGGCAGCTGGTATTTGCATGGAATCGATCGAACGGAAATCGACGTTGCCGCAATACTAAGAACGAGTTCTTCGGAGAAAGATATTGGTTCGCTCGGTTTGTCTATAGTTTGCTGACTCCTCGCAATCCTTCGAACCAAGGGAATAATAAGGAGCTGTCTCTCCAGTCGGAGGAGGGGCATTTCAGACGAGAGAGGCAGCTATCCAGGAATACTGATATATTCGATAAGCAGTCGGCAAGCTCGTGAGAGTATAGCCAACATCCAACCTCCTGGCACCACTATACCACTTTAAATATGCAAAACGTCACAGATATTGCGCCAGGAAAACCGAGTCTCGCAGGGACAGGAAGTCCGCATCGAGGCCGTTGACTGACTTGCACTCAGATCGAAAACAGGAAAGTAGCAGGACATCGCTCGAAGACGACGATCGAAAAACGACGGTACTCAAAAGATTTGCCGATCAAACAGAGGTAATCCCGTTTCCCTACGTTGAGAGTCCATCTATCCTAGCTCTCTGTAGACCGTGCAGCACCAGAACGTGTTTCCAACTCCTCTGGTCCATGGGAGGCTGGGTGCAGGGACTCAGGGACACGGGGACTAAACTAAGGCAAGGATGGATCGAATCAAGGCGCAACTGCTTCCAGTAAGCTCTAACGATATTTTAAACCCGATTTAACGCGACTAAACTACTCGCTCGGCCTTACTTCCTTCCTTCCGGAGGAGACTCGTTCTATCTCTCTTGCTCTTTGTATTTCTTCTCTTTCGAGTTATCAAACTTTGCCACGTTATAGTGACTCCTCCTGAGAAATTAACCAATACTTTCGCGCCTCTTTTCGATGAAAATGCCACCGAGAAATCGAGAGAGTTTATACATCATAACTCATAGATATATGAATAGTGTCTATTATTTATATTGGAATATTTACTATTTATTGTTGCAAAAGAAATAGTTTATACACTACTTCACTTTAATATTGTTATTAAATTCGTTATAGCCTTGAATTCTCGATTGACGAAAGTCCTTTAAAGTTACCATAGTTTTTGCTATTAGTAAATATGAAATCTCATACTTATAGACAGGGACGATACATTAAATGTTACGAAAGCGAGACCCGTTTGTTCGCTTTTCTCGTTGAAATTTTTCCCACAGCGAGCATCATAGTGTGATCGCTGTATCGTTTAGTCGATGCCGCAAACGACTCGTCAGAAAAATGGCTGGGGATCATCGCGCGCGTTCTTTATCTTCGTTAGGTGGATTTATGTGCCACCGTCTGTCCGAGAATTACCGACGTGATATTGATATACGATTTCGCCCAGTGGCTGCCCTGTGAGCTTTCCCCTGTCGACTCTCTCCAAGTAAACATCACGCAAATCGTGCGACATTAATCGCTAAGTAACCAGACCGACACAGAAGCGCGACAAACACCACGATCAATTAAGTTTGGAAAAGTGACGGGAAAAAAACGGTTTCGCTCTCGACTAAATCGGCTGGTCGACATTGAACGGTGAGGGCTTTTACTTTGACTAGTGTATCGTCAAGAATCTCGTCCACGTTTCGTATCAAATCCACTCGCCTATTTACATATTTACCCTTCCTTTCCCTTTCATTCTGTAATTCCAAATTCACCCTCGCACAAACCACCCTTTCCATGTCACGTTACACGTTACACTGTGATACACAAACCACCGAATTCACGAGTGTTTTGGAGGATGGAAATAGCAAGAAAAGAGTATTACCACATAAACAAATTTAAAAGCACTGGAATCATATAGAAGACCTTTTCGTGTTATGAAATGTAAGCTCATAAAAGAACCCGAGGCTTCATGAAGATAGAAAAACTTTCAATGTGAATTGAGTATATCCCTAGCAGTGCTGATTCTCTCTCACTGTGATATAATTTCCCCCATTTTTCTGTAGTGTGACTTATTCAACAAACTATATGCAGCCTTGTTGTCCAACTTTCAGTTCAACGGCTCACTGACCCGAGTCCTAGATTTCTCTGAGAAAGCTTGTGTGGATATCACAGAATTTTCCCAATTTCCCTTGACACTGTATTCCGATGTATTGGTAAACCCATAGGGTTTTCGTTCGCACAGCAAGAGGGTTTGGTACGTAGTAAGGTCTATAAAAGCACATTGCTTAAAAGAGGGTGGCAACAGAAAACAGGATGGCGTCATTGCTGTCGATACATACATTTCATCTGTCGCAACCCAAAGACCAGATAAGATTTGAAGGGAACAAGATGCACCGAATAAATGCATGGAAGAGACAAAATTTCGAAGTGTTTTACTGACTGATAACAGGATGCTTTGAGACATTCGTAAAGTTAGACTTTTCGTAGAGATTATAGTAGGAGATCTGCAAAACGAAAAGAAATTGGGGTAAAGATATGTAGTACGAGAGGATAAGGAAGGTGCTGCGAGAAGAATGTCTAACAAATATCGAAGAATACGCGGTTCGACATTATCGGCAATTCGAAAGTCACGCGCGATCGTTAATCTAAATTCCAGGCTTCGTTCTCGACATTCGCCAGCATCGACATTACCTGCATTGCGCACGTATTTTCTCTTTATACACAAAAAATGAGTTCGACTTCGTTTCAATGTGAAGAAAAATGTCATTTTATGTGTATACGAATTCTCCCTCTGATAATGAATTTGGTCAGGTATTACCGAGTACACAGCCAGTTTCCCAATGCTCTTGTTGATGCAATAATCTTGCCGGAGGCCTAATTACGTAATTGATGCTTGTAGGTTTGCAGTAAACACATTCGGCTTGGAAATTACTTTATCAACGATGCCCCGAAGCCATATCCGGTAGCCGCGAGAGAACCTCCCCGCCCTTTTAACCGCGTCTACACAGAACATCGGCGTAATACGCCTAATAATTACGATAATAATCATCGCGCTGTGATAATGATTCCCGAATGGAAAATAGGCTGGGAATACGGACTATTAGTTACCAATCGAACCAACTAGAATTTCAGCATTATAGGTGAATCGCTGATACAATTATCTACATCGGCCTAATCAAGCCACTCTGACTTTTCGAACAATTCATTGACTTTTGAGAACCTTTCCAATGATAAAATCAGTAAATATCTAATAAATAAAAGATCTAGCATCAATCGAATTCATCATACGAACTAATTAAATTAAAACTCTGAATATAGTATCTAATCTATGATATGCTAGCTTGAATATGGTAAACATACACGAAACGTTTCATTCTAGTAATTTCCCTTGTGGTCTCATAAAAGGGGCTCAACTCCGAAGAGACGATCTTTGACGAGACGTAAGAGTACAACTGAAAATTGGCAGAAATAGAGGGATGAAAATTTGAGGAACTCGTACATTCGTTTCCAATTGCGTTTCGGCATATACGATACGGATTGGCTGACGTAAATTTAGGCAGTCTGGAGGTACCTATCCATTCAACAGCTCGCTTCGTTCGCCCTCGGCCAATTTATTAACGATTCCGACTGTCTGTAGAGGACTGAGGGAGAAGTAAATAGACTCAAATAGGATGTGAGGTACAGTACGAATTTGACTTGAACCAACGGTACTACAAAATCAGGTGGCACACCAAAGGTATATAATTCGGTTTGCACGCGCCTTCTTCGTCTCTCTCCCTCTCTTCCTCTCTCTCTCTCTCGCTCTCGCTCTTATCCGCCCCTCAGGTTTCGCTTGCTACTACTGCCCCTTCCTACAAACGGTAAATTCGCCAGTGAGCTCACCGTTACACGCTCGACATAATTCGGCGCGCTACTACCGCCAGCAACGTCCCGGTAAGCATTAGGCCCTTCACCTACCGCCTGCATTTTGGATTCGGGTTCAAGCGTGTGAAATATAAGGTTTTGCTAACCGCAAACTGCGGTTTCCGGTTCCTCTCTCTGTTTCTCTATGATAGTACTCCCTGATAGAACCTTGCCCTCTTCATAAGTTTTCCTTGTTGTAATGTGTGCGCGCGCGCGCGCGTTGTGATCCACTGCACATGGGAAATGCGGAATGCTAAAAGCGAGGCAAACTTATGGAGCTTCCACAAGTCTATAAGGTATAGCCTAACGAAATTCTCCAATGTTAAGTGGGAAATTAGAACAGCAGGAGGTAAGGAAACTTTGCTAAAACATTGTTCGACTAGTAGCGCGAGCTCATAGGAAAGCTTTAACTCGGAGAATTCGTAACTCTGGACTCGAAAGAACTGAATTTAAAGAAGACACTTGAGCAAAATAGTGTAGGCTCCGTTACGCCAGTTGAATTCAAGGGTTCGGACGTCTGAGAACCCATCTGCGCCAAAGTCTCTCTCTTTCTACCTTCCTAGAAGCTTTCTTTCTCTTTCTCTCGTGTTGTCGGCGGTAGCATAATAGATATACGCATTGCAGAAATTGTTCCCAACCAAGCGGCTCGGCATTGTAAATAAAGCACTTGGCCACGCGATCGTAAAACTCGACGATAATAATTCTCATGGTGTGCTAGCTTACCAGCACCAGCGGAGTGCTTGTTTACGGGCCCATTAGCCAGACTTCCCCGACTACGGCTAGATCATGCATGCCCGCCCCCGATTCGACCCCCCACCCCCCCTCAGCCGCACCACATCCTCGATTAATTTGGCAAGATTTTTGCCAGCATCCATTCTCCTACTCTTTACGTACACATATTCGCATTTCAACTACCACCCGCTTGTGCGCTTAGCTCCAGAGTATTAGATTTCACAGATGCCCTGATCCTTGTGGATAGTACGTGGTTATCTTTGTGGATAACGCTGGCCGTCCATGAATACTGGACCGCGTATTAATGCAGATGTCGCGGGCAAAAGTCATGATCAACCCAATTAGCTACCAATATGAATGAGACTACTGACGTGTACGAAATAAGCTGATTTACCGCGGAAGACGATCTACGCCAGTAGGAAGATAAATGTCAAAGGTAATTTCATTCATACAGGTTTGCTGGGAGTCTGTTATATTCTGCCGGCCAAAAGCTTCCCTGGACCATGAACAGAGAGAAGCAGGGAGAACATGGAAGGTAGCATATCCGTCGTTTGAGCATTGTAGGTGGATGGATGAAATTATCAACACCCGCAGGTTTATAACTCTAGCGGCCTTTGTCTGACTACTGGAGCCTGCTATATCCTGCTATATCCAGCAAGGCGTTACTCCATCGAGCTTCACACATATCCCATCTGAACCTCTCAATCTCCCGACTGGGATACTGATACCTAACCGTATGACCAGCACGTGTGACCTCGTTTTTAACAAAGGATATTAAACGTTCCGAATAAAGTGGCATCCACTCTCCCCCCCCTCTCTTTCTATGAATATGCAAGGCCAGAATGAATGGCGCCACTCTGGATTTATGAACGTTTCGAGGAAGGGCGCGACCCCCGAATAATATTTCTGGGCACCGCAAAATTGGTTTGTTACGATCGCCTTCGAAATACATTACCCTTCCTATTGCGAGTCCTTTCTATTCATCTCTCGTGATCAATTCGAACAGAATTATAAATGAAATGTCAAAATGGAAATTGGGATTTCTCGAAATAGTGTAACTGTTGGCTAACAGTCCACTCGTCATTTGGTGGCACCAGAAACACGTAAGCATTCTTGAGAGAGTATTATACTAAATACATTAAAGGAAGGATGCATTTTCGAATATCAGAGTGTAAAAGTAGTGTGTGGAATTGTTTAATAAAGATGAGTATTACCATCGATCTTCGTGACCCACTTGATTCACGATCGGAATCTTGGTAGAAGAAATTCTCAATGGAAGGGTGATCAATGGATTGGCAAAATTAGCGGTGTACCTGAGAGTGGATGGACTGGTCAATGGGGGAAATTGCGAATCCGTGTTCGAGACCATTCGATCCGAGGATCCAAAGCCGAACAAGTGGCCTGGAGCCAGTGCAACATACAGCAGCTGTGGCACTAGCAAGGGTGGAGAAAGCTTTTCTAACGATAGTTATCTCCATTGAGCTGAACCACTGGGCTTGCCAATCAATATTGCTTAGAAGAGATTAAACGGGCTATATGTATTTTCCTAGTCTATTTTCGTTTTCAGATTGAAAGCAGTACTACATCCTACCTCTGTTTCACTCTACTCTCCTCCACTTTCCTCTAGTGCTGTCTTGCAAAGCCGCTTCAAAGAAGAATTATTGAGGCCAATTGACCCACAATACCGAATCGAGAAGCAGAGAAGAAACCCTGAGATCCGCGTCCACCTTTCATTCCAAAATTGAAACGGACGTGCTCTCTAAAGAAAGATGGCTTCCCCCCTCTTTCTCCAACAGAAACTCCCGATCCACTCACTACCATCATACTTGCTCTCTCACCCCTTTCTATTTGTCACATTCACCCGGCCATTGTTTTTTCACGTTAGTAAAAGTGAGGTAGAAAGTCTCGGTTAACGCGACAGAGCGGACGAGAAAAATGCCGGCGGGTTGAAATAAAGGCCGTGAGAAAAGATGGCCTGGTGAGAAGGATGAAAGTCCCAGCGAGGGAGAGGTTGCCACCGCAGGGGGATGCTCGATTTAACTCGACTATCGTTAAGGAAGAGAAATCGATCGCTCGCGCATCCACCCAGATAAGTTCTCGATAACCAGGACGACACGTGCTGAACTTACTCTTAAGCCAATAACGCCATCGCGCGAGCCAGCTACCGGCTTCTTCTTCTCTGAGACACCTCGAACTCCGCGACGACCTTCGCCCTACTCTCGACGCTGGGATTTGCCATCGGGTCTTGCTGCATACCTTCTTGCTGCACGTTGTAGAACGATCATAATAAATCTTTCGCTTTATTAGCCTTACACTACGAGATTATTACTTGAAACTTCGAGAAATCTGAAAGTAAAGGTCCTTCTTCACGATGCGAGTAAAAGTCCTTCCAGCAAGCGTCTCTTTTGTACAAATGCACTCATACTACACATTTGTTCTGAAAATGCATAGATACAACTACAATTCTGCTCGCTGACACTAATTTGTACCGGATGCTGCCCCAAACGTATCAAGGCGTCACTCTAGCAATTTTGCAGATATTATAATTCTCGCATATAGTCATAGAAAGGATATTCACGAAGGAAACAATTTTATAAGATATCTAAGATCCACAAAATAGGGCAATTTCCGTGCGTCACATCTATTTAGAATCTAAAGTTTAGGTCCTAAACCGAAGCTTTAAGTCTTCACTTTAACTTATTCGAGGTGTTTCACGGGCTGTTGGTTGAGCGACAGTAAACGAGCGTGCGAACTCAGTGGAGGACGCTGGTCGAGAGGAAAAATAGGATTTCTGGAAATAAGTATTACTCAAATCCAAGGATCAAGTGGGTGTACGCGCGCGCGCGCGCTCGCGCCTTTCCCCTAGGAAAAAGCTTGGCCCGAAAGCACCGCTGGGCTCGACGAGGCAGCCGGTGCCCTCCGAAACACGCGATACTAAATACGAGCATTACTTTAAATTACGGGATACGTTGGGCAGATTTATCGGCGAACGGCGAATAAATCAGAAACTAAGGCAGCAGGGATAATATATGCCCCTGATTTAACTGGTGCTCTCTTCCTCACCCTCTCCTGCTACCACCTGCCTCACACTTCTAATGCGATCTTCTTCCTCCATCATTTTCAATCGATTACCGTCACGAACCATTTAAATTAATTTATTCTGATCGTAATTTCAGTTATTTATTTAATTTATTTAGTTGATTAATATTCGATCAATCTTTTGTACGATGGAAGTATTTGATAAACGAATGACGACGTAATACATCAGTCTCAATGAATATTCCAAAGCGACCTGGACAAATTGGGCAAGTACGGTTTATCTAATCCGATGCTTGAAGGTAGATCAGCAAGTAAATTGTGCCGTGGGTGAACTCGATCTTGAACAATTCCTACGTTCCCTTCGACTAGACGGGAAACAAGCAGGCCAAGAGAGAATCCAGGGAGCTTAAGGAGGGCGCGTTAATCAACATTCGCCGACAAAAAGCAGCCGTAGACAGAGAAGAACGAGCTAAGGAGATCCAGATCTAGTAAGAACGCAGCCCAATTTTCAGAACACTGCATTTCTACGACGAACTCTTCGTTGCCGAATACTCTCAGTCTTTCACTCGTTCTCCCCTTTTCTCTCGCTTCCGTTGCCGGGAGTTTTTTTTTTACGAAGGAGCTCTTTCCCTGATGTCCGGGAGTGCATGTACATCTCAACTGGCGGAACGGACAGCGAGCAAATACCTTAGCGGATGTACGTGCTCCATGTCGCATCTTGATCCAGCAGAGTCCGACCCACTTTCCTTCTACAGTATCGTTCACGTTAGACGAATCCTTCCAATCCTCCGAGTAAAATAAAATTATTCTACAACAGCTACAACCACTTCATCTCTTATCGTACTTCCAATCGTTATCCCGATTAAAGTTGAGAGTTTAAGATCCTCTCAACTTCTCTTTTGAATATTAACTATAACAATTTTAGATACCGACCATTCAAATAGTTCGAGCGTCAGCATTGTTTCAAGTTCCACTAGAGTGAATGATTAATAAAGAGAAATGTTCGGTCGACCTGCGATGCAAAGCGCTTGAATCGGGCTTTGAAGTCGACGGCTCTCGAGCCTCCGTTCGAATTTGGATCCGTGCAGAGAACAGTATACATATCCACGTAGCACGTAGGCTGCTGCATAGAGTAGTGGAGACAACGACGTCAGGGTGTACATAGAATGCATATGCATGGGGCAGGCAGCTGGCTCTTCCGTATCCTGAGACGGTCGCCCAAGTGGTTACACCGGGTCTCTCCTATTCCCGCCAAAGTGATAACTCACTGCCACTTGGCGACAGGAGTCTTTGCGAAGCCGAGCTGTGACCGAGTCGTTCTCTTCCCCTCTCTCTCTCTCCTATTGGGAAACGCGACAGCCATGCGTTTCGTCGATGGAGTTCGAAATAATCCGATCCATTTGGCATGCAAATGGAGCGCGAGCTCACCGGAGATGAGAAAGAGAGAGAGGGAGAGTTACTAACTCACTTGAAAAGAAAGGGCTGAAGCGTTCAGAAACGTGGGAGGGTTAAAACGAGAACTGAAAAAGGAACGAAGGGGAAGGAAAAATCTCGAGGAAGGAAAGAAATTTCATCTTACATCGTGCCGACAATATTCCCCCTTGAAAATACTTTAAGAGTTTGGTAATAGGAATCCCCCCACTTTTACGAGAATTTCGAGTGTTCTTTATCATTTCTTAGCCTTTTATCTAATTCTCTCACATTGATTTCCTGCGAAGGGAATTCACTAGGTTTTGAAGAAGAAAGAGATGTGGATTGATGTGTCTTGTTGTGTAAGTGAGGGATATGTTTCCGCGTCATCTCGGAAAAAGCAGGGAGCCCGCTTCTCAGTTGGAACTGACTGCGCCGACTGGCGACGATGATCGATGATCTTGTTTGAAAGCCACTTTGAGATTACACGCCACGCGATAACTCGAGATTAATGGGAGACTCGACTGCGAATCCTGTTCTTGCGGATTGGCCTCAGCGAGCATTGTGTCTCGTCTCACATAAAAGTAAGGGCCGTACAGTTTTCCCCGCGGTATCGATGCCCCGCTTTAAAATTGGGAATCTCTTAATTAAGTTTGTACTTATTTTTACAAATTTTTTTTTTTATATCTTTCGATGATAGATAGGATAGTTAGTAGATAAGTAACGCAATTAATCAATTACTTCCTGACCTCGAATTGTTAATTATACTCTGATTTATCGATAAAAAGATTCAACCACCGATCGACCAATAATTGGAGATAATCGAACTCATAAAATGTCCTGTCGCTCGTGGAACGAAAATGGGTCTCGGAGAATGTCGAGTTACGAGTTGCTCGAGCCAGCTTAAAATTCAAGGAAGCTACGGTCCGACTCGTTCCGACTTGAATATCCGACTGAATTAAGATAGGCTCCACAAGCTATTAAGTCTGCAAGAAGGAGGCGGAAAAGTTTCATACTCTACGTCGGCAAGAAAAGGAGCGATAAAACAGATACTTAGTTCCCGGCCTCTATACACTTTGTTCAACTTTAATAAATTGATGATTTTTAGAAGAAAGGTTGAAGATTCGAAAATTGGGACCTGCTTTCAAAAGATCATATAATCTATTTAAAAAAATATGTATATATATATATATATATATATATATATATATAGCGGTCGAATTGAGTACCTCCTCTTTTTCGAAGTCGGTAAAAATAGTGAACCATCGGATGACTTTATATTATTTTTAATGATAATTTCATTTAAATTCAAAGCGATACAGGTTGATCCCAGTGGATTAGAACAAATGTCCCTTTATTCATCAAAGCCATGAAAGGATCTCTACATAGACAAAGAAATACGATGGAAGAGTTTTGGTTTGAACGGATCCCAGGGTTTCCAAGGGAGGCCACGAACGAAAAGGGGCAGCTAACTAAATCATCGGGGAAACCAGCAGACAGCTTTGCTAACTCGTACGCTGGCCACCCAATCCAGAAATTATCGGCACCGATAAAGGATCGGCGTTTGCCCAATTTCTCGCAAAACCCGTTGGCTTTCCGAATTAGAACGAGCGGATGACCGCGCCGCTTTTATTTACTCCTTTGCCCGCTGCCTTTCGCCGAATTTTTGAAGCATGCCAATCGAATAACCGATTTCACTATGGCGTAGTTCGTTGTGACCAAAGCTCGATTGAAACCAGGCCGCTTATACCGAGCAGATGGATCATCCGCCTTTCGCCTTTCGATTCTTGCTTCTATGAACAATTGATGGCACGCACTCACACACACACATACTATGCGCGTGGAAAGCTGGTATAGTTGACCATTGGCAATTGTCTTTGACACGCGCTATGTCTGCCTCCCACGAAATAACCGTGGAAAAAGCCTATCTCACCGAACGAGACCAATAAACGTGCCAAATTCCATGATTGGCCGAGTATAAGTGAGATATATATGGCGAATACGAAGCCATCGATCCTCAAATATCAGACATTCACCTTTCCATTCATGTTGATGCTATATAATGGTTGCCGGTGCAAGACTTATTAAATGGAAATAAGAGAGAGAGAGAGAGAAAAAAGGGAGTACGGAACATGCAAAGCAATAGAAAGGAAGAAGCATTTAAAAATACCTCAAGCCAGGAATATCAATATCAAGAGAACGATATACCGCAGATACCCCCTCCGAACTATTTTCATATTCCCATATCTGGAAAGCGTGATATATCACAGACACGACACGCGCAAGGAATTCGCCGTGCAAATATTACATGATACGTCACTTGATATCGATGGAACGGCAATCGAATCTCTCTCTCACCGAACTGTCCGATGAGTCAGAGCAAATTTCAAAGCCTTCGCTGAAACGATCTCCTGTCACTCATATCATCTCAGCTTTCTCCTTTCACTCTGTAAAGAAATTTCTTTCAACATTCTTATAAACTCAATACAATTCCATGCTTGCCGAAATCAGAGAAAGCATTGAAACGATTCAAACAATAGTTAAGAGAAACACTTGAATGGAAGATCGACAGCTAATCGAAGTTCCGTAGGTCCAGTGAGATGTGATACCACAGATTCCAGAGTTTCCTTGCTCCCGTGACATTAGCGGTTCCTGTGGGATGAGTGTATCCATTTCGTCGGAATGGTTCTCGCGGTTTCATCTCGCGAACTCGCATCCGCTATGTCGTCGCACGCTCGACCGCTACTGGCATCCTGGCACGGTGGACACACCACGTCCGAATTGTCCCGTGTAACACACGTCGATTCTCAACGGCAACAATCAGCAGGGAGTGTTACACGCACGCACCACACACGATTCTGTCGCTTCGGTGATGCTGCAGCTCACTCCCTCGCTCTTCCTCTCTTCCTCTTGCGGAATACGCGTGTCACATGCTCATGCATTTATTTATGGAAGATCCTGTGAATCGGTCGACCAGATATGCGACCTGAATGGCGAAATCATTCCAGCTCTCTGGCAAGCACGTATCGCGACAACACACCCAACACTATACCGGATAGAGAGTAGCTTGGCCAGAGAGAGAGAGAGAGAGAGAGAGGAAGAGAGAAAGATTGTCGGATTTGCATCCGCAACTTTCGCAGTTTAGCAGTGAGTAGCACGGTCTGTACTACACTTGCCAAATGCCTTTTTTTTCACAATTCACCCATCCATTTCAAAGACCGCGGTTGTACAAGCTCTAACTGTAAATCGACTCTAATCCTTGGTATATTTCAATATGCAGATCGACATATGGTTAATTCCTGTTCACGGTTAATTACACATTTAATGTAGGTGCTACATTATTCCCTCTGTGTGTCTCCCTTCACCTTGCACGCCCAGGGATATTAATAATTAGTGGGTAAATCATTAACGGTAAATACATAATCCTCTTTCGAGCCAATTGACATTAACAAAGCTTGCTAAAATATTGATGTAGCTTAATGAACATTGTGCGGTTATAAAATTGTAATTAACTTAAAAGTAATTATGTTGATTTGATGTCGAATAATTGCTTGTTTTGTATGCCTTGATATCTGGTCCAATACAATCTCCATTATGCCATTAACGATGGACTTAAGTCTTCTTTTTCATTCCTTTTCAAGAAAAGAGCATCAATTTGCGCTCGCTCATTGAGACTGGAACATTTCAGTACTTACTAATCTCTGCAAATGCCAGAATTTGCTTCCGTGGTATTATTATGATCAATTACTTCTCTGCTCTGTTTAATGGAATATCTACGATAACTGCTAAATATAAAGTACATATGCTTGCGCGAAAGTACCGTCTCCCATTTACATGTCTGCTACCATCTCGCAACCTTTTCCAAAGTTCGGAAACTCTATTATCGGAATCACGATGAGTGTGAGTGCAAAAGTAACATCAGAGACCTCACTTTTTAACAACCACCTGTCGCGAAGTACATAGTTTACCGGAAGGCTTTGTTCCACCGCCGCTTCATAAAAGGCCTGGCTGTCCTTCATCCACCCCCGCGCTCACACTGGCGATCTTTCTTTCTCACATTTTTCGCGAAACCAGTGATGTTAAACAAAGTGGAAGGTGAATCCTTTATGCCCGACTGTGCGTCTGGAACTACGACGGCGTGACGTCTATCAGGCATTATGGAGTATTCACCAGCACGCTTTAGAAAAAACCGTAATGGAACAATGTCGGTCTTATTCTCGGCACCTTGTTTCTTCTCTTGCCCGTGATCTCTATTGCTCTTAATATTTTAACAAACCAGTGAACAAATCCACTATAAGAATAGAACTCGTTTTCTCCCTATTAAACATACCCCTAATAAGTAAATGAGTATTACAAGAATATCAACGATATTTATAACTTTTGGCTGACAGTGAGAATAGTCTCATGAATATCTAGTAAAAATGCAATATTTCACAAGTTCAGCATATGAAGTGTTAAAAGCAATTTTGGCATTATTCGTATGTTCTATTCAAGCCAATGAAGATTTATTCACGAACTTCTACTTACATTGAAGGGACATATTAATCTTCCTAATAAATGATCAGCTGTAACTAACGTTATAGACGGTAGGAAAACTGAAATGCTCGTAGCATTGAATCAACATTTACACATCAATGTCCCTATCGAATTGCTAGATTACATTGAGCCGTTCGTCAAGTCGGAACGTGCTCCATCCCACAGCAAGTATTACCACCACTCGATCCACTCTATCAAGTGTCCTATTAGGAGACGACTGTGCGCGAGGATGTCTCCAAATCATCGTATGACAAGGGTTGACGGGGGATAACTGATAGAAGCCTGTTCGCGATTAACCCAAATTACAAGTGGAAAACGGGAGAGAACGAGGACTCTTGGCTACTCGAGCGATTGTAAAGTAGTTGCCGGTGCGGGCTTGTTAGCCTTGATGAACGATTGCTCCCTGATTGATAACAGCATTGGGAAGTCCGCGATTTCGAGTAATGCCGGTCCTGCTTCTCATAATTGAGAACGCGCTAATGGAACGTGTGTCGATAGGGCGCCCATTGTATGAATCTGTCGCCGTACCCGCAGACACTAACGAGGTTATGTAACGACTCATGGTCACCTCGAAAACGGTCGCATATGTCGCCGTTGGATAACGCCAAGCACCAAACTATCATCAAGTATTATGGTTACGGATTACCGCACCGGAAAACATGAGAGTTGTTTAGTGAAAGATAGGAAGACGCAAGGAGTTTGATATTGTCGTGTCACGTCTCTCCTTACCATTCACTAGCCGAGACCTTTGTTATCACTTTCTCCATTAGAAGCGATTACAAGGTTACGAAAATCGAGACGACACTAGGCACTTACGCGTGTCAAGTATATACAACCCGTGTAATTACTCAGTTACTCAGTCGGCGTTTAAGGGCGCCTTTGTTTGAGAAATTGACGGTCTACCTTGTTACCTGATTCTACTACGAGACGCAAAGATCCCCTTCCGGGATTTTCGTGTCGAAAATATCGATGGAGTGTCTTCATCCTGCCAGTACGGTTAACTCGAGAAGCTCGTCGATTATTAATAAATTTAACCTCTTGCCGTACTTTGACGAGTCTGACTCGTGATATAAATTTTGTACCAAACATGAATATCACGAGTTAGACTCGTGGAATGAAAATTAGGCGAACATTGTTGCATTTTGTTTTTTTTTAATATTTCTGTTTTCCCGCATTTCGTCGAACTAAATGGTACAGCAAAGGGTTAAAGAACAATCTTGGATATGTGTATGACACAACAAAGTTGACAGAGTGGAATATGATGGATAACTGTTCAGTAGTGGAACAATAAATTTGGTATTCTTTTATTCTTTATTCATACGCAAATACCATCCCGCTCACAACGCCGTTGATATATGTATTTCCAAAATTCATCTCCGATACTTTTCCACGGTAAACGATCACCCAGATGCATAATGGCATCGCTCGTTATTTATTTAGGCATGACGAATGGAACTAATACGAGCGTGTGCCGTTTCCCGGCCGTTTTTAATAAAGCGCGCGCACCGAAATTGCGAGAACGAAAATAATACAGGTTAAAAACGGCGAGAGCGAGTTTGAACGAGACTGGGAAAAATGAAGTATCGTACATCCATATGATTGACATTGACTCGACGAATCATTATTCTGACAACGATTGAAATAAATGGCCATCAAATTTCGAAATACAAAAGATACGATATCGAACCTCCTGTGGTAAACAATCGTGGCTTCGATTTACTTCGTTACGAGCTCCTAACTGAAGGACAATAGATTTGCGGCAGAGAATCAGGAAGCTCATTTGCAATGAGAACTACGAGTACGAATCTCGTCAGTGCGTGGATACATGCTTGTGTACCAGGGAGATAGGTGTATATACCAGGAGTGGCAGGAGAGAATGTGTTGTCCCGGAGGTTCAATGTGTGGAGTGCACGTGCGATAATTACACGCTCGGAGGATACGCACGCTGTGTTTCGCCGTGAATACGATTAACTCTTGGTACTCCGGTGATGGCACTTAATCCGTGTTATCGTACGGATTACGTTGTCTCTGGACACAGGGGATCGTAGCGTCTTCTCTTGCCGCCCTTCTGATCATCGAAATTTAAAGGAACAAAAGCGATTCCTAGAAAGCTCTCCTGGGACAGCAGGAAAACCCCTAGAAAAGTTAGGTGCTCACTGCCAATTCTATTGTTTCTCGCGGAGGTCCAACCTCCTTCATTAGTCTCGAATACTTTTAAACACATTATTTCATTAAAACTTGCCAACCACACACTCCATTCGCAATGTTTGAATTCTCCAACTGAGGGGGCCGTTATTTAATTACTACTCCTCTAATTCAGCAGAGTTCGCGCAGGTTTTCTCCGGTGGATTTTACCAGAATGAAACTGACGAGCTGCGGACTTTTAATTTGATCCAAATCAATTTCCGTCAGTCAACAGTCTGGAGGCAATGGCAGTTGGAAAAGAATGCGATATCGCAATTTGAAAAATGATACATTGAGCATATATAAATTTGAACTGGAAATTATTATATTATTTGCCGGTAGTTGTGTTGAAAGAAAAGCACAAATTATTCAATCATCTGTAATTGAAATTCGAACGTGAGTTTGTTAAATTCTGGCCCATGCGTACCCTTTGCATAATTCAGGGTGTAATTAACGCTGATCCTAGATCGCATCAGGAGTTCAACAAACACACAAGATGTTTGTGATGTGGTAGAATGGGTAGTGCGGAACCTCCAAGATGGTGATGATTCAGGTATGACTATACCAGCTAAGATGGTACAGTGTGTAGCAATAAATTTGCGCCGGCATAGGAGGCAGTTAATTTCGATCGAAAAGCCACGTTTCACTGGGAAGTGCAGCGTGTTCCTTGTGTTCGAAGAGGTAGACTGCGCACTGTATGCACACAAGCAGAGCACTTGAACTGCTCGAGAGGCCACGTGTATGCACACGTTCGCCCGAACTGACAGGGGAAAGTCTGGGAGGAAGTACGAGGTGTACGTCGACATCGACTAATGTTTAAGGCAAACATGCTCTAATAATCCGCCATATGCTGCAAATCAGCCAGTGGACTATTTCACTGGGAACGGAACATTGTTTGCCCACCTGACTCGTTTAGCCAATGCGGCACGAGATATCGCTAACATTCTCTCGTATATAATTCCCCGGTCTCACTGCGCCTCATGATGTGTGGCCAAGGCATGTCAATTATTTATGATGCCGTGCCCACACATTTGGTAAACAGAGGAATTACTCGTCGAGCACAATACCCAGGCTGATCACTACCGCTAGGGAACCGCCGGTCTTAATCCCTCATGCAGTATGAAAATACGTAATACTATCATTATGGCGAGCATATTAAGCTTATCGGAGTTTAATTACTCGAGTGATTATTGGATCTACTCTCTGTCTTCCTCTCTGACGGCACAATATTATTATCACTATTATCCGTACGCTTCCCACGATTCTCACTATTAGCATCCTACCTGGGACACTCCTGCTATCCCTTCGGTCCTGTCAACTTCCTGCGATTTCCTGAACAACCACGATTCCTAGTATCCCACATTAAAGGGAAACTTGATTGCCTACGAGAATTGAGAATTCCCCGATTTGTACACGAGAAAGTTTAAGCGAAGTGTCCATTCGAGTTAGGTACATAAAGGGAAAACTCGCAGGTAGAAGTTACGCGCAAATTCGACGAGGTTTACAACAACCTACAAAGCCGGTGATTTTCGTGTGTGTGCTCGTAAACGGTGAGAAGTGGAACTATACATTGCTAGATAAATAAAGTGTACAACTTCTACACACCGAGTGAAAGAGATCACCAATATAAATGCGGATTCTCACACCATTTATGCATCGACGTTGTTTTAGGGGTCGAAGCGAAGTAAGCTCTTGTAATACTAACAGTGGGAGAAATCAAGTTAGGCTACTAATCAAATATTCGGAAAACGTCCGCGCACCTAATCAAACGAACGGCCGGTTAAACCGCGGCTTTTCGATCGGCAAGCTTTCGGAAGTTCGATTGTACCGCAAAATTGGCCAAGCGCTGTATTTACCATGGCCATCAGGCCGAATTGCGTTTGGTTAGAGGACATTTCACGGTATAATCCAACGTGAAGCCTGCTGCTGAATGAAGGCCTCATTTCAGTGAGTCTCTTTCTCCCAACAACATAATCCCTCGACCACCACCTGCTGACGAAAAGTCATCTTGAAATTCGTCCGATTTCATTTTCCACAGTACGATAGTGAAGTTTCTCTCCCTCTCTCTTTCCATACCGTAGCACTAATATCTAATTAATTTTGAGAAGCAAACCAGTTCAATTGAATGACAATTGGAATTGCCGCGAATCTCCCTACTGCAAGAAGGGATGCTTTCGTGATTCAAATTTACCAGGAAGAACTCGGAGGAATGTTCTTCTTCTTTGTGAACGGTAGATATTAATGTTGGAAAGAGAATAATAATTCCTGGCTGGCCGGCAGGTAATCTGCAATTTCCTGGGCGCCTGGTTAAACCCAATAAAGCAGGCAGACTCAGCGAAACGAGACTCGAAGATGCCCTCATTCCTCGTGGAAAAGCGCTGTCGGTACGAAGTCTGGGATCGAGTGGTTGCGGCCGGGTGAACTCTTAGTAAATAAAGGCTAGCACTATAAGCACTATTATAGAGAGACAGAGGCCGAGTCGGCAGTCACAGGGACTTTGTAATAAAAGCTCGTAAGGTTTGGTATTGGCACGCTCTGATTTATTCGCGGCAAGTGCAACGGAAGCCTCGCAGCACTAGTGCGCCAGAAATAACGAGAGGGAGAAACAGAACCGGGTGGTCTCCGCCCTCTTAGCTCGCTTTCGCATTTCTCCCTCCACTCTTTGGAGCGCACCAAGTACGCCGAGGGCGAACTAAAGCCAAGCAAGCGGCAGCTCGTTGCTTACCGAAGTGGCGCGCATACCTGCCGCTAGAATGCCGCTGCTTTCCTACTTACGGATTTATAGCCTCAAGAGCTTTGGCAAGTCGGAGTAAGAGAAGAGTAAACGAGAAAGAAAGTGGGGGTCCGAACACTAACTCACTCGACGAAAGCATCACCCAAGCACTACGGCGCTAGGGAACTAGCGAAGGCGACTATTCGACCAGCCGATACTCCAAAGATAAAAATCGACTTGCCAGGGATATCGATGCGATATCTGCTTTCTTCACGGTCCGCCTCCCATCGCCTTGAAAAGTAAATCGCTCCTTATCTTCTTCGAGAAACTTGAGAATTGCTCTTGGGACCAATTGCACCCCCTCAAATCTATTCTTCGACTAACCGAATTTTCGTTGCTTTTCGAATATATTTGTCTGAAAAATATCGATGCAGAACTGTAATTGAATAGGAATATGGCTGAAGTTCTAGAGGCACTCTTGGTGGGTTTCAGCAGCTGAGTAGTTAGGTATTAGAGGCGGTGCTGCACGGCGGTAGTTCGCCGAGGCGAGTGGTATTGGAAACAATGGACGGCCGATTAATTACTCGGCGGGAAGTAATTACCGAGAAAGGCGCAGTAGGGCAATTCGTCGACGAGTCGTAAGAGGGTTCTTCCGGCGAGCGGTCGCTCGTCAGGCGAGCCGAGCTAACCAGGCAGAGATCCTGCCGGAGTTACGACTGGGTAGCAGCAGATCCACTCTGCGGGGAACCGATTCACTCGACGACAGCTCACTTCCATACTAACTTTGCGGCTTTTTGACTGGCGCCTCCGACACGATCGATTCCGGCTCCATTATCGAAAGCCGATCGCGAGACTGACAGCTCGACGAGCATGGGTTCGTCGCGAAAGGGAGCGAAAGCAGTAGCTGTGTGTTTCACCACTTGGTAGAAGCTGCGGGAAGGAATTCACTTGCGTGAAATCACCGCGCGAACGATTTGAACTGCTGCCAGAAAATAAGGCGGTGACGGTGGCAGATAACGCAAGCTCGAGCCCTGCAGGGCGAGAAATAATTCGGCGCAAATAGTTTTGCGAGCGCACCGCCGTAACAGCGTGCTCCCAGTTGCTGGCAAAGCGACAAGCAAGAAAGAGAGAGGAAAGGGATCCTCCTTCCCATTCAGGGACCACCCAGCATCCACCAACTGACCGTTCTTAGCGCTGCGTGCTCCGGCGATCCTATAAACTTTAACTTTCCTCAAATGCAGGAGAACACCCGGAGTAACTGACCTCCCAGAAACGGCACAGGCGACCAAGCGACCGAGAGCACTGGAAGACACTTTTCGGCAAAGTTTATGGCCCACTGTGTGACCGCTTGGTAAAAGGGAAGCGCAGTCTAAATTGCGCCCCTCTTTAGCCGATAAACTCTCCGAAACTGTCTCCCCCTTGCTGCGATCTCCCAGCCCTGTCACTTTCTTCCCTTAATACCACCCGACCATTTTTCGGACAATCAGAAACGTCCCAAGAAAATTGGAAAGTGTAAGATGTTGAAGTTGAAAATGACAGAAATAGTGGAAGGAAATTTTTGAATAGTCCAAGATACGACAGCGAAAAGAACGAGTTGGATCACCAACTATGAGCTGTATCGATTTTCGCTATCGCTTTAACGATTTTGCCAATCGTTATGGTCCATCGAGATGCACTAGCCGCTTGCTCTGATATCACACGTATAAGTTTCCGGAACAACGTCACCAAATGCTCGGTCGTTGGCTTAAAATCGAGCTATCGGGCACTCACAGATTCGATCTACACTGGCAATGTGTCGCCGTGTGTGAATTGATACGCCTACGCCGCAGGCGATAATAAAGAGCACCTTTTGCGACAATGGACCAGCGCGGTATCAAGCTTTAGGTCAGACCGATACGTGCCCGCCTGTTTACAGTTTGTTCACAATTCGCCCTGCAGATATTGATTTTCGTACAATGCCAGTACCAATGCCGCCATTGTTCCGATCAAACTGTTCGAAAGTAATAAACGAAATTCTTGTAAAAATTACAACAATGGAATTTTCATTATAGATTTATGCGTCAATCATCGATATTAGAAATAAAGTTTGTAATGCCACTTGAATTGCTAGCAGTCGTTTGTTCGTATTTTGACGGAGGTTGAATACAAGAGAGGTCGAGCAGGCCTGCTTTCCCAAGGGTCTTGTTATCCAAGTTTCACTTTGACAAGATGAATCTTGAGAGTTGCCGACCGCCTTGTCATCCGACAGAGCGCGTCCAGGTGAACAGTCTTCCCTAACGAATATACACCACTTCAAATGTTATAGGAAGTGCGATAGGAAACTCGACACTTTCAAACCATCCCACTCGTAACTAGATTTACGCATTAATCATTAATATGAAAAGAACGTCGTTGATAGATAAAATATGTGTACGAAATATTCATGCCATTGTCCATCAACAATCCATTAATTCCTCGTGAAATTCTTCCGCCGACAGCATCGAGTGAAACGTAAATGAATGGATTGAAACAAGCAATGTGAAGTAATTCAATATACAGACAAATTATTTGAATTGCTTTGCTTTCAGCGCTTTTCTAGTTAATCAAGTAATTATCATTAAGTAGTTATAAACAAGTCTTTGAAGTAGATCTCAAATGCTAGAATAAATCAACATTTTATTATGCTATTTCTGTTACAACTTGTGATATAAAAGCATGTTATTAAAAAATATGTTTTTCATTTTAATATATTAAAGTCAAAATATATATACATGTATGTTCCGCAAAGGCTCCTCTATCGTTCAATGTATCCGCACCAAATTTCCTACGAACATTCTTCGATATCTTAGAAAAAAAACTATGAGGGTTTCCACCTCCCCCTTCTTCCGAAATGACCTCTAGAGTCCACTCCAGACAGACGGAATGCCACCCGGGCAAAGCCCAGGCTAGGATAGCTAGTGATATTATATTTATGAAAGGAGCCCGTCGTGTTCGAGTCCTCTGCGTAGTATGTCACAGCAGTGACAAACAGATATGCTAGACTGATACTACTCATACGTGCCTCTCAGATTGCCTGCCGTCTGGCTGCTCAGTCAGGTGTAGATGCATATTCCGGGTTATACCCAGCAGACGCCAATTTACATCTTACAACACAATGGATTATACTACTACTAAGTTGATTAAAGAGGTTAAAGCTAATTGACACAAAATAGAAACTCTACTGCGAATACTGTAAATTAAATGTCGTGTAATTATAAGTTCCATAAAACTTATTATGGTTTTTAGAAATAATTAATTGATAGTTAAGACCGTTGGAATTCAGATGCCTTTTCAGACTACAATAAAATTAATTTTTAAGTAAGAAAATTCAATTTGCAGTAAAGCTTATGCTATGTGCCACCCCCTTTTATAAGTTACTTTTATTTCTATACTCTCTATCACGTTAATTTCCACAAATGAAACCATTTCCCTTTGAGTCTTTAGTCAAATTCTCTCGAACTGGACAGACGAAACTTTTGAAACAGCCTGATTGTTCGGAAATGTCTCATTTGTTACATGAAACGTTTTTTATTAAAGCATTATTATCAAGTATTAAATCAAATATTTTTAAGCCATAAATTAATTACTCGAAAACTATACAGACAAATTAGTTAAAATTATGAAGATTGGCGGAGTGACTGCTAATTACCATTTTGTACAAACTTCGGTCCGATCTAACCACTTTTATTTTCCTCATCAAATCAAATTAGTTTCAATGAGAATATTATGGAGTTTGCCATCTTGCGAATCGATTGCCAAGGTATTAACGTGTGATGTAGAAGCATCGTTGACAAGATTTAACGACAAAGTGTATTTTGCTCAAGCGCGCAACACAAAACGCCCACTAATAAATCACACCCTAGGACGAAAATACGAGCCGGTAAACAGGCTCGTACGTCAGCGGGCAAAAATCGGCACGCCATTGACAAAACACCCGAGACGTGAACGGTGGCAAGCTGTTACCACATTACTCACTTTCTCTAGAACGAAAGGTCTGCCTTGTTACTCAATTTCTAACCGTCACCGGATATTCCCAACATTTTTCCGTGCTTGGAATTAATTCATAATCGGACTGATTCGAGCTCATAAAGCGTTAACGCATATAAAAATCGGTGGTAGTCAAAAGTTCATCATGATATCGCCACTTTTCAAAGTGAAATGGCCCACTAATATTTTCACTGCCTCGTGAATTCAATGCATCGAGTAATACGACGATATCGAATTGCGTGATTAATAATGGCCTCAACCCCACCTTCAGGAAATTGGTAACACTAAACGTTAGAGCTTTCGGGGCAGCTTCTGCCTTTGAACTGAAATCTATCCTATTTCGAAATTTTCACGGGGTCTCGGCATACATGTTTCGTCAGAAAGATTCAAGGCATACTTGATAACTATCATCTCCGAGATGATGAAAAGTCGACCAAGTGAGTTCTAGAAGCTTGCGTAAGGAGTCTCTTCGTCTGTTAGAAATACCTCGCACCTGAGCTCCACGTCCTTTACGTAATCATCGTTCCCGTCTTTGAGTATTTCCCTCTTTATCTCCCGCAAGGAGAGGCGACGTTGGATGCTGAAGAAAAATGCAAGGGAGACGTTTGTCACGGCAGGTGGGATTTACAATCAGTGGAATAATAGCGTTACAGCAATTTGCTCTAGCACAAAGTCTTCCTCATCAGCCGGCGCACTTTACGAGGTGGGAAGCCGCGAGTATAAACGTTCTGTTAGTTTGCCGAGAGTGGAGATGCAGCATTGCTACGGTAGCATTCAATAGCGAGTAAACCCCCAGGAAACAAATTGTCCCACCTTGACTCGAAGCACGTCTCTCGCAATACTCCCGTGTATTTTCTTTGACGTCACACTCATTGTCAACTGCACGTATTCCTTCTAATTGGAAGTGTATCGCTATTTCCAATTATGTTTAATATTTGTGATATACCTTTAAATCCATTCATATCCACGTTCGTCCGATACCAGAAACTTTCGGCTCAAGAGTTTAGCGCTAATAAAAAAGCTGATTGTATAATAGATCGTTCGAGGAACGATACTCGCAATATACTAACTGCATAAAGTACTTTTACGACATCGGTTTTACGAGCGATCTATAATGAAGAACTTCCCATGTACGGTCTACCCAAGCTCCAATACGAAATCATGGTATTGTAAGCTTTCCGTAGAAACTTAATCTATGAGAAACTGATCCATGATTGATCAAGTATTAAGTAAAAGTCCACTATAAGATTTCGACATTACTGATCCGTTCTACAATATGGAGAATGAGCGTAGGAAAATATGGCGCCTGGTTGCACGAACGGCCGATAGTTTCTTTCGGTTATTCGAGTACGCATGAAAAGCCCTATGAATTTTGTCATGCGAATTTATGCTGGTGCCAGCGGACTCCGCTATATTTCGGTCGAATATTTCATAAACGGCATGTGCGACGGTTACTCGATCGAAGTGCGATCCTCCTTGAAAAATATCTCCATCTAGCCGTACTTATTGGCTCCCGTCTATTGCGCGCCCCATTTCTCCCTATCTTATATCCCAGCATTTCTTTCATGACACGGCTGGATGCGCGACATCTAAGCTCCCGTTTCCAACAGGCCATACTCACCAGAATTCCTGGAATTAACGTGCAAGCTCTATCCAAAACTGTAAGCCCCTGGGAAACCAAGCTGAAAATTTAACTCCAGCAAACAGAGACACGACTCTAAACTCTCGCTCGCAATTAGAATCGTTCTGTTTTAATCTATACGTATGATGTTCAGAATTATTAATAGCTCTCGGCAAATCGCAAAATATTCTACTTGGAATACAGATATATTAGCAGTTAAAATAATAAATACTCAGACTAATTACCGTGGATATATAGTAACATAAAAACTAGTATTTAAACGATAACAGTGCACTCACAAATTCTATATGATTCGTTCCTATTTCAAGTGAAACATTTACGTCGTTGGCACTATAAAAACACAATAGCTGGCCGTCTGTCGCAGTCCATGCAGCCGAAACTTCTCGAAAAATTCACATTCACCTAACAGCCGAGTTCTGGCGCACTATGCAAAAGTGTCGCGGAGATGTTGGCGAATAAATGGGGATGAAGTATTATTCAATTTATCGCGATCACTGGGACGCCGCGCACTGGTTCCCTTTCGGTTCGCTGTTAGCCACCGGAATATCGCCGACGACGTAACCATAAAAATCCAGAAAACAATGGGCCGATCGCATACTGGTGCCACGGTTTCCACGGCAAATGTACAAACATAACCGTTCTGGCAGTATCGGCCGATACATTCAAGCCCCTTATCGCCGCTTGGAAAACGCACCTCGAAAGAGGCAGAGAGAGACAGAGAGAGAGAGAAAGAGAAAGAGGGAGAGAGAGAGAAAATCACCATAGAGAACTCGCATTTCTATCTCCCCGCTAACTGTTAAATCATAGAGAAACCAAAGATTCACGAGCCATCGACAGCACATCCCAGATTTTAACCGGGAAACCACGTACTTCCACCACATTGGTAAATCACAAACGGATCTAAATCCATTCCAATTAATTACGCAACCGCTACCGGCTACTCTTCTATGGAAATATGAATTGAAATGGTGAAATCCACAAGCATTGAAAAGCGTGAGATTTGATCAAGGTAAATCCGGCTCCAAGTGTCAATGGTATTCACGGTGGTTTGTCGTGATGATGACATTCGTCGAAGCTAGTTCAGTGGGATTAGTATCATGAAACTATCAGGTTCGACCATAATTCTCTTTGTATTCCACACTCTTTTTCTCCGTCGACAATTCTTTTAAGATCCGCGCGGAAAGTAGTTGGCGCAAATAGGAGTGATTATCGGCGAGCAAACAGAAACATTTAGAGCTAGGTTTGAAAAACAAACCTGAACGAGTAGCAGTGGACTCGTGCGGACGTGGTAAACAGCTCGGCTATCTCGTAAGATCTAATTACCACCATGAAATCCTGAGCTAACGATCGCGAAGAAATGAAAATAATTGTGAGAAGCGAGTAACAGCATGACGAGCAGGAGAAGCGATGGATGCAGGAAGGAGAAGAGAAAATTTTGGCATGTTCGATCGCTTGGAAAGCCGACAGGGCAGGACAGGGCAGGAGAGAGTTGAGAGACGTCGAGATGTTATGCCGGCTCGGCAACTCAGTGAGAAGTAGGTCGAGTGACATTAATCCCAGTGGCGACGACGGCAGTGAAGAAGCGAAGTTTAACAGGCGACTCGCGAGGAAGCATTAAGCTTCCTGTAATACCGCGTTCAACTGGCTACTACTGACTATCGTTGGCATCGTAAAAATGGGCTTTCCTGCATACACACGCTCGCCATACCGCTACTACAGCAGTGATGCTGCGGACTTCTCTGCTTCGCTACACCCACTCTTACATACACCTCTCAACTTTTACGAGAGGATGCACTTTCCAGTATACTACCAAGATATTTAAATAACTCTTATCATATAGAAATCTCCATGCACTTTAAAATTACTCTGGTAGTCAGGCTTTCTATTGGTGTTGAAAGCGAATTCATTGGACTACCCTTCGCGAAAACTCGAATGCGGCATCTGAAAGTTCAGCTACTCTAATATACCCGTGGGCGAGCTTAAGTATAATCGTTAGTGCCATTAACTGGAAGCCTTATGGCATTATCCATTTTAATCAAGGATTATGCGCGCCGGCCGCCGGAGGACGAAATGACCACAAAGCCGAGGAAGTATCGGCGGATCTCGGGTCTCGGGGTTGTGTGCGGTCGAAATCTGCGGTACCAGCAGGTACACTGTCAGGATGTTAGAGGAAGAGAACGTACTATCCCAAAAGGACGAGACGTAGTGACTGTACAAACCTGAGAGGTGTATGTGTGTAAGAGAGAGAGAGAGAGAGGGAGAGAAGTGGAGGATGGATTGGGGTAGTTGGGGGGTGTAAAGAGGAGGCGAGCTTCCAATTAAGGGGTGTAGGTACTGTGGCACGAGGACATCGTTACAGCTCCAAGATCGCCATTATGCCACGACAAGGACGACCCTAACGATGCGAGTCTTCGTGATTTATGGTCCGGCGAAAATACTTCTCGCCCACCGGGATTATGTATCCCTGGACCAACTTTCCAGAGATATTTTACACCACTAGATTAGATGAATAATACCACCCCCCACCACCCTTTTGCCAGCGTTTACTTTGTGAAATTAACTCCAGCCAAACGATCTACAATACAATATTAAACTAAAACTTCCTTTTATGAAAGTGATAATGCATTTTCTGATTTATGGAGACATGTGTGATGACGCAGAGCTTTTTCTTGTAAATATGATGATTCTAGAATACATCGGTTCTAATGTCTCAAGGTTATTGGAAAGGTAAGACCTGAAAATTCCTTTGGCAAATATATTCGCCAAGTAGAAATTCTAGCCTATTCTGTGCGCCGATCTCTCCATTATCACTTGAAACTGGAATCCCCACAATTTTGGGAATCAACATTGTTTGCCGCCTGTCAGAAGTAAAATCTCAGCTCTGTTTCAATACGCATTCAACTGAGTGATGCCTATGAAACGTTATCTCCGAAATATACCCGTCACTCAGACGGAAACATTGTGTACACAATATGTCGATAATTCTACAAGTTAGAACTATAGAAAATAGAGCATAGATGCGCGGATGTATCAAAACCGCTGGAATACTACAATTCGAGGTAAAGTACGTGAGACTTGCACGGTTATTACTACTGATTACAGAACTCGATCGCATTATCTCTCGCTCTTTGAGATGAGCTGGAGGTCAGGCAGATTTATTGCTGACACGGAAGTCCCCAGATCAAAGGGCATATATATCGCTGGGATGCCGGGAGGGCGAAATTGGAGCGGCGCACAAACCCAACCCCGACGCTACGCGACCTAGCGGGTTGGGCCGATGGCAGGAGAGAAGACAAGCTCGCACTCACCTGACACCGTTAGATGGACGGTCCTGATTAATGGCGGATGGGCACTGACTTGACACTCGTAGAGGCCGGCATCGCGCTCGGTTGCCGAACGAAGCAGCAGCCGCCAGTCGTTCGGCTTCTCGAACAACAACGAGAAACGGTCGTCGCTCGCATAAGTGTCCAGCCCAATTGTTAGCAGGTGCAACTCCTCACCACGTCTGCGCACCCAAGATACCTGAACAGAGAGAAAAAGAAATTAATATGTTTAATGTTAATTATTAATTTAAAGTAGTTCTGTCATAAAACAGTTTTCTATAGGTTTTGTTTAAACTTTGATAGAACAATCGTTATAAGTGTCTGGAACTGCTGGCCAAATTTTGTTGGACTTGGCCACGTCGTTTCTGAGATAATGGATTTCGAAGTTACCACTTTTAATACGTGCGACATAAAAGCCAACACCCGCTAGTTAGTCGCATTAGCAATTTTAACGACTAAAGTTTTCTA
This sequence comes from Ectemnius cavifrons, assembly GCA_964023945.1. Lineage (NCBI taxonomy): Eukaryota > Metazoa > Arthropoda > Insecta > Hymenoptera > Crabronidae > Ectemnius > Ectemnius cavifrons. The sequence goes on along the minus strand of OZ030375.1, from coordinate 15,495,478 downwards.
TAGAATTCTATAAAAAAGTAACCCATGTTTCATCAATATTTTACGAATGCGTATAAATTTTTGCAAAATTTTTCACCATCTCATATTTGCGTAATATAAATAATAAAACTCTTCGAGAAATTGATACGCTCATTGATTAACCAAGCTGAGTGTCGTTGCCGATATCGCTTTCACGTGCGTGCGTATGGGTCTAGAATCTATCGGGATATACAAGCTTGAGTTTGTTGGGTACAGGCACTGACAAAAGGATAATCCACCAGCAGTATGCAAAGCGAAGTTAACAATTCCTTCGGTCAGCACAACAATCTTAAAGTCAATATGAAACTTAATCGTTGTGTGTTGGATTTAATTTGACGTTGGAAGCAAGGGTTAACGACCCTCTTTATATATTTAATATGAGATTTAATCGGTGTATGTTGGATTTAATTTGACCTTGGAAGCAAGGGTTGACGACCCTCTGTATATATTTGGCAAACGGTGGTGGGTAAAATTAAAAGAAACTCTTGTTAGTAATACAAGTTACATATTATACATAATAGAAGAACCTCCCAAAGGGTTTCTTATTCTTGGTAGTATTCTGCTGTATTCTAGTTTTCAATGAATCGAGTACCAAACAGCAGTTCTCACGTGACTACGAAAACTTTCACGTGGATCATGTGAGATGAAAGAACACACCCAGGGGATCCGTCTACTAGAAGGGAAGAACCTATCTTCGTCGTTGGCCCCAGTATCAATTTCGAGCATGCTGCGCCACGTTATTGCAATGTAAATTTGATGTAAATCATGCCGCTTTTCTACCACGCGTCCTCCTCCCCTGCCACCACCATTCTCTGCTTCGATTTAACCTCCTGATTTTACCGGACGTCTTCGTACACCTATGCAAATATACACGTCAATTCTAATCGTCGACGGATAATTAGCCGGAACACTCGTGCGCGTTATGAGACATTCTAACCTAAAAAGAAGGTGAAATCGAAAACCAACACTGGAAAAAGTAATCGACTTCGTAGCCTTCTATAAAAGATTTCAGTGAAATTTAAAACTGTTCTACTGCGGCGTACTCGGAATAATAAAATTCTCCACTGGAAGAAAGTTATCGCTAACCCCGGAAGGTAGATGGTTTTCATTCCCAATTATAATTCTGGAATATCGGGTCAAGTGGATACGAGTGGAAATCAAGCAAGCTCTGTGTATATCTACATTTACAAAAGATACCAATGTGAAAAGTAGGATCACCATACGTTTTATTGTGATATAGCAGAAAGTTCGCCCTGCTCTAGCATTTTATTGCGTTAATTTGAGTTCTTTACCGGATAAAGAGAATCTTTGTACAAGGGAATGGAAAAATGAAGATGTGGAGACTAGAGCAGAAGACTTCCCTTACGCTGCAATGTCAAAGTGTCCCAGATTTTGTGCGAGAGCTCACAGGGTAAACAAGGCCGATCTATTTTCAAGCTGCTTTTCTCCAAGGAGCATACAAAGGTATTAGGTTTTCCTTCACATCCCGTTCGGTATCGGGGTCAAGTTGAGTAAATCTCGTATGTCAGGCATTCGCCAAGGAGACACGCGTTGGACGGACACACATCTTATGAATACATATTAAAATGAGACAGGGAGAGAGATAGAGAGGGAGAGAAAGTGATCACATTTCATTAAAGCATCACAAAGTTTGCCTGTTTTCGGCTGGCACCGAATCACTTTCGAGCACTCTGACGCGGATAGAAACGACCAAGGAAATTAGGACAGGCGTTAATGTTGTTTTACTAACTCTAAAAGCACACCCGTTGGCGGAAAGCTCGGTCCACTCGTCAACCCTAAAAAAAAAAAACCTGCTTGCAAAGTACTTCTCTCACCTGACCTGATCCAGTTTTAATGAACGCAATGACAGTTTCATTACTGTTCTAGTGAACCCAAACTATCTCTTTGGACGAGCAAACAGTCTTACGAGATTCTCATGCTTCTACCGAACTGCGCGAACTTTAATTTTACACTTCGGAGATGTCGTCTCGGCATGGGGAGTACTTTAATGCAATACCAGCATCAGGCATCAGGAAGTTTTGTTAGGAAGGAGTTAAAGAATCGTTAAGCTTTGCCGTAGCAAACGGCCGCTTCACTGGGGAGAAGTGTGAGGTGCCACTTTCCAGAGGAAGTCGTGGAGAGGGTAACACGTTCGCGTGGCCTGCGAGTCGTTTATCATTATTATAAAGGACTCAGCAGTGAATAATTGAATCTTAGCTAGCCCGTGTTCTCCTGCATGCGTTACGTTTATCCCGATCGCATACGGCACCTGGTTGCTCGCATAGGAAAATAATTGATACACTGCCGGAATGAATCTGTAATCAAGCTTCTCCGCCTCAAACTACTAACTCCCACTAATACTAAATTACTAACTATTTTCGCGTACCTTGCAAAAGTTCGATGACTTGATTTTGTATAAAGAAATATTCTAACTCGCAGAAACAAACAAGTAAAAATGAAATTGACGAAGAAAGAGTAGGAAAAATAAAAGTACTCTAAATGTCCGATGAATTATGTAGATTTAACGGAGAAGCCAGAGATTCGAACTATTAGTACCAGTCACTATAAATTAGATCGCGTGGCGCGTTTAGTCAAGAGGAATGAATGAAGATGCGAGAGTAAACCTTGTTAATAAAGGTCGAAAAGATTGAGTTGGTAGCCGTGAGGCGAAGTTCAGACGCGGCCTTTCTAATAGATATCATCGCTCTTCATTAGCCGAGTTCATCGGAAGGATAATCCTTCTACACGCGGGCTTTTGCAGTACTTGCATTCTCCAACGTTTCGTCGTACGATAAAGCGAGTTGCAATGGTGCTTGTAGAATAGATTTGCGCTCCTCCCTGCCACCCTGTTCACGCAGCATAATTAATCACGCATTCGGCGAGTTGTGATTGTTACAGAACACTCGGCTCAAAGGGGGTCCGTTCGTGCGACACGTGCTATAAGTTAACATCGGAAGTTATGCGAGAACTATGCACGCTCTTGCTCATATCGAACACAATTGTTGGTAATAAAACCAACTACCGTGGTACGCATTGTACCAATAGATATGGCAGACTGTATAACTACTACAGATGTGTCAGCGCTTGTATTTTACGTGAATTTGATTCGAGATTTATCGGTGTTCATTAACCGAGCGTGTAAAGTGAATGCAACCCCGGAAGGTGGATTAACACCGCATTACGTGAACGCGCCACATTAAGCACAGTTATTTTGTTTAAATGCATCTACTATAGATGTGAAATCGGCCAATTCCGTTATTACATCCACTAGGGAATTCTCGCTAATGAATCGAGACGCATCGCGAAATCATTTCACTATTGAGATATTCTGGTATTAGTAGCAGCAACGTACTGAATGTTATAATAATTAATTCGATTCATTGAATATTCGATTTTGGAAAATCCGAAAATGCCGAAATTATAGCTAACGTTTTACACTCTTTGAGTGTTATGTCTATCTCTCACAATTAATGTTATGCAATGTCGAAACTTTTCATTCATATGTGCGTGGCATCAGCTCAAAAACTGGTTGCTTTTGGTGAAGCGACATTTTTTCAGTGGTGGAAAATTTGATTCGAGCTGTATAACGGTTACAGTGGCACGAGCCCAGCAGATCGATCGTTGCAAATAATAAGCTTTGTTCAAACGTGGCAATGAATATTTTATTACACGTCGTTCCATGGATTATCATCATTGGATTATTGGCCGTCGACGTACTAACATTATCGGCTGTCATCCTTTATTCACTGAGAACTTGGAGAGCATCAGATCGCATTAGCGTTCGTTCATCGAACCTCGAACATACAAGTACACAAGTGCGAGTCCGAGGCCGGATCGCCAAACGAACGAGGTTGTCGGTTCAACAAAATCCTCGACTAAAAATTCCCATCGCTGCCTGGCGGAAGACCTGTTGCTACGAATTAAAAGCAAATGAACGGAGCACGTAGTATCCCCGGAAAACGAGTTTCATCGCCGCGTCAGCCAGTGCTAGTCGTCGTAAACACCGCGGGAACCCACACGCGCCTTTCACAATGGACCACGCCGGATAACATTAGATGAAATCCCACGATAGGGAAACAAACGCGCAGGTTTTCTCCCCCGCTCGGTTTAATACCGAACGTTTTCTGACAGGATCGTAGCGATTCGCAAGCGTAATGCTCAACTTTTTTATCGCGCGAGCTTTACGTCGACTAATCGTCCTCGCTTTACATTTTCATGGCAAGCGCTTCGCGTTCGTAACCATCGAAAGAACAACTTTATAACAGCTTTCACAGTTTAAACGTTTAGTCAATTGAAATGGACACTTTTGTCATTCGGATTTCCACTATTATCTTGATTCCGTGGCACTGCACGCACAGCACCGAATTATACCTCTTTTTTGTTTCATTTGACAATGTAAATACTTCGAGAGAAACGCTCGAAGAAGAAAATGTGATCTTTATTAATACCTAATAAACTTTGAAATGTGAAAGTACAAAATCCGGAGGATATTCTCATCAAACCACATCGCGTTTCGATAAATGTTTGTCCACTAAACCATTAAGATGCGATTGCACGATAATAAGATCTGCTATAATGGCGAAAGTATCCCAACCGAGTTAGAGCGAGTAATTTTACGAGGAACGGAGGAAATTGGAGGGAGTAGCTGCTAACCCAACCGAACGTGTATAGTAGCCCATTGTACTTCAACGATTCGTGAGTTATGCATTCATTTAGCTTCCCAATCTCTTTAATGAGGGCCACTTCACACCCGCGGCAGCCGGCAAATGGCTTCAGTAATTAAAGCCAAAATAGCACAGATACCAGCGCCACCACGCATTCTCCTGCTAAGTTCGGAAGTTGCAGCACCTCGTTTTCAATGATTCCCGAAATCTACAAAACCGAAAACACGCAGATAGAAGGAGAGCGTAGAATTTAGATGCAAAGAATAAAGCTAATCAACTAGCGTGTAAATGAACATTTTTCAACATCAATATATTATTTTATAGACTTGTGGTTTTATTGCTAACAGTACGACTATATTTATGTAGTTTAGCCAATGATAAAACTGAGTATAAACATTACTGTAACCATTAACCATGCAGTAACTATATGACGCTTATCCACCTTCTTTTTCCTAAGCCTTTAAAGCCGCTTATTTTTTTCTAGCCGTTTTACGAGTGAAACCTAAATTTCGTGTTTTGCGAGGGAAATATAGCGAGCGTTGGCAAATGTACTTTTATGTCTGTGGAGCTAATCGTATTCGTGTGTTAATGAGGGTAGAGAGGGGGAAACGCGAAAACCTGGTTGAAACGAAAGCTGGCGGGTTATTTGATTACGAAACCGCTTAAATAAATCCGCCGGCTGTTACACATGGTTGAAAGAACAGCCGGATTTATGAGGCTTGCCTTTCGGATCCATCGGAAGGCCAAAGAAAAGCGCAATAATTTTTCGTTGTTAAACTGCTTGCTTTATTGGATACCCGATGCTAAATCAGCCGGTGTTCGCCGTTTATTCGGACTTTAATGGCAGTTCTATTTACCGTCCTGTTTTGGCGGCACTGATGCACGCAGGGAGAGCTCGCCATGCCAGATTACATTGGCGATGAAGTTGCAACGATTCGTCAGGATTATTGAATTTGAGCCTCATCTGCCCGATTATTATAATCACACCGGCTTCCACGCACCGATTTAGAAACCTATTAAACACCACCCTGCTCCATAACCACCGAGCAGAAATCATAAATCCAACAGAATAAATTTAACGGCTCGTTTCGCCGATGCTCCCTCTATTCGACAACTATTATTGTGTTAGGAATATCTCGTAAACCGATAATACGCGTGTATGTTACAGTAGATGCGTTGTAAGCGGATTCCTTTATCGAGGGTGATAATCAGACAGGAATTTCTTAATGAAATTCCGGAGTGGTATCTTCATTATCGAGAGACTAGATTTCACAAGTTCTGTACACCGAACCGTATATCCTCTCACTCTTTCATCTTGCAAACTGGACCACATTTAATAGTACGACCGATGTTCGTGGTACTAGTAGAGAAGAGGATAGAAAGTACGTGAAAAGGTGTTGTAGATTACGACAGCCGGCCTCTTTGCTACGGGAGCTTTTTATCCTCTGCTTGGCACACTCGGCTTCGACCGCAAAAAGGACGGGAATTTACTACGTGAGTGGAAACACTGGGCTCGCTTATTCGTAAAAAAAAAGGGGAGAGGGCGGAAGGAGTCACCGAAGTGGGGAGAGAGCTTCCGCGCGCGCTCCGGGATGCTGCGAGTGCCGATAACGCGCTGTTAGACTGTTTGCCGGCCGCTGCAACGCCCGAGATGAATCATCGTCCGTCGGATCAGCGGTTTAAAATGCGAAATCAACGGAAATAAAGCGCCTTCCGTAGAGATCCGCCTTTCAGAGGGGAGTGTTGCCGATGTTGCTGTTGGGAGAGATATAGTAATTATTCATTCGAAACGAGAGACATTTGCACAATTTCCGTGAACGATCCAATCAAATCTTTTGCTATCTTAAAATTTCAACCAATCCTAGAATTACTCAAGTTGTCCTAAATCATATCACAGTTTTCAATTCGTGGCTTCCTTTTTATTTGTTCACTGTCCGTCAAAGAACGATGTGTACTCTACAAAATAATCCACGAGTCATTGAAATGATAAAGTATCAAATTACTATTCGCAGTGTCAGATAAATATGTACAGATTGCTGCATCGGTAGACAGTCGAGATCGTCAACTAGCTACACCGTTGGTATCGCACTGCTTTCGACAAACTTTAATTAGCACGACAGTCTTATTGAGGAAAGGCAGGCAAAAGTTGGATCGTCAGTGGCGACTCAATGGCACCGAGATTCTCATCCGTAACGAGATAGAGAGAAAGAAGTTTCGCCAGGGTAACCAAGGAATAAAACGATTGCGAGCAAGGTACTCCTGGAAAGCAATTAATTGAAAGGACGCCCAGGGTGCGAGGCAATTGGGCGGCCGGTTGAAACGTCGACGAGAGAAAAACTCTGTCAAGTTCGCAGCGGTGTTTAATAGTTAGTGGATGGCGAGCAATTCTCCGATTAATTAGACTCCTTTAAGGATGCCTGAAGGATATCGTAAAATGAGAGAAGGTTTCTCATTGGCGAGAAAAAAGTAGGAGCTGTTATTAGTCTCCACTTCGATATTAACTTACAACCATTGACAGAGTAATGGTCAGTAGAAGAACGGAAATGGAAACTGCACAAATATAGCCTTAGTGTCGGCAAATATCCTGTATCCCCTACCTTTTTCCAACTATCGAGAAATCCCCGTTACATATTGGAAGTAATAACTTCGCGTTGCGAAACTCCCGCTGATCCTGTTGGCTATCGAAACTCAAGCCCAAGAGTGGAGTATCGGGAAACATCTCTCTGATACTAACTATCATTTTCAATCTTCAACTTTACTCTAATCTGACGTATAATTCGGAGTTGTGGACAGCAGAGAATACACCATAACAGATCTCAGATCTCTCTCACTCTCACACTCTCTCTCTCTCTCTCTCCTCATATGCTCCAACAGGAAAGCCACAAATTCAAGCCACGAGCATATTCCATTTACATAGAATGGGTAGCTCTCAGCATTATGCGTATGGAAACTAGATCGTAAAGCAGGCATATTTACGCATCCAGTTCAGCAACGATGATTTATAGAACGTGAGACACTTGAGGAATTAGAGCAACCATGGGCGTGGCTGGGTATTTTGCTAATAGAATCAGAGCGTTTTATGTATGAACCAGAGTTGTATCCGAAGAATTCGATGAGAGGAGGAAAAGCAGTGGAAAGATGGGACAAAAAAGAGAGCTCTGGTATGCTGACGTAAATCGCCGTCTTCGTATGAGGTATACATATACTACTGGTCACGTATTATTAGGTGGATAGCTTGGGCTGAAAAACTTCACTAGAATTGAAAGCCCTTATTCATTTCATGTGATCAACTCTTCCATCGGAATTGACCTTTCTTTCCATATCGTATTCTACTATTAATTTTACATCACACAGTATTTTTTTTTTTTTAAATTTAATACAGTATTTTACTATGTTGCCACAATAGATCCCGAATGTTATTATCCATTTTGATATCCGTAATGTAAATATCATTATCAAGATCTGTTGCTACTACCCAATAGATTGCTTACGACGGGCTAATTATAAGCGCAAGCTTACTCGTTGCGCACACAAAGCAATAATGTGGATTAAGAAAATCCAAGTGCAGACTAATTGCATGTTCTATGTATAGAAACGTCAATTAGGAAAGCAGTTGAACCGAGAGTAATATCTCGAAGATACGGATCACGAATAAGCTTAGGCTTTGAGTAATTAGTGAGGCATAAACCCAAGACGCCCACGGACACACTGGTAACGTACGCATATCGGCGCGATTCCAGCTTCAGTGCCATAAGCTGTAACTCAGCAAACCTAGGGACAAGTGGCTCCCGGCGATATCCACAAGATAGAGACAGACCTATCTATCAACTTATTTTAATCCTCCCGATTAATCAATTTTCATGGATTAATAGCACAGCGTAATCGGATCTATTAGAAGGTGGCGAAAATAGTGTGGAAATGGCAGGAGAAATCAGTGGTGCAACTCCTCGTAATCGAGAATCACAGGATGCGCATCGATTGCGGGAAAAGCGTGGATTCCGCAAAACGCCCTGGAAAAAGCCGTGGCTCGATCGAAAAGCCCGAAAATGCTCGGTTTACGAGAGGACGCAACCCTGAAAAATACACACTCAAATTCCCCAGCAGCAGTACTATTCGGCCGAGGAATAGGCCGCAATCCATTTCACCAAGCTGTAATCGGAAGCGAGGTCGATGTCGATCGTGCATTTTGCGCGTTCTCGCCGAATCGTTGCGCGAAAATTACCTGATATAAGCCGCCCGGACGATTTTTCGGATGTAATACTGGCGCTCGTTCTCTCGGCACTTTGGAGCTCGATGAACTGGACGGTATGATTTTCCCCTAATTGGCTGTGCTTCGTGATGGAAAAATTCACTTCACCAGATTGACTGGCCGATTATAAGCACGCGTATATAAATTGAAATATTATGGAAATATATCTTCCGAACGCTATCACAGTATTTCTCTTTCTCCGGAAAAACTGTAAACTCCTATTTGTGACGCAACACATGTACTCTTCAAGAAATTCCAATGCAGAAAGAGGAAGAAAGATTCCATCGGTAAGAATGAGATTACGCGTTGCAAAGAATGTAGCCAGTATCTTCCAAGAATTATTACACGTCAATAGAGCCCTTATCCATAGATTTTCCCGACTTAGAACTTGAATGGGAGAATTAGTACATGGATTTGTTACGATCTATTAGAGAAAAAGTGTTCGTATCCCTCAGTGACCGAGATTGGAATCGGCGCGAGTGTCGCTTTAAAATTATTGCTGCGAGTTCAAAACAATAAAGTAAAAAGACTTAGAGAACTGCAGTTCTCTACACTCACTCTGTGACTGGAATTCACGGACGCAGGGCGAGAGAACTAGAAGGAAAGAGGTAGCCACAGATAGAGAAGACAAAGGGAGTCGTGGTTGGAAACTCACTTTCTAGCTAGAATTTATTTCTTATCGTGGCCGCCGATCTCCTTGCATAATCCTGGTATAAGCTTCCAAGGCCACAGATTCTCACCCCTTTTTCTCCCTCTTTCTCTCTTACTCTCTTGGCAGACGAAGAATCAAGGGCGGCAAGAGAGTACGATTATAAAATATTTGACTTCACTTTTATAGCGTATGCTCGCCATTCAATATTTCACGTTACCCCATGAAGAAACGGTATCCGGATTTTTCACACTATCTTTCACGCGTCAGGATAGTACATTATAATTGTATAACACGAACCGAGTTTCCTAGAATAAAAACTTAGTTGCTGAGTAAAACAGGGGCATGTACAAAGTACAAGATTGCCCCAGTTCTCTTCCTCTCTCTTTCTCTCTCTCTCTCTCTCTCTCTCTCTGTCTCTGCTCGCCGGGGAGAATCTTAAATAGGAACTCCGTCATTTCAAGTTTAGGGGTGGCATAATGAGCCATTGAATCCGATGATTGCATTAGTCAGCGGGTAAAGAGTTTCCGACAAAACCAACGGCAATCCGGAAACTGTTCGAGGCGCTAAATGGATCAAAGAGGGAAAGTAAAGCAATTTTTCGTCGCAAATTGGGCCAAAGGGATTAGGAGTTATGGCGGGCGCGCTCACCTCAGGGATTCTTGAATAACAAGCTCGCCGGCGTTTAATCAAAGTCTCAGGGCAAGGAATAATTGAGACAGCGAGTGCCTCGGGACACGCATACTTCCGCAAACTCGCAAGAGATTATGTGGGTAACGAGGACTTGCGATAATCACCGCATCGCAGCCGTCTACGCCACCACCCTCTTCACTACCAAACGTAGAGACGGAGTTGATTTTGAGGTGTTCCTAGTAATTGAAATTGGGTGAAACAGCACAGATTAATTTAACCCGATGATGCTACACAGTCATTAGCAATTGAATCGATCTCGTTCTCGAGGCGAAATTAACTTAACAACGAATGATCAAGCTAGAAAATAGTTAAATAACAATAAGCGTGTATTGTATATAAAGTTTCTTGAGTCAAGAATGTGCGAACCCGCTTGAAGTGTTCAGTGTGCGAGAACCCTGAAGATGATAATCCATGGAATACTCTTGCAAAGAAAGGAGGAGCTATGGAAGAGCGAGTGTTGAAATAGAAGAGGGATGGGAAGAAGATCAAGAGGAATATGAAAAGTCCCTTGGAAAAGACGACGGGCCGCGCCACGGCGTCGGCCTATAAGGCGGAGACGAGATTAGGGAGCACCGTCCTGGTAAAAGTGGCTCTGAGCCTTGGATTAATCCGTTCGCAAACAAAGATACGGAATCCTCTTTAAGCGCGTTGCGATGACGCTGGTTCAGCAGGCATCCTCTCATCTTTGCCTACGTTTCTAGCCGATCCTGTCGTATCTCTTGCTTCGAGGATCCTTGAGCCTTCTGCTCCCCGGCAGTATGCTCTAATAAAGAGCACGAGATGAAAAAGGCAAAGGAAAGGAGCAAGCAATTCGTCCAAAGAGCGATATTTACGCCCTCGTGAAAGTACGCTTGCGATGCCGAGCCGCCAATCGCTCTTTTGGCGCCGGTCGAATTATCAAAGAGAAATAGTGCTAGCTCGTCAAATAGAGGAAGGCTAAGAGGAAAGGAGCCTGCCAAGAAAAAGAGTTGGAGCGTCGAGGAATTAATGAGACGTGTCCCGGAGGTAAATGAGCAGACGAGCAAAGTGGGCCTTTAAGAGAATCGGGAAAGGTGACGCGTTAAATTTCGAGGGTTGGTGCGTCTTAGTGCGGGTGCGCGCGCACGACACTCTCTTCTTCTCTATCTTCTCTTCTTCAGCCTTGGCTCGAGCTTGTTAAGCTAATTACACGGGCGTAAAGTTGCCGAAGAGCGGGCGGCTGGCAATGCAGGGGTGGTAGTGGTGGCGGAGGTATGAAAGGCGTTGGAGGCCATGGTAGCACACCGCAGCCGTTAAAAGTTCACCGAGTGTGCAGGAAAGTCCGTAAACTTGAGCGAGGGACTGCGAGACAAGGCTGCATTTGGGTGGGTAGGTCTTTTAGTGGGCTCGGCTGGTGCCTGGCAAGTATATATGTTAGCATGTTGCCTGCATGCATGCCAGGCTGCTGTATCAACTATCAAGGAACCTTGGAAGACAGCATGCCAAGAAGTTCTTAGTGGAAGGCTGTGCTCAACAGCGAGTAAATTGCTGATGGGAAGCTTCGTCTAATAATGGTATTATGCGTTAAACGGCAATCATGTCTGGTATCATCAATAGACTATGATACACCTAATTAAATACGCCAAGACAACCCTTGTAAAACATAATCCATCGGAATCGAGTGGAACAAAAAGTAACAGGAAACTCAATAACTTCTCCTGGAAATCTAATCTATCGCGGCTAAGAAGAACGGAAGGTCCTGAATAAGGATTCTCTTGGGAAGACCCGTCAAGAGTTTCGATACCTAGCGTTGCGAATAGCGCACGCTGAAGGGTATAGTTACAGTTGTGGAAAGTTCGGCTAAAGATTACAACGGGGAAATTCAATTGGGTCCGATACCCCATAAGAAAACGCTGACAAGCCGTAGCCACTGCCTCAAACAATCTCTTTCCCAATTCTTCGACTAAACGGGACAAGTTTTGGTGCAACAACTTGGCGCAACTGAAGAATCGACTTGCCAATCGATTTTAACCAATGAAAGGCAGTACGATGCCTCTTTGCCGGAGGGGTAACGGCTGAGAACAAAACGGCTGGAACAACAAGTCTGCGAGTTTATAAGCCGGCGTGAACGGTGCATCAGGAAACTAGGCGCTCAGGTTATATTACCCTTATTAACATTATTGATCGCCGCAAGAAGAAACAACCCCTTTTGCCAGCATTAATGGAGTTTTTACTCGGCTAGTATAGCCGCATTGAAACCATCAACACTTCCCAAATCATCACCTTTGGATAGAGAAAAAAATGTCCCAATACAAATCACATCCAAACCACCAAAACAAACTCAAGAAGAAGGTAATACCTGATCTACGTCTCCCTAATACTTGGAATTATATCCTATCTCCATCACCTGCTCCATGGATGCTGCACGACCGGTCTCAAGAAGGAACCTGTCTCACGTCCAATAACTTCTGGAACTTCGTTAAAATTCGAAGCAGATTCCACGCGTCAAGGCGGCGAACTCTTGACTCCGGAAAATTGCAAGTGGGATTTCGAGCCCCTCGACCAGAAACTTCGCAAGCGTTTTCCTTACTCGTTGCGAACAAATCGTTGGTGAATGTCAGTTAAATTGCCGTTGGAAATTTGGCAAATGATTTCGAACTTCGGTATACATCCGGGATTTCATTGGAGGTGTATGAAATGTTCACTATGATAATCGTGGTGCCTGGGGTATCAAAACGCTATTTGCAAACGAAAACAGTCAGTGATAATTTAGGAAAGGGGATTGGAGAGTGCGAGGCTGGGGAAATGGAGAGGAAGAGTGCTTTCCCGTGGTGCTGGGCGTAACGTGTACGGTTGGACAGAACGATGTAAATTGCAGGTAATTGAGCATAATTGCGAGATCTCCCACTGGTTGCTGAAATATTCAGAATGTTCCATAACTTCCCCCTATACACGCGCATGCATACATTTCCTGACAGAAGACGAAAAGCAAAGGGCAATAACTGGTAACCACTCGATATGGTCAATACATTCTCAACTACCGATCAATAGACGCTGGGTATTCCCTTAAGATTCAAAGGCGATCTTTGCCAGGGGTAGACACTGGAACGTATAAAAGGGGCGGCAGGATGAATTTCAGTATACACCCAAAATCAGGAAGCTATCCAACAGATATCGTTTCGAGGAAACCGTGGTAATGAGGTGTTTCATCGGCGACACGCCACTTAGAGAGATTGAATCCAGGGTGAGAAGATGCGGATGCGAAAGGGAAAGCATCCGTGTTGTGTTTCTGTGCTCCGCAGACGATATATGTAAATCCTCGAGTTTCGCCAGGCGATTTAACGGAGGGCCACCGCTTTTAGCGGCAATAAATGCAGCCAGGGAAGACGACTTGGCTTCCAACATACCTTGAATCCTCGAACGAGTTTCCCTTTTTCCTGGCAGCGTACGACGCCGAATTCGCCTCGGCGTGTATCGAAGTGAAGCGGAAAAGAGGAATGGGTGGAAGCCATGCTAGTGCGCGGGGAAGGATTCACCGACAAATCTATCCCACTCCTTTGAGCAGATTAAGCCCAGCACGCGGGTGCGCGCGCGCATGGAAGTGAGCTCAATAAAAATACGAAGCCGATATCACCGAGATCGACGACGCAGATCTCCCGTAAGCCGCCGTCGCACCCTGAAAAACCGGTGCCACGCACCGATTTCGCTCACCGCGTCAATTTTTGCAGACATTGAACGATCCACTCCTGTACAAACGCGTTCTTCTATCCCTGCACGCGTTTCCCTTCCACCCTTGGTAACCCGAATTCCAATAAAGTTAGAAATACGCATCATTTACTCGAATCCACCAGCTAGCTTGTTACCAAAGACCATGAAAAAAATAGGACTCCAACGTGCACTCTTATGTCGCGGAACTCGTAAATATGATATTAGTAATAAGCTACGATCAAATAGACCCTGGCAATATGAAGAATTAATTACTCGAGAAACCCTGAAAAGCACCAGAGAAATCGACATTCTCTGATTACGGTTGACCTCGATAAACGATCTATCTCAATATTAGAGTGGCAGATATACATATACATATGTATAATTGGACTGTATAAATTAAATCCTTAAAGAATGGATAAAATTAATCTATATGTTGAAACTCATTATATACGGTTAATCGGGTTTTATGGAAAGCTGTGTCTGAAACCTCGCAAAAGAATTGAGCCATGGAAGAGGGAAGGTGATTAACAAGAAAATATTAACAGGAGATGATTTTGTTATTGGTAATAGCATGGGAAACTGGGGAGGAAACATCGCAAGTAGACAGCTCCATCATAGAGAAAAGAAAGTCTGAAAGAGCGACGCGCGTCTCAACGTCGTGATCACCGATGTCGAGACGACACAGGCAATACGTGACGTGAGAAGCATACGCTTCTCGCAACTGCTAAAACGCCGGAAGCGTAGAGGAGACGACGCCAACGACTTCTCCGCCCGGACTCGCCGCGAAACTGTCGCCTGCGCGCTTACCCGTTACGTAACGTCGTTTGCGCGATTTCAGCTTTCATACACTTCTTTTCCGGCTGAAGAAAAAAAGTAATCCTTCCCACGTGCTTTCGACTCTGATGCTTTTCAAGCAGCTGCTGTTTCCCGCACCTTGACGCCTCGGTTTTTCGGCTTGATAATTGCGAGACTAACATGCAGTTGTATTTCATTTATGTTGTATACACACTGATAAAATTAATAGAAGTTTTATTATTACCCTCGATGAAAGAAGATATATTGATTCCGAGGAATGTATTCATTACTCGGCGTGCTCGGAATCGGAACGCCGGCAATTTCATTCGACAGTTTTATAAGAGGAAGAGCGTCGGATTCATTCTAAATGGGAACCGTTTCTGAATGACGATGAAAGTTATCGAAGAAGAAAGTGAACGTTCATTAATCCGACGGGGTATAAAAGATTACCGTCTCATTTGGTCGCTTGCTTCGTCGCATCGTTTAATAAAGAGAACCGAAAGAGAAATAAGCTTCGACGCAGCATTGAAGTATGCTCTTTGAAATTCTCCACTATCTTCCTCCTCCTTGTGGATTCACTTAAGTGGGTGGAAGAACCAGTGGAAAGGAATGATATGCACTTTAAGTTGTTATTCCTTGATCAAGAATTAGTAATGGATCCCAGAATAGCAATACCCTCCCCATAAGAAAAGGGAACATTCCTTCCAAAATTTTTTCTGTTTTTTAAAGAGGTCTTCTACAATATCCACTTAGGAGCGGTTTACAATCTCTTTTTCCTTGGCCCGTGTGTTAGTCGTCGACCACTACGGTTGGAGCCGTAAGAAGAGAAAAAGGCTGAACGGGGACGCAAAGCTTTTAAGAGAAAGAAGCGTGACGGGGAAAAGAGGGAAGCCAGACGATTTAGAAGGCCGACTAGAAAACGCGAGTAGTCGAAAACCGCAAGTTTACTTCGCGCAAGATTAACCCCCGGCCAAGTTTCCGTGCGGCATCGATTTTTCCGAAACTTTTTCTGGGCAACACGCCTTTAACGCCGGGCGCCCGAGTTCGCCGGTAGTTTTTCAAAGCTCCGGCGAAAAAGGGCGTGCAGCAAGTTTTTATTAATCCGGCGCTCTGTACTTATTGTCTGCCGGTGGAAGAGTCCCGCACTTCTCCCGCACTATTCTCGTCCTTCTTTCATTCGGCGCTCTTTGACCCCGCCAGCAAAACTGGCAAAGCCAAAGCCGTGGAAACGAGAGAACTTTCACGCGAGCATTACCACGTAATGATAAGATGTCCTGTCTCCGACAGGCTCTCTTATTTCGAACTAAGTAATAGGATTTCGAATGTTATCGCCGCCCGTTTCATCCTCCACTCCTTCTTCAGTGATTCCGATTTCTCTGTTGTCGGAATAGATTTCGCCTTTGCGAGAAACTTCCAATTTTCCCATTGACCTGTCAGCATACCCATGACAAACGCTGCCAAGTTCATGCTACCTGAACTCATTTCAAGAATTAGCACGAAAATTAGTTCCAACTTTTTCAAGTAGCAAACACAGGAATATACATGCATGATTCACTACCACGTATCAGACTGCATTGTATTCACTGATGAAATCTCGAGATTTGGTCGCTGTATGCTCCAGTGAGCATTTTCATTATCCAATTTGAACACAATGGGAGGCCGTGGCTAGGGGAGGCTCAGAGGCCGGTTGATATCGTTTCGGATGTGAAATACTCCCGCCGAATACATGCGCGTACCGGCAGCGCTTTGGCTACCTAACCTAATAAAAGAGTGAGTGGAGGGATATTACCACATCGCCGAACACAAAGCTATTACAAACGGAAACACAATGCCCGAGAAGATCGTTTATCACTTAAACGCCGTTGGTAACAGTTGCTCCAGTCACATGCATCAAATCCAAATGTAAGTATTCCAACGAAAGTTAAGGAATTTTTACTTTACTCTTAGAAATCGATTGCCCCTTGCCCTTCCAATACTTCGATCCAACAATAAGAAGATGTTACATGTTGAAAAACTCTTGTATGGGGGATGATTCGTTGGATAAAGGGCGTAGAATTCATTGAAATTCACGTTGAAATCGCTCGAACGATTCGACAATGGAAAATAGAATAGAGAAGCTTGGCTCGCTCGGGTATGTAAGTACGTGTCAGGAGGCAGCCGGAAAAGAAAGTACATAGTGTAATAAGTATAGTAGGATCCCCTGGAGATCCGGGGACAAAAGAGTACGAACGACACATCGACTCACCTTTAGAGTATCCTGCAGATTCTGCACCCTACAATGCATGTATACTTGAGCACCCAGCTGCGCGGTGATGTTACTCTCCGGGTCCTCGAAGAACGGTCTGGGCTCCGGTGTGGCCCCAGTTTCTGTCGGGAAACTTTCCACCTCGTATACCTGCCAAACAAATCAGAGAGCCGAGTTCATTTCAGCGAGCATCCACCGCATCATCACCGACGGTCCTGTCATGTCGAAATACGAAGCCACCACATATCTTGGATTCAACATATTATCTTCAATATTTTCTCGAAACTTTAATTAGCAAATATTTCTAATTAGCTAACTCTTACGTGGCTTTGGAAGAGGGATACAAAGGTTAATGTGTAAGTTAATTTTAAGATCTCGAGTTATAGATTATGAGGGTATTTAATGAGTTTTCTATGATTGCATTTGGCCGAGTTTGGAAGAGACCCTTTCATATATGCAGTGTTTTATAGGAATCAATTAACTGGAAGTTTGACTAGTCTGAACACAATCCTAATGATAAAGTGATAGATATGACAGGAAAGTTAGTCCGAGCTTTCAACGAAGGCGTCTTCACCCTAGGGGACCAATTATGCGGGTGACTTACCTCGGTGAAAGGCGAACTGAGCTCATGCCAGAATGACCGCGGCAGATTCTCCAGACCAGGAAACGGCTTAACACCTGAAACAATTTGAAACCCAAGGATTACACATTCCGTTGCCGTGACACTGAACCGTCTCTTAATCCCGCGTGAGATTCTAATTAATCATTATCTCAAGAGTACCTCATACTTAAAAACATTTTAAAATATTTTAATAAATATATTAATTTATTAATTAATAAATATATTTTACTAAAAATATTTAAAAATATTTTAATGATCGTGCTTGTTCGATCACGAAGAACGAAAAAAGACTTATTTATCAACGACTCCTTATCACGTTGAATGACTAAACTCTCTACATTTATCTTCCTTCGAAATAATTTTGTTAAATTACCACGAAAAATATCCTTGGAACATCTTGCTTCATGTAAACGTACTAAACGCAGAAAACCGAGGTACTATAGACAGTCAGGAAAACTTTTTCACTTGGAAGCTCGATGGAAACAAGCTTTCCTTGAAGGCACCAGATATGGCCTTATCAGCAGGAAGCACACGCGTCTCTCGCATCGAGTTTCGTAAGGTGATACCTACGTAAATGTAGTCATCTTCCTACGGGCTACGAACTAGAAGCATCGAGGTTTCAAGGAAATTCATTTACGTAATATCAAGGGCAGTTAATGAATAAACTTTTCGGTCTTACATTCTCAATATCTCCGTTCGAAGAATGCTACATACTAAAATAATAAGTGAAGATTCATTACATCCTTTTAATGAATTATTACATCCTTGTAATGAATCTCCATTTAAATATGTATACAGTATCTCCCTCTTGGCAAGGGCTTCACTGGCATCCACGTTTAACCGTATAACGCGTGCTAGCTTGAAAGCCTATCTTCTGATACAAAGGTATGAAAAACCTTTAAATATTCAGTCAGCTTTTCCCGTTTCTCGTGTATAAACGTCAAGATAGTCTTCAGGATATTATCGCTCGTAGAAATTAGTAGAAGCTCTAATACGATATTGCCTCTCGAATTGCGTCAGTACTCTTGTTAAGATATCCGGGCCACTACCCGGAGATGGAAAGTTGCAAATTTCTTTCCAGGATCTAACTACGCACAATCCAACTCGTTGAAAGTCCCTCACACTAATCAGATTCATATTACATCCGCCGTTTTTCCAACCTTAATCATTCCAGCAATCTCGTTTGAAGAATACGAATACTTGAACATATTACAAACCGTGCTTCTACTTGCATTCGAAGTTCAGCAAAGCCAGCTGAAATTTCGGCCAATTCCGTAATATATTCGGTTCTGTACAATTAGTAGCACTTCCATTTTCATTCGATATAATTACGGAATTCTACGTGGTTTCCTGCATTCACCGGTTTTCCAATATTACGGGGAGAAAAGTACCAAAGGAATTTAGCTTGATAAATCAATTTCGGAAGTGAAATTACGCGAGTTTCCCAGATTTCTCATTGATTGATAGTCTCGTGAATTTATGTCGAAAAGCGAACCAAGAGTACGAAAACTCCTATTTGCATTCCTATAATTTACGTTCTCGATTAAATTGTCAGTTGTCAGACACATCACCCTTACGCGTAGGCCTTCGACTACATAGCTGGTATATTAGATGCGTGTTGTCGTAAATAAACAGAAATCGTAAATGGGGCTGACTTTCTCGACAAAATAAGCCGAATTGAGCAGGAAGAAGTAATAAAGCCGTCAGTTTCACTGCGTATCCACCTTTGAGCCAAAACTTGGGAAGTGAAGAATCTCCAAGCTTTATAGCATAAGGGAGGATCCTGAATCGTGCGATTCGAGGAGGCAGCTGGCTAGGAAAATAAAGTAAAGAGAGATGAATTTGGCACGAAGAGAGAAAGCGAGACCACAAGGCTGAGAGCAATATCTCTCCATCAAATTCGGCGTTCTCTACTGGTTGGTGGAGCGCTCGCTTGGAAAGAAGGCCGCCAGGAGCTTTTTCATTTCCTGCAAGTAAGATCGTCCTCATCCTCAGTCTGTTACTCTCTGTCCAGGGAGAATCGTCTGAAGCTAGAAGACGCACTTTCAAATTATTTTCTGAACAGTTCGTCCAGGCTATATACATATATATATATATATACTGCGCGCGATTTCCTCCACTAATGTGTCCCACTTCACTTCCGCTTCTGTCGATTCTACCGACTGTAACCCCAGCTAGGTCCTTCCCTGTGGCTCCGGACCGGGGACTAGTCCTCGAAGAGCGACGGGATAATCCTCGAGAAATTTATCAGCTCGTTCAAGAAAGCACGCGCGCGAGAGCGCCCGGCCAGGCGACAGAGTAAGTGAGGAAGATTTAGGGGGTGGCACAGAGAAGATGGGAGAGGAAGGAAGAGTTGAGGGCCCTCGGTCGTTCTTCGCAGGAGCAATCTCGCGAGCTGAATTCCGGGAAAAGCTATGCGACGAACCTCTAATATCCGCCGGATAGAGAGACGCGGGTGAGCGGCACGTAATCTCCTCGAAAGGATAAACCCAGTTACTGGTCAGGATTTCGAAGTACCGGGACACGTGAGCCGCGCGGATTACTTATGAGAAGGATGCAAGCTCGCTACCCTTAGAGGATATTGTCCTCGAAGAAGGAGAAGAACCGGAGGAGGGAAGAAGTTCGTGAACCTCGTTTAGTGCTTCGTTAAGGAGGCCCCTCCAACTCCAAGTCCATTGCTCTACTTTTTCCATGTATGCCTCCCTCCCTCTTCATTCAGACGAATTTTAAGTGCACCCCCCCCCACTCACCCACTCACCCTATTCAAGCAAATTCCACCCCCCCAAAGGAGAGAAGCCACCGTTTTATACGAACTTATGCACCACTCTTGAGCGAACGTGAACTTGTTCGCCTTTAGAAAAGTCCCTCATTCACTATCAAATGAAATAGTATTCACGCGTGAATACCAACATTTCTTATGGTTCCTTCAAGCAACAGTTCGAAATAGCTAGATGCATCGCAAATACTTGCTACCTCTCTTATAATTTAAACACGCTGTTCAAACTTTAGAACCACTGGGAGATGCAAACATCGTAACGAAATAGAACGCGGAAATAGCAGAACTTTGATGCTGCCAATGTCTCTATTTTCAGTATATGAAGGGATGTAATGCAAGAGCACGATTCTAAAACTATGTACCTTCGTAAAAGCAAGGGCGTGCGAGTATCCAATGGGTGTGGTTTGTCCGTCGGCAGCGGCACGTCGAATTTATAGATGCCGTCGATGGCCCGAGGGTTTGAGATTTATAGGAATCCAATGCCTTAATTGGAAAATTATAGGACAATGTCTGGGAAGCTGGTCTGCAGCGCGCAGATCGTTATTTAGCGCTCGTATAATCTCTGGCTCGCACACCTTCGCTTTCCGGAAATCGACTAGCACCAGAACGAGGATACTCTTTCTATCTAGAAAAGGGATTCTCCTGATCACGACGAAACGAACCTCTCCGCATAAAGCTATTCCCTCTTGATAAGGTAAATTGATTCCACCTTCTCCAGCACCAAGTGCAAATCTTATAACTGGCATCTAATTTGGAGATTGCGAGGTCATTGACACCGGAGGAAGTTAATGATGATTGGTGATCATCTCGTCGTAGTTCCAGTAGCTTTTAATCAACCAATCTGACAGCTCTGTGTAGACAGAATTTTTCTGTCTAGAGAAAGTTTTTCTTTAGAGAAACTTTTTTATGAGATGTACACGGCGTGTATAGAGTAGCTGGAAGATGAGATGCGTTTGTACTCACTGAGAGAGTTTGCAGCGCACAGGAACTGCACCTGGTGAACCAAGATGAAGGCCACCACGGCCGAAAGACGTCTCAACATCGTAGCCGATCCTCAACTCATTTCTGTTTCGAAATTGGTGATCACCCTCGTTCACTCTTCCCCTCCGATCTGTAAGCACAAAAAATAACGAACAATTAAAACCTTTCATTTCGATGAGAAATCGGTTGGCAACAATGGCGAACAATTCTTCTCAACTAAATGCACCCAAAGCGCGGAAAGTGGAACACCAGATTGTAGTAACAATGGGTCGTAAATTACACCCAGTAGTTTCAGCGCAACTCGCAATTTTGATAAGGACAAAATTCACCAGATAAGTCGGCCCTTAATATTGTACTTTGAACACGTATTAAGTGTGAAGTTAACTACCTCGCTGCATCGTCAATTATAAATAGTAAGAGATCGTAATCTGAAATTGAATCTTAATCGTACAATAATTAAAGATCGAGGGACAAGGTGATCATTAATTATACCGGCGTCCTATCACTAAGTCAAACGACCCCGATCAAGCTGTGAAGTCCCTCAGGACCTGGGGAATAGCAGCTCGGGATGACCGGGAGTGGTCTAATCGGCTTCACGAAACAGAGAGCTTCTCTGCGTGGAGATCAATGCGTCCGGCGTGCGCCCCAGAAAAAGCGGTGCCCCCATTCCCAGTCCGATTAACGATGCTATTCGCACAATCGATTCAATGTATTTTATCTTAACTGTAACGCCCTTCTAATTCCAGTTCTCATGTCTTGTCTTTTGATAAATTCAAATCAATATCAAAAGTCTTCAAGATTGCTCATCACGATTAGTATCATTTTATCAAACAAGATCGTGAAGCTGACTCAAAAATAGTAAAATTACCATTTTGCTTTATGCTTTTCCATTTTAGCATCGCACAATTTAAGAAAGAGTAGAAAACTATAGTCAGGAATGATAGACAAAGATGAATACAGGATCTAAAAAACTACAATAAAATGAAGATTTCTGAGGAATAGAGCGGCCTCTCATTAGTGGCGGGTCGAACTCGAAATTTTCCACAGCGGAAAGTTAACGAGCTCGAGTGTAGGGTGGGAAGGCGGAATGGTAAGGCGAAGAGAAAAATTGAATGAAGGAGCGGTTCAGCTTCGGCTTGTAATGCTGCTGTGCTCTCGCGATAGCCGACTGACCAAGAAGAGTCTTGGTCAGACGCGATAAAGCGGGAAAGAGAGTGAAAAGGGTGGGGAAGAAACCTAGAAAGCAAAGGATGCTTTCAAGGTAGTGGCCTGATAGTTCGTGATAAATCAGCCGCTTCCACCAAGTCAAATAGAAGATTGTTACCGCGAAATTCCGTGTGATTCAATTTCGTTGGAAGTTCCGACTCGACCTAACGAATCCGTGTTGGGTCCACTTTTGATTTCCGAAGTGGACTCGCGACCCTTTCATCCAGTGTCACCTTAACCACCATCCAGGAAACTCCCTCTCCTTCGCACCCGTGAAGACCGTTCTACCCCAGTGAGAATAGAGTGTTTCCTTCTCTCTCTCTTAGAATTGTATCTTCCAGGACCTAACAAGAAGGGTAGCGGGCAATTTCTCCTGCCCGTGTACGGAGGCACCTGTCGTTTCTCGTGGAACTTCCAAATGATTTAAGTGTCTCGCGCAGATGTTAGTATCGCAACGAGTTCCGCAACCAACCGGTTACTCGCAGATGCTCAGAGAATTTTCGAATGTTCCAGACTCCCTGTCACCAAATTAATTGCATTGAATTAATCGCATTCGCGTACTTCTCGAAAATGAGAATAATCAATTGGCCTTTATTTGTTTCACCGGGATGGGAATTCGATGACGTGTAAAGACAACAGGTCGAGCGGAGTATTGAGTTCGATTCCAGTTAAAATGTAATCTGTTTGCTGGACCAATGCGCCGACAGTTTTAATCTTCATGGGATTAATCGGAGGGCGAAGCTTGCGTCCCGTACACCAATTGTCGCATCATGCTCTGGATAATTGCATTAGCTTGATAAGGGCACTAAATTACGCGCGACTAAATCGTTGCTTTTCGTTAGAGCTCGTTTCCCATTCTGCCGCTGTAATGACGCGATTGCTCTCTCATCGTATTATGAAAGCCGCAGTACGCCTAATATCTAATTAGGCTCTACTAATCACTGGCATGAAAATTGTAGCATTCTTCGATTGATGAAGCATCGCTTAACGAATTAGTCTCATTTTCGGTGTAGTCGTATTGCGGCGAATAATTTTTTTCATTAAAAATTAATAGGCCGGATTCGGTTTCGACAATAAAATCGTTTCATGAGTATATTCAAATTACTGCATCTCTGAAAATTCTGAAAATTATTTAAATTCAAAGCGATCCTGTGAGAAAACAATTTTTTTGTTTTCTCAACTGCAGCAAGAGGCATGGGATCTGTTTTGCAACTGTTTGGCAACTGTAATGCCGATAATTTGCGGTTATCAAGGATCGTGCATGTGTGTCGAGCTAGTAGAAATTGATTATGAGAATTATCAATTAACGTAAGCCAGATACGGAGAACAACGTAATTAGAGCAGTGTGTCAGAATACAAAGTACTCTACCGATACGAGAGGTATGAGCTTTCCAACGCTTCATCAACCAGCAACAGGCTTGAATATGAGCATACATCGGATATGCGTGTCCTGCTTTTGATCCGGTCATTTCGTATACGAGAAATCCGTCAATTTCTCGATAGTTGACGAGAAATACAGTACGCTACTGAATGTAATCAACAATTTCCCAAGCAGCAGAGTCCCAGTGATTGTTGTCGGTCCATTAATTTACTACCCTGTACGATTTTATTGTGCAAACATTCCTCGAAACTACAAATGTTTGACTTTTATCACCACGGATTTATTCAAAAATCTATTTCCCAGCTTTTAATTCCGTCAAGATAAACTCTGAACATTAATGTGTAAGCCAATGTAAGATTATCGAATATAAGGCTGCGTAAGATTGTCGAATATAAAGTTGAGTAAGATTATCGAATGTAATATCTCTAACGTTCGGTATCTCTCACTTTGTTTTTTTCTGAGGGGACCCTAATTTATTGCCTCGACACGCAGCTACACGTTAGCTTTCTAAGAAAGTCTCCTAACCTCCCTGACGCTGTTGCCTACGTGATTGGAAAAGGGGACGCTTGGCAAGGCTTCCCGATGAGAGACAAGGGAATTAAGAATCAGTTGCTCTTGACCATGACTAGCAGAGGTTGCCTAATAAAGTTAGTTTTACCCACCATTCGCGATTTAACATTTAAGTGAATCATTCTGAACCAAAATTGTCAATTTCCACATCCCATTTCAATCATCTCCACATTCACAAACCCGTACAAAGGATAAAATATTCGTAATAATATAGATATTTGTTTAGCAAATATCTATATTATTATAACTACCATACTTTTACAATCTTTCAAGAGAGATAAAATGTATTATGTTCAATTGTAAGCGCGTGATCCTTCCACTCAATCAATTTAACAAATCGAGATGAAAGTGTAGGAAAAATGTTCTAGAAACCAGAGAATCACATCAAACAGGACTGAATAAACCTCGTGTATTTGTTAGGTTACCCGTCTCTCCATCAATATTGATTCGAAGAAAATCTTCAACTTTTTCCAATCATCCGGTATATTATTCGATCTGATTGAAAAAATACCACTGCAACACGAGTTTCGCAACAGATTTTGCCTATTCTAGTTCGCTGGCCTGCAGAATATTTCAAGCTAATATTTAGCAAAGATTTTACGCCGCGTATAAGGTTTACCTGCATACTGCAATTTAATTCTGCATCATTTAATTTAATTCTGCATATTATGTTAAAGTAAAATTTCAACAAAGAACACCTTCCGCAGTTATATCATTCTAATGGTCAGTGGAGAACCTGCTCGTAACAGTTCATATTAAAACTTTTGCTCCAAGAATTACAAAGAATTTCCATTTGCATAAAACATTTCTATACATCCTCTGTACTTGAGGCGAATTTCCAAAAAATAGGAAGTCTCTGTTGAGGAAATTTTTTCTTGAACGAGACTGTAGAAGTTCGTATAGGTTAGAGTTTAAACACAGCCGACAATAGTATCGATCGTATGTCTATGTCGAGGTCTCTTGTACCGGGGAGCGTATGTTGCCTAAAAATAACATAATACGTCGATGTGTAATAAACAGCAATACCTGTTGGTCGGCAACGTCGCATATACAGAGTCTACAAATAGCAGGAACGAGCAGAGGCTGTGGTCTTGGAACAAACGATCTCGAGCGCGTGGACCTGATCGATCACCGATGAACAAACTGGAACCTAGCAGGAAAAATATAGGCACCCCTCGAGGTCCACGGTGGCCGGCAGTTTTTCTAGCGGGAAACTACAAAACGAGAAAAGTAGCGATTCCGTAGCAAAACGCTAGTGACCGCGATCGTTATTTGCAAGTGTACTGATACGTAATTCGTTCGTCAGACGCGGGCTAGTTTACTATGTTTCCTCCATGATAGTTACATCTCATTCATAAAATAGGCCATTGTCAGTAATAATTGCTAAAAATACCTGGATGTTTTGTCGACAACACATATACATACAACTTCATCATATCACATCGCTGGAATTAATATTGACATAGGTACTGCACTTGATTTCGAGTGAACTCGGAACTACCGATTCACTCTATTAATGTCATCAATTAAGCATTTGAAACTGGACAGGCAGCAGCAGGTGGACCTACTTTGGGAAATTTATCAGTTTTTTCACTAAGAGTTGTCCCGACTCAATTATCGCACTTTAGCAAAGTTATTCTTTCATGGAACCGTTTCGTAAAGTCATGTACTACAATTATAAAAACCAGAAAAGAGTATATGGGAAGAGAAGTTCGAGTGTAACAGTTCACTCGAGATAATCGGAATTAAAACACAAAAGGCGGGTGCTTGTATGGGACGGGCTTTGTTTTCAGAGGTATCTGCTGTTTCTCCCATTTCCTCTTATTACGAGAGACCCTTCTTTCCATATTTTTTTTCTGTAAATAGAGCACTCCGGGTCCTCTGTGGTTTTTTTGTTGCTACTCATTCGATTTTGCTTTTTGTACAGCTTCGATTGGACAATCGCTGGCTATCGAATGGGCGGGTGGGGCACATTAGTTAGCTGTAACATGCCCGCAGAACAAATACGTTACATCGCATCCCAAGCTTGTTCTACACAACCATATAGTACGCACCGCAACGTGCCGCCCGTTAGAATTACCGGCCTGAGTCCTGTGGACAACGATACCGTGGAAATACCAGCCAATTCCAGCTGGAGTCTTTATAAATAGATCACCGGAACAATTGCAATCAATCATTAGAACTTCAGAAGCCTCTCTAAAAAAAAGAGCTCGATGTGAATAGAACAGCATGGAATCCTTGCGGCAAACCGATCGAAAGGCACCAAAGTCTATGAATATCAAATGTTCAACCACGCAAAAACCTGTGGCACGATTTTCTCAGAGACGACCATCCAACTTTGCGCAATCCATACTTCATGACTGTTGCTGAGCCCGTCTCCTTTAAAATCAGTTATTTCATGAACCTCATTTTTCAGCAGTAGTGGCATTCAGCATTTGCCAGCAGTGAAAAGTGCACAGGGATTTCGCGAGGAAAAGGCATCAAATTGCAGGGAGCACAATTTTCTGCCGTTGTCTCAGCCAATATGAAGTAAATCTTGGGACACCTATTTACGACGGACTTCCATAAAGTGGCTCGCAGACTTGCAACAGGCTTGCTTCGAAAGGTTTTTCTTTTTTTACTGCAACCTTCTCTCGGAACATTTCCCGTAGACTTCCGGTACGATTACCAGTCGGAAACGTATTCCGTAGTAATCACGCGTACCCAGGTAAATTAGCAAAGTAGTAGTAGACGATGGAACAATGGAAAGTAGGAGGGTTTGGACGATGCTGAGGAAGAAATGGATGGAAAGACGACGATTCATCGAATCAAAGTAAACGCGAAAGTTAGAAGAGGAGATCGACCAGCTGGCTGTGTTCCGACGGGTGTAACCCATGGAGAAGCGAATTAAATTAATCGTTCGTTGGCAGGCAGCTTTAACGTCCGGCTTTTACGGGCGCTGGCTCCAGGAACGCGCGAACAACCACCATAAAGCTTAGTAACCTATATAATTTACGCTGCGGACCGCTACCGCGCTTGCTAAATTATCTCTCGGACGCCGCAATGTTTTCTCGACGCCTCCCTTTTTGCCCACCTTCCATCTCACCCTTTCCCTTTCCCCCCACCCTCGGCTCCTCACTCGTCCACGTTGAACGAATGAGATAATTGCCTCCCCTTTTTTAGTCTTATTCACTGCGCGAGTGGAAGCACGACGGTAAAGAAAATAACACGATCGAATGAAATAAATACCTCTGATATGAGCTCTCTTGATCTTCCAAGGATTCTGATACCAGACAATTTTGATCATTCCGACTTGAAACTCGTATCGGACTCTGTAATTTTACGAGATACTCCAAGAGAGGTAAGTTTCAAAGTTCCAACGCGAAGTTATTCCTGACTTCGACGTCTCTCCGGGGAAATTATAAAATTCGAGGAGCTCTATCTATTCCAGGGTTATGCGATACTTCGAAATGCAAATACAGGCAACAAAGAAGCAGTGTAGCATGATCGTCTTATAATGCCAGGCAGTTTTTAACATTTCCAAAAAATCGACTTAAGCCCGGCCAACTTCTATAGCACGGCTCTAGTTATCCAAGGGGCTTAGGAGAGGAAAAAAGCGCTAAAAAGAGGTTTAGTCTCTTGTGTAAGGTGGTCGGTCTTCAGCCGAAACTTTCGCGTGCATAGCAAAGAATTCCTGGATTCCGAAGTTTCGTGTGTCCCCTGTGGCTTGTGCCTGGAAGAGTTGGGTGAATTTCGTAATCAGAAGCTCCTCTTTCTGAAAAGAGTAGCATATTGTAGCCGTTTTGCCAGGATGTCCAGTGATAACAAGAACCAAAGGGGGAGAGAGAGAGAGAGAGGGAGAGAGCGGGTGAGGTCAGTTGGGTAGTAGAAAGGTCACGCGAGCAACATATTTACCAAGCGCACCATATGTACGTTGCCATTTTTACCGCATTCGTAGACACTGCAGTTCGGCTCGTGCAACGGTCAACAAGATGGCTCTTGCTGGAAGTGACGTTTCTCTCTCTTTGCCCCTCTCTCTCTCTCTCTGGGTTGAAGGCGCACATTTTCATTAAGCCGGGAAACGTACGTTGGCCAGCGGGTATGACCGCACACTAACGAGCGCCGGTAATACCGGCGGTTTCCAGCGTTTCGTCTATGACCGATCTATCGTGCGATCACACGCTCGCCCTACCGCAGGCATTGCTGTGTCTCTTTGGTGACTAAATTAACGAATACCATTACGCGCAACCACTGTGGCCCACTCTCAACGGCAAGCCGCAGCTATGCCGTTTTCGTGCCTTTGAACTTGATTCCCTTTGCTGACTTTCATCGGATTAAAATAGACGTCCTCCTCTGCTTCGAACTAACAGTTCTAGTAAAAGTTTCTGCGACACTCATTCGGAATGGAATATTCCATAACATGAGCGAATATAAGTACCGAAGTCTACGGTAGATGTCCCCAGAAATACCGTGAAACGAAGTGGTGTGACACTGCTTTTTGAAGTTTTTGAATTAAATATTTGGTAGATTAATTATGATGATAGAAGGCGGAAGTAGTAGTACAAGTCCGTCATAAGTCAGACAATTCCGTCTGCCAGTAATGCCAAGATTCAGATTGCAGGATTCCTTCATACAATTCTTTCGATACTAGGTCAATTAATTTCAACGTTTCTGGGATTCTCCTGATTAATATTCGAGAGGGCGGGGTCATCTGGAGTTCACGCAGGAGTCTGAGTTAAACCCGATAAGGGTAGAGCTTGGCGAAGATAGCCTAAATTCATTAACCACTCCATTGAATCGGCCGCAGCCCGGTAGCAGGAAGGGTCAGGTCGACCTCACGACCACCCTTAATGCCAATGGAATTGTTAATCCACCTCCCCGAGCCCGCAGAGCAAACCTCACCACACGCCTGCAGATTCGCCGTGTACCCTGCAGATGCCTCGATATATTAACCGACCCCATAATAATTACCATTCTCGTTATATCCCAAACCATATTCCCTTTCGCTTCCTCCCTCTCTCCCTCTCTGTCTCTCTCTCACTCTGTCTGTCGATTAGCCGATCGAAATTCACCCCGCGATGGCTTATACCGATCTTATCTAGTGACACTGTCCATCCACGAGTCGCTAAGTTACTTTAAACTGAAGCCAGCTGGGACTTAGGCGAATCTAGATTAAATTGGCGAGAGCCGATAAAAGGTAACGCGCACGTCACCGATCACGCTCGGAATTTCATGGAATTTCTTTCCAATCTTGTTGATTCCTCTCGATTCCCTAAAAGCGTCGCGTCAGAATTATTGCCGCGGCGCTTGCATCCTGACTGAAACAAGTGCGCCCAGATTACCTAGATAGTGGCGGCGACGTCGATTTCGTAATACGGGCCGTTATTGTCCCTCGTTCTCTCTGATCGGGAAATACGAAGCGAGAGATAAGTGTAGAGATACAGATACATGCCCGATTCGGAAGATCGGCTGGTAGTCGTTTCCCGCTAGGGTATTGCTAGCCGAATGAGAAAGATATCCGGCCGAGCAGCCGTAAAAAAACGGGAGCGAGGCAAGCTGGAGTGAGAGAGAAAGAGACAACCTAAGAAGGAAAAAAGTGGGCACAACCGAGAAAGAAAACCGGATAGTATTGTGCGTCGTACTCCCATAAAATAGAATGTTTGCAAAACTCATGGCGGACGGAAGCCGGAACGGGTGAGCAAGCTTTTTTCTCTGCTTTGAAGACACGCACCAGACACAAGGACAGGAAGAGCGAAAACTAGAGAGAAGAAGCGGGGAGAAAATGTTGGTAGTAGAAACTCTTCGCGGAAAATTGCTTTCGAGGTGTCGCAAACCGACGCCAGTCACGGATGCTTGCCTCGCGTGCCTTTACTTTCCACGGGATGCCAGCCTTGCACTGCCGGATTTTCGGCGGAATCAATGCGCTGAATCTCGCGACGCTGTGTTACCCTTAACACCTGCTCTTCCCGTACACTTTATCCGGGATTACTCTCGGCCCGGTTCCTCCTAAACTCTGGATCGACTTTCCTTGGCTTTGGCGTTCGTCTTCGCCTTGGAGCAAGGCACCTTGTAGAAAAATGAGAAGAGTGCTTGAGGCTCGGCTTCTGTTAAGGCAATCTGACTAGACGCTAGACGCGACGAGTATCACAATCAGACCGGAGTGCGCTTCCTATCAAGAGAGCTCTTACCGCTCCAGTGTATGTACAGGGTGATTCACTTGCCTTTGAATCGCCAATGATGGATATAGGCCGTTGAAAATGGTATAATTATATGGTGTTGAATAATTTTAATATAAAGGAGTATTTACCAAGTCTTTTTCATGCACTGACATTTATTTATAATATCAAATTGTACCAATAATGGAAATAATTGGAACTCGAGTGTGAAGGGGATGATTAAAAGGCAAGTGACTCACCCTGTACAGGGTGATTCACTTGCCTTTGAATCGCCAATGATGGATATAGGCCGTTGAAAATGGTATGATTATATGGTGTTGAATAATTTTAACATAAAGGAATGGGCATATTGAAGTGCATAAGTAACGTTTCCTCGAAATTTTGGCATTCCTCAACTAATCGATAGGCTGCCAGTATCTGCCATGATTCACTTTGTATAGTGCTAAGCGACACAAGACACAGGTGACATTACACGGCTAACAAAACAATTACGCAATGTCGGTATTATAAACAATTCGATGGTAAAAAGCTGATTCCCCGTTTAGTGCATCACCCTGTATGTACATTGATAGCAAACCCACATTGTAATGCGCCTCTATATTGTAGTGTATACAGCTCGTGACCCAATGTTAACAGAGCCAAGGCTCTATCACTCTCTCTATTCTCCATATCTGTCTCTCTGTCGTACACTCTCTCTCTCTCCCTCTCTCTCTCTAATTGTGACACACGATAAGCTCTAATAGAGGAACGTGCATACACAGCCCAGGTATACACACCTATAGTCTCAAGGAGTTCCTACAACCAGGAGGGTAATGAGGGTGAATTTGTGACGAGGGACATTTCATAAGCTCTGATTGGCAATTAGTAGCGCAATTGAAGCGGATTTGCTACCCTGACTTCTCGCGAAGTTCAACTGTCGGCCTTCCGTGTACTGGTTTTAATCGGAGCTTATAGTTGTAAGTTATAAAAGGGATATAGGAAGGACATTTGGAATCTGCGCAACCATACGTAAACGATATTTGGAAATGAGCTATTTTGATACTATTGATACATGTATATTCCCTCGAAGCCTTTAGTTAACGTAACAAGGCGTATAACCTCGAATAAATATTCGTAATACTTGCTACGACAATTGCCAAAGATTCTCCTGCAAGGATTGGATATGTATCGGTGTGGAATGTTGGTATGCGATTTCTTCGGCCTCCGAAGATACGCATTGCGGAGCTATTGCATTAGATAGGTGAGAGAGAGAGAGATAGAGAGGATCCCCGGGAAACTTTACACCAGCTCGCTGAGTTTCCGCTTGCAAGGCGGGGCTCGCTATCCTCGGTGCATCCTCGATACAACAGGGAGAGTTTCGTCCGAGTGCTTTACCCTCCGCCTGGCATAATGCGATTTCACGTGCAACCAGCCTTCCTTCCGCCTACTGTAATGGAAGAAGCGATTAGGAAGTGCAGGTACATATGTGACCGGCTCACTTCAAGTGAGCTGTCTCGGTGTGCCAACTATAGCCACTTTACTATAAATCCCCTGAAAATATACCCTCCTTAAATAAGTCCCATTCTCACTTTGAACCGGCTGTCAATTATATACGAGCATTCTCTTTCAGTACCAGTTCTCAAACTCGATAATTGAATACCACTATCCGTGCTACCATGGTAATTATAATTGATTCTTCCTGTTTCAACACCTGCCTAACTATTTCAAGCTATTTTTACTTATTATTAAGTGCATTAAAGGTATATTAGAAGTAGTCAGATATTACGGTATTCATTTACTCTGTTTGGTTTTATTGAAGTTGGGAGTTTTAGTATTTCTGTAATGAGTGCAGATTTTATTTACAATAACACAGAGACAGCCAATAGGTTCAACTTCATCGTTGTGGTAAAAAGGGTCTCTAAAAAGTTCCTCGCAACCGTAAAAAATGGCGCGATGTAAAAGTTGGCCGGTACATCTCTTGATTTCGAGGTTGAAGAAATGTCAGGAAATAGGGTGAGGTCGACTTAAAATGCGAGGTCAATTCTAATCCGGCAAAGTTCACTGTACCCGTTTTCTTCCAGCTTCTGGGTTTCATTCTAGGCTTAAGGCCAATCTCGAATACTTTGCATGATTCTTGAAGCCCCATCGCCTTCTCCACCGCTTCATTCGGCTAGAGCTGCTTCAAGCAGTAACACTTGACCTCGACCTCCCGTGAAACAGATAAATAAGTGAAAGTGATAGTGAATGGGAGTAGCAACTTGACAAATGCTCAGCCACGATTGGGTTAACATATTCCACCCTGGCGCCGTTATCCATCCGATTCTGCCTTGTAAATCGAACGGGTACGAAATCACGAGATGGACCGGTTCGCCAGAGCTAGCCGGAGGCTGGCTATCCCTTGAGGCAGATCCTCTCAGAATCCTAACGTATGGCAAGTAATTCGTAGGGTTTTCAATAGACCCGACACTTCGCTTGTTGAAAAATGATGAGAACGTTCTAACATCAATTCCCCAAGGATTCACCGAGTATTTTCTCCAGACTTGTTTGGACCCCTTAGATGTCTCAGACCCGAAACTCTCACCTTTAATTTCCAATTGTTTCGATTTCTTTAAACCGATAACATGAGTTCAGCTGATCCTATGACGAAGGAGGCTTGTCGAAGTCAAACATAGTGACGGCAACAACGAAGGACAAGGGGATAAGAGGATCTACCTTCCCAAGAAATCATTGTGCCTAACCCTCTTACATGGTAGTGAGATAAATTAATGGTGACATAACGTGTGCACAAACTCGTCAAATGTTTACGCTTTTCGCTTTTTCGCCCTTACCAAGCCTGGGTTAAGGGTGAAGTCTTGTGAAATACATGAAAAGACGACTGCTGTCGATTCTGATATATATATATGAGAATTCCAGGTCATATCATCCTCCGTGCGCCTAATTTCCTCCCTCCCCAATTAAATAACTTTTTTTTACATGCTCCTAGCCACCAGTGATTGTGATAACACGTCTTACTGTGCTTCTACAGATGGAGCTGTCGAATTTCTTCCATGCATCAATTCACAGGAGCGGTGAGAGCCTTTGTGATATATTTATTTATATGTATTTACGTGGCATCGACGTACACATGGAGTTTGGGACTTTCAATAAATTAGGTACATCGATACAACAATATTGATCTTTTCATCGACACTTTAATTCTCTGATGTTAGTAATACCTGTCAAGGATCCGTATACTTAAAATGAAAAGAAGTATTTTCCGTGTGCTGCTACATGATTTCCCGATGAAGAATATTGTGCGTTTGAAGTACCACTGGTCAAAGGGTTAAACAAATGTCTGAAAACGCTTGACATATATTGAAGATCGAGTAGACCCTTCATCCTGGCAGTATTCATATCGAAGCGCAGGAAATGACAAGAAAAAATCCAACTGAAGTAGAAAAATATCGCGGAGATAGGTTGAATCGAAAAAGCGATTGCGAAGACGACAGTTTCCATGTGGCTGTCCTACGTTTGCTATTCAGTCTCATGAGGAAGCGAGGGGACGATCGAGAGCTTCCCATCGAAAGCTTGATGCTAACCCCTTCGAAAAGCTCGCTGCCACTAGTGCACAGGAGCTAACATAGGCGAAACCTTTGAAGATCCTTGACAGTTAACTCCATCGTAAAAAAGTTAACTGGAGTATCGGATTATCGGTGATCGACTTTGCGTCAGATCGATTTTGCCCTCGTTTCAGTATCTCCAATAATTCATCCCGCTTGGCCAGCTGATTTCGAACGAGAGTGTATAACACTCTGGAATATTTTGGAGAACTGATGGATCACCTTACATAGACGTTTATCGAAACTCGAAAAGAGGCCACAGAATAATAGGTCTAATTTATAAGGTTCGTATTTAAAAATTCGGTGAATATCGAGCGTTTAGAAGAAGATGCCATGCGATAGTCGATTGGAACAGTAAAATAATCAGGATCATGGACGGTGACTGAAAGGAGTCAAAAGGTAGGGCAGATATAGGAATGAAAGATTGGTAGAAACTGTGTGTACGGTCGCTTCCAAATTATGCTAAAAGCAGAAGCGGTGCATCACGTGGCAAAAGGGTTGCCGATTCTTTCGATGAATACATCAAATATCCGTGCCACATTTTCATGTGCATTCTGTCGTGCATTATGACGAGGGAAACCGTCCACCCGTCGCATCGTATCTTCTCACGTGCGTGCACGAGATGCACACGTGCACCCTTCTTATAAACTCGCTCCGGTCTACCGTCAACAGAGACTCGTTGGAAACTGGTTTTCCCTCCTTACCAATGCCTGCATAGCCTCACTCGCTCTCCAAGTGTTCCACTTTCTACCCCGAAATAATTGTTATTTTATCAGAGTTTCCTCTCCACGGGCACACGTGTCGAGGATTCACAATGACTCTTAATTAATGACCGATCTCGCCGCTGAACTAATGAGACAGGCATCCTCTTACGAATTCCACAATTTTGCGATCAAAACTCAACCCTCGTATTATAAATACAAGGAAACCAAAGTCATTTAGTAAGAATATGTATCAAATTAAATGACAGTTACGATAAAAATTACAGTTTAAAAATAGCCACTTAGGAATCCTCAAATATATTCAATGGAATGACCACTTTCAATCATCAACAAATACATAATAAACTGAGTGGATCTGCGCAATCTACTCCAAAAGCCAAAGGGTTAAAAAGGGGCGGGGGGGTGAAGAAGCCAGGACAGAAGAGTGTCGACCCAATTTCGCCGACTAATTCCTAGCCAGTCTGGCTCGGAGGTAGAATCCTCGTTAAATGGCCAGTGCAATTGGGAAGGTGGTGCTCGAGTTCGAGATTCAAGTGGCGCCCCCAACGTCGGAGTACAAATAACCACATAGAGAGAGAGAGAGAGAGAGAGAGAGAGAGAGAGAGGGGGGGGGGGGGGAAGGCAGTTGGCGGTGAAGGTACTCGAACTATGTGTAGTGTGGAGTTAAGCATACGATCTTGCTCCCTACTTTGCGAAAGTATCAAGCGCTATGCGAGTTGAACAGGTTCGGACGGATTCCCGAAGTCAATCATGTGTGTGCGCGCGCCTGAACTGGGACTGGCGCATACAGGATCCACAGGAACTAATTAGCAATCGATGAGCGAGTAAGTAACACAGGAGAACAAAGGGAAACTGGCGAGAACAGCGGCGCGAAATTACTGTTTAAGATTGAGAATTCGAGTAATAATTGGTGTTACCGTGATTAACACTAATGGTACCGGTACTTCACATGTACCTCACCATACCATAACCGGTCGTTTGATCGGTTATGAAATAGACGTTGTTTTTATGAAAGGAATTGTCAATTTATTGTAGGAAATGATGCATAACATAACTTTGATGCAATAATAAAATAATCGGTGATATATTTTCATTTTTATATGTAACAGTATGTTTTTGTTTGTATTGGACGCTATATTTTCTCGTCATCTGAATAGTCTCATCGACTCTCAATTTGGTTTTATTATAGTACGCAATTGGTTCAGATATTGGCTTGCTATTGTTGTTGATTTTTACACATTTATGCTTCGAACTTAGTAATATAGCTTTTTTTCTCAAAAGAAATAATAATTTGTCGAATTGATTAATCAGATAATATAAGAATTTACATAAAGTTAGATAAAAAAAAAATAACAACGAATGTACAGTTTTAAATCAAACTTTGCATTGTCATGAGAATTTACCAGACAACATGCGTAATTAGGGTTTTAAATACCCGCGTAAACAAATAGGTAAAAGTAATACCAGTTCTGACCATGAAGTAAGGTTCTAGATCTACACAATCCTTCATTCGAAGATTGGATGCTTTTCTTTTCTCAGAATGGAGCCTTGTCTCCATTCTTCGCCCCTTGGTACAATGAGCTTTTGTTGATACAGCGGCTAGAAGAGTGGGTCAAGTGGCTTCTATCATTCGCATATTGCAAATGAAAAAGTGTCGCACTCCTAGAAAGAATGGCGTCCTCTTCGTGTTAAACATAATCTGTCTTCCGCTTGCGAATTCAAAATTTCAAGTACTACATACAAGTAAGATGTTGAAAAAGAGTTCAAAATGTGTTATTTTTTTCTTGGACATCAATTTTTTTCTCAAAAATTTATTGTATCTTTTTGTATGTGATACCTTAGTAGAGTTCCTGTACACATGTACCGTACATGAGAATTATAAGCACGACCACGAACTTCATCAAAAGAACCGAGTCGAGCGGAAATAAAACGTACCTCGTTTTTATTCGACCGGGAATTATCCGACAGTACATCGGCAACTCAGAATCCGAAACCGTTAATTTCTGTATTGATGCGCAACTTATGTTTGCTCGCGCGTAAAAGCGTGAAATATCAGGGAATTGCCGGGTATTGAATGACGTCGCCGGAAATCGTGTACAAGGGATGAGCTTTGGCGTACTGGACTATCCTATAATTAAATTGGAAGTAGGTTGACTTATCCGGGTGGGCCAGCCGAACGCTCACGGATCAGCGAGCAGCCAAACGGACTTCGAGTTTTCTCAATTCGCCGCCCGGTGGCCGTTTGTAATTTAATGCGATTTTCCTGCTCACGAGGAATGCACACATACACGCCCACTCGCGTGTAGGAAGAAGATGGCTGCTGGGAAGGGGGAGGAGGGCTCGAGGGAAAGAGGAAGGAGGGTAAACGTATCTGCCACAGATTAGAGATATTTATGGGTCAGTAAATCAAGTACTGTCCTCTCCCACTCTATCTCTACCGCGTTCCGCCTCGCTCTACCCAGCATCCACACGCAATATTGATTCATCAATAAATATGAAGCTTCCCACACGAGCTCAGAAAAGGTGAAGGCGAGTTTCGCGACCGCAGAAAAGTAAGAGGAAGAAAGGAAGAAAGATAGTGGAAAGGAGGTAGAAAAACGCAGAAAGACTCGATCTATATTAAGGGACAGATTGATGGCAATATCGGCCGGTCATCAAACCATACGGAGACAGCCCTTTATTTCCCCGTCCTACCCTCGTAATTCTCGACCATCCTCGGTTGCTTCAATAAAAACGTCGATACACCCCTTATTAACTGGTAGTTTCATCCGGTGCTGTTAAAAAAAACACCTAACACCCTTTCAACGCTCATCGACCATTATCGCTCGGTGTGAATTCAAGTTGATAGCTACCAACGCCGTAATCTGTCCACGCTAGCGGATTATCGTCATTTTTTAATGCGTCTGCTTGAGTGCGAATACAATATAGAGGTAATTCGATGACAGGAATTCGGCCTCGAGAGGGAAGCTTTTTGGGGCGCGATAATGTCCGGGGGCACGGATATTGTGAGAGAATGAGTTAACCAGCGCGTTAATTGGAAATCAATAGAGCTGTTTCATTAATCTCATTAAACACATAAGGTGACGGGGCGTGCGACCAAAACCGTAATAAACCATTTCAGCGAACCAATTAAACCGCGGTATCGCAGTACCGAAGTAGAGATAATAAGTGGTGGCAGTCGTGTTGGCAGAGCGACAGAACTGACGCCCGGGGCTAATTAGAGCTCGATACGCCAGCCGGCAAAGGAGAAGTAGCCTACTCGAATTTTCATCCTAACGAGCAGGGCCACGTGAGTGCGCAAAGACTTCGCGATGAAAAAAAGGTGATTGGAGGGAGTGGGAGGCAGAGAAAAAAAAATGAGGAACTCCGGGAGTTGGGAAGAGGGTCGTGGTGGTTGGTGGGTCATGCGATAAGCGAGACACCCAAATTTAACGTGTTCGCCTGTCTCTACTGTTTCCAGTTCTCTTGCACAGCAGTGCCCTAGTAAAGTAATTTTACCTTTTACCCTTACCCTTTCTCTTTCCCTTCAACCAGCTCTTTCGCTCTCACTCTCTTTACTACTTTTACTGGCCTGATTTTACCCAGCCGTTTCCCCTTGCTATAAATTTCAATTTTATAGATAAGTTCCATAACGCCATCCACTATCACGCGCTCAGACCTTCTTACGTCCACGTCATACCGACCCGAAAAAGAGTTGGTCGAGAGAAGAGAAAGACCGGAGAAACTCCAGGGAAAATGATGGAATATGAAAAACACGTCTTGATGTACTTATTATGTAATACCGTGCTCACTTACTTTGTCATTCAACTATTCTCCATTCGAAACCATCAGGAATGAATATTACATTGCTTCGCTGTCTGGAAATATAGTCAGTCGCTACTTATTTTTCCATTCCGGACGTGTATTTTTATCTTCGATGAAGAAATAAACATTCAAAGAAATATATTTATCGAGACATCTCCAACGGTATTGTAAAAGATACCTTTCAGCCGTAAATTATTAGTCGCTGCTTATCACTCTAGTTTTTCAATCGCACCGGACACGATGCTTGAATAATATCACCTGTGGAGTCCCGTGCAGTTGACAGTGTAGAGAGTACAGTCTACTGTCTCTGTGGACCATCCTGACGATGGGCGCGTAAGTAAACTATGCATAACGTATGTGCTTCAGAAGCTTTGTTACTCGTGACAGTGAGCATTGGCATCCGGATAAGCGTATATTTGTACTTGTCGCTTGTGGCATCGAGTAAATGTATCTGAGAGACTGCTGCATGTAATATCTATGAGAATCCCCATATTGCGTCCACAATTATGAAGTAATTGATATTTACAAGAAAAGTAGAATTTCATGTAACATAAATTGTATTAATCATTACTACTTTATTTCACACTCACTATTGGCACTCCATAAAGTTAGAGATACCAGTTTCTTAACTTTCTCAACTTCACCCAAAACCCAACAATTGTGTTCTAGAACTTAGGAGTTGTTTTATGGGGCTACGCTTTTTTTTAGAAGCACTGGGCGTTCGATAAGTAGTCGGCATACAGACTGGAAAGTTCTTCCCGGACGTTTTTATCTCCCCGAAAGAGATGTTTACTGCTGTTGTTGACTAACATATCTGCAGAATATGTTGAGGTATACAATAAGACAATGGAGAAAGTCGAAATTCTCGTCGAACCGTTTTTACCAATACTCGAGTTGTATTTACTTTTTCAGTGAGAAACTTCAATCGTGTTAGATTTATACACCTCATAAAATCGAGTATCAATATAACGGCTGTATGCCAAGATGCGAAGTATGAATCCAATAATAAGTCTCTAATAAGCTTGATGCTGATACTTTATGTTGATAATAACTTGTGAGGTTATGTTCTCCCGTGTTCACGATTCTAGTTGAGCGACACTCGGATTGCAATTTTGTATAGCAGGTGTAGTAGTTGAAAGCAGTGATGGAATATCGAGGGACAGTCCAAGTGTCCCGAACTCGACGGATCGCCGATATTTCATCGGCAAATCGAGGCCGCAAAGTGAGCCTATTATGGCGCGGCGGCGCGCGCGTGCAAGTGCGACGAGGGAGAAAACGAGAGGATACAGCGTGGCGATTGGAAATAAAAGGCAGATTGCATTGTGGCTCGTACAAATATCTATAGCTGCCTGAAAGTGCGGGGTCCTTTGAAGTGCGGTAATTGGTCGTAATCCATTGGTGGCAGCATAAGCTGGTACAGCAAATGCAATAGGAACAGGATCTGACTGGACGGATTCATCCACGATTCATCGAAGAGATCAAACTTCCTCTTCCTTTAACGTTCTTTTTCGCCTCCAGCTGATCGCTCGTAGACCTTGTAGAGCACTTGGTGTGAAACTAACGCGATTGCGTCTGACAAGCGGTAGCCAATCGATATCCTGAGCCAGGATCAAACGGGATCCTATGTCTACCGCGCTACTACGTCTTCCATGAAAGGCAGTCGCGCATTGTTAGTGCCAATCATTTCAAGGTTAAAAGCGCATCCGGCATGGTAAGCACAAACTCCCAATAGCTCTTCAAACAAGAAGAATACAGTCGAGCACTGAAGCCAGGAGTGCTCGATTTACTAGTGTTTGTCGGATTCATTTGCAACAGGGGAAAAAATAGGATAAAGCCATTTGCAGAAAGATGCACTAGTTGAATTGATGTTGCTCTTCATCGGTTTAAAGTACGGTTCCAAGTGTATTCACAGAGGTCGTTCTGACCAAGTAGATACACGTGTAATTCAGAGGCACCAGCCGGTATTTATTCACTGTGAGTCAACACGCTCCCAGCGAGACTCGGTGCAGTAAACTTTTATTCGATTGCGCCGCGCGTACGTGTACACACATGTGCGTATGTACATTCCGGGTGCAACGCAACCGGCGTCACGACGGTCCTCAGCTATGCGAAACACGAATGCTTGACGAGTTGCGAATATTATGAGCAGGAATGTTAGCCACTCTAGCCATTCGTAGTTTTGCATGCACGAAGAACGCAACATTCGCCCCCCTCCACGGCTTTATTCAAAGAGTACTCATAACCTCGAGTGATTTGCCATTTGCGAGCAGTGAGAACAATAGACCTTCCTTCCACCTTAACGATAATAAAGGTGTTTTAGGACCTACTGTACGTTTTCTCTGTTAATTTCAGTCACGGTAATGCCCTACCCTTCTCCAAGTAAAGCGCAGTTACAGAGTTGGCACATGGATCACGTCACGTGTCATCCGGACTGTGGTGCGTTACCCTGCGCGAACGTAATTCATAGATTCGCCTATATTAGCATGCATTTACAGTTGCCAACATATCCAGTGTCACGATAATGCCAAGATACTCGATATAAATTCATGAGCCCCTCCCTCACGGGTACGCTACCCAACCCCTAGACCGCGAGCAAATTGGTACAGAACAGGGTACAACTCCCACCCCCATGGTGAATCACTTTCCAAGCGATTCTAGATAGTTTGTCGTCGCCGTGGGATTTAAGTTACATAATTTTACCTTTGCCATTTGGCGTCTGGTTGCGCTTCCTGCAATTCGGAGATCGAAACCACCGCTCTCTGTGTCCCCAAGGACAAGCAGACTAGCTACACCTTTGCAAACAGTATTCCACTTCAACGAAATACCCTTTCCGAAATCAAGTTCGAAATAGCACCGGGTTTCCTAAGATTCGACACTTCTCACAAAAGACGTCTACAATTACTGAGATTACTTTTGCAAGGAAATATATGTAGGAATGCGTGTGAAATATTGTTAACATAATGTGTGAAATTTTGAAATGGATGTATGTAAGGATGGATGTTTTTGGTGGTTGCATGACGTAGCCACAGGGTATGTATGCGTATGACTGTGGACAGTGCACTGCGAGAGCGAAGTAAAAATTGGTGTATGTGTGTGTCTTAAAAGGGCCGAATTCGGGCGCAGGACTCATACAGGCGAAACGGTTTTTAAAACTTTTTCCATATTGAGTAAATACAAGTCAGTCTCACCAACTCACCAAATCAAACAGCCATCTGTGTGGAAAGCAAGCAATACCACTGAAGTTGAACCGGATTATAGAGTAAAGCAGCCATGGCACCGGAAAACTAACCACAGGCAAATCCCACCAAAAAAGAAATAGAACAACAGGACTCATTATGTCTAACCGAGAGTCAGAGAGCAGAATTCAGAGTTCAGAGAATAACAGAGTCAGTGTAAAAGAGTGAAGTACACCGAACGTTATTGGCTTACACTAATCCAATCCCATTTATAGGTTAAGTTACCAGCGATTAGTAGTAAGATGATAATGAGTCCTGAATAAGAAATGCAATTATAATATATTTATAACTATGATTAATGTTATACCAGCCACAAATACACTGTAAATCTCTCAGCGAGGTGAAGTATCCCTTGCGGTAGTCTTGATCCTCGAGAAATTTTTATAAAAATTTAATGAGTGGACATAACTGGTAGTTTGTACGCCTCAAAGGAGTGTCTAATGCAATCAAGAGGCCGGCGGAGAAATCTCGGCGAACTTCTCGAGCAGGTTTCTTATGCAAAACAGCGTATTCGTTAGGAGACTTGGAATTTACCGGATAACGAGCTTAGTGCGAGTTAAGCTTGCAACTCAAGCGTAAACGCCCGCTCGCTCCTTCAAATCGATGAGATGCAATTATCTCAAGCATCAATATCGTCCTGGGAAGAAAAGAGTCTTCGGGTGAAGAGTTCAATCCGTAAGAATACGCGAGTTCCTTCCACTTTGCCACGGTCTTTCTGCCAGACATCATATTGTCTCCAAAGAAATATATTCCCGTTAGTAATGTAAATCTTCATGCTTTTCCTTCGTAAACAGCAAAAGCACGCAAATAACTGGCGAAACCTTTCTTTACCTCTGCCACTCGCTCACCCTTCTCCTTGGCGCTCTTGTTTTCCAGCAGCTTACGAATCTTTTAAATTAACTTAAACGATGCTGGGGCAGAAACTAGAGCAAGCACCACTTGCTCGCGTATCAATTGCGTCAGCAGGCAACTCGGCTAACAAGATCACACGTCTTCATGATATATCCGTTGTAACAAAGCATCGAGTCTCTCCAGGAATCTAACTTCTTCAGCATTACTATAAAACAACCAACCTAAATATTGCATCTTAAGAAAGAATTCAGAAAGGTGAAAACTTTAGCTCGAATCCCAACAAATTGTTAGCCAGTAGTCTGCGGAGATTGGACGAAGTAAGCACGCTCGATAAAAGCAGTAGAACAAGGGGTGCAAGGCCAATCATGGCGTCCTCCTTTTTTCGGCTCCAGGTAAATCCTGGGGTCAGGGTTCACGATTACGGTTGTTGTAAGTGGAGAGCGGAGTAAAGGGAAAGGGTTGCCGATTAAGGGAGGCACTTACCCTTTCCGCTGGTAATTCGAGTAGCAATGCCGCTCGATATTAACCGGCCACGGAGCCAAACGATTTCGGCGTTTATCGCTGGATTCCTAATTGCATCCGAGCAATACTATTACTCCTCTTTCATCCGAGCATGCATACACACAATTCTAGGGAGGAAAGGGGAGGCCAACTGGTCCCCGAGGTAAACGAAGCCGATTTAGCGGAAAGGTTCGTTAAGCCCTTCCGCCGCGATAAGACGTGTAATTACCGCCACCCAGAAATTATCCTGGCTGTATCGGCACGATGGAGATCAGTAAACATAACGACATCGCGGATAATAGTTAGTCAGATTGTCCTTGGGTGCCTATGGAATGACCTGCGGAAAGCCTTCGATCTTTTACATCGGCCTACTCTGAAAGTTCCTCCAATAAAGATAGCTTGACGATTTTAAAAATCGATCGAGTATCAGGCAAGTCGTATAATGAAGTTTAATGAGTTTTACTATCGGCTGAAACTTCTGCAGCATAGACATCAAGATTTTCAGTACACTTTTCTGTACACATTTTTGGATAGTCCGAAGTTGCTTCTATTATTGAATTGTCAGATAGAAATTGACAGAATTTATCCAATGGAGAATTAATGTCTATAATATCGTTCTCTGATAAAGAAAAGTTCCACCTAGGCGCTTTACAAGGAAAGTGGCAATAAGGGTGATCTGATTGTAGTCGAAATTGCGATAAATAAAGGTTAACGTGACGTTTAGGTGGACCTGGTTGAAGCGTTGCGAATTAGGAGCACATATTTACGATTTCTTTTATCGGAGCGTCCACGGCCGTTTCGACGACGCTATGAATCTGTCGATCAAACTCAGGGCAACCCTTCCATTCGTTCTATGCGAAGACTATAAGGAGAGGATCGTTGGAAGCCGCCTCTTTCACTGCCAATAAAGTAAAGTTAATCCAAGAGTTACAATCTAGCCAGTACGTTCAGTCTACGGGGGATATGGAGAATGACTGCGATATCTAACGAAAGGATACTATAAACCTTACGAGCTTCCCGCTATATGTCCTGGCCATCGTACTTTTCTCGCAACGGGTGCCACTCATTGTCACGAGCAGTGCCATCGCGACGAGTATCTCTCTGTAGTGTTTGGCACGTTAAACTTTGAAAAGTACTCCGCGCAAAGTGTCGGAAAAACTCGGCGGACTTAACATGCTCCAAAGGATTGTTGTCACCAAAAGTTCGTGGCTTACTTTTTATTCGCTGCTGTTTAACACGTCCCTCTATATTACCAAAGGGAACATAATCTCGGATAAGAAACATGCGTGTATTATTCGGTCTTCACAGAAGACGTGTATAACAAATAAAGTTTTTCTGGTCCTCGAATTCTGATTACCGAGATTCCAAGGTTTCCAAAACGTATTATTTCTAGAGATTATTAGCGAAGCAATTAATAAGAAAAGTTTATTAATTGCATGAGTCTTTCAAAGACCAACCGGGATGTAATTTAGTTGAATAT
Organism: Ectemnius cavifrons; assembly: GCA_964023945.1. NCBI lineage: Eukaryota > Metazoa > Arthropoda > Insecta > Hymenoptera > Crabronidae > Ectemnius > Ectemnius cavifrons. The sequence continues at coordinate 15,450,632 of OZ030375.1, read as the reverse complement.
TTACTAATTTAGTTCCTTGACCATATTTTGTACCATAAACCGGCCTAACTTTTCCCATTGGTCTGAATTCTTTTCACCGAGATTCCTGTCCCATTTGGAGGGTGGGAGCGTCGCGACGCCGCAGGCTCTTCCCAGACCGCACGCATTCCAGTACGTACTGCAGAGTGCCTGGCCCCTTACAGGATACCGGTTCTTCGGCTCTTTCCCCGCCGGTGCGAGAATGTCGATGGAAATGTTGGAAATTTCTCAGCTATTGCTAGAATGGGGGAGCATACGTCCGTGAAAGCGCTAAACGAATTCCGGCGACGCCTGATAAAAAGTTCGCACCGGCAGCCATTCCGGTTTACCGTGGAATCGCTTAAGAGAAAGAGCCGCTCATCGACATTTCACACATTTCTTAGAAGTACAGCTATTCTTTAGACAGTCATCCTAAACGTTTCATGGTTTTGAGCTGGTTCAGCTTGTAATAGATTATATGCGAATTTACCTGTCGGAATAATTCAAAGAAATTCCGGGTAAAAAGTACCATTAAATATTAAGATTCCTGAGTGGTCGGAGCGTAAGTACATTAAGGACACTCTGCTTTACTTACTCCGAATTAATTTGTCGCTACAGAAAATGCGGACGAGTTTATTCATTTTTGAAAACTCCCCACAAAGACTAGTAAATTGAAGGATCGGAAAGGCATTACCGAAAACCGATCATACTACATATACCCTTCCAGAGAGATCGAGGAGTTAAGTGTGTGCAGGGAACTTTGAAATTATATTATCCAGCCGTCAGAGCAGCATATAGCCGAGGGCTGATTAAAATTTTTAATTAACCGTACTAATGATTTATCAGATAATGTGGGGGACATGAGCGGATTGGACGCACCAGGCAGAACTATTCGTTAAACTGCAAAAGTTGCTCGGCTGGCGATTCATCTAATTAGCTGTAATTAGCAGCTACCCCCTTCCTGGCAAAGGTGCCGATTCAGTTAAGCCTCGGTGAACTCTCACCTAGTTCCAAGCACAGCTGGCAAAATGAATCTCGAATTACTCTTTGTCACTGCTCTCTTGACATCGAAATGGACCAACGTCACTTTGAACCCATTCTTTAAAGGATCCTGATCGAGTTCTGCGACATTCCGAATGAAGAAACCTTAAAAGCGTCACGAAATTATGAGAAACAATTTTCATGTCCCCAAGCAATTCGTTCCTACAATAATTATAGAAAGTTCGCCGGGCTTTCAACGAGTTCGCACTACACACGTCGTTACCACATCCCGGACGACAGCGGTTCGTACCATTTATCATTGACTAAAATAATTGCTCGCATTCCCGAGTGCCATTTCTCTACGGTTAAAATCTGAATGTAGAGCTAAGAAGAAGGGAGTGACATCAATGTAAAATTGAATTTATTTCTCTCCGAGCGCCTGAGAGAAACTCGAGTGATCTTCTCAGGACATGAAATTCTTATTTAAGGTAAGGAAGACTGCACTTCGGCTCGAGACATCTTACACAGGGAATTACGGAACTCCGTCGAACGCCCTTTGTCTCCGCCAGAGAGACGGAAATTGGCAGCAATGGTAACTTTGGATGCGTATTGCTGCTCGTGTCGGCGTCCAGCCGGCTCTGCGTCGTTCCTTCGTTTCACAGCCTATGTAAATGCGCCGTGATTAGCAATTAGTTGTAACAAGCTGACACCGAGGCTCATACATAACCCATGACACAGTGAAAACCAGGTATCTCCGGCGCACACATGCTATCACGGATATGCCCAGCGCGAACCCCATCTCGCCAGGATTATTTTCTTCCTGGCAGTCACCACCCTTCTCTCCCACCCCCTCCCAACCGCCCCGTTGCCCCGCTGTGTTTACTGCGCACACATCAACCCAGCTAGATTGCAATCCATCCACAAGCCGCCGGCGAAAGAACTTACAGGCTGGACCGCCATAGGTACACAGATTGAAGCTAGTCCCGGAGAAATTGTTCACATTTTTTCGCCCAACTCACCCTCGTACTCTTCTTTTCTTCACCCTTCCGTTATCAATTGTCTCCCATTTATCGTTTTTATACCATGCCACTTAATTCTCGCGTTGATTTTTATTGAGTGCTTTGACATTGGAAAAGAATTCGTTGAGAGAATCGTTTGAATAGGTAGTGTTTGAGGAATGTAGTTGCACTCGCTGAGAGAAAGTTGCTAATGGAAATAGGGAAATTTGTGGCACGCTGACGAGCAGCAGCGACAATGAGAGGTTAAATTAATGATGGTTGTGGACGTTTCATTGAAGAACAGTGATTCTGACAGGAAGTGACGCGACGTGACGAATCGCCCGGAGGCCGCCAACCTCCTCAACCTCTCCCGGTCGTTGGGAACGTCGCCTGATAGAAACGAATCGCATACCTTTCTAATTCTGACTGATTGCCGTCCACCCGCCTTACCCCCGGATATTTGCTGAACCAGCGGCAACGACGTGTTCCCGTCGTAAAAAGTAAGATTTTCGTGTACAAACAACTCTGCATTACTTTACAATTATAGATAATATGTCAGTCTCACTTTCAGTATATACTCTGATTTACTAATACTTTAATGATTCCAATGAACAATGATTGTTACAAGTTGTCTTCACTTTTAACTTCTCCTCTAAAATACAGATCGACTCGTGTACCAATATTCAAATAACATATTAACTGTAGAGAATCAATAGTAGATATAATGGTATAATTATACGGTGTTGAGTAATTTTAATATACTGACATTTATTTGTAATATCAAATTGTACCAATAATGAAAATAATTGGAATTCGAGTGTGTAGAGGATGATTAAAAGGCAAGTGACTTACCCTGTACACTCGAATTCCAATTATTTCCATTATTGGTACAATTTGATATTATAAATAAATGTCAGTGGGTGGAAAAGACTCGGCAATTACTCCTTTATATTAAAATTACTGACCACCGTATAATTATCTCATTTTCAACGGCCTATATACATCATTGGCGATTCAAAGGCAAGTGAATCACCCTGTACATATGTAGTTATATTGAATCTGTGAAAGCGTAAATTTATCAATTTCTACTGTTGACTATCGTCACTAATTGGTGTCCGGCTTTAGGATGAGAGCGATATATTACAAGATATAGGAGGGAAACACGTTGTCGCTGACATCGAATGCTTTTTGATTCGAGAGTCGCACGATGGAGCATAGAAAATTGTCCGGCCACTCCTGATAAAGACATATGGTGAGGGCAGGGAAAATTTTGCCGCCACGGCCAGCACTAGCCAATTGCATCAATATTTCAGCTTTCAATCAGCGTGCGATACTGCGAGGTCCAGTAGCGCGGCCTCCGCACTGGTCGGTCATGTGCCTTCCTGTCGAAAACACTCAGGGTTCTCGCGCAATTTGGTGGCTGCTCATTAATCATCCGAGCGACGCGCTTATTGTTCTATTGAGTGTTGAACTTCATCAAGGGCTGTGTAAAAGTTTACCGAACCGTTCGTGAAGGCTTTTAGCACTGAAATTATTTGCAATGAGTATTTTTCAGGAACGACGGGGAAAATATAAAGAAATGCAGAAAGTTAAAGAAATGAAATTAAAAATATAAACAAGTCGTTAATTGCAAGAACTTATAAGGTGCTTTTATTTTAATAGCTCATTAATGTATCGATCATCGATTGGGACTGATTCTGTTTAATAGCTCCTTTTTTCTGAGAAACTTAAGCAATCAGACACGCCAACAGTATATAAGGGGGAATGGCACTACAACGAGCTGTTTAATCCCAAGCTAAGTGGTCGGAATCAAAAGTTCGTTTCTTCGGGCGGCAAAGCTAATTGCCGGACTCTAACGATTCATTAACGCTTAATTGCAGTTTCGGCGCGGCGGCAAGTCCCGGTGCGCATTACAGTTACATGGAAAATGAGAAGTTTTACGGACCGTTCCGCACTCGAATTCACGCTGATTGCACCGTAAAGTCGTTCGCTTTTAATATTAATCGCTGTCAGACCACAGAACGGCAGGAAAAAGATCGGAAAAATTCTCTTCAATAGTTTAGACGATATGCAGACAAGGCAGTTTATACTATTCCTTGCTGCATCCACTTAAAGATAAGATTATGAATATCCATCTTTCGAAACAATAACTTTGCTATCTCTGTTTGATTTCCATACTCCCCCACTATTTTCTCTCTCTCGCCCTCTCATTCTCTTTCCCAGAGAATCTTCTTCGTCCAACAACAGTGTCTCCAGAGCAATAATGATATCCGTTGTTCCACGCGACAAAAGCTTAGTCGACAGGCATGAAACGAAGCTTAATCCGGGTGCACGGACTATTTTCTCAGGAGCAAAGTGCAGCCTTAAACACAATGAGAGTCGCGTGAACAGAAGAGCCTCACCCGCGAAGTAATAATTAATTAGAGCATTTCTAAGACTCTCACTGCGAGAGTGTAATAATAAGTCTGAATCTCTTGGCTGTCTAGTCTTCTGGATAACGAAGGAACTAGAATTCTTACTCCAATTCTTAATGTGGCGAACGCGTGTATACTACAGGATCCATTGTCTCGAACGACTGTCGAGTGCGAAACTCTTTCTAAAAGTAGCGCGGCTCCCGCTGTTTCGAAATTAACTGAAGCAGGCCGACAAAGGTGGAGGACAATGGAAGAGAGCCGAATCTCGGCTCCCAGGGAGCCATTAACGCCAAGGGGAAACTTTCCGCGCGAATAATGCAAATTATCCCTGAGCAACACACCCAAAGCTGGTGGCCTCGCCGACACGGCGGCGGCGGCGGCGACGGCGTTGTTGTCGCGTCCTCTCTGGCCTTTTCAACCCGCTTCCCTCTACTCTTATTCTGGCCGCCCTCTTTCCGATCTCATCTCTCAGGGGCTCCCTCTTGGGGCCAGCTCTACCAAGCGGACTACTGGCAATGCCAGAGTGCCGACCTCACCACCCAAACGAGTTAATCCATTTGCATTAACACGATGAAAAGGCGGAAGTGGCGAGAAGAGGGAGGGTTAGGACAGGTGACACGAAACGTCGAGACGCGTGAAATCCTATTAACGGGAGGAAAACTCGGCCTACTACTGAAATCAAGTAACCGAGTGTACGTGTTTGTCTAATCGTTCAATTGCCTAATTAGCACGGATACTGCGCGAATCGTCTAAAACAGGAAAATCGTCGGGAATTATATGAGTTAGTTGCCTTGGATAACTTAACACTCGATTGCCTCTAAAATTAGGTGGAGTAAATTAGAAACATGTTCGCTATCCTGCGATATTGTATATGCAGAAGAGATTCGACTGAAATTTGTCGTTACATATACATAGTTTGTTATGGAATCTTAGGAATCAATAGATAACACGTAAAGAGTAGCACATAAATAGGACAATAGTTTTCCTGTCGATTCGATTGTTCTAGAAAGAAAGATGTTACATCACACACTCCGTTTCTCTACATATCCCTCTCTTCGGATATAGCTCACATAAACTACGCTGTATATGCTCAATTTTCATTAACTCAATTTCAAGCTCACACCTGCACTCTTTACGCGTAAACATGCTTACATGCTAGGATACGATATGTCGGAGATGAAGAGTACTAGTTGTAATCAGAATGAAATGTGATGAATTTAATTCAACTAATTTAATTAAGAAAGAGCATCGCATAGTTGAAGAGGTGCTTTGGAATTTCATCATCACTGCTATCATTATTACCTAGGTTCATAAAGGATAGGATGATGGAGGATAAATGTCGTTGAGGTTGCGGGCACGGAGGTCGACGACACTTGGTTCGGAGCCTAGATTGATCGGCTTTGACGGGTCATTTTCATATAAAACGCCGTAGGCCGTTCAATTTATGGTACGTAGGTGTGCGCACCCACTAGCACCCAACATACCCGGCACATAGCAATGAATATTGGTCGTGGTGAAGGGGTGAAAGGGGTGGGATGCACCCCGTTTATTGTGCCCTACGAACTTTACATCCGCAAGCCCGTACTTCACGCGCGCTCGCGCGCGATCACTGGTGACGTCCTAGCAAAGACAGAACAATTTGCCGGTCTTTTTTTGTTCGTTCTGGATTGGCAAACGAGCGAGCGAACGAGCGAGTGAGAGGGTAAGTGGGTGGGAAAGGCCACCTCGAAATTCTACCGCGCGACGTACCCACCACCATCCGCGTGCTTCATGTACAACTGGGAATACCAGAATTTACGAGCTCGTATCCGGCGCACCGGTTTTTGTTTTTGACGTTACGAAAGCTTTATTAGCCACGAGCCTCTACCAACGAGCATCATGCAACCCACACAAAAGACTTCCACCACCGACAAGAGGTATACGGAATTCGAAGGGATTATCGAAAAAAAAAGAGTGGCAATTTACAATTTTATCATTGACTGCTTCTTTTAATACCACTTTAAAATTTCGATAATGGAAGAAAGATGTAATGGAAGTGGTATCCATTATTAGACAGTGGTACTACTTGACCTCTTCCTATAATTGGCTTTCCAATTAGGAGCATTACGGCGTTGTTGGGGCCATAACTACAGGCGATACGAAGGTTCACTGACTACTTGCGTGACGTAGTATCTCTACCCATTGATTCCAACAGATTCTGATAGGAATTAGTCCGGCTTCGATTGACGTCGCCTTCTATTAGGTAAGCGTGAGTTACATGCACAGCTACAAATTACGGAAATTATAATTTAAAGGTACTACACTCTGCTGACCATTGCGAAAGGGAAGGAGGAGAAGGTGGAAGAGGGGTCAATTGGGAAAGCCAGTGGTATTAGAGATGATATCGCTAACGGGTAGCGAGTGTACGATGTGCTCAAAACGTAGAGCGGAGCGGTTCCTTTTTTGGAGCTACCACGACTTTGTGAATTATTAGATTGAACTGAAAATTGAACGGTAGATGCTCACGTCCGTGCCATAATCCAACTTTATACTAATTCCGTGGCCGTTTGGGCAGCGCTCACTGAAATGGAATTGGATCGAGCGCCAATTCTAACCTTAGCAAAAAGCAGAACAGAAGCGAGCTATAGATCGTGGCAGTTCCTTTCTCTTCGTCGCTCGATCATCCCTTTCGCACAAACAACTTCCTCGCTTGTTATCACTCAAGGAAGTCGGTTTATTTTCCTCCTTTCATGCTGAGCTTTATTCGGTCTTCCCTCGTTCTCCACCACTTCACACTCCGATGCACTTGGCCGATGTTCATTTGGCCTGGAGAGCATCACCATTGCCACGTATGATTTTCTGCCTATACCGGATATGCCGCCACCGCAAACTCATTTATGAATAAGCTCAGCACTCAGTTCACTTTATTAATTCACCGTGAAACTGGAATTGCAATATCGGCATCCTCGACCTCTCTCTCTCTCTCTCTCTCACCACATGTGTGAGTGTGTGGGTAATTTTAATTGCTGTTAAGCGCTGATAACACAACACACAGAGCAAAGCGATCTCTACGATGCTACCGCTCGACCGCGATACAGCGAATAAAAAGCCCTGATATAATTGCTCATGCACCGCGAATGGTACTTTGATCCAGCTATTGTTTCCTGCTTTCGATGATTATCGTTGATGCGGCGGAACCACACTGATCGCGATCGCATTTAATACAAATCGTACAACTGAGCAGCTGCCTTTACAGTATGCTCGTCTACTTGCTCTAATTTCATAACTATACGAACCCTTTAAATCGCTCTCAGATTTCCTCTCTTTTTCCCCTTCTCTCTTGTCGAGGAGGCCAATTTCACTAGACGCCGACTTAATTTATTACGGTTACCATCATAATTATCCGGCTCACTTGACGGCGTGTAAGGGTGCCAGGGTGCCACGAGGGTTTAACTTAATGAACAGTTTTTCCCGTTAATCATAGTGAACGGCTGAGTGAAGCTCTCCCAGCGCTGACAACGGAAAGACAGCTTTCACAGAAGGGTGAGTGTGAAGTTTGAATGATTCGAAAGTTTCTCTATGCCAGAAGAGGAAAAGCGAGGGACTACGTACACTTTCTCTCCAAGAAGTATCATTGGTGTAAATATTCCTAGATCCACGGAATAGCAATAAAACGTTTGTTCCTTGCCAATGGAAAATTGTGCGGTGTGCTCGAAGCACAGTGTGCGGAGAGGTTCGTCAATAGAGTTTCCAGCACGAAATATTTCTGCTTCTCTCTGGTAGCCGGGCGATCATCGCATTCGATCGTCCACAGATCAATGTATATAAATCCGTGCGTGCCTGCGTACGTGCGCGCGTGCCTACCTAGCCAGTATGGTTGAACTAATATTTACGAGCTCTGTTTCCGCGGTTCTAATATTTCCGCCCGGACTCCGCTGCGGTAAAAAGCCCCTCGCGGCGCTTTTGCCATCATTGTCGTCACCTCTGGGAATAAAAATCTCCTAAATTTCGGCCGTGTACCTCCAACAAACACCAATGACAACCCTCTCCTCTTTTGCTCTCCTCACTGTCCCTTTGTTTTTCTTTTTCTCTTTCGCTCTCTTTCTCTCTTTCTACCGGAAACTGGAAGCGCTGTCTAAAGCGAAGCAGCCTCCAAGCTCGCAATCACTGGGAGCATCTAATTTCCACGCGCAAGCCACTTCGCTTCTCAAGAGGAGAACCCATTCACTTTCTGTCTTGTCAATGAAAGGCGATTCAGCGAATGACACTACCGCAGTTTCAAGTGTTCACCGCTGCCAGTGCCAGCATAATTAATCAGCAGGGCGAATCAGAACACCAGCATACTTCCAATGCGGACTATTGAAGTTTTGGTTTAGAATTTCGACAGACTGTTTTTCTTGGGTTACATTGATGTGCTAAATTAGAATTGTTTATTGTAACATTCCTCTGATATGTATTCATATTTGTTATTCCCATTCAGTGGCATTCACATCTCTGTTTATTGTTGACACTGTCGCATATCCTCTCTATTTGTCCTTCCGTTTAGCGCCATCACAGAAAAATGTAGTTTTTTAGTTCGTACGAGGTACAATTTTTTTTTTTGAAATGTTACTAAAATACTGGTTAGAGCCGTTAATATTGTTGCTCTGGCAAACCTGTCTTAGCTTAAATTTTATTATTAATGTTTGTATGCAAGAAATGAACCCAATTTGACAATAGCCTTATTTTAGAAAATTAGTAGTTAACTTAGGAAAAATATCCTACGGAAGAAATTATGTAATTCCGACGTTTTAATGTAAATTCCCTGGTACTGGTAAGTACGTATGAATCGGTGCTGTTTCCAATTAGCAAATTTTCCTATAGTACAACGATACCAATAGCCGAGTAGCATTGCGGAATCAACTATTAACATCGATTGTAATAGGCTCCTAACATGGCTGACTTCCAGGTTTGGATTTGGTTTGGTAATAACAATTGTGCCTTTTATGTGGTGCGAAACATGTTTCCAATGTGGAACACGGCTACTCAGTGTCCCCATTGCCAAATAAACAAGCTAACAAAGAACTTGAATTCATTTGAGATATTGACAGGATGTGGGTGAAAAAAAATGAATAATTAGGAATTCGAAATTTCTGGAATCATTGTTGTAAAAGGGTTGATAACTCGACTAATTAGCCAATAGTGGCTAAAATTACTTTAAGAGTCAAGCGACTGGTTTGACTTTTTACGAAGGCAATAATTGAGCGCATGTGCAAGAGTTTAACATGTGACTAAGGTAAAATATTATGTTCAAGAAAATAGTATAACTCGACTAATTAGCCAACAGTGGTTAAAATGTCTTTAAGAGTCAGACGGCTGGTTTGGCTTTTTATAGAGAAAATAATTAAGCGCACGTGCAAGAGATTAACTTTTTTCTGCACTGACATATACAAGCGCACTTAATCTCCCGTCGGAGGAAGAACAGTGTCCTCCATCATCGTTATGAGATCTTAATCAAGCTCGGATGCGACGCTTGATCGGCTATTCAAATTACATGGCCAATTTGAATGTTAAGAGCTGAAATCGACGAGCACGGGGCATCGAAGAGTGGAAGGACTAGAGAGAACCCTAGTTACCAGTCACCACGATAGACTAAAGCATCTCCGTGGTCGAGTTATAAAAGGGAATGGGGTGCGTTGAACTTTTCCAACTCCATTAAACTCGGATATTCAGATTAACAGGAGGTTTCTTTGAAAATCTGTTTCCAATCTCATTTCTTTCAGTGTTAAACGAGTACCTCTGGCATCAGTAATTATAGTGTTCAGCCAGAGCTATTATTTTTATTATCTAAGTTCAAAAAAGGAAGAATGAATGGTCATCGTACGAAGGAGCGCAGGTCTTCGCGTTATCCGGAAAAAAGAGCGGAAAGCTATTAAGTATTTAAAAGGGCATAAAGCATTAACACAGGCGTGCCGAATGACGCGGTGAAGTCACGAACGAACACACGTTCTGTTCTCTTTCTCTCTCTCACTTCCTCTAGTAATCATGCGCTTTAATCTGTGTCTCCGGGTTTAATAGCATGCACCTCGTGATTTCGCGTTATGCAGCCGGATTCACCGAAAGCTCCAGTGAACGCTGTCCCCGATTCGATCGGTGAAAAATTCGAACTGCAAAACACCGACTCTGTACGCCAGAAAAATCGTGGATGGCAGATGCACGACTGGCATTACGAGCCTCTCTGAAATAAACGGAGATTTTCCATCGACATCCCTGCCTCTGAATCTCGGCCCACCCACTGCAAAATCCTCGGCATTAAACTGTATTTTTTTATATGAACGCATCGCACTCGTTTCGAAAATTGTGGCTCGTTCTTTCATTGTTGAACCGCTATTGATGCGCACTGAATTGCGATACGAGCAGAGAGATACGGTTGGCCAAGGAAATATAATAAAACACCAAAAACGAGCTTGTATAGCATCTCCTTGCGCCACAGAGACCGAAGGAAGCTTAGATTTCGCGAAATGAAAAGCTCGAATGGATCCATTTATTTCGGACAACATTTCTTCCCAGAAAGCTCGGGTTTGAGAGTATAAATTAGTTATGAACATTTCAATTAAAACAGCCGACGTGCTCCTGTCCTGTGTCAAAAGCCCCTCTCTTCTCGTCTGTTCTGACAGAGGAAAATTGTATTGCGTAAAAACGGCCAGCGTACCGAATTAAAGGCAACAATTACCACCGCGGATTAATTAATCCGAGTACACTGCTTTGCCATCCTCGATTACTGTTCGGTACTCGGCTCGTCTCTTCTCGGATTGCATAAGTCCAGGCATGCGGACAGCCTCTCTCCTGGACATTTTCATTTCACCGACGCATTCTGCGACTCGCTACGCACCCTCATTCCTCTTGGACGGATGCTCGAATTAATCTGTCAGTGGCTAGCGCGGCTTGACGCAAACGCGAACGATGCTATGCCATTTACTGAGCTATCAATGTTACAGGATTGCTGAGAGAAACACTATGAAGTGGACGCGTCATATAGTTCTAATTATTAACACATTTCTGAGCTGGAACGAGTATAGTGAAGATCCATTTCAACATATATAAATGTGAAAGCGTTTTTTGTTTGACGGGAAAATTACTGAACTGATTTCTATGGAATTTGCATTGTTCGAATGTAGAACATCCTGGAAGTTAACTGATGTGTGTATTATAACGCTATGATATCAAAAAGCAGGGAATTGCCGATAAATAAAATGATGATTTTTTTTCGTTGTTACATTTCTCGAGTGTAACTCGTGCTAGTTGATTTATAAATTATTTACATACATACTGATATTACAGTAAAGCATTATGCAAGCTACCATTGTAGTATTCGTGTATGCCTATTCAGAACAAAATGTGTACATAAATGATTTGACAATATTTCTATTTCTTAAAATACCAAACTCGAGTTAATATATCTTCTGGAAGATCTGACAAAATCAATGAATTTAGATTGCAGCTTTGTTCTTCAAAATAATTCAGGCTGGACTACTTTTCCTCTATCCGTACAATACATATCTAAATAATCAATTTAAAACAAGAAATTCTTCTAGTTTAAAATCTATGTTGAACTTTCGCCAGAAGGTCGCTTAGTGGAAAGTCAGATCCTTGACTTTGCGTCTACTTTTCTGTTTTACTGTCGCGCGCCGAGTCAGCGAGCCTAATTGGCAATCGAAATCGCAGTATGCGCGACTCTCGCTTCTAGAAAATCCTCGAGCAAGCAGTGAACTTTTCTTCGGAATAGCGCCGAGGCAAAGGCCTGCGGGATGGATTCAAAAGCACTTTGAGGTGGTAAAGAACGAACGTGCCTGGAATTTTGAGTATGCGCAAACGGGAAGGCAGAGGTGACGGTAGAGTGAGTGAATGAGAGAGAAAAAGAGAAAGAAGGGGAGAGAGAATGAGAGAGAAAAAGAGAAAGAAGGGGAGAGAGAATGAGAGAGTGACAGGTTGGTGTTTGGCAGAAAGGAAAGGAAGGGGACAGCAATAGCCAAATGTGTTCGGCACTTTTTACAGTGGCCTCTTTTTATTTTCGCTCCTTTTTTCTGCCGCTCGGCGACAGTCTTCCATCGAGAACGGCACGACCCTTCCATTATCTCCAGCTGCGTCCTCGGCATTGGAGCTTTTCAATTTTTCCTGTGCAAGGGCATCCTGCTTCCTGCCGACCGGATAAGCGTCGCCCGGACGATATTCTACTGGACACAAATCCACCCGCGTCGCTGTGAATCCCACTTGTATCTGATACATTCATGTATCACAAGGGAAACCTTATTATTTTTTGGACTCTCCTGGCTCGGATATAAACATTCAGAGATCCCAGCGTTGCCTTTCAAAGTACCAGGAATGAGTACCGGACGAGAAAGACAAAGACAAAGGGTAAAAAAGAAAAAGAGCGACAGTTATTATTAAATAAAGCGGTGTAAATTTGCCTTTGACAGTGGCGTACGCAAATTAAGCTGCTCAAATTCCCGTAAAAAAGGTAAGCAAGGGAGAAAAACTTTCTGTGTTCATTTTACCGTCATCGAGGGTTGCAAGATTAAAAGAAGTACGTTACGAGTAAATAAGATGGCGGAGCTCGAGAGAAAATACTTTAGAAACTTGTCAGCAGTAAATTATAAGGCGGTAACCAAAAGTGGCTCTCAAAGGTGTACCAGCCTTTCTAATTTAGCGGTAGCTTCGACGGTGGATATAACGGGAAGTTGCAAAGTTTGCCGGGAAAAAAGCAAGCGCCGGCAGCGTCAGGATATCCTTACGCCTTCCGGAAGGAGGTGAGAGAACGAAGTGACACAAGGCTCTTGCATAACCAGCGATATCCGGATCGCACTGACATTTCTTTTACCAAGAGGAACATGAAGGAAAGTGGAATTTTCCGGCGACGGCGGACGCCTTTAACAAGAAGGGATGCCCGCTGGCGCCGGGAAATCCTGGCGACGTTGCAACGAAAGAAATCGCCTATCGCAGTAGAAGCTAATCGAGACTGGTGACTAGAATATTGAACTTGAATATTAAGAATGAACAGTTGCAAAACGGAAATCCGAGTATGCCAACCTCGAAAGAACAACTCAGCATTTCTATTAACGAAACTGCCGATGTTATGACGATTAGCAGAGATTTGCCAGGAGAGAATGCACCGACTGCCATATGAATTCAATATTAAGAAGTCGTTTAACCCGTTCGACTATAATCGACGCGGTCCTGCACAATTACCGAAACTGCGATGCCATGCGCCAGTCCCCATGGAACACTTTGGTCGAACTTGGAAATAGCAAGGATAAGAGAAGAGCTTGCAAATGATTTGTCTCGGAGCTTTAAAAACAAGTTAGCCACTTACAGGCGTGGTAAAGTCGTAAACCAGTAAGAGCTAACGATTCAGGGAGAAAGTAGGGAGAGTCGTTCCAATTACACGAGCTATCCCGCGTCATCAACTTTCGACTTCCAAAGAGTGTTTATTCAAAGTGAGAACTTCGCCCATTACAAGCACCCTCGATTCGAAAAATAACAGCCAATACCAGCCGTTTATACACCAGCGACCACGGCTCACCAGGGACTATTAATCGTTAGGGATCGAATATAACTCCGGATTGGTACATTAGCCGAGAACCAATCGACACTAAAAGTCAGAGATTATTTTGAGAACTAAAAAGCAAAAGAACGTTGAACAGTAAAGCTAGCAACTAAACTGTGCAACTGAACTTCATCCTTTGGTACAGAGGAGAACAATCACGGCTTGCGTATTGCTATATAGGTTGATGTCGGCTTTAAAGCGCGCCCTCCTCGACCAGTCAGCCAGGAAGCCGGACAGCAAGTTCCGACTGTGAAGATTCGCGATTGTTGCGAAACTGGAACTATTCCGACGCTAGTGTAAACCGGTAAACGCATGTAGGGTGGATGTAGGTGTGCAAGAGGGGTCCACGTTGCTCGCCAGCATGAGGTGTATGTTTGGTATATATGTATGCGTACGTAACAGGCTTGCACACATACACGCAGAGAGAGAGACCGAGAGTGTATATCCTGGGCATTGTATCACTCCATTAAACATTCGCTGCAGTGCACTATAAACCACGATATAATCTCACAATGCGGTAAACACTGCCGAGTTAAACGAGGACGCTCCCCAGGACGTACGTGGTGGACGCGACATACGAGGGCTGCTGCTCCCGGAGGCCTCGTGTAAGCATTTCACCACCAAATCCCCGGCTCACCCCACCGGAAAATAATTTAAGTCCCCCGGTCCGCGCCCCGCTTAATGACCCCAAATATCCGCTGCTCGTGATCATCTTCGTGGCTCGTCTAGTACACGTGTATCTATCTTTGTGTCCATTTGCCTAGTTCTCCTAGCGCGACCACCCCTTCACCCACCCTGGGATCGCTATCCCTTCAGTACTCAGAGCCCACGTGTAAACATAGCATAGATAGAATGTAAACCATTGAACTGAATATCTTATCATTTGCTCGCTAGTGCGATTATTCCGTTGATTGTTATAATAGAATGGATATATGTAACATCGAATTTGATTGTGTGATTTGTAATTTAAAGTTTGTAAGAAAAGATGGGTTGAGTATTAAGTACAATCGTGGTGATAGTCTATTTTGGAAATATGGAAGATGGGTGTAACTCGAAATTGAGTAATTTAAAATTAAATAAGTTTTAGAGATATGACTTTGTAATAAATTGTAGGGAAGAATATAGAGGACAAGCTCTCGTAATATAGCATGCATGGTGACGATAAAATACGATAAAAGATACATATAGCGCATCCACTTGGTTGGTTGCTCTCCGGGACTGTTACGATCACGGCCAGTTTTGAATTTATATCGTCGCGCTGTAACGGTGGACTACGCGTTTGCAAGCTATGAGATTTTACCGAGTTGAAAGATTTACAAGAGAAGTTGCAGGACTTCCCTATAAAATATTTAATTACTGGTCTTAATGCCCCAGCTGCTTCCCGCTTGTATTCGTAGCACGCCGAAGCTCCTCTTTCCTAGCAGCCTTGCAGGAACTGTTAGACAAAGTAAAGGACCCTTCGTTTCAAGTGCGAGAAAGGGCAACTCACTCTGAGGCTCGACCTCCAAGATTAGATTAATTAAGGCACAGGCTAAAGAGCAAACGTAATTTCGTCATAATGCTCGTGCACCGATGAAACCTTCTCACTTCACACCTTGCGAGGCCAACCAACCTTTCGCACAGAATTTCTCTCGAAATCCTATTTAATTGAAAGTTTCGCCAATGTTAATAACACATCACGAAGAATACGGAAACCGCTGAACTGTATTGCTCGCTTTAATTAATCGCTTGGCATCATTACTTATGCAGTTAAATTCTATGTCGCCTTGACGCAGATGTCGCTCGTCACACGGATTGCTATTAAATTTCACGAATTCGATGCGCATCTCGCAACCCGTCCAATATATTCTATGACATTTTCACGGTATACCTGTCATATAATATGGGTTGCACAGTTCACAGCCTGCTATGCGGATACTTTATCGCAACCTCACCTATGGACGCCTGCCACTCAGATTCACCCAATGCCGAACCTGTTGAAAACCTATCGCAGTTCGACGCTTGGTGAGCGCCATGTGCGTGCAGCTGAAAATGGCACTCGATTAAAATGAAGCGTTCGTACCGCGCCGCTCTATGGCTTACCGCTTCGTTGAACGTAATTCGAGTTCTCGCCGTTGAAAATGTTCCAGCACCGGCCAATTCACCGACTAACCAATACCCCATCGCCTCCTCGTTGCAAGGAAGTAGATATCGGCGGAATTATGGAGATTCGTTGTGGCAATTCGCAATTCGGCCTACAATACGTGCCATTAATTACTCGGTCGAAAAATTACCACCTAACTGCGGCGAAGGACTTTGCCAAAGTACAAAATGAATGTCCGAACGGCCAATTAATAATAATATCTCTATTTTTTGGTACAATTAATATTATTCAGATTGTTCCTTATAATAAAATTTGATTAAAAATCAGTCTCATTAATACAGCATTAGATATCTGGTATATAATTCAATAATCTGCTTTAGCGACTAGCCGATATTTAATTAATTAAATATTATATGGCTACTGCTTATGATTGAAAATTATCCGGATTAATTTAGTGCAAGCTAGTTCGTATGCATATATGTATGTGAACTGTGCTTCCCAGCCGGCGTTAAATCTGTTCTTGAATCATTAATGTGCAATCTTGGATTGTAATACTTGCCATGAACATCATTCTTATTTGAGTAGATAGCGGACGGGTATTATCGCACACTCAATTTAACCCGCGCGTCACCGGTACTAGGAGATTTTTAATGATATTGGATGTTGTTAAACGACTGAGTCATTCTGAGTCTTGATTTCCCTCTTACCGAGGCCGCAACGGAGTTTACTTTTTTATTCCACCGCGATTTCTTTCCCTCCACGTTTTATCGCAGAACCGCGCGAGCCTAACGAAGGTGTGCAAGCTCTTAAAGAGCGCATGCCGTGAGAAAGGTGGCCGGGAAAGAAATGAGAGGGAAAGACCTTTAATTCTTCATGTCGAGCGCGCCTTTGGTTCTGGAGCATTGCGCTCAAGTACGAGACCAAAATGACGAACTCCCTTCTTCCCCTCTTTCCATCGCCACTGCTTTGCAAGCACGGCACTTCAACTCAAGCGATCTTCATTGATTCCAACAATTCGTACCCACTCAATGTGACCTCAGCACTCGTTCATATGAGTCATCAGACTGCGATTCGTCAGGAGTCGTTGCATTCTTGACAGAACATAACCTCTCAAACTTAACATTTTGCCGCCTCGGCTGAGTGGGATCATGGTTAATTCCATTGAGATCCACTTGACATGTTGTGCCAATGAAAAATACTACTCTTCCTTTCTGTTATTCAACCCCTCAACGCGAGAGAAATGCTACACTCTAATTACGCCAACGTGTCAATCGTGAACAGTCAAACGGTGAAAGTATTGATAAACTAACACTCGTATACTACTAGTGAATTTCCCTAAAAGTCAGGTAGAGGCATTTGCGAAAAAGTGGAATCTAGAAAGAGTCCTAAGAATCTGAAATAAATTCGCTTGGATCAGAGCCTTTCACTACTAGCAGTAGTGCAAGTCTACCATTGGTCAGACGCGCGTGTAGCCGACAGAATTTTAAATCCACCGGTCGTAGGTTATCTCGAGTTTTCAACGGTACGCGCGACTCTTATTTATAAAGATTTGAACGCACTTTCATTTCCGCACACCGTTTTCCATAAAAGACATTTGAGTCATCTATGAACGGCATGTGTACACGCTGTTACCGCAGTCGTCACTCAAACCATTCACTCACTCAGTTCGTAATGACGTAGAGTAGCGAGCGAGGATACTCAAGATTCCGGACTAGAAGCAATAGGATCCACAGAGAGAGAGAGAGAGAGAGGGAGAGAAGGATTTCCACAGCAAACACATTCGCATTGGGATATCTTATGAACGCAGAGAGCAGCGCCAGTTGGGTTTGCCAAGAGATGTACAAGGCGAACCAAGGCGAACCAAGGCGATATCTCGAGTTGCGGGAAAGTTCATATTTTACGATGTTACCGAGTTTTCATTACCCGTAGCCGCTTCTACGTACGCGTGTTCCGAGCTGAAAGATAGTGTGCGCAAATGATAAACCTTGCGGAGAAAGAGAGGGGTAGTGAGGTGTCGGGGGTGTGATTAACCGAGAGATCGGGCACGGCGGTGCTCTCACCGTGGAGAAGGAAGGCGAGTGCACACGCAAGAACGCCGAGAGACACAGTAACGCTGATTGGAATTTAGTGTAGACTGTAGCTAGCTGCGACCGGCACTCGCTCGCTCCCGTTTCTCCAATTAAGCCGGCCGAATGTAAATCAGGCCGGTGGAAATCCCGTAGCCTGTCGACGAGATTCGCATCCCCCGCGCGCACTCTCCCAAGGAGAACACGGCCCCCAAGTACCGGGGAATTCGTTGCCGAGGAAACTCGCCGCGTCCGCTGCTAACCCGCTGGGATCCGCTCTGACTACTTCACTGTCAAATGTCATCCTCGTAAGCCAACCTGCGACTTGTACCAATCCCACCTCTCCCCTCATCCCTGCTCCCAATCTTTCCCTTTCTCTCCCACCAGTTGTCATCGGTTATTCGAGCACGCTATTCATCGAGCTAACGAGAACAACGTGCATCCTGAAAACAAGACTTCAGCGCGACGCTGTTGTGCAGTTCTATTAATCCCGCTAGGAGCTTGAAGACATCGCATCCCTGTTGTACCTTCTAACACACTCTACACAAGTTATACCCAATGAATCCTAATAATCCAAACTATCAGCCACTCGAATGTCTGAAGAAGCTCTCTGCCACGGTTATTCAGGACAGTGGTATATAAACTGGATCATCACGCTTCAACGAGTCCAAGTCGTAGAAGGTTTGGATCATTATGATTTCAAGTAAAAGTATTAGTGTGCCAGTAAGGTCGCGTGAGATTCTGTTGGAACGTGGCGAAATAGCACATGCCGGGACGCCTCGGCACCGAATGAAGCGCGTGGACAAAGCCGGTTGGATGATTTAAGGAGGCACTCGATCACGCTAAACGCGACAAGCGTCCAATAATCGTGAATTGATCGCTTCTTAACAAGGCGCCGCGCGTAAGAGAGACGAGCGCCTCTGTGAATGCATCGTCGACGCCACCACCGTCGTCGTCGAAGCTTCGCTCTTCTTACTTTTGTAGCCATCCTTGGCGACAGTTCTACCGTGTGTAAAGTGATGAATCGCACCATCCTCGTTTGTTCCCTCGTTGTTTCCTCAGGCACGACAGTCTTTCGCTCCCGGGAGTCCTCTTAATCGAAAGACAACCGCTTCTCGCGAGAAGCCTGATGGCAATTTAGAGAATTGCCTCGGGAGATTTATTCTCTCGGGCGGACAGAAAGAGAAGGAACTTGAGAGAGCTTGAGAGAAAGGCATCAATGTCCAAAGAAAGAACGAGGCAATAAAAGCTACTTGCGGAAGCTGCGTGAAAAGATTTGCCAAATCATTCGTTTATTCGACCTCACTTATATTCGTAGCTTCGATAAGCTCCCCCAATAAGAAGAAAACAAGTTATTTTCTCCATTTCGCTGGCAGCTCGTCTTCATTCTTTGCACTGAATACTGGAAATCAGAGAAATCGTACGCCTACATAAATAATGCTCGAATCCCGAGAGTGTAATATGCTGGCGCCGAGGCTGCGGGGTTGTTGACTATACGTTAAGGAAACATCGGATTAGCTTCGTAATTAACAATGGCCGTACAGTCAATAGTAAATGAAGCCAAGGTAGAATCGAGGACGAGCCAATCGATGTATATATTGCTAAGAATCACCAGCACTCCAAGGGATTACAATTCCCTATACTTATTTACGAGTCAAAAGCCTATAAGGCTGACCATGAGCATCAGCGTTTAACGAGTTCTTTTCACGTTACACTTGCGAGTAGAATTAAACTTCCTATCCAATGAGCGAAGCGTTTCGCGGCAACTGGATGAAGGAAAGAGAGTCACGCGAGAAAAAGACATCGGTAAATGAGACATAGTGGGTGATGGTGAGCGAAGGGGTAGAATAAGAGAGGCGCTTTCAATCCGGTTGAAAATCCAATGGGTAGGTGAGCGCTCATTGCGAGCAGGAAGCTCGACGAATCGAAGTCCTCCAGAGTTTCTTGCGGTCAGGCCAGAAAGAAGTAATGGTCCTCGGAATGCATTGCGATGGAAATGCTTCGACTGCCGCGAGAAGTCACTTTTCCCCCGCGGCCGCTCTATCTCAAAGATCCCTTTTATATTCCTCTACCACACATTCTGCAACCAATGAAAAATCACGATCCACCAACTAACAGATACTATAACAAAACGTGGAATTGCAGTTACTAACTAAATTTCAAACTTCTCAAGCGAACTAAATTTTGGATCTTGTTTACACACCACCGTTTATTTCCTTCTCCCCAATTTTCGCAATGCCGGCGGATGACGTTGGGACGCATTCTCTCTGCTACCGGTGGCCGACAGGATCATAGCTCACTCGTAAAAATATAATACTCCGATTTCATTCACAGTAAACCCCAAGTAAAGCTAGGTGCACTTGCCCTGCAACCGAGTGCCATATAACCGAGGACTTTCACTCGCACTCGCCAACACGAATCACTCGTGCGGAAGGTAGACTGGCTAATCCAGTTGCGATGCTATTGTAAAGCTACGCGGCCAGTGGCGCGGTGTGTCCGACGATTGTTTTGCAAAGTCGCCGGGCAATTGTGCCCGGTGAGCAAGCGTAATCGTAATAGTTCGGAGAATGCTCAATTGTCTCTGAAAGAGTAATATTCTCGGCAGAGGAGGGGGGGAGTTGTGCGGTATTCGGTCGTGGGACGCGACGAGAGTTCCTTGGAGGGAAAACCAATGGCTAGGAAGCTTTCAGGCTGGCCTTATCGCGAGTAGTTTGAAACGATAGCGGTTCCATTAAGAAGACGTTCACTTCCGGCGCACTTTGCGGCTCCAGTCCTCTCTATCGCCATCCAGTTTTCTTACTCTCTCTCTCTCTCTCTCTCTCTGTCTCTCTCCTCTTTCTCTCTCCTCTCACCCTTAGATCTATATACTTGGGTGCATCCGCACACCCCGGAATTTCTTACTCGATGCATCTATCGCGCGCAATATGAGTCCCGCGAATGCTCGATTCCGCGGGCCCGGCATCTAAGATAGCAATATCACGGAGAGCAGAGCAGCCTTCTCCTCTCCTCTGATATGGAACATGGCGCGTCCTAAGGAATTGCACGAAGCGAGAGGAGGGTGCATTAGCAGGAGACGCGTCCTAATATAGCGATATCTTGCGCGCAAAGATCGAAACGATAGCCTCCTTCCACTCTATCCTTCCTCTAGTTTGCCGAATACCCAACGGCACTCGTGAGATCTCCGATTAGTTTGCGCCACTTAAAGAGCTCGATCTCAATCTCTCCCTCGCAGTGTCTGGTACACCGGAGGCAGTGTACTGTTCAACTTCTGAGTAAGGAGGCTCGATTTACTTTTCCTGTTTGTACTCGGACCAACTTCACGTATGAAGGCTTGGTGAGTAGCGAGGATGGAATGCGTGCTTTTAGAAGGATATTATTGTAGATCGAGGACAGCGTAAGTCAAAGTACGAGGAATCCTGTGATTTACTATGTGATAACAAACATCAAAGTGATACTAGCAGCGGATGTAGAAACTTTGTAATATGAGGATACCACTCACTTTCCATATTATGTCCTCTCTCATATTCGCATTCAGACATCCAAGTCTTTTACATAAATTTCGCTTTACCCCACACTAGGAAGAAGAGAGCCTTCTTCTCTTTAGGAATAAAGTAAGAATAGCAAGGACGCGTAAGCAACCAATCGTAGTGACAGCAAGATTTCCAGGATGCGGTGGACTCGTTTCCCAAGACTTTACATAAAAATGCTAGTCTGCTTCTGTAGCTATCATGAAGCTCGCGCAGTCCTTTACGGAGGATATTGTACGGTCGAAGTAATCGCCCACCACCCTCTGCAAGAACGCGCAGCCAAGTAAAACTAATGGACAGCGAGCATCACAGTGGGTAATCAAGGCGAGCAAAGCCATAGATCCACCATGGTGAACCACCAAGCTTGGACTTTAATGCTGCGAGATTTTTTCTTCGCCAAAGCAACCACTTCGTCGGCGAACGACGCTTTACGTCATTCGCAAAAGGAAGGAAATGAAACCACAAAGCAAATCACGATTTCGGTAAGGCCACACGCCGTAAACGAGGAAAAGCACATGAAAGACGACGATGCGACGCTCGGCCGGTTGGTAATATGGGTAATTTGTCATTTGAAAGTGGCCGCTTTTTGCCGCTCGTGGAGCTGGAACAGACGGGGAATTAACTTTCTTGCCGGCTGTAGCAAGATCTCTCGACCTCTTTCCACCGTACGTGGCACGCCACTTTTCCAAGATGCACTCCAACCAGAATGCGTAAACGCCCTTACAGAAACTTGCAACATTATAATATACGCTATTTGTTTCATCCTCACGATTACTTTTGTAAATAAAGACGTCTACCTTACACTCCTCCTCTCTTAATGGTTGACACAAATTGAGAGATGGATTGAAGAGAGAAAGACAGACTATTTCACAGTGTAAATGGATTAGCAAATATTTGAGATGTCTACTGGTGACCCATTGATTTTTCAATATCGTTGAAACATTTGAAATTCGAAAATGGGGTAGAATGTTGACTTAACCTACATATAACGTATGAAACCGAGGTTACCTAGTACACTGCTACCCTTTGAACTCAGTTCTGACCATGTTACAACACTGAACCTGACATCCTTTAAACTATACCACATTAACTATGAAAACAGCTTAAACAAAGGCGTAATACAAAATATTCCGCTTGCCTCTGCCGGTGGCATAAAGTCAGAAGCTGATATTAATAGTAATCCTGGTACAGGCTTTGTTAAAAAGAATCGTATCTGGCCACTAAATAATCAAATGGCCTAACAGATTTCCAGGAGATCCCGGGCGGATCATAGGATATGCATTAGGTGGGCAAGGAAAGCCGTAGTCCTTATGAATTTCACAAGAGCAGTTCGGCGCAAGATATGAAGGGAGCGAATAAGAGAGAGAGAGAGACAGAGACAGAAGAGAGATGGTGCCGAAGGCCAGTATGGTAGAGAGCGTGGCTAGGTGGATGAGAATTACACCTCCGATTACAGTTCTAACGGGAGGCCCATCGAAATATGCGGCTTTATCGGCAAATATGCAAATCAGCATTATCAAATCGCAGACGGGTGAGGAAGCCCTGATATACGTACATTGGTTGGCGTACGCGATGCCAGAATGCGAGTACATTAATTTATCGTGCGATTACTGTTATCGATGGACTTACCTTTCCGTTCGAGCGGCTAGCTGCTTTCCTCCCGTCGTCTTCTCGTAGCTTTCCTCTTCTCACTCCTTTTTCCACGTTCAACCACCTTTTCCCGCTATTTCTCTTCCCAGTTGCTCGCTTTCTCTTGCTCTCTCGCACACTCCTTCTAAATTCTCGCCGCGTTTTTCCTTCGACTGCTTCTCACGATCGAATCGAATCGAATCGAATCGTCTGCAGAAGGGATTACCGAGTTCCTTTTAGTGGGCGACCATCCTCGCGAGGGCTGTCGTTTAAACGGGCACGTAACTAGCGAGAACCTCCTCCACTCTCTCCATGTGGCTTCGGTGATTCTTGAGTTCTCCTATGAACCAGCGGCAGCCAATCGCAAGTGGTATGGTGATCGAACGTCGCACGAGTCACATTGTTCTCACTGCAGTGGATTCTCTCCCGAGACAGAGAGAGACAGAGAGAGAGGGAGAGACAGTCCGACGTTGGATAGACAGGGTTGAATGGTTGAAACTCCAGTGGACGGGAACACTCGGAAAATCGGCGACGTTAATTGCAACTCGTTAAGCCGGACGCGATGACGCGATGACGACGGAGCAACACCTGGAAAACATCACGCTCTATGGAGCAGATAGTCGAGGCCCGATTGGATGGCCGGCTGGCTTCGCTTAAACCGATCGACAATAAGCGTGCTGAGTCCAATTCGATTTGTTAGCAGCCGTAACCGTTACGGTTACGCGCAGATGAACGTGCAATTTCGCACGTGTCAATCGAAGCCCGCATTCCCTCTCTTTACCCCTCAGGATTCTCATGCACCGATATACCGGTTCCGTATGGACGAATGTGCGGAAAACTGTCCGACCCAGCCAATCATTGTTCGGGAAATTTTCAGTGGCTGCTGCCTGTAGCAGCCATTGCTTTCAGACGTATTGGAGACCACTGGTGAAAAAGTGATTATACGATTGAGTCGAGATGTCGGGGAGTAATTGCGCGTCGGCGCATCGGCGCGCCTAATAGAGCTTGCAGCTCACCAGAGAGTGATTGGAGAACACTGGGAATTTTAGGGACTTCATTCTTTTCCAAACCTAGCCTTTTTCGAGGATTCTACTCTCGTTCCTGAAGTCTACTGTTCTTCGTCATACTATTCCTTTTCGTTGGTTAGACCAGAGCAGTCTTCCGCTCACTCTATTGGAAAGCGAATTCACGACCGGGAATTTATGAATACGAGAGAAGCCAAGATTGGCTTGGGGTGCGGCGCGCCGGGTGGTTTCCCTCGATTTATTGAAATTCGGCCCTCGCGCAATATAAATTCGCGGTGCGAACGTCGCGACGACCTGGAAACAAGGTGCGAACTCTCGTTAGCCCTGGTTCGCGTGCCACTGGCCAAGCACGCGCGCCGACGTGCCGTCCGAAATTCTTGAAACGGTGTCATTCGCTACAAGACAATGACCCCAAATTGAAACAACCGAGGAAGTCTGCTAGTATCTTAGAGACAAATGAATTTTACTGTGAAGACGGCTTGACAATTCCTAGGATTGGATCCTAAGTGACTCGATATCGTGGCGGCTTAAGTTCCTGGAGCGTCGAGACTCTCGTAATCCCAGATCAATGCTCTCTTACACCAGATAAAAGAGCATACAACCTATATATCGGCTCGCCTCTCGCCGGTCCATTGTGTGTCTCTCTCTCTCTCTCTTTCACACCCTATTTGTGCAACTGCTCTTTTTACCCCATAGTCTGTTTTCCCCATTGTTATCTGACGCTGCGTGCTAGAATTCGCTTCAGGTGAAACACTGCGGGCAAGGCGAGCCAGGGCGTGCCCCAGTTTTCCACGTACCCCGCAGAAACTTTCCGATCGCGGACGTGCGGCACGTGACATCGGTCAACCCTTTCGCGGCGAATTATTGGTTCCCGGCGCGAAGGAGAGCTTTTCTCGCTGGCTCTAGCGAGCAAGCATTCCAAAACCAACCTCGGGAATGCTTGCCTTTCCCTTACCAATAGTATGTTCTACTAATCAACTTCCTCTTTAATCTTACTCAGAAAATTTATACAACTATTAACCGCTATCAAGAAACGAGGGAATGCGGAGCTATAAAGCTCTAGTGACGATAGTCAGCCGATATTTTGTTTCTCTTAACGGAGAGACTGCAGACTTACACGTGCCGTTGATCCATTCGATTGAGAATATTCTTCGCGAGATTCTTCACGGCGGGAGATAGGCGAAAATATTTCAGCACTCTCGCCACACGTACAACACCTCTCGATGTTACGATAATCGAGAACACTCGAGTAGTCAGTCACCGATACGCGAAATCGTTGAACCAATCGTTGGGAAATACGAGTCCCATACGAACTATCCACTCACGCAGAACGCATACTGTAAGTAATCTCTCATGGAGGTAAAACTTTCGAACTCTCAACACTCTAATTCTGCGACGCCTTCTTTAACTCATCATCACACGATAACCGAGGAGTCGAAGGCTCGCGGGTGTACTTGAAACGAAAACGGCGCGACTGCCGGCCACGCGATTCAGGAGGATCCGAATGCGATCCGTCCCGAGTGTTTGTCCGGTCAACGGCGCACAGCTTTCGACTTGGATTGTTGAAGTGCTGCCCGGGTGAAGATGACACTCCCGGCGAGAGTCAGCGCCGAATGGAAAATCGGGGGGCTGCGCGATCCTCGTAATTGGCAGGAGCGTTTTTCCTGGAGAGAAAAGCTGCCGGGGGTCGGCGCGCCGCTTGCTCGTTAGGACTTCGCCTCTGGACTGGCGGGCGCCGCGGCAAAAGCTACGGCGCAACACGTCGACGCAACTACCCCTTGGAACCCCTTGGCCCCTTTGTCGCGCGCACCAATACCAACCAATACCAACGAGCGCACCCCATTCTACGCGAGCTCCAGCAGCTTCCTCTCCTCTTTCCCTCGTCGCCCTGCTCCTTTTCCCCTGCCTTCGAGCTTCGAGAAACAGACTCAGAGTGCGAACGAGAGAGAGAGAAAGAGAGAGGGAGAAGGAGCAACCACTCTTTAGCGGCCCGAAGCCACCCTCGTTTTGTCAAAACCGGTGCGGACGGCCCGAGTGTCACCCCGACGGCTTGACCTTGATAGCCGATTGGCAACTAAGCGAACACACACACCCTTTCGGAATTCAACCTGGTGAAATGTTTGGCTATACTCTTAGGACAGAAAGAATTGTTCGATCCTCCCACGCGGATGTGTTTTTGCTGAAACGTTCCTGTTAGTGGACATCAGGATGATGTACTGTCTTCCTCTGGTGACTCCTTCCCTTTGGCAATGGAGCTTTGGTGAATTAGTTTGAATCATGTGTATCGCAGTTTCCACCCTCCGAGACTAATGCTCATTTCCTTTTTCTTCGAGTGGTTTTTTAGTTTAAGAAAGGGGTAGGAAAAGTAGAGTGCGATGGCAGAGTGAAGATAGTACTGGCCTAACTGATGAGTAAGATCCCGTCTCTTAAGAAGCTGCTTCGAGAAGCGTGCCAAAATCATTGCCACGCTCTCCTCGGGAGAGCGGCATTTACTCAGGGAATCGCGCTCGTACATTCAGCATATCTTGAGATCGCTAGTTTCGCGGAGGACAATAAACGGCAAGATGACTTTAAGGACTGAGAACGCCAGTGCTGGGGCCGGAAGTCCAAGCCCGAATGTGCCATTAACGTTATCGCGATCCATTTCTTTCGCAGAATCTACTCAGCCCGGCCGAATATCTGCTTAAAATACGCTTAAATCTCCTTCGAAGTTTCTGTAAGTTTGCCTCCACTAGAATTTCTTCTTCTCCTTTCTCTCACTCACTCGTTCCTCTCGATGTTTTCTTCACGATAGTTTGGAGAAAAAACTCCCCTTTTGGAAGAAAAAGAAAAGGATGTTCCTCATTCTCTTTGAATATAGCTAACTGTCGAGCAAGCAAGATGATACGCAATCCAGACTATGTCGATTTCAATCGCGTAACCGTTTGTTTTTATAGGAAATGTGAACGAAAGGTCGCTTTGAGATCGTTCGAAAACTTTTTCGGGAGTACTGAACACTTCTTCGATAGGTATTTGAAAAACTCTTCTGACTTTGTTACGCGCTGCTATTACGAAGCTGGAATTTGATACTCCAGAATTTTTCATAACTGTTTCGAAGCCTTGTAACACAATGAAGCAAATCTACATTATCTTGTATGCGCCCCGTTAATTAGCAACCCAATTATACTGGAACTACCCTGGGGAAACCGTCAAGCAAATTTCTGGCATCTCGATTACACGTGATGTATAACACGATATACTTTTACCTTACTATGAACACACATAAATTATCACACCAATCAAATCAAAACATCAATCCAATAATAAACTACTTCCAACCAAGCACACAATGAAATAATACAATATTCTCTTCTTAAAACACAGCTAGCACAAAAAGTGCTTGCTCCAATAAAAACTTGCAGTGAAGTCCGAAGGAAAACAGAAGATTTAACCAAGAAGAAGAAACCAGTGATACTTGCTAAGACGCACAATCAGTTAAGTCATAAATCCGTATCATCCGCTGATGTACTACACTCGACTAATCATCGATGTAACCCGGGAGCGGAGGCGGCGGTCCTATGTTCGACAGGCAAAGAAAGGGTGGGAGTCCGCATGAGAAAGATAGGAGATTTATCTGGGGTAGTGGAATCGATATGAAGATACGCATTACAAAAGGGGGTACAAGGGAATTCCAGTAAATAAACAATATCTGTCAGGGCAAAGAGAGAGAGAGTGTGCGGGCGATCTACATAGCGGGCATCCATCATTAATTGAGATAACGAGCGGAGTCCGGGTCTATCGGCGCTGTGTCGAGGATCGAGGGGGGTGGTGTGACCGGAGGACAGTGGCCCAACCGATATCGCCGGAAGAATTCGTCGATTAATTCGGCCTCCACCACTGACACAATGCCTGGCACGGCATGACACAGCGGGGCACGACACTCTCGGCCGCACTGTTTACAGAAATTCCCAAATGAATTGGTGAAACCGCGTGCGGCCTCCTAGGTGAGCGCGCACGCTTGAAATATGACACTTGCAGAATAGCGCTGGGCACACGGCAATGTATATGTCCACCAACAACAAAATAGTGGAGGCGTTATAACTGTCGATAACCCCCCGATAGCCCGGATGGCCCGCTCTCGCCGCTTTAACAGAATTTCGGTCAGCCCGGAACACCGACAGACCAGGCCGTGCGAGGGTGTGTCTGTGGGAGAGAGGGACGGCCGATTTCATTTGCCGTGATTAACAGCGGCCAACGCGGAAAGAGGAACGCTTTAAGCAACGCTTAATACGAACTCTCCAGTGTGTGTGCCCCGGCAATTAGAGGGAATGGCAGGTATTAGCAAAATACAGCTAAATTTTCACATGGGATTCAGGATTCCAATAGAAATCCCAACGCTTTAATTCTCTCGGATCTTTCTCCTCATTCTGATATCCCTTTAAATCAAATTAGATTCAAGTACAGAGTGCACCGTGTACGGTGAGCGATTCTAATGCGTAATTACGGTAATCAGCTCGTAACTACTGCGAGCAGAGAGTCCATAATTCAGTGAGGAAACCGTGGACCGAAACAACTGGTAGACTTAGAGGAAACTAACAACAAAAAGAGTGTCTTCCTACTATCTTTAACACTCTTTGCCGTCGCGCGCCAGTGGGGAAGTGCAACCTAATTACAGGCACAGCTCACAACTGGAAAAAGTCCATACTGTTTACGAGGAACAGGAACTTGCTCGGAGGAAGTGTTATCTCAGAGAGGGGACGAGAAAGAACCGGGGGGGAGGAGGAACTGGTTGAAGTAGCCACTTCCTCGCGCCCACAAGTTTCCTAGGACTTACGACTTTTAGCTCTCGCAACCGGGAGGACGCGCCCGGCACTGAAAGAAAAATGAAGTGCCTATTAGTACTAATGGGAGGTTTTCGCGTTGGCCACTCTGTCTCTCTCTCTCTCTCTCTTTCTCTCTTTCAAAAGTAAAACTGCAACCAAAACTGCAACCGTCAAGAGCTAATAAGATTTTAAACGCTCCTTCATTGAGTGCACTGCTTGATATGTTTGCCGGTGAATTCTGTTCCGAGCTTTATTGATTAATTGCGTATCTCGCTTGTTATTCTTATTACGAGAGTATGCTAAAAGTGGGTGGCTTCTTTGACATATTTTATCATTGTGATATCGTATTGCTATTCGTACATATAGAAGTTAAGGGTGCACCTCTCGTTACTAAGGTTTCTCCAGCAGTCGTTGTAATATTGTGTTCCAACAAACATACAACACACTGAATGCTTAGCACACAGACTCTCTTCAAAGGATAGCGATCGGGTGAACTTAGGTTAACGCAGCATAGGAACAATGTCCAAATGAATCAGACAGCATTACCTACGAATGACGACGACATCCGATCGCGGCTCAGAAAAAAGGAAGAACTATCATGAGTATCATGTATGATACTTAGCGTATCTGTACAGAAACCGACATTAATTGTTTTGTTAGTCGTGTAATGTCACTTGTGTCTTACCAGAACGACTATTATTATTCTTGGAATTTTATTCATTTAAACTAACAAACGTTCATCCTAATAATCATAGTCCACTCTCCGGAGATTTAGTTCATAGAAATTCTATATGACACATGAGTTAAGCCTTTGCCGTACCATTTAGTTCGACGAAATCCGGGAAAACAAGCCAGAGTGATGCTCAATAAGAGTTGCAACACCCAATCCCCAAAATATGAAAAAAAATAAAATGCAACAATGTTCGTTCAATTTTTATTCCAGAAGTCTCACTCGTGATATTCATGTTTAGTATAAAATTTGTATCACGAGTCAGACTCGTCAAAGTAAGGCAAAAGTTAATACGGTCACTATATAATTCAGAATTGAAAATAAAACAGTTTCATTGAAGTTCTCAATTAATCGATAAGCCGTCGGTATCTATCAGTTTCCAAAAGAATTACAAAATGACGGTATTATCGATAATTCGATGATAAAAAACTGATTCCCTGTCTAGTGCATGTACCTCTAAAGTATAATTCAGTTTCATCAACAGACTCCTTTAAGTCGCAAAACAGTCCGATGAATTTCAATTCTTTAACCACTCAGGAACTCAAGACCCATCTATCCTGCTATCGCTTTATGCCTAACCGCGTTAGAACACAACTAGAGCTGTGATCGTCAAAGTCGAGACGTGATCAACTTAGATTGAAGAATCATGTGTTTATACCTGTTCGATCGAGCCTGTAGATTTAATAGAGATTCGAGCTAGTATCTCGAGAAAGAGAGAGACGGTCTGCTAGGCGCGAGTCTGATTGATGCGCAGCATCGATCAAGCGGCTGATGCCCGAACTATATCAACTTTATATTAAATACTTCATCATCCTCACGAGACACTTTACACCCGGACCGATTTCCGGGCGATCTTATGCTACCATTCGGGCTAGCCGGGCGGCGCCCCTTTTATTTCGACGTGGCTCCTTCCACATTTTCCAAAGCCGAGCGAAGAAGTAGAAGTGGCAAGCGGTGACTGCCAGGCACCCTTATTCGCCGGATTTCGTAAAACACTCGATCACCCCTCGGTGTCAGCCTCCCCGGCGGCTTCCGAGTGACTTTGATTTTCTCGTGCCACTAATGCCGCTCGCCTTCTGAGATTTCCTCCCGGTATAGTAACGAAGGACGCGACAGCAGATGAAACGAGTAAAGAAAGCAAAATTAGAGGAGTATTGAGATCCTGTCATCTCTGTACTGGAGAAACGACATCAGAGAGTAACAAGCACCTTTCATACGATTCGAAGAAACATCACTGGTACTCTCCTATCTGAGCATATCCAAAAGAAGCTTACATAGACAAGCTACCGAATGCGTTACATTAGCCGTGTGCCTTCAGTGACTCTGCAGAGAGATGCAACAGCACTCTCTGTAAGCAGTACACAAGCATGCATTAATTTTACACAGCTTTGTAGTCCAAAGAGTGTCTTTGAAATTTGTGACAGACTAAGGCAATTCCGGTAAAATAAACATGATCTAGAAAAAGTAATCGGTAACAATCCTTTGAAAAGCCAGCCGTCAGTAAATACGGCTGGAAAAATTCCCGGAGGCCGAATATATGCGTGTATACCCGAAATATCATCGTGCTGGTTGAATGCAGGAACTAGGAGGAAGAGTTTCATGCAAATTGGAAATAGAGAGTTGGATTCCTTTCCATCGCAAAAGCTTGTAGTGTAAAGCTTTTCGTGGCGCAACACTGTTTGCCTATTCACGTGCAACTATTACCAGTTTCCAACGCTGGAGAGTGAAATCCCGAGCTCCGGTAACTTTACTGCAACGTTCGATAAAGCATTTTCAGAATAATAATGGGACAAACTAGTGGATGTACCACTTGCTTCATTAATCGAACACATCAGGGGAAAATGAGTAAGTACTGACTAACTAAATATAGAACCCTCGTAAGCGCGCCGGCTGCTCGATATATACTGAAAATGCAAATGGTAGCCACAGGGGATGAATACCCAATCGGTTCTTGCATTCCTTATTCTATTTGTTGATATAAAATTGTTAAATAAATACATCATAAATCAACATGTAATAAATTATATCCCTGTGCGTTTATCGATTATTTATGATATCCTGCAATTCTGTCCACTTTCCGTGATCCATTGAGAATACCCCGGAGCTTAATAGTAGTGGAACAAAATTGCAGTAAAAATCGGAAAAAATTCCTGGATTTAATACATGAAATATTGTTATCGTATAACAGATTATTGTATTTCGCAATATTTTATTGCACCGGAACAAACATCAGCAAGAAGCCGTTTACGTTGAGTCCTCCAAAAATAACCTTCTCGAGCATTTGGATCATCCATAAAATGAAAACAATCGACATCAAATGCGCTTATAACCGCGTAATAGTCTGTCCGCTGGTTAGCAAGAAGAGAGGCTCATAAAAATGCCCGACAAAGAGAAGTTTTAAAACAGCAAGCGGCTTTGGTCAAGACATAATCCTCTTCTTGTTCAAGCCATGTTTTTCATGGTTCACGTTCACTGAGATCCAATTACAATTCGTCCATAAACATCTTTCCTTTAATAATTAATAGTTCATTATTGACGAGGATGCTATTAAACCGGCTAAAGAAAAACATATGATACGAATAAATTCTAGAATATTAATGTTATATTGAAAGTACAGCGTTGCTATAAGTTCTACCTGCCTTTCCTTCTCGTAAGTCGTTTATACCCGCCATCTTTATTAATAAGATATTTATAATTATGCGTATAGATGTGCTCATGAGATCGCATGTGAAGCTCGCGCAATATTACATCCACAGCTGGACCGGGGAAAATGTCAAATCCGAGCTGTGCCAGAATTATGTGCAAATGTTGATTGAAAACAGGGACTGTCAACAGCAGAATCATGCTACCCCGGCAAAATTGGGTAAAATAACTTATTATACATTGAACTTCATGACGGGAGTGAACTGAAGGAATGTTAAACCTGTCACAGTCGAAGCGCATCTGCACTTCGCTTCGGAAATCAAAGAGCCGGAGGAAAATCCTGTTCTACAACTGGGACATTGATATTAGATGGAAACTGTATTCAGGACTCGACTTTCATATACATATTGATACCACTTTTAATTAGTCCTTGCCAAGTAAATGAAGTACTAATGCATCATGTGCATGTGTATAATATCCCAATTATGAATGTTTTATAAGTAACTATAAGCAGAGAAATGCCTGCTGTATATCGAAAATGGAATTATATAAATTCTACTGTCGTATATACTTGAACATTTTCAAACCTCGTAATGCAGGCAGTCCCGAATTAATTCTCAACAACGAGATAGAGATGCTTTTCATGTTGGTACGTGTTGATAGGTGTCCGATTTTAATTTTTCCAATATATTGTATACACACATCTATTCCAGTAAACATTAGCGAAGCCTGGTAGAAATCGATATTAATAACCTCCGGCGAAATGTAATGCATAATTTCCGAATGCCGGCAAAAACTAATTCTTCGCCGATGTATAACAAATCGGAGGTAAAACTAGCGGCAAGATGATTTTCCCGCGCACATCGTTCGTAATCTATTAAAAATAAAAATAAAAGTAACAAAAAGCGGAGCGATGGACATGTAAAATTTAAATTACGTCTCGTTAGCAGGACCATCCATCATGGCGCGGTGAACCAAATGAAGTGAAGGAAAGGCGCTTTGTAAATGAAGTGTGTCAAAAACACACAGCTCTCGCAACTCTCTTTTCTTCTTCTCTTTTCGTTCCTCGAATGCTCTTTCAACCCCTATCTCAAACTCCCTTTTTAGCCTGCCACATTTCGACTTTGACAATTTAATATCCAACATTAATTTTGCAAACATTAAATGTAATTGTAATAATATACGTGTAATTCATATTCTGTGACACATTGGTAACGTTTAATTTGTCGCATATTTCACCACAGAGATTCTAAGTTTCTGAAAAATTGTAGATTGTAGTACAAGGACAGACTGCTATTTCTTTTTGTAATATGAATTTCATAATTTCCGTCATATAGCATGAATTTTCCGCGAAATCTTTCAACCGAGTATGCAAGAGAGCAGTGATATAGCATACACGCAATTACAAATTACTCGCATAGAATGTCCATTATGAGTCCTTTTGAAGTTCCCAGCAAGAATGTGCAATTTATCAGTTATATAAGTGAAAGCAATGTATTAACTATGGTCCGAACGCGCGAGCCTGTCGCAAGAAATTTCGACAAACTATTTCGGCAACAGCGGAAAATCTGAAGCATGATGCACCACTGCATCACTCTGCCATTCCTTGGTAGTTCCTTCAGAGGTAAACAAGCTTCATGGAATCCCTTGGTGCAAAAACTTCCTGGAACTACCATGGAAGAAAATTGTATCTTACGGTGGACTCTCGCCAGACCTCTTCGCTTTTCAAGAATCTCGATACTTTCAAGAAGATACCTATACTTCGAATATCCCCGGGGAATTCATTGGAACCACAAGAGATTGGAAAACAAGAAATTAATTGGGGTTACAAGAAAAAGTACGCGTTATTGGATTCGTCACAAGCGAAGAGTTTACTCTAATCCGAATATTCGCTGACCGACGTCACTGATTAACAAGTGTTCTAGTTGAAGTACTCATCGCCGAGTCAAAAGCACAAGGCACAATGAATGCAGTGAAAGTTATTGGTAAACTGAAAATTCCTCGCTACTTCAACAACAAGCATTGGATTTTTCAACGCAACTCGCCTAACTTTCCCGATGATTTCAACACACTTTTCAGTCGGTTCTCCCACAATATAATTCACCATGCTTCGATATCACCGCAGTTTTCCACGAACTGGTTGCTAAACGAGAATACCGGATCAGGCGTCACACAATTGATCCCACGAAATATTTAAATATCGACGGTTTCAACCTTATCTAGGGAATCGCGTGATTTTTCATTAAACCGAAATTAGCCTGTACCGATTTCAAGGAGACTCGTAAGTCGAGCGAGAGAGTTGGTAATCGCACGAGCAGCCAATCCCGTGTTCCAATATCGATTGGCCTCTTTATCACAAGTTTCGACGCGAAGGAATAAAGAGAGCAGAATTGAAAAGGGCCGCTGAGTCGATGAAACAACACTGATGGATTTTATGCGAGGCACGATTTCCCGGCCGGAACTTTCCTACTCAATGGAACGCCGGAGCTACCTTTGTTTTTATTGCTCACCTGAAACTCCTCCTCCTCTTCCTCCTCCTCCTCCCACTTCGATATACTTTGAGATATTTTTTTTAAAATGAAACCAAGATTGAAGTTGTACAAACTGACAAATTGTTGGCAAGTCCGAAAGTACCAACTCAACTCTACTCGGGATCATCGGGGCTTCCAACTTTTAGTACGCTTTAATTAATTGAATTAATATATAAACGTGCTCGTGACATTCACGCAATCGACAGGGGGCGCAAAATGTTGATTAGATGATAAGTATGGGAAAAGAAGCAAGGATATGCATGCTACAACACGGTTGAAAGACCCATTTGGCAGCAGGATTTAATGGAACTGCCAGGACATGCCGGTCAGGATGAAAAGAGGGGAAGAGGCTGCTCGACAGGAGGGCGGGAGCCGATAAAATCTTAACCCTAATAAGATCCCATCAAATTCAACGGTTCATTTCCCTAGTGCGAGCGCTGTCTGGGGAGCAGCTTCTTAACCCTTACCTCCACAGGAGGGTTATTCATGAGTAGGAGCCCGCCCTGTAATATCAAGGACGAGTTACTCACAGATACATTGGAAGAACAACTTACATAATCCCTGGTTGATCTCCCAAGATGACAAGCCGCCAAGGGCACAAGTCAATGGGAATCCAACAGAGGAAACCACCAATTCGATAGGAATTCCGCCCCCAAGAACGATGTCTCCTTGAATAGGTTAAAGTCAGTGCAAAATTACTGACAGAGTTGTGTCGGAAGATTATAGGAGGATGCTTGTCGAGGAAGATCAAGAAACGACCCGAGTACTTACAATGCTGCGCCGTACAAAGTGGTAGCTTGAAATCCTGAAGCACAACAATTATCTGTCGGCACAAAGGAAAAGAACAACTTCGGAACTCGAAGCTGCCAGAGTGCTCTGCTCCCTGCGCGGTTCTCTGTTAACTTCGCAAAGAGGAACTCGCATAAATCTTACGACGAGGCGAGATATAGCGCGTCGCAGGTGAAAGGGTTTGCTTGCGCGAAGTCCATCGCTCGCCGCGAACGCGCTTCTTTGACGGCGACCATTAATTTCCTCCGGGAATTCGTAGACGAACTGTAAGAGCCGGTATCAATTATCCGGCGGCACATTGGGCTCGTTTGCATTCCGACACATTGCCAATGTATATATAAGCATCGAGACTTATGCATGCATCAAAGGCACCTTTCTAGGTTATCGACAAGCATAACTACCCTGATGACTATTTGCAATTGCGTCGAGAAAGTCCACTGCGCGGTACTTAGTTAACTTGAGAGGATATTCTGGTCTAGGTTGCAAAATTATTAACAATTTTTGAGATTTAATTACTAATTAGAATAACATCATTGGGTGTGAATCTTTCAACGACAAGTAGACATTTTTGAAGAACTGAAAAATGTTGTCTATAAAAGGCGCAAATAAGCAAAGGAAAAGAGAGGAGTCGTATGGTTGAAGTGATTCCGGATTCATGGTTCGTCTAAAAAAATAAGAAAAGGTGTCCAACTAGGATTATTTTAAAATTCGTTTCCCTTACATTTTTATTAATTCGGAAATATGTGAAAAACAGTGGAAATATCGATAATCAATATTCAAAATGTCGCAGTTTACTTATTCTTTGATTTTTTTGTTTATCCTAGTTCCGGCAAGAATCACATCTTCGGAGAATATATAATGGCACCTTTTTTATTTTTTCACACGAATTATAGATCTTCTATGGAGAATGTTTTTCATTTCTTCAAAAATGTCTATTTGGCATTCAAAGATGCATATAAATGTAGAAAAAAGATTTGACACCCAATGATGTTCTTCTAATTTAGCAATTAAAGGCCAAAAATTGTTAATAACCTTACAATCTAGACCAGAATACCCCCTTAAATGAAACCCCAGATAGCGCTCATATGTCTGATCAGTGACTGACCATAACTACTTGCCATCTGACACTCGGTGTTCTATACGATATTATATCGACGCTCTTATACGTCTGGCACAGAGTTACACACTCAATATTCTACATACTCTTTCTCGATATTATTATATCCTAAATACATGATAAAAGTTATTTATTAAATGACCAATCCAGTGGGACGATCCAACTGAGTGCACAGCACTAATTGCAAGCTAATTTCCCGCTACAGGTTTCTGTACTAATGAACTAAAGGAAAAAGCGAGAGAGCGAATGAGAAAGGAACATGTGCAGGTCGCGACAGAAAGTAAAGCAAGCACGACCTTGCGACAAATCTCGACGGCACGCAGACCCAATTTCGGCCTGAAGAATGACCGCAACGGCGGGGTAGAAGTGCTGGAGTGCTCGTTCTCGTTGTCCGTAGCCACATAACTCGAGCGTGCTAGGTAGGTAGGTGGCTCGACCTGGATGCCAAGGGAATGCAAGGCCAGCAGAGCGGAGGAAGACATCGAGAGGACGTCGAGGGAAGAAGAGGGAGAGATGGAAAGAGAGGAAGAGAAGTAGAGGGAAGCGCGGCGAGGAGCGGAGGAGGCTGGGCGAGTGAGCCGCAGCTCGTGGAAGCGCTTGCACAGCCTGTTTAATTAGCGAACAAATTAAACGTCGGGACAGCCACATCCGACATGGCCGCGTAATTAGAGGTATTATAAATTAATTATAACGCCGCGCCACTGCCCGTTTTGTGGGATTCAATCTCGGAATAGGCTCGGCATGCTACGCCAAATGAATGCCAAACAACTTATGCCTCTGCTCCCTTGACCCTCCTGCCCTGCTGGCTCCTCCTTCCTTTGCCAGTATATCCCTTCTCACTGCACCACCGCCAGGAGATCTTCCTGTTTCCCCTTCTCTTTGTACTACTTCCATAGTCGTCCTCTTTCCAAATGTAGTTCCACTTGACCATGCACGAGCACCATATAGAGTTGGGCCCAAATTTCTGGACTTCCTGATAATTGGAATCCACCCGTTAAGTATCAGAATACAAATAATATTTGAATAGATCAATATGAATTTCGTATTACCTTTAAATATGAAAACAGCTAAAGTGTCCTGTGATTGTCAATAGGGTGATAATGAAGGATCCACGGAAAACTGGAAATTTGTCTCTGGAGTATCGCGGCTGACGGTCATTTATTGCTAGAAATGCCAACCAACATATGGGTATTCCGTGGAGCTGTCGATAATTCAAGCAAACGAATGTTCCGCGAATAAACGATAATTGCGAGTACTTCATTTGAGACACGCTTGATAAGAGGTCGAGCACTTTTGACAAGTGACTGCGCAATGGTCCTAGTGGTCTCCTGGGAAGTGACTCGAATTTTCCACGGCAGCTTAGGAGTCTCGGTACGAATGGGAACCGATTAAGCGAAACAACCGAGGCTTACACCTGTTGATGCCCCAGGTAGGTTTCACCGGAATGGTGCTACCGAGTAGTCGGTTGTGTGTAAGGATTGCTACTCTTAACAGCTAGCTGCGGCGCCGCTTTCAAATTAACTTGGTGAAATGTAATTAGGCTCGATATACTTTCGACAGTATGCACAATACTAACCAGGTGAACTCGTTATAAAGAAAATTGGAGTGTTTTCACCCAATTCAAAGGGAGTATTCAAGGATTTGCTTAATGATTTCTCTCGAACACCTTTATTACAATGACACATTATTTTTCATCCATTGGGAACCAAACTGTTTAGCCCTTGGTGCATTCGCTTCAATCTTACTGAAGGGTTAATCAATGAAAACCAGCGAAATGAGCATAAATGAAAACAGCTTGTTCCGCCATAGAATAGCTGAAGTGCAAAAGTTGCTCGCTCACAGGCTGCTTCACTTGGACGGCGAGATGGGCGGCTATTTAGCAAAGTGAATTCGAAATGAAGTAAACAGTGCACGTTCCATCGGGCGTGCGGAGATTGTTAGCTCTTTCGCACGTTTGTATTCGAAACAGGAACACACCTATACACATATAGACTCACACACTTTCTCTCTCTCTCTCTCACACTCTCTCCGCGGCGAGAGAGATTTTGCGCGATCCCTTCTCGCGAAGTGTTTCGCGCCCGCTCGCCCCTAAGTTTGCAAGGCGCAAATATTGGCGAAAGCTCTCGCAATTTTACCGCTGGAAACGTTTCACATGAACGCACTTCGACGCCCTTCAAATTTTTCGAATCTAACGTCTTCGTGTCGAGTTCGCATGCTCGGATAACGCAACGGACCGTACCGATAATGAAAAAAAGTAAAAGAAGAAAGAATCCAACGGCCGACTGCAGCTTCCTGAAATAGAGAACCGTAAAACATAGATAACGCAACTTTCTCTTGCTACAAGAACAAGTATAAATAATATACTACACGCGTATGGAAATTACTATTATAAAACAGACATTTAAAATAAAAATCTTGCAGAAGAGCAACATCTCTAAAAGTCTCTCGGACCCAAGGTATTTTCGACAACAAGACTAACCAAAACTCGAACATCTCGACCGAGTTTTTCCTCGCACTCTCTGCTTTAGAAATTCCAAGCGCACTAGGAAAAATCGTCCGACTGTTGGTGCGCGTGCGGCTGGCTGCAGTGGTGTAGCAAATTTTTTCAGATGTCCTCGACAGTGACAGTGGGTGGCTGGATGGTTGGGGTGGGAAGGGGTGGTGGCCGGTCGTTCAGTATATCAGGAAAGTAGAAGAAGAAACGGCGGGCGCGAGCGTCCGGGCTAGTTTACGAGTGCACGGCCTGGCGGTAACGCCAAACTCGTAAAATATCAGTTTAGCTCGCGGAGCGAGTGCCTAGAACCCATTGCGTAGACACAGACATACATTCGCCTGTACCATGTCATCTGAGCCAGATTCTGCAAGCACAAAAAGGCATAGAACATACGCTAGCACGAAGCAGGAACGCATCCGCTATTCGCTTAAGGTAAAAGAGTCGTGGTATCCAATAGTAGAGTGAACATATCTGATTTTAAATATTCCCTTTTCAAATTGCTTACAAATGATAATCCCAGCTGCGGGTCAAAAGACAGCATTTGAAGCTTAAAATCCGTGCGCGCCATTTATAGGAGCGTAGATGTGTACGTGTGCGTGTGTCGTGTACGTCCAAAATGATTCAACGTACTGGGATGTCGAGCTAACACACTGTGAATTCTCTTAATCTCTTTATCAACGAAAGCGACGTGATTCTGTTGCGGACTATTGTTTGCCGGCGGGCGGAACGCTGCCACATCACCGCTCTCTCCCACAATATTGTCCGTAATAATATCTAGTGGATCACCAGCCACGAGAAAATTATAACGGGATCCGAGCAATTCTTGTATTTGCTGGTCAGATTATTCAATGAGCATGTAGAAAATAGAGGTGGGGAGAAATGTCATACACAGAATAATGAATTATATTGTACAAATCTCGAAACTCGTACAATTTTACAATTGCGCCTTTCGGAAATGGATTCCTGCGAGATTGGAATAAATCATTGTGGCTGTGAGTGTGTGTACTTCTATAGAGTGTGTCCATCATAGCAGGGCTTACACAGCATGATTACCTACTCGCTTTGTACACGCACAATCGCCAATAATGGCATTTTCGCCCCATTAACTAGTCGGGTGTGTATAGCGTGCACAGCGGGTCCTCCAAAAACACCATGCCCACCTAACACCATTGCGGCCGTGTTAGCTGTTGCGCCTAAAGCCAGAGATACCTTGAAAGTACTTACAAGCACTTAACAGCTATTCACATTTCTATCGGACCAGCATTCGACGCAACAGAATTACAAACTGAAATAAAGACAAGCCTCAACAAACGGAATCCCGGTGCCAATAAGTAGCGAGTGCCGTACGGATTATCGGGAGTACATGTGCAAAATGGCAAGGTTGATGATGCAAGGATAGCAGGGGTTAATAGCACGGCATGCTCGATTAATGGCACGGAAGAGCGTGGCGCGCGGTGCATATCATACGCACATAAACCACCGAGCGAGCGCAGCCGAACCCGCGCAACTGACTCCTCCGTCGTTAAACTAATTAGCCGCGCTCAAAGTGTCGGCAATCGAGTAAGCGGGTCTGCCTCGCTGGTTGGTGTGTCAGTGGAAAGCACGATAGCCGTGCAAGGAGAGCAGAATTCTACTGGCTTCCCCGGCAATTCGGCACCGAGGAGAAACCCGAGCGTGTACCACCACCGGCCAGATTCTCCGCTTTCTGGCATACCGCTCGCTCTTCTCGCTATGTTATACATACACACGCTTCCGGTACGTGTATACATACATACATGCATATAGGTCGCCCTCTCAACCCGGGCCCGTCCATACGTCTGTGATAACGCGGTGTCATAAACTACGAGTGCAATGTATGTACCATGGATCCGGTGAATTCTCCCGGGACTAATGTATGTACACCACTGAAAGCGCGTCGGCTCGTTTCTCGGGCAAGGCTTTGCCCGACCGAAAACACTGCCGCACCGTTTCCCTCTGGGTCCTCAATCGCAAGGACTAGCACCCACTCCTAATTAGCTACGATTCTCTCTGGCTGTCAGTCCTGCTTAGTCACTGGGACAAGAAAACAATCACCAAGAAATTTTAAACGTAAAATAAATTAGAAAGGATTGTTCCATTCAAAAGTGGTAGATTTACTATGCTACGAGGATGATTGATTCTCGACCAATGTCTGGTGTTGATGTTTCCTGTGCCTGTGTACGCCTTGTTCAGTGCGAAGTGGCATTCTTACGGGCAAACTGCATGTAACGAACACATATCCGATATAATTTCATTGAACCCAGCCTTAACGATACCATCGACATCTTGTTACAGATTCATCGGTGCTATCGACTGTCAACCGTAAGCCAGTAAGCCTCAGCTTGAACTTGCTTGGCCTGGCCTAGTCACGTTTAGAAGTTAGTGGGTTGCTTACTATCCCGATTTG
This sequence comes from Ectemnius cavifrons, assembly GCA_964023945.1. NCBI lineage: Eukaryota > Metazoa > Arthropoda > Insecta > Hymenoptera > Crabronidae > Ectemnius > Ectemnius cavifrons. The sequence goes on along the minus strand of OZ030375.1, from coordinate 15,408,819 downwards.
ACCGCAGTCACGGAAGTAATAAGATCGAACTTCCTCACGTCCCATCCCATCGAACGGACTGCCACTGGGGATGGAGTTCTGGCGACAGCGAGAGTAAATCGACTCTCCAGCGATTTGGGAGGGAATTTCGAGAGTAAGGCGATGAACCCTCGTTCGTATTGTTAGATAGAAGTAATTAGCAAAGTTGCCACTAATTAACCATTTTCCAAATATAAAAATATAGAAAAGATTTCATGTATTTCAATATTCTCTTCCGAATTAAAAATTGTATTGGAGTACCGCTCGTAATGCACTTTTCCTTGGAACGAGGTTAGCCGCCCGTTTACTTTCCTTATCGCATTATCATACTCCTCATCTGAAAGTCAATTGCAATAAAATCAAGTCTGTAAGGATTGAACGCCCCTTAGTACGATAAATAAAATTCACGAGAGTAAAAACTACACGGCCAATAAATCGAGGCCGCAGGTGGTTCGAGAGCACCCTTCGAATTCGAATTCCATCGACATACGCCGCCCGAAGGAAGTAAAAGTCCACCTTTTCCTGTATGGAACTCGAAAGTGACCATATTGGCCGGTCGCCGCTTGTACAAAATTGATTTCTAGAAAGTCCACCCCAATACTTGATAGCACCCATGTACCAACCATGGAATAGCAAATAGAAAGGATTGTACAAAAATGAGGGGACCAACTGTTCAACTACTTTTCTTATCATAGAGCCGTCCCTACCGTTTACGAAGAAAGTTGAAATGACCTGGGGTAAATATAGTACCAAAAGGCGGCACGTGCTTTTTTTAGTAAAATCTTTATTTTCTGTGTTTCGTAGCGCTTCTCTAAATAATAATTAACGTAACTTAACACAAAATCACGTGGCGTGTGTGTATGTGTATGAGACAAAGTAGAGGAAGAAAGTATAATGGTCGTTATGCTAGAATCATGAAAATCGCTCCACTGAAATCAGTAATAATAATTGATATATGCAGGACAGATGTAAAGACACGCTACCATAATCTTAAGATATAGTAGATCGTCGCCGGTATGCGATGCGACCGTGTTCGACATCAATTACGTTTGACCGGTTGGTTAATTAGGTACATAGGCAGATAAAGTGGACAGGTAAATTGCATTAGAGGCTCGCACCGAGATAATGTCTCGTCCACGTCAAGAATTCACGTTTGCTCGCCACAAGTTCCGACACAACTATCAAAAACACATAGGTAAAAACTTAAAGCTGATGATATATCTCGGCTGGTTCTCGACGTGGTCGACAGTCTCGATTACTATCAGGACATTTCGCCTTGGTCGAAAGAAATTACAGTATTGAAGATTAATTAGTACAAAGTATGTACGAGACATACGAGACACTGTCAACAGGTCTACGTATGGAGGATACTGGATATGATCGGAATACGGTGGTTACAACAAATCCCCGTGTAATCACAATATAACAATCAACGCGTAGAAAAATGATATCACGGGTGAACAATCTTGTGAGTTTTCGTTTCCATTCCCTTTTTACAATGCCTCCATGTGCTTGTGTGAGTGTATGTATGTGTGCCTCTTGGAATAACGACGCTTAATTTTACCGTGATGTAAAGCTTCGCTCTTCCGTCGCTGGACCGTGCCTTTCTCGGAGAATTCTATTCAGCGATCGTGCATCGCCGGCTGCTCGGTACGAGGCGCAGCTACAGAACAGCTTATAACGGGCGAACCTAATGCGCTCCCTAAAAAGAAATTACTATGTTTGCCACAAATGCCAGTCCTGCGCCTCAAACGCGTGCTCCTCGCAGAAAAACATTCACATCGCGAGATTTTCTAGGAAGAGTGCCATCTGAACAATGAGAAAGTGTCGTGTCAATGGAGGACGAGTGCTCTCGTACCGCGACTTGGAAGAAGGAACACTCATATTCCCCTTTAATCAGTCTTGAAATCGAAAGTCCACTGTAACACCGTTGTGAAAAGCTTAACTAAACGCGTTTCTCTCACGTTACATCGGTTGAGCGTAAAGGTTTAGCAAACACTCTCGCGAGTTCTCCCTCTTCTTCTTAAAAAGGCTCTTTCGCCAGTGTGCCTCTTGAATGTCGAATGTCCGAGAGTTACTAATTGGAATGACAGTTTAAGTGCCGCATTGAAATAATAGCCGCATATATCCACGAACCCCTACTCATAATTGAATCCGTCTTTTGCCAAAATACATAGGATCAATATAAACAAATGTGGAGTGTGTTGTTACGCGATTGCAATAATCGTACAACGCAACTACATTCATTCCATTCTCCTCGAAGAAGATTCCACTAAAGAAATTGCTCAACAAATATCAGGGTTCCAAATAAATACCTTCAGCTATGTATATAGCAAAAATATACAAGCCGCTCGCGACGCGACTGCAAGGCAACTTATGATGCTTCGAAAACAAAAAAACGTAAAAGACATGCGTGAAAACGGAAATTCTTTTTTTTTTTTTGACAGAGAACGTAACATTTAACACAATGTGACATGTTATAACTAGTACTCAGTGTCAGTTAGGCGCGGCTGTACAAATCGATCTATTCTCACCCACTGACAGTGAGCCGCGGCTGAGTTCATAATCCTATACTTAAGAATCTACACTTTATTACGTCACTGCTCGCACGAATTTGACAAAAGGGTTGTAATTACATCACGAACAGAATTAGCCAAACCCACGCTATTTCGCTCGACGTTTAGTCCAATAATCAGTATTCTCGTGAGAATGTCATCGTACATGCGTTATATAGCCAATAACATGTGCACCGCTTCACCTCCGCGCGGCACGCAGAGACAATCCGATATCGCAGCGGCAAGAGCGCCTCCATCTCTTATTATTCCGTTCTCTCCACGCTAAAACCAAATAAAGTGTCAAATAAATAAATCGATTGCGTGCTCGTCAACGAGTCCGCGGGATTATCGGCAAGCCATCACGCTCAAGTGTCCGCAACCATATAAAACGCTAATCAACAATACACCATGCTAAGTCCGTAAAGGAATTGTATGTCTGGCATCGTTAAAAATTACGTATTCTGTATGCTGCTGCTCTTTCCCGTATCGAAGAAATATAAAGAATTAGGAACCGAATATATGTATATGCATGTGTGTATATATATACATACGTACGTACATACACAGACACACACACAATGAGACAGAGTATGTGCGTGTATGCATGCGTGTATTAGGAGTTAGTGTGCACAGATATAATGTAAATTAGGCAACTGGGTTGGTGTGCCATCATGTATGAATTCATGTGTAAAGGTCTCTGCTGGGTTTGTTTGCACGTAAGCATGCATGTATACGTATCGGTAGGAGAGTAGGCATGTATCCTTTACGTATGTGTGTATGTATGTATGTACGAAACAAATCGCATAGACGTTCTGGCAGTGGAGAATCAAAAGTATTAGGTCGCGTTTTAATGGTTAGTACTCATATCTGGTTGGTTTCGCTGTGTCAATATATTCACACCTGTTTGGCTGTTGTCTTCCCGTATAGCATTAAATAATTAATTGCCAAAATTAATTGTCTAACTGACAAAATTACAACAAAAAAAACAGAACGGAACTGCACAATTTTATGTTGTTTTTGACAAGAGTCGCTTACAAAAATGAAGGTAAATTCAGAACATGTAAGGACGAAAAACAGTCTCATAAAGATCGATATTCTTCATCCTGGGTATTATAATGTAAACGTTGTGATAGATCTGCATCTGAATTCAAAGGGCTCAGCATCAGTTTCCCTTCTTATATGTCCTTTCTTCCATCGTTCCGTATAGCCTACTATAACGCAAAGAAACTTGGGACAATGTTTGATAATCTCACTTTTAATGCGTCATTTAAATAGAGCTTGAATTCAGATCAATGTCACGATATATATTTTATATACGTTTATATATATAGAGTACGACTAACAGTTCATTTGAGCGAACGCCCAACATCCAGACCAACGTTTCGTGCCATCGTGAAACATATGTCAATCCCTTTTGTATAGAAAGTAACAAAAAGTAAGTCTTACCAAACGGGACACACAACCAAACGTTCGCTTTCACTATCAGTCATTCACTTTTGCTTTCTCTCTCGGACTCACGAAGACTCTAAAGAGCGTGCCAGATTACAATGGTACGCCGTAAATGGGTGGAGTATGTACATCTATACAACTTGTTTTCGTTCGTCGAGTTTCTTCTTTCTTTGTGAAAGCAATACATGCTACCTAGTGATCCTCTATGCGACAGCAATGCGTGTACGTAAAAACGAGATAGTGGAACGCGAAACTTTGGCAACTTCTGGTAGAATACAGTAGTCCTCTGCCTAAGAGTTAAATATGAACAGTTATTACTCGAAATACGATACAAAGCACTAGAGCGATCTATATCCGCAACCTTACCGACTAATGCTGTAAGATTAGCTACATGAAAAATGTAAGAAAATATTACTTTTCATATGAAAAATCTACGAACACCGACCTTCCGTGACGCGATAATCAAATTAATGTCGAGAGGTATGTATAAAAGTGACGATTTCATGAGTTTGGAGAATGATTTTATCTAATAGTCTACTCCCTAAGGCTTTTGAAGAAGCAGACGTGAGATGAAACCCATTTGTTAAAGTGGACTTCACGGAACGATTCCACACAGTGATTTGGTTGTGTGCTCGTTTTGCGGCCCTGTGAGTTCATCAACGTATAAGAAATAATGATGGAAACAATCATCCGCTTTACCGCCAGAAACATCAGCATCTCTGAAATTTGCTCGTTTCCTACATGCTCGAACGAAGGGACATGTTTGAACTTGCTCATGAATTGCACGACGAATGAAAGAATTAGGGTAAAATTCGATATAATGGAACAAATCGGGGTTTACAATGATAAAAAACACTTAGAAAAATTCTCAACATAACTATCTAAATTGCTAACCGTTGGGTCTCCCTGTTAAGAAGGCAGGAAGCACGATTGCGCAAACGCATTTCACAGAATGTGTTCACTGTTTCGTACGTGCGTACCACATCTGTACTCTCGAGGAGAATTAAAGTTACAAAGTTATTTGGAATAATCACGATTCTTAGTAATTCCGACCGTAAGAATCAATTCCCGATAGAAAGAAAGAGACGGTGATCATATGTCACATTCACAGATGCGATCGGCGATCTAATCACTAATTACTGAAAAATCTATGCATATAGAACCAAACACTTCACTGTTTGCGCGGCAGCCGTCTTAGCCATCAAAGGAATTATGCGTTAGATTAATTCAGTATCTTAAGTTACCTAGTTAATGTTGTGTTTTGTGTATCAAATCATTATCGTAACAATTATTTATTGGGCACACACCGAATTAAAGTCTCAGCTGTAAGCACGCGTCATATTTCTGGTTCCTCATTGATGACATTCATTAGCCATCCTCCTTCGGAGGGGTAAACCAACCTGTAACAGTATTCAAGGCAAACCTACCATCAGCTCACGTAATTCAACGGGACAGTTTACTACACAATACTATTTCACATTAAAACACGTTGAAGATACAACTGGATAGATAACATACCGTTCTTTTCATGTATCTGTACAAGGGACTTGAAGGACTGTTGGGCACGCGCAAGGCTATACTGGCCTTGACCACCGCATACTTTGCCAGCACCACCTGATCCTTGGAATTGTATGCGTGCTTTACCCTTTACCAACGTTGCCGAAATTTGCATTATGACAGCTTCTACTGTATAGGCTGAACTCCAACCTTGTTTTGTCAGAAGTTCCATGCAAATCGCACCACCTACAAGAACATACCCACCAGAGATGATGGGGTGTACAACTCTTACAAATGGGGGTTCAAATGGATAGGTTTCCTGCAATAACAGAAATCAATTATTAACATTTACGCGTATTGTAATTCCATGCACCTGACAACTTGTATACATATCAGCAATTAGAATACTCAGCTGAAAAGGTCTCTACCTTAAAAAGCATATTAAGAAGAATACTGTCTTTGCCCTCTTTTTCTTTTAGAAGTATGAGATCACTGTGCAGAGGCGAATCAGGGTCAACACACATCAATCTGATATTCCACTCGTATAAACTGTCGTTTACTAATTCTATGCTGTACATTCCTGGAAGAAGAAAAAATCAGCGCTCCTCCAATTTCAATCCAATGCTATTGCATACCTTTTTTAAAACTGTCGCTTCGATAAATGTCACGTAATTCCTTCATAAGTCTATCAGTAGCTTGCACACTTCCACACACAGATCCTTTTAAGTAATCTTGTCTCTGATTTTGTTTCAGCCTTTCTAGCGTCGCAAGGTGTTCTAAGTCCATTTCTTCACTCTGTAGAACAACCGATTTCATGATTCTTTTCTTCTGAAAGGAATATACCAATGTCACTAAGCAGGTTGGATATTCACCTTACTCTTAGCATTAGCATCTCCTTCGTCCATATCCAAATGGAGGTCGTCTTCTGCTTCACTCTCATCATCCTCATCTAACTCCTCTATATCTTCGGAGTCCATCCTTTGTGCAACTGATTCATTTGGTCCTCCCAAGCGTAATGGGTCTAACGCTGTCTTCAACCTCTCAACATCAGGTGGTTCGGGTAATGAGTGAAGTCTACATAATTCTTTAAGAAGAATTCCCACTTGGTTAATGACATGGTTGTCGCGGCCTGTCGTGTTACTTAAAATTTGTACTGCATTCGTAACACTCGTTTCCTCGGACTCCGCGAACCATACAGGTGGTGTTGAAGGATAGGTTTCCTGCGACATTCATTAAGATCCTCTGCAATTCCTCTACTGTGGAATGCCTTACGTATCTAAACTAATACGAGTTACACGAATTTCGTAATATTTATTTTATAGTTAGTCGCGGGTACCGCGCACATCCGAAAGACAAGAATTGTACACTGTTATTACGTTTTACTAAATGAAAAGAACAAATGGAAAGAAAACGTATCTTCAAGGGTCTGGTATAATAAAAGGGTACGAGCGTGCAGGATAAAGATATTCAATCTTTATTAATAGGTAACATAAGAAGAGAGAGTGTACAGATAGAGATCTTAAGATATGCCTAGTTGGGATTTGCGGTAGATCACGGCTAAGTAAACATTCTTTATCTTTTTATCAGAAATATCGTAACACACTTAAATAAGGCTTTATCGAGAAGGGTGCTTGCTAGCACCGCCGGTGCAGAGTCGATGGACACATGCACAAAAGCGCATACTTAAGTTTGAGTCGATTTAGACAGGAATACACGAAGAGACAGGCTAACAAGACCGCCAAAAATACTGAACGCCTAGCGAGAAATAACATTCCTCGCATCCAGTGAATGTCCAATGTAAATAACAATATTTTCAGTCGAAAGAATGCATCTACTTTGCATTTCTTTGCCCGCAGGCTGTATTCGCTGATAAATTTAAAATATGCTGTTAACTATTTCGATCAAATCATTTTTCTGCCTCCACGGTCTCATGAAGTTTCGATCTGTTTAACGGTAATTGGAGCAGTGAAAGAAACCGGAACTCTTGCACCGTACCCCCTTTAACTTTAACCTAAAGGCTTGCTTGCTCGCTTGCTCGCTTGCTCGCTTGCTTGCTTGTCTGCCTGCCTGCCTGCTCGCCCAAAGGAAAAACAAACGAAAGAAGTTTGCAACGCAATTCTTTATGTGCGCACCAAGATGAATAGAAGAGAGCAGCAGGGGGAGAAGAGGTACATCTGCACTCGAGAGACTTTGAAGCATCATGCTCTCGCAATTGCAACAACGACGATATGCTGGGTGCACATTCTACATTACATTATTACCTAACTGATCGTGACAGTTTTGAGCGGACATTCGAGAAACCCTGGTGCGCGAGAATTTCTCTCGGATTACCAGAGGGGACAGCACGCCGTTTAAGCAATGCGATATCGCGTACGCTGGGGATCGAGCGGAGAAAGATAATAGAATATGGTGCGTAGATGAATGTCAATAAGAAATCTTCGTTGTAGAAGGGGATTCGCGCAGGGCCACTATTTATGATACTAGAAGATTTTCACCTTGGGCTGTCTGGAGAAGCGGGACAATTACCGGTGTATGCGCCGGGTTATTGAAATTTGAAGGAGCGAGTGAATTTTTTGTAGTGTCGTTCGTGCACGACTCGAACGAACAGGTACCCCGAGCGGGAGACTTATACCCTCTATCAGTGACATGCATTGACCTCTAGACGCGACGTTAATTCGTCCGAAAATCAGCGCGGATACACTGGCTCGCGGGGCAAGAAATGATCGATCTCGGCTGACAGGGAGAAAAAAATGCAGGGCGAATTAAAGCTTGTAACCGAGACGAAAGCACTGCAGCATGCGGGGGGGAGATATATACTCGGTATAAACGGGCCGAGGAAGGACTCTTGTCAAAATCAGCGAGCAATAACAGCACTGTTATTGTTTCTTTGTCCAATCGGTCGGGCAGGCGGTGCAGAGTAAACGGGCTGGCGATTAAAAGCGGCAATAGACGCACTCCCGATCCCGGAGGAGCGCGAGATCCACCCTCCGGACAATCATATCCATGTTTGTTGCACTTACTGTGATATTGGCGTGTATTTCGTACTTCTTCCCATTTTTACCGACGAACCTGCAGCTGAGTTCGTCCACACTCGCAGACATTATCTGAAATCGCTCATGGCTCTTGGGGAAGACGGACTCGAGGGTTTTGATCTCCTGTTTCAAGGTGTTCAAGCAAGCCATTTGGGGGGAGCGGCCGAGCGTGCTGTGCCCCAAATTTTTCGGCGGTGCTTCCTACGGAAAACACAGCAACCGAGAGGAAACACGACGAACCCGATGACTACCCGACAAAATGGCGACCGCGACTGAAAACTTCGGTTGCTCTCGTGTATTTTCGGACAGGACACTCGCCGAGATGGAGCTGCTCTTCGTACGCAACTCTTGCCTGACGTACTTCCGGCACAGCTGAGCGCACCGCTTGCACGCTACTACATATATGCACGCAATTCCAATCAAAAATATTCTTTCATTGCACTCTTCCTCCCACTTCCCACCCGAAACTGTGCCCGAAAAACGCGGAGTCAAACTGCCAGAGTCTACAGTTCCTTGGCTCCGAATAAAGTCACGTGAATCTTTCTTCGAATTAATTGCACGACGCTAAAAGAGTAGAGTGAACATATACAGAAAGATATTTGAACTCCCGCCCCGGATTCGATAATACGCAAATGCACGGTTTTAAAATAGCCGTGATAAGCCGTAAGTCGGGATCAAATAATGAAAACAAATTCTCTTGTATCATGAATTTATTTGAAATACCTAGTGTTTTCTAATTCTTACAAGCTATATTTACAGTTGATCATGTAATAAACTATGATACATGAAATATCACGTTACAGATTAACAAATTAAATACACTGTCCCTAACTTATACTAAAAATAATTAAATTCTAGTATTTGGACTGGACCCATGGATCCTAGCCATCTTTGAGACACAGCATGTTGTAGTATAGTCTTGCGCTGAATAACGCGTATGGAAACTCATCCATATTCCAAATTTGATGAAAATAGACTCGTAAATTCATCGTGGCTTTGTCGCGTCCGTAATTGAGTAGAGTCAATGTAAGGGAGTACACTTACGTACGTTTCCCTCGGAGCACTGTTCTGCTGGCATGCGTTTTCAATAAACATCCCATCAATTAATGAAAACCTTTATTGAATTATTTACAAGAACATATGTAGCACGTATGAGAATAACGCATTGGCAGGATTAACGTTACTGATATTTTACTTCATTTATTAAATAAAATAAAATATCTACAATATATTACATATGCCTGAAATTAAGTTGGCTTTCGGTATACCATTATGATTATCACTTCGATATCTTCCAAAAGATGTCGTGAGAGTATAAAAAAATGTGGCACGCTGTAAAAGCTAGAATGAAAGCTTTACGCTGACTCTTTTTTAAGCATTAAAAACTAAACTTTTCCTTGGGTACTTTTGGTGTACGAATTTTTAGTTTTCATATTTTCGCCGCGATCATCTGATCAAGAGAAAAGGGGTAGGGAGACACCAGCCCGTGTTAAAAAGAGTCCTTTCAATGGCAATAGAATCCTCAAAATCACAAGCGTGATTAAACATCAGTTATAAATAACAAAATAGACCATTCTCACCGTAACAGGATGCTCAAGACCTTTTTCTTTGTATGAAAACTCCATGATGGTCAACATGAATTTATTACTATCAGTATTCATATATTTATATATACATATTATCCACGTTTATGTATCGAGAAACTTTTCGTAGCAGGATCAGCGAACGTGAAGATTGATCAGTCAGAAATACTATATTTAAATCTTTTCACCAAAACAAAATCGGTCCAATTAACACAAGCTCGCTCCAAAGTCACGGTCATATTTACGACATCCATTCAGTTATCAGTACTACCCAAACTGAAAAAGCATTTGGTACAGTATTTGATCGCATGGCATTGTACAGTCCCATACACTGCCAATCGAAATGGAAAATTATTCTCAGTTCATGGCAAATTGCGTACTTTATTGATCAAACAAAACGAACTAATACTTGGAATTAACAGATTCATGAGATATGTCAGCAATAAGCACTTGGCCTCAACTTCCGATACCAACAAAAAGCAAGCGTTCATTGTTCAGTAGTGTTTGTTCCTCGTTTCGAATTTGATTTGGGCACAAAGCACGGAAGAGCAGATAGAAGTGTCTGGTGTCAATAATGTTTTGTTTGTCGATAGCTTTTAGAGTGCTTACACCGGCATTAAATATTTATAGACATATCTTAAACACTGATAATACATATCTCATTCACTGTTAATACGTGTAACATTCTCAAGAGTGTCCCAAGTCGGATTCGTCGCCAAGATAAACTCACGTTGGTACTCCACTTACAAAACTTATATTGCATCTCTGTGTACGGTGTGTTTAATGGCTCACCTTCCAAACATTCGCTTTTCAGACATTCAAAGTAATAACATCTCACCTAATAAGTCTTGTCGAACTCACGCCACAATTTCTGTTAAACCATTGTTGTGAACGAGTAACATTTTTAAATTATTTTGCAGCTAGTTATCAGAATACATATTAGTAATAGCTAGGAACTTGAAGAAGCATTACTTCCATCTCTTTAAATATACAAATGCCGAAGTTCTTTTGATATCGGTTCAACGTACAATGTGTACACTGCTCCTAAAGAATAAACTTGCAGCACTTTGAGTCCACGAACGAGTCGCATATCAGCACTTTCTTTCTCCGAGTCTCATTAACAATAGGGCTTTTCTTTTATTTACAAAGAAACACTACTCATAACATTCTTGTTGTAGAGGTAGAAAATGAAAATGAAATGAAAAAGTGAGGAATGATTGTTAATTGTTGATAGTCACAACGCTCTTCACTCTTCCTCCGCTTAAACTTTAGTCTCTTCCCTTGTTATTTCCTTCTTCCTCTTCCTCTAGACTCGTGTTGTGACAGGAGCCAAAAGAAATGTCGTCAATCGTAATCATATGTAAAAGCATAGCTGATTCGGCAACTGTGCAGTACTAATATCATACATCCGATTTATGTACAGGTGTCCTCTCGTTTTGTAGTTACACTTTGGAGAAAGAAGTAGCTCGCACTGTGTCACAGATCTCTCATACATGAAACCCTGTCCTCCGCACTGTGTGCATTCTTTTTGCACTGAATGACCGTGTACAGTCCACATTAGCGCCGAGCACTTCCCAACAATGCTCTGAGTGCCATCTTCTCTTTGCGCGCACATTTCAGGGTGCGATCGGCTTTCTTAGAACGCCGAATGGTAATAGTCATAAGTAGGCCAGTAAGGCTGTAGCCAGTCCTAGCTAGTGCGTTGCCGCTTTTTCGCTGGATGCTCTTCAGCGGAATGTGCCGGTGTCGGCATCACCATATCGCCCCTGTTGAACATATATTTCATTTGTGGCATAAACTTCATTATACTCCTCACTGGTATCAACGGTAACTGTTCGTTTAGTGACGAGCATTTGCCCGCGTCCATTAAAGCCTTCATCTGTAATCTGCAGAAAGGTAGCTTTTGTCAGTCCTCCTACCAGTTAGAATAATTCAGTGATGTAAATATTCTTCTGATTCCTCACCTGTTCCCCTGGTACAACTCTATGGGTAACACATCAGTGAGAACTTGTCTACAGCTGTTCATGTCACAGTTTGGGAAATACTCAGTTACAAAGTCGGGAAGAGTCATCAACAGTTCGCTTGAAGTGTATGGCTTGAAATTGATGCAGGGTGCCATTTTATTCTCGACTAATGCCTTCTGTACTTGGTATGGCTGTATTTCGCACGTTAGCCCAGGTGGTGGTTCAGGTATTGGTATAAGTGCTTTCCTGTTTCTAGCATCCCTAAAAAAGATTGTTATTCGTCACAAGTTCGCAGAATGCACTCTAAATTCAGAAAATAATAAAAGATGATAACTCCATACCTGGTGGCATTGTTACTTCCATTAACGGGGATTAACGGGGGTGGATACTTTGAATGTGTCGCATTGTGCACTGACGGTGTATGCCTTTGCGGATGCAACAATGACGACGCGGAAGTTGGTGATGGCATAAGAGCTTGCACCTGTTCACTCAAGCCAAGCATTTGAGGGTATGTACTTGCAGTCACTGCATTTGGGACACCCAATGTGGGTGTGGTGTATGTGGTTGTCACCCTAAAATGCAAACACAACATTATACTCTTCAACTTGCGGCCTGCGTAGGGGATATGTATCGAACTACGTGTGGTTTTTCAGCAGCAGCAAATAATAAATCGAAATAAGCAAGTATAATGCAGAGTAATTCAGTCATTCGACTTAAGAGATGATTGAGCAGCACTTAATTCTTTCAATATTTCTGTACTACTAACTGGCGGAATAAATAGTAAATGGCACACAACGTTGATTACGTGTTGGTGATATTTTTAGTATCATGACTCAGACAATTTCAAAACATTCGATTTTTCGAATAACGAGAGTATATGGCTTGCGTTACAAGTTTTACACGTTTTTTCACAGTATATAATATTGTCGAATACTTTTTCGTGGTCTTTGAAAATCAATTTGATAAAGATTTGTTAATGGAGTTAGTATATTATCAAAATAGTAAAAAGAGACTTGTTAAAGCATGACTAACATATGTGTGGATGTTGCAGTTAGTGACCATATTCCCACATTAGTAAATATCTGCTCTATGCAATCTTTGTGCATCTGAAATTGACCACAAGGCCAGCAATCTAAAATTTGCATGAAAATATTAACGTAACTACTTTGTATCAATAGTTTCTAATTTAGGTATGCCATAGATGACATCTGCACTATTGCATAGATCAGATAGTCATTAATAATGTTAGTTTTGAGCATGCTGTCTTACTTTCGTGTATGGTAATTGTGACTATAGTACATTTTACAGGGACTCACCAGTCATCCTTCCCATAGGTTGGATAACTATAGAAAAAAATCATAGATTGTATGTACAAATGCAAAAGCTATTGTGCAGGGTTTCCAAATAATAAATACAGTAATCTTTTACTTTAATGTAAGCATATGTAACCCTGAACTTTAAAAATGCATGCTTTATAAACTTTAACTGAATATACTATATGGATTTTCATTCTAATTGATCCGTGGTGGTATTGATGGAAATCATTTCATGATATGTGTGTACCACAAAGTATATACATCACAAAACAGACAAACAAAAACTGCTTCCACTCTAATTAGAACAAGACGTTTCATTGATGTGCTTCAAAGGGTAAATGCAAACTCCTTTTTAGAAATTGGGGCATTACATGAATTATTAATTCAAACTCAATAAGAGATTCAATTCCGTGCTTTTTAACACCGAACGCACATCTAAAATGGTATTATTGATTTCAACAACTAAATTGGAGGCAAGCAAAAAGTATAATGCTACACCACAATGAAATGATCATGATGCAACGAGGAACTAAATCTCACGAATATATCAAAATTTCGAGTACAAGAAACAAAACTTTTGGGAAAACGATTTTGATTGAAAAGAAAACATTGTGTTACTTACCCAAGATTTGGCTGACTGGAATGGGCTGTAGCTCTTACAAGAGGGGGTGGCTGGGCCTGAGCAACACCTTGCATTGTTGTAACTGGGTACACACCAGGATATTGAGCTGTTGCACTCCCACCACCCCCTCTATTTCTACTTGGTTGTTGGGGATAAGTCTTGGACGACGCAGAAATTTGCTGCAAACGTAACAGCAATCCCAGAAATAATGTATTGGTGGAAGCATGAATAGAGAAGAAAGGTCAGGGGGACTTACATTATGCATGTTTAAAGATGTATTAGGCATTCGTATGATGGAGTTTGCTTGGGACACCAGAGCACTTTGGAAGGTAGGCTGTCCACCAACAAGCCCTGACCAGCCGTTTACAACTCCTGGCACGGAGTTCATCATAGGCTGCGTCATGTTTGATCTTCCCGTGGGAAGAGCTGTCGGGGAAGAATGTGCCGGGTGCGTTGTCACAACGGGCCGAGCTTGTGCGACTCGGGGAACTTGCGGTGCGCTTGCTGCGGTCGCCCGGGGTAGTACGTTCGGTATAGGTGCCGGACGTGTGTTGAACGCAGGTTTGTTAACGTTATTTTGCACAAGGGGTGGTTTACTTGCGGGTGGTGTGGGTGGTTGTTTCGTCCACCCACCGCCACCACCACCACCCTTACTAGTCGCTAATAACTGAGAGTCCATAACTTTGGTCGGCCAGTAATCCTCGAAGCCGGTACCGGGAGGGAAGTAACTTTTAATATCGTTCAAACTAATCACAGAGCACGTTTCACTCGCGAACAGTTCATTGCGTATACCCTGTACCTTACAACAGAACTTCAAGTACGATAAGTCCCAGCCCTCGAGCTTCTCAGCCTTCAATTTCAAATTTTCAGTCTCACCCTCGAAGTAGAAAAGGGGAACGTATTGAAGACCGTCTTTCACAGTATAAGGAACTACGGATTCTTTATTTATCCGGATGAATCCACACTTGTCAGCCTTATGCGCACTAGACACATTCGGATTTGTACCAGCCATGAGCTTGGTATAGCACACATCCAGAAACGTGTAGAACTCTTTAGCGTCCGAAAGTCGAACCACCAGGTCTTTCTGCGTGAATTGCTCTCTACCGAACTGATTCTCGCAGTGCCTATTGTTGATCTCATTGAAGAGTTTGCTCTCCGCGTCCGTAATGTAATAACTCCGTATACACGTACAACTGTAGATGTCCGAGTGGAGGTAACTCAGGTACTTGTTCAGCAGCTTAGATTCTAGGATCCGTACGGCGCAATACTTTTCGCCGGAGCGAAATATGTACGGTATGTGGACGTCGCCGAAGCTCGTCCAGCCAAATCGTCCGCGTTGACTATCATCGTCAACTGGTACTTTGCCATCAGACGCCGGCGGTGATTTCACCACGCTCGAGTCAGCTGGCCTTTTGTTCAGGTATCCCATGATACCCGGTTGATTCGATTGTGCAAGATAACACTGTGGAGGCCGTTGCTGTGCTGCCAATGTTGCTGCTGCTGCTGCAGCACCGCTGACCATTTTCGCCTTGTTTGCTTCCACCATTTTGGCAGCCAATTCTCGGATTTCCGCTTCATCAGGACGTTCTTCTTTAACAACGACTTTTTCATGACCTGCAAATGCAAAAGAAACAAGTATTAATTAATCTGCTAATGATAGATCAGCTAGAAGATACTGTTATGATGCACTTATAGCCCCAACTCCATCGACTTTCATTCAAATCCAATCTATTGTTTACCTTTTCTGGCATTCTATCAATTTATCGAATCTATGAAAGTTTATGTTATTTGTTGCATTATTAATCGTATTAGTATAACTGAATATTTTTCGGAAGAAAGGGGGCATAAAACAGAAAATGGACGTAATTGAATTTACGACGCGTTTAACAAAAAAATGTAATATGATAACATCATAAGTATCCTAGTTACCAATCCATAATCGCTAAGATCGACTTACGAATAATCTATTCTGATATAAACCTACGAATCACGAATTCAAGTGTTTACGAGATGCTGTCGCCAAAAAGCTTCAATGAAGCAGGTGTGTACAAATGTAAACAACTCCCATGTGATCGAAGATAATTAATGGAATGTGACATGTGTAAGTATCTGAACTTCACATTGTAACATGTGCATAAGATTTTTAGAAGAATCACTGCATTTACAAGCACAGTTCATTGAGCCGGTGCATAGATCGGGACCAGTTGCGTTTAGACTGGAACAAGAAGTTTTCTTATAAGATACTACACTTTTTCAAAGAAATATTGTAAAAGCACAAGGTGCAGCAAGAAAATGTCTTGAGGTCTTCGATCCGATGTACAAGAATGTTCATATCAGCGACGTACTTTGAGATGTCAAATCTAAATGTCTGGCACAAGTGCACGCTCGCAATCTCATACAATGTCAAGATTAACTTGAAAGCGCTGCGTGCACGTGACGTATTATAATCGCCGATTTACAGCCAGACGAAATTTCCGTCGCTTCCTGGAAGAAACGGTCCGATTCGCGACACACAACCCAGGGCGGATGATGCCACGAACGTTTCTTAGGGAACGACTCCGGGAAGCTTGCCCAAGAGCTCCTTACGAAGGAAGCTTTCGTAGTGTTTTCGAGAGAGACGAGAATGAAAGGAAGACATGGGTAAGTCTATAGTGTTGCAGGGGGGAACCTTCAGAGAGGAAGAATTGCACTGTTCGAACGATGCAGAGTCTTCTGTCAAGAGTAGATAAGAGAAAAGGTTTATCACCGAGATGAGAGACGTACAGAGTGACACTCGCTCGGGCGCCGTTCGTGAGGGACACCTTTTCTCGAGCCATATGGCGTCGGTGCTGCTATCGGGATTCGCGGTGGGCACGTCTGTGAAGTCGTTCCTCATGCTGGCCGATCGAGCGTGCTGTTATCTCGGTCCGAATCACATATCGCTGGCTGGGAGAGGTGTGAGAGACGAGATGCAGCGAGGGGCCGCGACAAGAGGTTATAACCGCGGTGTGTCTAGCGAGGTTCACTCTCGGGGAGGCGACACACGACCATGTTACACGAGGAGGTGAAGCGGCTGGGCTCCCGAGCAGTCCCGAGCACGGAAAACTCGGCCTCGTTTCTCCTGCCGTTCTCTGTCCCTGCGTCGGTATGCCTGCAGTTTTCACGCTTTCCACGGACGACGACGATGATGACGACGAGACGACGACAACGTTTCACTCGAGCTGACCACTGCAATTATAGCAGGTGGCGCGAAAGAGCTCGCCGCGCTCAAATCCTGGCTGGATACTGTCGGCCCAGGTTGGGGGATACATGTCAAGGGGGTAGACGGTAGAGGGTAGAGGAACGCACGTAGACGGTATGGCACCGCTGACACTGGCTATGTACGCTCTGGCTTGGCACGCTGTCCGTCACACTTTGCTCCCTAACACGGGCGTACCTCTCGGGCTTCGTGAACTGTTATCATGGATTAAGATGTTCTCCGACGAGGCTAGCGCCATTTCACCCGGAGCTGGAGCTCCGTAAATCTTGCGAGTTCAGGCCGTCCGGTAGGCCATGCCGTGGCATCGAGCTATCTCGTTGCAGCTGCACGGGAGACTAGGCATTCCGCGGTCTAGCCGACTCAGCCGACTGCCAATCCAAAGGACCGACCACACCGGCACCGCACCGTGCACCGAACCGATCCCAGCAGATCGCCTCCTCGCCTCGAACCTCGGCCTCGGCCTCCCAGAGAGCACGGTTCAATCCCTCGCTCAGCTACAGCTACACTCGCTCCTCCATTCCGTTCCGTTCCTGCTTCCCGTTCTCTCGTTCTGTGTGTGCTACACTGCTCGTACGCTCTCTTTCCTTCCTCTATCGCTCTGTCCTCGACGCCTTTCCTCTCCTATATACTGCTCCCTCGTATATACTCCAGCCCTCTCCAACTTTTCACACGGACTGTACTCCGCTTGCTATGCCTCTGTGTTGTGTCCGCCGTAACACATCCAAACCCTCATTATAAGTATCCATTTTTGGGAAATCGCCCGACATTCGGCCCTTCCCCTCACCAATACACTACAACGTTTTCTCGTTCTGGTCTACCTGCAACTTATTTCCTCCCATGCCATTCAGCCCCGTGCAATTTCCTGACACTGAAACCTCGAACCATCCTTACTTCCACTTTGCTGCGCGACGGACTGACGAATTACATTCCAGTTGCAGGAGGGAATGCCTGACAACATCGAATGCACAAGTATGTGTGTATGAATGTTGCGCCTATGATGAATGCGAACGGGCAGCCTTTCATGCTGCCTTTTTAGAATGACTTTATACGCGCTGGCCCGTTTTCTCGAGCAAAAGCGTGCCCGCACTTTTTGGCGCCCAGCGAGCACCGAACACTCGCCAGACGAACGGCATCTATACATATACTACTATCGCACGACGTTTGCGAATTGGAAATTTAAATTGGAGATCGGCGTTATACGTACACGTAAATTTCTATTGTCCCTGACGCGCTGGGACTTGAGTTTTTGCGCCAGCTAACGCCATTTGTTATAGCAACTAATATTATTAACTGTTTGCAATCTATTTTCTCGGACGGATGCCGAGGTGACCCATTTAGGCCTCATCCGCATTTATCACTAAAGAGCAAAGAGTATCTTAAGACACAAGGGAAAGATCTGCTTATACTAATTGCAAGACACTCCTGTATCTTGAATGTCGATATAGAGATGGTATATAACAGCGCTTGCGTGGCGGCAATCTTTAGTCGAGTCTGAACTGTGCCGAGCGCAGGATGCTTCTGCATCTCTAATTGAAACTTTCTTCGTCACGCTTGACGAACTTTACAAAAGTAACCACTAACATTCCGTCAATCTTTGAATTTGGACCTATCTTTAGTAAGGCAACATCATGTATTAAGAAATTCAGATTTCTTGTAGAAATAGCTGACAAGTTAGTTTCAGCAAAGAATGCTTGAACGAGACTATAGTTGGACGGAAATGAAAACGGGAACGATCATGAAAATTCATAATTCGCCGAATATTGCCTTTTACCAGTGCTGTGTGACGGACGGGCACAGTTCAAAGAGGGATACGTTCGTTCTTTCTTTTTCCACTGGATAGACGTTTGTGAGCATGCTTTGTCGCATGGCACGTTTGTGTGTATTAAAAACCAACCGAACAGACGTACGCTAGATCAAGAGCGTGTACGGCGCAGGCAAACCTACGAAGGCGTTGCGTTTGGTCGTCTTTTGAGAAAGACTGCGTTTACATTGCAGAAGATAAAGATCGATTATCCACAAATGGCTATTAGGTTTGAAAAATGTATAAACAACACATCCTGCGAAATTGACGAGTGGAATGGACGGGACTTTCGAGATACGATGATATGCTGAAGATCAAAGTATTCAAACTATGTATATCGTTCTTCAAAGGCCGAGCCTGAGATTGCCCGAACGAAGCATGGAAATCCAATGGATTTTCGATTCAACACAAGAAGTACTATTACTTTCCTATGTTAAATATGCCTTCAGCTACACTCGAGAAACTCAACTTAGTATAAAATATACCGCACGAAGCCGTATGGAATGCAAAAGACTTAAGGGGCATCGACCTACTTTCAGACAATTTCCAAGAGAAATGGCCCGATCTCCTAATTTTACGTCTAATCATAGGCGATGCGCCTCAACGCTAGAACTGCAGAGCATTTCACCGTCTCGTCTTTACTTCGCTAAGCTTTCACGATCCAAGGAGCAGGAATGTAGATCGTTAGGCTGTCATCAATGGTCATTCGAGGTCGTTGAGTGGGATCGCGAAGTTTCCAATGTGGTATACATACTATGTCCCGGCCACATAAATGGGTAAACTGTAGCCCCGATCGAGATCCGCATCGTGTATGAGGGATCGGCTGCAGGAGGTAGGTACATACCGCTCAAAGAGTGACCAGGACCAGCGCGTAAGATCGCATCGACGATGTGACAACGTCGCACGGTCGATATGCTCTTTCAGGCAAAGTGCCAAGATTGGTAAACGCACGCGGGGGCATATAGTCGCGGTTTCAGCCGCCCCTCCCGCCACCCGCCGACCATCCTTCCCCCCACCCGAGCCACTTCTGCTCACCCGTGGGATTCTGTCGGATGGTGGGGGTCCAATCAGCCAAGGTGGGGGAAGCGAAGCTGC
Source organism: Ectemnius cavifrons (assembly GCA_964023945.1). Classification (NCBI taxonomy): domain Eukaryota; kingdom Metazoa; phylum Arthropoda; class Insecta; order Hymenoptera; family Crabronidae; genus Ectemnius; species Ectemnius cavifrons. Next base: position 15,388,649 of record OZ030375.1, on the reverse strand, counting down.
GCAGAACCCAGCCAGACGTACATAGTTGATTGTGCCTCTGCGCAACTCTTACATACATATATCCGCTGCCCTCCTATGTACTACATATGTATTATACTTATTATTTTAATCATGATTTACGGCCGCAGCGTTGCCGGCTCTCACTGCAGGCACGCCCATCCCCACCCTTGGCGTCGCTTACGTTCCTTCGCACTTTTTAACCATGTATATGAGTACATAGAGCTGACGTGGAAAACAGCAACACGGCTTGATCGATACCACGGAAACACGAGAAAAAATTATTCTGCCGAGTGTGATTGACATCGGAAACCGATCCCTGTTCTACGTGTTTACGATGAGTCACCCACAACGATGAGTCCACTACTTATGGGTTTTAGGATGGAGCAAGATCATAGATATCTGTAGCTATAGAGTGAAGCTATATATATTTTTGAAGGATATTTGTATCGCATCTTTTGCGTCTAACCAACATACGTTAGAAGCGAACGCCAGCCATCTTTGAGTTAGCGGCGTTGCCATCGCAGTATGGCGGATGCGGCCTTGATTCGCCTGACTTCTTCTACGCCGTACACTGCCTGGGCATTTTGGCAACGCTGGAAGGTCATAGCAAGCTATTTATAGTAGCCTTCTATTGCTGCTGTTGCCATGCTGAGTAAAGGAGGGCCGGGTTCATGGGGGGAGAAGGGTTCGCGAGAGCCTGGAGGGGGAAGGATTACCAAAAGAACAATATGGCGGTAAACCGGATGTGCCCTCTTCCAATCTATTCGTTCTCTCTGCCATAACCACATTACTTTTCTCCGTCGCTCTTTCATTCTCGCTACCTACGACGTCCTACTTGCCCCCTCCCCCTCTTTCTCTCACTTTCCTCCCCGTTCCTCCCTCGTGCGCTTCTGCGACAATATAACCCACGCTGCTCTACTAGCTTCACGAAATTATACGCTACAGAAATAAACATTACGTAATAGGAAGAAGTATCATTGACGATGGTAGGTATGTGCGTGTAAACCACCGCCTGTTTGCGAAGCATGCTTTTTCCACACTAAAGAGAATCGATGGAAAGGAAGGTCACCGCTTATATGTTCCGTTCGGTTGCTAGCGGAAGGAATGATAGAATAGTGCCAGGAGCGAAACGGCGTGAACCGGCCGTGCAAAAAAGGATTGCCCGGGATGCTCCATCGTTTCTGCAGACGTCATTTTTTGTACAACTTGATAAAATTGCACATGGCGTCGTATACTTGCAGCAGCTGACGGGCTCTCTCTGTAGCGTTCACTCCTATAGTACGGGAGAGTGTACGCATGCGACTTGCGCACCGAGGCCGAACTTCGGCTGGCGATCGGGTAGCTTCGGGAGACTGCCTCTTTGTTACATCACTCTTCGGGTCTTATGTAGTACATAGACGCCAGTATATTATATACTCCCCGCCTGTACATATTTTCCTCCCGGTACTCTCGCGCGGCTGCTCTATGTACCACGCGTATATAGTTGGCTCGGCATACATATACGTGCAGGCGAGCAAACGGGCGGGCTGGCGGACCGAGCACCAAGCCGCCACGCCGTCCACGCTACACGAGGCGTGCGAGCTTCAATCACCAGAGCGAGCATCACTACATGGCATCTATCCTTTTTATGAAATGCTTTTCCTTTCAAATTGTTCGTGGCGGCAATTCGCATTGTACTGGCATGCTCCAAAGGTCAGAGTAAAAGCTAATTATTCTTTTAAATGGAAACTTTAAACAGTACTGGTGAATATTTACTCAGTGCAAATTATTATTGCATTCGGGAATGCAAATGTAAACCGCTATTTTTCCATTTCCGGGTTACTCAAAAGTCTAGAAATGCGCGCACGAATGTAACGGGATATGGTCGGTAAATCTTTAGAATGGTGTTTAGCTGAAACACGAGCAGTGTAGTTTGTATAGATATTTCATGCATGACGAGATTCTTCCAACGACGGTAAACAATAAGTTGCTCTCAGCGAATGGAACACTCTTATTCGATAAATAGCAAAAAAACAAACAGGTTACAATGAGATATACATAAACGACGTGTATACTACGTCAATTTATACAGAAAATTTATAAAGAAATTTATACAGCACTCACTGCGCTGAAAAGTTTGCGTTGAGGAAAATGTAATAGGAAAAACTAACAAGATCCCATAATTCGATCAGTACATCTTGAAGACATCTGCTATCTTTCTCGCCGGGAATGACCACGATCGATCCAGTCTTCAAATACCACCGCGATTTCGTAGCGCGGAACACATTTTTTAAACGCCAGTGGAATAATTCATTGCCGATGCTAATGAATATATCTCATGAATAGAGCCGTGCACGGTCAGCAAAAGATACTGTCAGTTGTCACGTCTGCCTCGTGTGAGACAAGAACAGTTGAACAGTGTTTGAAACACCTACCGGCTGAAACAATGAACATGGCAACCCTCGTGTAACAATTGGCAATAGCACCAGACCCCTGGTAGTCCAGATACCGTAATAGGGTGAAGTTAACGTTTATCTCCTAAACAGGGTGATCGCGACTGCAAATGTATCCAGGCATGTTCTAAATAATCTGATAATGGTGTGCAGTATATAAACATTTCCTAGCAGATCAAGAGCCTCCTACAACCCCAACTACACTCGCGAGCCACCTCCGATTGAATGCACAGCCTAGAGAATTTCTTTGATTTCTGGAGTTAGTATGATTTAAGGACCACCATAGCTGTACACATTCTTCGTGCTGCTAATTCGAGTATTCATTACACGCACTCCGTCTAAAAAAACATTTGCGATATTGCGAAGATCATCTTACAGTTTGCTTTAAATAAACCGCGACGTCATCCAGTCCAACAGCACACGGATCAGGCGAAATAGGAATTAAAGTCCTTTTATTGATTTCGCGCTAAAAATATGATGGAAATTCAACCGGGTTTTGCTGCGTTGTTGAATTTGGTGGATTCACATTGTTGCTTACGCGGAAACGAGCGTAGTATATACCGCAATAGAACATTGAAGTATATAACTCTTGCCACGGTACAGGTGTTTTTATTTCGCGTAAATCAGAGTTCCGCAGACATTAACATCATCACATGCAGCACTGTTATCTTCACGTGCTTGAATAGGAATCGCCACGTGACTTTCACATTTCAATCAAACCGATCAATTTGTATACAGCCTCTTCGGAGAAACTAGATTGACAATAATTCAAATGGACCGAAAGCTGTGCGTGAAATGTATCCGGGCACTCGACTGTGTCTGGAAGTGAATCCACATGTGAATAGCTAGATGTTTAATACCTGTTGCCTCGAAACAACGAACGTTCATACAGGTAACATCTACAGCTCGATGTTTAATAATGAAAGTAGATGATTCAACTACCCCCCAGTACGAGTCTTGGAGAAGGTGGAGCGAACATCCTGAGAAAAGTTACACTTTTTAAGAAAGGCAGAATTCAATCCCTGGTCATCCCTGCGTTGTCGACGGCGAGTCTCGACAAAGTCGACAGGTAGTCGCAACATCATAGCACGTTTCGCCGGGTGTACACACGAGGTAGAAGAGAACTACAGGTAGAGGGTTCCTCGCAGAAAACACAGGATGGTAAGTGGCTATCCAGGCAGCAGAGTAAGCCGAGAACGGAGGGTTGCGCGATGCCACGGCACGGGGAAGGGAATCGGGCACGCGCGCTGTCTCACTCGCCATGAGAGGAGCAAAGAGGGAATAGCAACTCTCGCGGGGAGAGGACAGAGAAAGAGAGATAGCGAAACACAGCCGTTGGCGGGGCAGGAGAAGAAAGGAGAGCGATAGAATTCGCGTGGGTGCAAGGAAGAGAGAAGGATGTGAAAGGAGTGAGGGGGGTGAGAGGGAGAGAGAATGTGGCAGAACGAAGCAGTGCAGAAGGAGAGACGGAGAGTGGGAGAGAGGATAGGCATGCACGAGTGGACGGAGTGGACTGTCGCCGCCGCTGCCGCCACCCATAACCTCAAAACTCACCTCTGTTGACTCGGGCTTCAACGATCTGTACGTCCTCGTCGACGCTCCTGTCGCTCATCTTCTTCTTCTTCTCGTTAACCTGAATGTCCATGCACATAATTCCACGGCACCAGAGAACACTTTGGGCACACTTTGGTCACCCTGGCTCCCCGTGACATTTACATGGAGGGACTGCGTGTGTGCGTGCGGCGCGCGCGAAATCCCGCGGCGTGAGAAAGCACGGGCACAAGCACAGGCACAGACACGGGGAAAAGCGAGAGGGCTGCCGATCGTCGTGGACGTAGGGGGGCGCCGCGAAATGCGCCCGCCACCGCCGCCACTGCCGCCGCCGTCGCGTCCAAGTACAGCACACCGATAGATCGCGGGATAGCACTGGGATAAACTGGCGGTATAGACATCAATCACGATAGACGATAGACTCGGCAGCACTTGGCGCGGTGTCGGTGTCGGTGTCGGTGGTGTGCGCGAGCAGAGAACGCATCGAAGGGGCGATACGAGCGCGCGATATCTCGCCGCTGCTGCTACCGCCGCCGTCGCCGTCGCCGCCGGTGGGAGGGAGCCGAAGGGCCCCGTACATATACGCGCCTGCACACACACACCCAGGCAGAGCATACACGGAGACAACTCACTCTCAGTCTTCCGTCACTCAGGACCACCGCGCATCGTGCACCTCACTCGAGCGTCCACGCCGTTTCTCGCACGTCCTGTGTATTCTGCTGTTTCGCGCGGAGGTGAACCGAGAAGCTGACCGGGTACCGTCCAGATTTGAATGTGGCACACGTTGCCAGTTCTTTCTCGTAGTCCCCTCCGGCCCCCTCCTGCCGCTCCTTATGTACTTAACGCTTGCGACGTTGCCGTACATCCGGTACCGCCGGGCCTCGGGTGGGGGTACGAGAATTTTGTCGCTGGAGTGGGGGTTTTACATAGGTACCAAACTTCCAGGGGTGGGGGCTCGCACTCCAGAAGGGGATGGGCGAGGGGTATGTACATAGTGAGGGGCGCGGGGGGTGTCTGAATGCTTGGGAATGGGGATTTTCCATGACGCTTCGGGACAACAGCGGCGACCGTTACGCGGTCACGTGGATACGCCGGAAATCATAAGGACGACGCGCGACGATCCCAGCGCCCTCGTCTTCCGCTCTGTATCGCCCTCCTTCACTTTTCCTGGGAAATGCCGATTTTTCGCTCTGTTGCTCGCGAAACTTGAACCCCGTCGGCTTAAGTATTTCTTCTGAATGCTGTAATCTTGGCCATTGTTTGTACTCGGAAGTCAAAGTACGACTTTGCACTGTTATTCGTAAGGGCGATGGCGACAACTGCATCGTAAAATCACTCGAGTATAGCGAAAGTCGGGTTGATCAATGGGGATCGAAAGTGCATAGAAAATGTAGTTATAACACGAGATCGTCATATCTTCTTCTCAAACTTTAAATTTATACCAGGTGGATAGATAGATATTGATTATCTCTCCCGCACACTATAAAAAAAAGAGATTCGATATAACCAAGGATGTTTTTCCCATGCCCATATTCACGCTTTCTGAAATACACGTGTATTTGCTCAAAGCTTCCATTCCGGGGAGGGGGGGGGGGGGTGTAATGCACATAATTACTTTACAAAACTTTATTTAAGTATTAACTACTACAGCGGTAACTCCTCGTACGTATTTGTTGTTCTCTTTATACAATAATGTTAAGGGTGCACTGGCAAACCGTTAAACTCGCAGAGTTATTTCGGTTGCCATCTCCGCAACGCAACGCCTCACGCCACCCCCCATTCCTTTACCCCTTCGAAAAAATGCCTATCGAGGGTCATCGATGGCGTTGCATCACTCTTACATATATATTTTCCAGAAATGCAAAAATCATACATCTGACGGTGTTAAATCGCACACATTTAAAGCACAATATAGAAAGTGGCTATGTCAGGCCGCTGAGAGAACATGATCGGTAAGGGGTGGAAAGCAGAAGGAGCTGACCAGAATTTGACTCTTCAGCTACTTCTCAGCTGTTCTTTACTTCCCCTCTCGTGCTTTATCTTTATCTACACAAGGCTGACCCTATTGGCTCATGCAACCGATAATGAAATGACAGATTCGTAGTGTTGGGTCGATGACGTACTCAACTGTCCAGGGATGTGGCAGTCACGACGCTTAGGAGATGAATTTTTTTCACATTCTCTCAACGGATCCGTCATAGGGTCAGGGTGCGATCCGTAAACCATATAATTACTGCAGCACGCATTGCTCGAGCGAGTCAGTGGTACGCTGACTGGAATCCTCCATGTATTTTGTAGCCAAGAGTCCCTTGGTGCTTTCCGCCCCTTTCATCCAGAGCTGTACCTGTTGATCAGTACTGTTTTACAAGCCTCGAAAGATGATTAGTTTGAACCTCATTTCAAAAGAGACACCATTGCAACCTTTGTTCGGATACTCCAAATTTCTTCGAACGTACTACCAAACACAAAAGCAATTTACTCAAGCATGAAAAGACAATCGACCTTCGGACACCCACCACCGATTACAATCCTTTCCGAGAACTTGAATAATGCGCCGTTACTAACCCTACTAGACTTGTGCCCAAAATGCATTGCAAACACAAACAGCGTAATATTCCCGTGCACGGGTCTCGTTATTCGAAGCAGGTAGATGCGCGCATACAAAAGGTTTCCACCGAAACGGAACTAGGTCATCAGGATTGACGTAGACTACCAGGTATGAACTTTATTAGCACAGAATTTATGGGTCGAGCAATATTAAATGGAAAGCCTGGACAAGAAATGTGAATCGAAGTATTTAATCACCTGTTTGTGTAACAAATCTCTTCGTCTGCCGGGGGGCTCTTTACCGAGCATGGGCACCAGCACCCCCAGACACGATTGAAATTTTTCTAGCGCCAGCGCGTAATTACCCTCGGCGAGATATTGCTCGGCAACTTCTCCTATCTCGAGCGCGTCCGGCATGCCCATCGTCGTTTTACTAAGCGTTCCTATTGATAAAGAAATTTCCTGGCTAGATATTAAAATCTCCGCGGTGATTGGTGTGTTGGTTTATTAGTAAAAAGCAAGTGAGCAGAGCATCCACTGAATTTGCAAGGGATGCTTCATTCGTTGGGTTACAATATGATACCAACGTAATTCATGATATGCGAATGTGCATCGCCCATCCACGGAGGGTATCCTCTGCACCGATGATGCATTTCCTTTAGTCTCGACTGGCAAGCATTTGTCTTTCTGGCTGGAAGTCTCCGCTGGAGACGTTTTCAATATTTCCGCCCGTTTAATGTAATCGTTTACGTGTACTCGCAAGGCTTCCTTCCGCTTCGAATCGCTCTCATCTACCAAAGCGTATAATTAAGTGAGTTCAACTAATCATCCATGTTTCCCTTACGAACCGTGGAGATTTTCTTACTAGTAAGAAGTGGAATGAAGTATCTGAGTGCTTCGGAGTAAAGGTGAAAAGCTTCTTTCGAATTCTTCTGCGCATCCATGTTCACGGCCTTTTGCACTAGAGCAACCGCTTTTTCGTAATTCTCCTTAGTAGGAGCATGATCCAGATCAAGGAACTCGTGAGCGAAGAACTCGTCGAATGTGATCCTTTCAGCAGGATCATGTTTTAATAGAGACATCAGCAGGTCCTTACATTCGGAGGACACATGAGCCGCCTTCGGTAACTAGCAAGTAGTTTTGATTTAGCAAGAACTCTTTGTTGACGTTCCGAACATCGATTTCGCCCAGCAGACAATGCGGATCTTATTAGGAGCGGGAAATAAGGGAAAGCGAATCCCAGAGTGATTTTCGCCCCGGTAATTCGAGAGTGCGGCACTCGAGGTTTTGCGATGTCGAGCAATCAGATGTAATGTCGAGCAGATTAGTTTTAATTAGATAATATATATATAGGTCAGTGTTGCAATCACCTCTATAGGTCGACTGTCCTTGATCTTTTCGGCGAGTTCTTGAAAACTGCTGCTAGAATAGGGCGCTCTGCCGAAGAGGCACTCGTACATAATGACCCCGACGCTCCACAGATCGACGCGGGCATCATACTTGTGCTTGAGCAGAATCTCTGGCGCCATGTAAAGCGGTGAGCCTCGAATCGCAAATTTCTGTTCTGAATTCGAGAGGTACTGAGCGAAGCCGAAGTCTGAAAGGAGACTCATCTACGTTATTCGGCAGCGATCTACTCGACCCAATGTGTATTTTCACATCGAAAGTACAAGAACCGTGTATCGCTCTTGCGTGATATCGATCGGTATCGAGCGCGAATAGAAAGCGGAAAGCTGAATTGAGGATTAGGGACGGCGAGTCCAGTATTAAAAAACAATGAACGGTGAACCCACCTCCAACTTTGAGCGTTAGTTTGGGCTTTCTCATTAGCAGCAGGTTCTGCGGCTTTAAATCCATATGGCAAACATTGTGATTACGAAGGTACTTCAAAGCGAGCGCGAGTTGCTGCAGGAATCTCCGGCAGATTTGCTCGGGCAGTTTGTGCTTCTTTCTTATGAAACTCGACAAGTCCCCTCCATCGCAATATTCCATAACGATGTATATGCGCCTGAATTGCATAGTAGAGTTTCAAGTACTTTTGTCGTCTTTTGGGAAGCGCGGTCGATCTTAGTCGGGCGCGACTGAGTAAAATGAATGAGAGAAGGTGAGAAGAATGAAGAGCGCACAACCAGCATAACGCACCCGTCGTCCCAGAAAAAGTCTTTCATCTCAACGATGTGCTCGTGCTTGAGTATTTTGAGAAGATTGATCTCCGTAACGAGATTATTGACGGCTGACTTGGAGAGCGTCGACTTGTCCACGCACTTGATTGCGACCACCTCTCGGCATCCATCCTACAAACGACCAACAATAGCACAGGATAGTCGCCTTGAGATAACTCAGTTCTTTCAGGCTTCGATGCAACCCCATCGCGCTGGCTGCATCTCAAGTTGCTCTCTTACTCTCTGTCATTTAGCGCGGGGACTGCCGATTCGTAGCCATCGGAGTAGCCCACGAACATCGAGCCCGCGCTATGCGGATTAATCGATAGATTAAGCTCTGCTGATGAGGCCCAGGAAAAACTAGTGGAAAGGTTAGTGGATCCGTGCAAACTTCGATCGCTCGATCAGCCGGAATGCTAAACGGATCGTCTGATACAGGTAACGACGCTAAGAAACTCCCTGATCGTAAAAGACTGAATTATAACAGTTGCTCCTTGCTCCACGATGTTAGTCTGAAGTACATCAAATACGGATGTTTCACTCGCCGACAAACCAGGTGACAATAGTATTGAACAAACATAGTAGACGCAACACCACAAATAATCGCATGAACTATTCCTGTAATCCGACCATCACGATATTTAACGCTCCATTGATAATTGAATTTTATCTACCAAATATGATCGCCACTGACAGCGAGTTTAATTATAATTTACAATGAAGCAATTGGAATGCTCTATAGATATTAATTTTCGGGCCTTGGACGCTTACATAATACGGGATAAGTGAATAGCTCGATTTATTACGATTTTTAACGTACAACAATAATGGTCCGCATACTCATTCTCCTCGAAATTCGATGCGTGCTGATTTTATGATAAATAATATATTTATAGTTGTGTTAACGTGGGCGCTCGAGCCAATTACAATCTATGAATGATTAAAAGTTGTTAGAGTACGTACGCGGTTAAAATTAAAGTAGTATTAACAATTAATGGAACCGCTATGTCACATAGCGCATGATATAATGCTCCCTGCTACTGCATTGCGGTGCCATGTACCCAGTTTGCAAATCGGCAAGAAAGAAAACAACGCATGAATTTGTGCATGCGTACTCATACACATGTAGGTGATGCGATGGTTTCGGTATATTAAAGAGTTTTCGTTACGAGTAACTCCCGGCAGTAAAAAAGTATTTTTACACAGTTACTTACAGCAGTCGCATTAATCAATTCGAAACTACTATCATCATGGCGGTTGCATGGTATGAAACAAAGTAAATAATACTGGACTTTAATTAGATGCTCTAGAAATAGTAGGGCAGAGCAATCAATGCTACTAGATAGCAAAGACGATCAGCAGGAATCTCTGTGATTACCGATATTCGACGTTACCGAATCTCTGCGGGAATTAATCGAACCACTACCTTATTCTCTTTACGAATTTATATAAACTTCTCGACGTGGTGCGAATAATTGATCGGATGGCATATAAATTGGAGATGAGCAGTGAAGTGAGTGGTTCGACAACAACCAAGTACGCTCCTGTTGTCATATGTTTGGTGAACACAACGTGTGCGCCTTTGCCACTTTACTCCGAACCTCAAAAACACGGACGTACCTTTCTGAACGCTCTGTAGACGGTCGCGTAGCTGCCCGAGCCAATTTTTTCTAGCAGCGAGTAATCACTTAAACTGGGCAGGTTCATTTCGCAGAAGGACTATCTAAATTACGCCGACATTTGGTACGAATATTGCAAAATCGGCGGGGTTAACTTGACAGAACGCCGTGCACACCACTACTCCACGACGAATCACAGAGCGCTCGTGCAGGCTACATTGGCGTATCAACCTCGAATCTCTCGAGTGCTTCAAATCGCGCATGGCTATCATAATTCAACAAAGAATAACCCTTTTAAGAATTGAAAAGGCATGCAACTTATCAAAGAAGACTCCCATTCCCTTCTAACTGGAGTCGAAGTCGAATTCTATGTAAATAGAACAATTATTAATCCTCAATTCTCAAGGCGTACACTGCAATAAATTCACCGAAGCCCGTAATATCTGTAATGTTAGCTAGCCTAAATTGAAAGTTACGAATGTTATCTGGAGTTCTGATTGCAGGTAATGTACGCAATTGTAGAGAATAATCGCGCATAGAGTGTGAAGATCAATGAGAAAGGAATAAACGGAGTGCGCCCCGCACAAGTACGCCTATGAGTGTCAGCTGTGCAGGGTGCACGAGGCGTACTTCAAGCGGTTGAATCTCGAGTGAGTGAAACAGCGCTCTAGAACGGAACGAGCGACGGGCGTTTCGTTGTCGCGTTTAACTCCCTCGGCTCGGCTCTCTCCGTGGTTCGAGTGCCGCACCTACGAAATTTTCGTATCACGCTCCGATACACGCAAACGACTAACATTGCGAGCTCGGTGTATTCTCGGTGCTAAGGAGGAAGCGCGCGCGAACAGTCAGTCCAGCTTCTAGTTGGATGCTCTGCTGTGATCGGAGAGAAAGGGTAGTGCTCCGCACTGCTATGGACGTGACTGCAGTGGCCGAGCTATAAGCTCGTCCGTCCTTTCCTGGCAAATGGTGCATTCAGGTGCATTCCACGCTCCCCTTTGACTCTCCTCGATCGCTACGTTGCCTTCCGCCGTCGAACGGTGCCACCAACAACGCGCAGTGAGATGAGTGAAGATGAAATTGTTCATGGTAATCCAACTCGCAGATTCGCGCAGTGCTCTTACGGCTGACATGTTCTAAAGTTGAAAGTTGTGTGCCGTGTATTCGCGTGTATATTGTAAACTCTCGCCGCGGCGCGGACTCGCTCGCAACGATTTCCGTAGATTTCTGAATCCAAGGTGAATGGTTCACTATTGCTAGATTTCACACCAGTCCTATATCTCGTCCCGACAATATTACCCGTACGCTACGGGTTTGTGTACACCACAGCTGTGCTGAGTAGGAGAGTGTATCTAACAAGACAACACCAAACAGCGCACCTTCTACACAGCAGTGTAGATACGCTCCAAACATTGTCCCTAGAAATTAGTGTGCCAATGACTTTCCTATAAAACACTCGTAATCTTGCTCATTAATCGAAGTAGGTGTATCGGACAACTCTGGACCTTTGTTCTCTCTGTTTTTTGAGCAGATGGAGAGATAGCGTACATAGTCGCTGACTGGCGCTCGGCCTCCTTCATCGAAACTCTCTCGTTTCTGATTCACGCTTTTTCTTTGTGCATCGGGCATTCAGGTGCACGGTTACGGTCTATCGCGACGGATCACTATTAAGGAATTTAGTTCTTGCCTGCATTTCCATAGCTCTCCAAGTTATCTAACAATGTAGTACAGTATGACTACGCGACTCTCTTTCTCTTTCGGCTGGTTCTATTGGGGAAAAGTGAAAATGTTGAAATCGGAGATGCATAGGAACGGGTGAACGCTATTGGGTTAAAGGGTTGTGTCTTCCCGATTGGCTGGGAGCACGGTAGCCCATTCATCCTTCCTACCGTGAGACTAGTCGAACAGTGCGTCAGCTGCCGGAGTTCGACTCGGATGTTTTGGCAGCTGATTTTATTCTTGGCTGCGAGTGGGACTCGTAAATACGAGTGTATCATCCCGTCGAAATTTCTCCGGACTGTCCGCGCTGCGGGCCGAGATCTCGGCTGCCGATCACGCGTAATTCCGTCGACAGTAAGTACAGGGAACGCGCAGAATTCTCGCCTAGCTTTATTCGGGAAGTGGCGAACGATGACGTCATGTAGTGAAACATAAGCTGTTTTCACCTCGTTCCGCCGCAGCATTTCGCGGGCACAGGTGCGACAAATGTTCGTCACGGGCCACTCGGTCTAGCCAGTATTCGCTTGAGCGTCGAGTTACGTTGCTATCGGTCGGGCAGCGACGTCCCGCCACCGTGAAATTAATTGTGCATTCGCCAGGCGCGAACTGACTTGAAAGATGTGCTGATACACCAGCTTCCATTGACTGCCATGAACAGACATAGCCTTCTGTGATCTCATTCTTCCCTCGGTACATTTACTCGCGCTAGTGTAGTTTGATCCCCCGATGGAGCAAGCTGTGCTTTGAGATCTTGTGCTTCGGGAACTCCGAGCCCAGAGTGTTGTCGGCGTAGCAACACGCGCCCTACCACTGTGCGTCTTTCATGCTGATGTCCTGTGCACAGGTGCGAGGTTCGCGAGCTAAATAGTACACATTGGCAAATTAGTCTCGAGATATATCAGGATACAGAATGGATTCGGAAGAGGAAACACTGTACGATGATGTTGACTCCGGTAATGAGTCGAGCGGAGACGATGTGGACTTTGCTATGGAAATTGAGGCTGGTAACCCTAGGGAAAGGGAGCCCGATGTCGACGACTATCCTTTCGAAGTCCTTTCCACTGAAGAGATAGTGCAACATATGGTTGATTCTATAAAAGAAGTCAACACAGTAGTTGAAGTACGTTAGATCTGTGCTCTCAGCGTTATTGTGATCTACCCATTCGTGTAGGAGCATGACAAACAAGTGCGCATTGGTTATAGTCTGTTGTTTGATGTGCTGGTTTATTGTAGATACCAGCTACCACCACACGTATTCTATTAAACCATTTTAAATGGGATAAGGAAAAGTTAATGGAAAGATTTTATGACGGAGACCAAGAAAAGTTATTTGCCGAGGCTAGAGTCATTAATCCTTTTAGAAAAGGCCCCCTTATAAATAGAAGTAGATCATCGCAAAGCTCTCTGGTAAATACGAGCGATGTTGACAATATTTTGTACTTGTGAAAAGATGAATATAGTATGATTCTTTTTTCAATTTCTAGTCTAGAAGAACGTCAACAAATGGAACAGAGGAATGTGGAATCTGTTTTATGATTCAACCTTCTTCGGTAATGAAATGATTGAAATGGCTAAAGCGTTGAATTCTATTTGTTCACCTGTATTTTTAAATGTTGATCTTTACGTGTTAGATGATGACGGGACTCGAATGTGGCCATCGGTTCTGTAGTGGTTGTTGGGGGGAGTACCTTACAACTAAAATTATGGAGGAAGGAGTTGGACAAACTATTGCTTGTGCTGCACATGCTTGCGACATTTTGGTGGATGACGCCAGTGTTATGCGTCTTGTGAAGGACTCCAAAGTTAAACTGAAATATCAACACCTAATAACAAATAGCTTTGTTGAAGTAAATATTGTGTTTCAATGTCCTTGCCTTTGTCGTTCGTGTCTTCTTCAGCCTATGATCGTTGATGTATAAATTTGTCTTTCCAGTGTAACAGGTTACTAAGGTGGTGTCCGTCGCCCGATTGTAACAATGCTATTAAAGTACAATATGTAGAGGCGAGACCAGTCACATGCAAGTGCGGACATACATTTTGCTTCCATTGCGGTGAAAATTGGCACGACCCTGTCAAATGTCACGTGCTCAGAAAATGGATCAAGAAATGTGACGATGATTCTGAAACGGCGAACTGGATTGCTGCCAATACTAAAGAGTGTCCCAAGTGCAATGTCACCATTGAGAAAGACGGTGGTTGTAATCACATGGTGTGCAAGAATCAAAACTGTAGAACTGAATTTTGTTGGGTTTGCCTTGGGCCTTGGGATCCGCACGGCACTAGTTGGTACAATTGCAACCGATATGACGAAGAAGAGGCCAAAGCAGCGAGAGATGCACAAGTGAAATCCCGATCAGCACTGCAGAGATACTTGTTCTACTGTAGCAGATATATGAATCACATGCAATCATTGAAATTCGAAAGCAAACTGTATGCCAGTGTGAAAGAGAAGATGGAAGAAATGCAGCAACACAATATGTCTTGGATTGAGGTAGTGATATTGTAATTGGTACTGGAAATATAAGAAATTTTTCTTGCTCGAGATGCGGACGATATAAGTTGATACCACTCTCAATTTTCAGGTGCAATTCCTAAAGAAGGCAGTAGATATCCTGTGTTCCTGTAGACAGACTCTCATGTATACTTACGTTTTTGCTTACTATGTACGAAAAAATAACCAATCTGTGATTTTTGAAGATAACCAAAAGGATTTAGAGAGTACGACTGAACGCCTCTCAGAATATCTTGAGAGGGAAATTACTATGGAAAATCTTGCTGACATTAAGCAAAAAGTTCAAGATAAGTATAGGTAAGTTATTGTAAATTAGTTTTGATCGGATCATTGAATTAGTGGACATAAGTATAAATCGTGAAAAATTATGTTTATTTCAAGATATTGCGATAGTCGGAGAAAAGTGCTTTTAGAACATGTCCATGAAGGATATGAGAAGGATTGGTGGGACTATGTGGACTAAAGAGAAAGCTCTATACCAGCTTTATTTTTCGGGGTGTGAAACGAATTCTCTTCCTTTTCACTTCTGCCCCAGCTGTGATAAATCATGAAAGCTGACAAGAGACAGAAATAGAGCATGTCACCAAGTGATTCTCATGTTAGATATCCACGATATGGTCTGTGGCAACGCATATATATCGTTATAATTATTACCCTTCATTAAATTTGAATCCCCAGTATCATGAGGTTAAATGTAAAATACTTTTGTAACGATTACTGAAACTAATTTGTGCTTGCAATGTGCTGTACATCGCTGAACACTTCGGCCCTTTGTGCGAACGCTCGTTCCAGCGGCAACATTTTTATGTGCTCTCATGAACTCTATACATAATCGCGTTAAGAACAAATAGAGATATAAAAAATCGAGCAATGTGTTGCAGTACTGAACAAAAGTTTGTGGAAAGTTTGCTTAATATATTTTAATGCTGTAACATAAAACAAAAGTTATTGCATCTTTTCATGATACCATAGCGCTTGTTGCGTAAATATATCAGTGGAACACTCGAAGAAGAATCTGTATTTACATGTGTCACATCGAATGGTATATGGAAAGATATTAAGGAACTAGATTACGTTGTGCTGTCCTGTACACACACAGTCCCATACACTGGACTAGTGCGCTAGATGGTTCTAGAATTCAAACTTCAGGAGTATAGGTGCAAATATAATTGCTAAAAGCATTTTAACAATGAGATCTATTTTGGACAATGTTTCGCCCAGGCTCCAACTGCCATTCATTACGAAAAAATCACGATATCGTCAGTATTATGTGCACGACTCACACATCAATATTCCTCCACTACCTGTTTATTTCATTTAAAGCACCAACGTTTTCCTTTCCAAATTAATTAACAGTGCTTTATGGTGTTCACTATTTTCATAATTATTCGATTTATATTAGTACTGTTAATTATGTGACATTATGCTTTCAGTGTTTTATAGCAAAATAAAATATTCATCTTTCCGTTGCCCAATGGTATTGTATTCCACAGTGATGTGTTGGATATAGTGTACCAGGTGATCATTGCTTAGGACTTTGGTGATAAGTGACATGACTTTAAGGGGTCCAAAATTTCTACGAACTTAAAACCTGCACTATTTTCCAGCTCCACATTAAAATGGTGCATTCTATATGTCGATTGACGTAATATTCATTGTGCTGTGTGTTTGACGTTATCGAAACTAGTGCATTTTTGCTGACGGTAAGGATAGGCTATACCAACGTCCTTGATCTCTGTGCGTAAATAGGGCTAATATAAACATTAGGAAAATTTAAATTATCGAACCAATACTGCGAATAAAATGTATAATGCCACCAGTTGGGTGGCCCCTTTGGACTTAAATTTAAGAGCGGCTATGCTGCTGTTGTCTTACGGCGGTAACAATATAAATAGTCGTCGTCTCCACTGCATTTCGTTTGATACGCTGTTCCCATAATGCTGACGATATATTTCGTGTATCATTGGCCGGCAATTTCACGGTTAGTGACTGTGGTACAATGATCACTTATTCTTACATAAGTGGGGAACGAAATGAGAGTTCCATTTGTACAGTTACATAGTTATATATTCACACATAAATGCATAATACATACTTATATATATATATATACATACATATATATATAGTTGTAATATCATTATTAGCAAACTTAAAGTAGAAACTTTTGAAGGTTTATTAAAGAAGAAATTGTTGACCTTACTATTATTCACGTTAGGGATTGAAGTAAAAAAAAAAAGAGTAAAAGGAGCAGTTGTTTTCTGTACAGTCACGAAATTTGATTAGGTGTAAGAGAATTGTTAGATATAATCACACGAACTTATGCCTTTGTTTGTGGTTTTTTATCGTCTCTTCACAGAATCCGTAAGATTCCAATCTTATGCCGGACATTTTATTTCTCGAATTCTTTCCGCGTCGGGATCGTGGTCGAAATTCTGAAGCCTTTGCGGGGCACCTGTAATGAATAACCCGCACTCTAAATATTCCAAGTACACTTGCTGCGATGCTTCGCAGAGTTTGCCTTGAAATATTTTAGTCCTCATAGTAAAGAATAGCATTCGTACATTCTCGACAGGTATCAGCTCTCTGTTTTTATTATTGAGAATTTTGTATGGAGAGAAGTCTTAATGTTAGTAAAATGTAATGCGTTTAATTTAATAATTGTACATTACCAAATGTCTAGGGGCATATTCACTACTACTTCCTCCTGGCGAGACTTACTTCTTATTGGCGTCACGAGTTGCAACGAATATAAGAAACCGCACGGCCAGACGTTCGTGTAATGGTTCGAAGTACTGCATAAATCAACAATTAGTATGTACTTTTGTTTCTTCGAACGAATAAGCAGGTGCAAGTTTCAGAATACTCACCATTACTCATGTAATTTAGAGATGTTTTGTGTTTTGAATTACACACACACACTTGCGCTCTGGTACGGATCAATAAATCAATATATTTTCAGTAGTACGTAGATTGTATTTATGTTTGAATAAGCATACTACTTTAAATAAAACTATATCAATATTTGAAAGATACACCTTTAATAATTGTAGTATTAAAATATCGAACCTCTTATAAAAAATAGCATCTTGCACGTTGAACTTATAGTCTTCATAACGACATAGTGCACCTCTCGTATACCACATTTACGAAATATAATAATTACGTATAAGTGGGAGCGCTTGAAGATGAATAATAGCCGTCCATAAAAATTGTCTATACCTAGTTGTATTTTTTTCCATAAATTTGAACACCAACAGTCTTATATTCCTTTTATATCTTTTGCGATACTCATTGATACTCATCTTGTACGTATTTGTCGCGATAATACTGTAGTCAGACTCAATCGCTCAGTAATTAAAAGTATGGCAGTCTTCAACACTTCTGTTCCCAAAAATGAAATACTTAGAATGTTACCTAGCCTCCTTGGCATTATCCGAAAACATTTGCTTTCAGAAAGTATTTTACGACAAGGACATTTTTGCTGCATTCAGTTCTTAACATATACACATCCGAGTTGCATGTGGTATCGCGCAACTGACTAACAAAAAGAACACGTTGTACAGCATTTCGTTGAACTAACAGTATACATATATTTGTGTTTAAACGCAGGTTTATAAGATGGCAGACAAAAATTCGGAAGTTTACATTGTGTGGAAACATTTATTACCACCGTAGAGTCATATAAAATTTGGAAAGGACGTTAAAAGCTATTGTGTATAAAATCAATAGGTAGTCTAAGATTTCATAATAGATTTCAATAAATTTGCACTGAATCAGTCAGTTTTGCTATTCTAGCATAGTGTCATATAATAGTCCCCTGATCGACGAAGAGAATTTATTATTTAATATATTTTCTACCTAGAATAAATTAAAAAATAAATACATTTAGATCGCTTCTACCTAAATTGAATATAATTTTGAGATTCGCGGTTGACATCGACATCTAGAACATTGATTTTGAGTTCTCGCTGTTATGGGCTAGTTCGGTTCGATAGAACATCTGCATGAATGTTAAATAAGACTTTCTTCTTTCCTACCGAACTAGTGCCACGGATTGCGAGGTTCACACGTTTACACGACATTAACATTTATAGGGAACTGGGTCCGACTTTTGTCGTTCGTGTTATCTATGTACGTCTATCGAAGTTATATAAAAAGTAGGACAATTCTAAGTGGAGTGAGGTTGATATGGAAATTACGCGCGGTCTGCGATGTAAAGGGTCCCCGGCAGATTACTCGCGCTCTTTACTCGGGCTTGGGAAGGATTTTAAGCGCATTTTGGTAAAATGTAAGTACACTGAACGTTCCCGCATGAGACGTACCCTGCATCGCTTCACTTGAGAGGCTGCATCAAGAAGTCACCGTTAAGATTGTCGCAACGAGGCCAAGAGTCGCACCCGTCATTAAAAGGCTTCGCCATACTGCTCCGCTGATTTCTTCCGCCACTGGATATACTATGCACAGTTGACCCTAAAGCAGAAGTACATTTGTACATTCCCCTATTTGTTATAGTCAATTTTGCGCGCACTTCGTGAAAAAAACATTCTGAGTTTATGTAATGATTTATACAAAGGACCAGGTTGGTCGTATTCGCGGATCTTACCCATCCTCCATATCCTTTGATGAAGTGCGCCACTTTCTCGCCGATAAATCTCGACACATAAAGCGGCAACTTCCTCTTGAGGCTATGCATCCTGCAATCCCGTGCCCAGACAGCGAGCCTGCCCATGAACGCGTATAAACAGACGATCTTTGCCCAAGTAATATCACCGCCCAGAAAGAGCTCGTTCGCGACACCCATGAATGACTCGTACGCGGTATCCGGCACTACGTGTAGTCGATTAACCATGCTCGCAAAAAGGATGTTATGCTTGTTGAGCATCTGATACACGTTGTGCCTCATACTGCGGGAGATCGGGTCGCGGGATATCAGGTAAATATCTTCCTTCAGAAGATATCGGATCACATCTTGGGCTAGATATTCAGCAGTCGACTCTATGGAATCCTCGTAGAGGTTGTATCGTGGCGGTGAGACCAATTGCGGGAAGAAATACTGCAGCCGAACCTGAAACCCAGGTTCATTTCTCGTCATCGCGAGCGTAACGGTTTCGAAATTTTTTTGGAGCCCAATGCAGACTGACTTTTTAAAGAACCGGACTGCCGGCAACTGACACCGCACGATTTCAGCACTTGCCACGGCTGGACAGAAGAGGGGGAATGGCATTATCGATTTTCACGGGTAAACACGCCGGGATCAGCTGAAATCGAGCGGCGCGAGAAGGATGGGAGCGTAACTTGCTCAGGCGCAAGGAAAGCAGACGGACGTTTGACAACAGACGGAGTTGGAGGAAGCGGGTATACGGTAAATCGTAATCGCACACCACTTTCAAAGTACCTGGCAGAACTCGATGAAAGACATAGCGGTGTTGGTGGCACCGAGCGCATATCGACAAAGACTATGCTCATCGGTAGCGATCGAAGTTGAAGTCGACGTTGACGTTGACGACGACATCGACGATGTACTGGCACAGCCGTCACCGACGTCGAGTCCGTCGTCGACGCTCTTCATATCGCCGGTAGCAACAACGTCCGCCCCAGTCACGGCGCTCTCGTTGCAGGCTCGCTTACTCGCAGGCGAATTCCTGTTACCGGGGGGATCGCATTCCAGAATGCCGCCCACTCTGGAATGCGGTTCCCCCTGCGCTGACGCACCCTGCTCCCGCTCCCGCTGCTGCTGCTGCTGCTCTCTCTCGCGTTCATAGCCGCGATCCTCTCTGTCTTCCTGTTCACGCTCCAGCAGATACGCGCTGCTCTTCCCATGCGGCTCGAGGATGTTCTTACTGTTCTGGGAAATCGTGTCCTCCGCGTCGACCATCCTGACTCTCTTTCAAGCACCCTTCGCTCCTCGGTGACGGCAACGACAGTTCACACCGGTGCCCCGATGGCGCGAGCTTCTCACGCGGAGAATTCCCTCGGGAGCGTACAGCTCCGGCGTCCGGCTGAGAGGGTTGTCGTCGCTCGCTTCAGTACATCGCGTCGTGTTCCGAGGACGCTCCTGCCCGCCGATTACCGATCGCACTGACCAAGCGCCGGGTTGAACGGGGTTAGCCAGCGCCGCGCACGAAAAACCTCCGCTCGCCCACCAGACTACTCAACGCTCTCTACTTTCCCGCGGCCATTTCCGAAGCCCAGGCCCCGCTCACCTCCCTGCCCTGTCCCCCGAGCGCCCCGACCCCATCCCTCGCTGACTATGCCCACCTCTCTCGCCAGTTTCTCATGAATCGATCTCTCTCTCTCACCCGAGCGCCCAGTCACCCATCTTGCTCCCTTGAACCGCGCCACGCACACACCGCTGCAACTCTCTATGGATCATTCAAGTTTTCGCCCCACCGCCGTCCGTTCGCGTATTCCGGCACGCGATCTACACCAGCGCACACTACTACACACCACCACCCACCAGCCCGCAAATCTCTTCTACTCTGCTCTGTGCACACGTGTACAGCCCACCAGCCACCACAGCCAGCCTCCGCAGGATAGCGTGCACTCGCATGCTTCCCTCTCGCACGCTCCACTCGGCATCTTTCCCTTCTCACCTCTCGCTCTTCTTACTCCACGCTTGCGATCCTCTCTCTTACATGCTTGCGGGTTCACCGACTTGCCTCTCTAGCTATTTCGCTCGCGTTCATTGTAGCAGGCGCCGTCGATAACCTGTCTCCTCTCTCCCACCTATCCTCTCGCTCTTCTCACTTCACTCGGAGCGTTCTCCGCCGGAGAGCGGCCATGCGCGCACGTGCACGCCAGCGCGCACCATATGCACCCGTAAACCCCCTATGCCGATTCGGACTTACGGTCAGAAAGGGAGAGAGAATGAGAAAACCAATGGAATTTTCGATGGAACAGTCGCTTTGATCGCCATCGATACCTTTTGCCATAATGTAGTAAATTCACAGGTGACCACCAGGAAACATTGGTTCCCCGAATAAGCCTCTGTTCTCTTCATGATTCTTTCTTTAAGTTTTTAATCAATGCATCAGAGTCTTGGGGTTAAGTACCTTCACACATATGACATATGTTCAATGAGGCAGAAGTAAATAGGCGAATCGGCAAGCTAGAGAGAAGGAGGCGGTCTTGCTGAAGGCAGTAATGCGGGGTGAAAGCCACGTCAGAGCCAGCGGTATGCGGCTGCAGTAGACGGTGTTCCGTGCAGCGATATTCCAGTCATAGGCAATCTTTGTTTCATTCATACCTTCCACCCGTTCTCTTACATGCAGCCTGTTACACGGAATTGCTTTTCGAGAATGAAGCTTTACCCGAAGAGAAAAATCATATTCTGAGGGGATTAGCAACGCGATTTCATACTGGCGATATGAAATATTGACTAGATTGAATTTATAGTGAGGAATGCAGTAATTTACCCAGCAACATTACAAGAGTACCAAGTAAGATCCTTTATGGAAGTGTTCTCACCAATCTGGCATAAGCACGCTGAATGCGCAGCCTTAGATGGTATTTGCGAGCGGTGAGCATAAGCCTTTAAGTATCTAAGAATGAGCGATTATGCTAAAAGTGGTTGGTATGCATGCCGGAGCTCAGTCCGGCGAACGGGCGAGCGGGCGAGCGTGCATGCCCATGCCCGCTCTTTTCTGCCCGCGCCGCTCGCTCTCGCTGCAACGCCTGCAACCTTCAAAGGCCACAGAATGCGTCGATGAATGAAGTAGGAAAGTCGCGGAGAGTGCTGGCTGACCGGATGCGTATACTAGGTGCCTTGATAAAACGAGAGCCTTGTCGGACCAGTTTCGCAAGCCCTCTCTTCCTCTCCCCACCGCACGATTTCCTTCACCCGCTACGCCGCAAGTGCTAGACTTTGCAGCCTTGCGGTAATTGCATCTGATCTGATCTATTTTTAACGACAGCTACTTCGCAATCCTGCCCGAATTACGTCCTAGGAGAATTTCCCTTCTTTTCCATGGGTTCCCCTGCGGCTTGGCTTCGCTCTCCAAACATTATTACCACAGGAATTTCACTATCGACGGGAAGCTACAGTCTCATAGCACATGCGAATACCTCGGACAACTGGTTAAGTGGGAAAGATGCTAACTTGACATTCCTTCATTCCAAGGAATGCAACCGTCGTACGTATCCGTACTCCGTTACGTACGTGTATCTCTTGCGTTGCTTGCATCTCATTGGTCGAGTCTGCTCTGGTACTCTCCTTCCTCTTTGTCTTTAAAAATAGCTAGATTTTCCAAAGAAAGAAATTTGATTTCATCGAATTAAAGAGCAGGGGTAGTCTTCATATTTTAAGATTAAGTAAATCAGTGTTCAGTTTCGAGTAAAGGCAACAAGTGTCGAATGACTACTTACCTTTCCACGGTAGGCAAGACAGTGTGCCAGAGTGCCACAAGCCCGGCAACCGGACATGGGTAAATTGGCGATATGACTCACGTGTAAATGACATCTAATTGGGTCATTATCTGGCAGTGGCTTCTTGGTAGAACGAGAGCGAAAGAGGGTAAGAAGGTGTCGTACCGTTTGCTAAACGGCCAGAGATTAGCGCTGGTTTCACCAGAGATTCTGTCACTCAAGAATGCGAGCGTCCGTTATTCACTTGATATTGCTAGATTATATATAATACCGCATTGTTAATTATCAAAGAACGTGTTCATCTACTTGCATAATTAAATAAAGAAATAACCCGAATACATTTCAAAATACATATGTACAGGGTGATTCACTTGCCTTTGAATCGCTAATGATGAATATAAGACCGTTGAAAATGATATAATTATACAGTGTTGAGTAATTTTAATATACAGGAGAATTTACCGAATCTTTTCCACGCACTGACATTCATTTATAATATAAAATTGTACCAATAATGAAAATAATTGGAATTAGAGTGTGAAGGGGATGATTAAGAGGGAAGTGACTCACCCTGTACATTAGAATAATTTTATTTGTACAGGATTCATTCTCATTAGACAGTTTCTTGTGACATATATCACTCGAGCGTTATCGTCCTAACGCATGAATTTAATGTGCGATCTACTCTTATCCCTCGAATCCTTATCAATGTTGCCGCAAGCCCGGACGATCCGATCAGGGCAGAGCGTTGGATGCCCTCGAAGTGGCGAGATTAGAGACGAGTGGATGTGGCCCGTAGCAAGATCTTCACACTACCAATCTCGTCTCTCCCCTTCTAGTAAGATATGCTTGAAGTTGGAGAAGTGGTAACTACCTTGAAATGAGTGGCGGTTCTCCCGCGAATGGGGTGAAGGGGATGATAAGTTAGTTTTTGATCAGTCGGATCCATAGGTGGTAAAGATCGCTGGATTGTTTTCTATCGAGGCGAATTGGACCGTGGGAATTGGGCGGAGTGAGCGGCGCACGATATTTCAGGGGAACTCGTGGCAACCGGGCTCCCGGTGGCTTTTCTTACCGTCATTCATGATACTATGGCACGGCAATAGGATGATTGCTTGACGGCCGGTGCCTAAAGTGGATAAAGTCTCCTACGGTAATTTAACTCAAGCAGGGCCCAGGCCTGCAAAGCACGGGCCCTTCACTGACTTTTTTGTCACCTCTGCTTCAATCTTCTCTGAATGCTGACCCAAAATTTTCGCCAATCTATCCCATTAAACTGCTACTTTGAAAGAAATAGGTAAACTCAGTCGCTGCAACTCGAATACATATCGGTAATCGTAATTCATTTGGATTAATATGATAATCGGTCATTGGAATTGGTAAATCATCCAAATCTTTCGACGTAGCTATAATTGCAATCTAGTACAACCATATGAAGCGAAAGGTAAAGGTAACCCGGTTAGGCTCATAGACTGAAACGGGAGCTATATACCAACCTGAGTGAAGGTCTACTGCCGAGTACTAGGATGCAGGGATACAGTTCAAGGAGACGTAGCGATCGCGATCGTTCGGAGATCGAAACATTGCTAGCATCTTTCTCTTTCAAGACGCTCAGAAAGGTGATAGGGCATCGATGAAAAATCATGATTGCTTGTCGAATTTCTATGAGGTCGGTTAATCCAATTATACAGCAATTATAATTAACCGTGAGGTTTATTGCTTCCGTATGCGAGCGGTCGCGTGTGAGCGGCGATTTCCCCTCTACGTCTACGGCTCTTCTTTCTTCTTCCTCTTTTTTCCAATGTAAGCGAGCTTGGGAGGGTGGTGGGGCAGAGGTCGCCTGAATTCGCGGCCCTGTGCGACGTCCCTGAGTGATGGCAGTGGTACATACTAACAGATTGACAGACGCACTCGCCGCGAACTGACGCCCTCGCACTGATTTAGTTATCTCGCTATCGACGCCTCGATCGAGTCGCACACTTTTCCTGCCTCGACACATACAAACCCGCGCGAACACCATTCTCCTACCCTCCACAAATCGCCAAGGGGAACAGGAGAAATACATCTTTCTCGGAAGCTGCGTAGCCGGAAGTGTCGCATCCCTCACGAAAGAACAGCGCGCGTTCTCCACTGAATGAGCTCCTGCCGGTTCGAGATTGTCTCGAGGCGAGATATTATGATTAGGTGAGTTTCGATCATATCAGTTCAAACGATTCCCTCTTCAGTAACTTTCTACCAATTTTTTTTTCCATTATTATCGACGCGCTAATTGCATTTGCGATTCTTTTTTGTCTCCGATCTTAGTATTCAAATTTGGAGCTGCCACACTTTCAAAGCTCATTGTACTGAATTTGGAAAATCTCTCTGTTTCCGTTTTTGAGGGATTGTGCAATGAGATGAGAGCAGAACACTAAAGTAAAAGATCGGCCAACGCGCCTCGCAGATTTCGAACGGAAATGGATCATGCTGGTCACTCACGGTACGAACGTGAGCACATGATCCATCTAATCGGGTTTGGAAGTAGTAATGGTCGATATTTATCTCATCCTAGGGCACATGCCTACTACGTTGCGTAGCAGGGGAAATCGTTCGTTCCAAGTATCCCATGGAGCAATATTACTTGCTCATTGAACTGGTCAATGTAAAATCGTGTGAGTCCAATTGCGAATCATCGATCTTCTACGATGGTTATAGTGATTTTTGAGAGTCCTGTGTCAGTTGATAGCATGGACATCGCGTGCACGCACGCACGCACGCTCACTCCGCGGCGAAGTGTTGTTAAATCGGGGAGACTCTGACGTCAGTGACACAAACACAACCGGTTACCTCTTCCTACATTCAAGTAGATCATTAATATCTTTCCCGATAATAAATAATGTCCCGTGATATTGATCCAGTACTCTAATAAATAATGTCGTGTAGAGATTGCAATTAAATAAAATAAAATCTGGCGCTCTAACGAGATGTGCAATTGGGTGTGAAGGAGTCCAGTAGTCAATTGGCGTGGAAAATAAATTCAAGGTTCCCCCCCGGCGAGGTGACGCGATAAAGTGCAGCGACACACGTTGAAGAGACGTGGATCTAGTATGCCAAACAAGTTCGTGATTTACAGTCCGAACTTGAACAAAAATTCCTTTATTTGTCCCCTCGCGCGAGCGCGCGCGCGGACGTAGACTGATTTATTGGCTCGCGATATGTAACTAGTGAGATCCACCGTCTACCATTTTCCCGGCTTGTTACGAAACCCTACACTGTGATTAGAAATTGTCGAAGAACCGCCGAATTACAATCATCTCGCAAGCCTTTTCTTAATATGTCAGTGTGAACCTTTTGTGGAAGTCAGAAAGTTCCGCTATTCGAAGGGTTTCTTGTATTTCCAAACACCAATGTGTAATTGATTGCTTCATTATGGTTGTACTCAATCTTTTCTGCTTCTGTCAGCTGAGACAAGGTTCTTGGCTAAAATGGTAATACAACTTTTCTTATTAATCTCATTCTCGAATGTTTAGTTTTTACAGCACGAATATACCAGTCTCACGTAGAATGGGACGCCCTCGGTATTACTTGCGTTTCAAATGATTAATTTCGTTTCACTTTGACGGTTTTCAATTCGATTCCATTACCTCTCATTGTCCCTCGAATGCTGTTGTACAACACAAAGTGCTTAGTTAGCTTGGTCGACAGTAGTTGCCGCTAACCACGAGGGCAAAATAAAGAAGGACGTTGACGCAAGTGCGATCTAGAAAGTTACTATTTCAAATAATATCCAAAACATCTCCAATAATAGCTTTTGGATAGCATTTTTTAAAAAAAATGCAACTCACTATTACTAGTAAATTAATCTGTTACGATAGGAAGGCACAGATTTTTATCATCTCACGATTGGCCGCACTCCGGCATCCGTCAATTGTCCCTCGGCGTTCTCGCACCGTTGCCGGGATTTGTTCATGACGTCAGAGTA
The DNA here is from genome assembly GCA_964023945.1 of Ectemnius cavifrons. Taxonomy (NCBI): domain Eukaryota; kingdom Metazoa; phylum Arthropoda; class Insecta; order Hymenoptera; family Crabronidae; genus Ectemnius; species Ectemnius cavifrons. The sequence goes on along the minus strand of OZ030375.1, from coordinate 15,361,782 downwards.
CGTGCTCGATGACTCACTACGCACGTTCACCGGGTGGCGCGTGTGTACAAAAGCGCGGGATCCTTGCAAAGGTGCGTAATTTACGATACACACTTTCCCGCGTTCGAGCGTGCTTAATGCGATTTAAAACACATCGGATTTCACCAAGTTGAAATCAAGGCCGTGCTCACCGTGCGAGCTTCGCTTCCCTGTCGTCTCGTAAACGTGTTTACCGCTTTTCGCGGAAGTCGTATAATAATCAGGAAGTCGAACCTGAATGGTAAACACTTGGACGATAGAGTGGTCTGAAACTTGGTTGCGAAGCTACGTTAAGTTTGTTAACTCTTCCGGTTCCTTTTACCAAGGTTCCTTCACCGCCTCTTCCATCCGGGGAACAAATGGTTTATGTTCATGAGAGTAACCAATGATGTTACTTTTACTTCTGCTTTAATGAAGTACTCGATGATTTGCCCTGTCATATACTAATTTGGAAGACGTGCCTCTGCGGACACATCCGGACACAACATGGTAGGGTGTCCGAGGTCCGAGTGAGTCAAGGGGCACATTGGTATAGTTAAATGGCCGGGTTATTTAGGTCATTAGGACGGGATAATAATGCCGTTCTGGACAGCCATCTGTTTGAATGCCTGTTCTACCTGTTCTGAGAAAGGATGGTAAAAGATTTCTATACCAAGCATTATTTTTCAACATCTGCGACTGCAATTATAATCACATGTTCTTCACTCTTCTTCCTCTTTTGCCTTTCGTACACGTGTAGATTATACCGCTTAGGATCTTGTACCATCTTTCTTCCATGCCTCAAAGGCTTTCCTCTATTGAAAGGTAATAAAAAAACGAGCGATTAGTTGTCCTCTCTCTACCTTTTCTCAGGAATATCAGTAAATAGACACGTTCACAATAAATCTCCGTGAACGGTTCTTATATACGAGCATATTTCCGAACAAGTATGTACCTATAGTACTTGAGATGACGCCGAATGGATACCGAAACCGGGTCGAATAGTTTAACGCCATTAAGTTGTGCTAAAAATTTCAGCAAACAGTCTCGTTTCAATGGTCAATGTACTCACGCATTATCTCGGCTTGAGCGCATGTTCCTATTTTTATCAGTGACGTTTGCTACTCGAACCTTTCCAGTAATTAGTTATTCAATTTTCAAGCTACTTTTTTCAACGATTGGTAAGCAATAATTTATAAAATAGATCATCTAGATACCACATATATCACTGACATCATTTAAATTTTCGGGGAAGGAGTGCTGACATTGATTGACGGTATATTTGCATCGCGCTTGGGGGTCGCTGACACATCAGCAGTTCGAAATGCTGTTTGCGCGATCTTACGTAATGTCAGGTTGTTTAAAGCTATGTCGCAAAAGCGCGTGAATCGTTGTGCTGCTTGTGGCAGAGAGCATAATGTTGATCTCTTCCGAGAGAGGAAGGAAACGTGAAAGGTGGATGTCATTGCCAGGAGCAGGGCGGTTATGCGAAGTACGACCGTGCGGTGATACAGTATGAGACGCCAGCTATGATTTGTTACTTTGGCTTTTGACAAAGACGTTGCTAAATGCGAGCGATCTACACCTCCGAATGCAGCCGGTTATCAGAGTATGTTTAAAGAAATCGGAGTGGTGGTGGCTGCACCTCCTCGCCTCCCTCTATATAAGCATTGGTTGAGAGTACTTCTGCTTGCTCCCCATTCCGGAGTTCCGCAGCGAGTCTGCGAGGCTTGGCAGAAACCGATACGTGAGTTATCTTTCTTCTTCTACCGTTCTTCCGCAGATTATCATTTTTCTTTAGCATTCCATAATTACAATCCAATTAGCTTCGGTACTATACGCGAACTTGTTTTACCGTACAAAAGGCAGGGCATTACATTTCTCCTTTGATATCAGACAATTTCAATAGTTTCATTCATTCCTGCGCATAGATATAGAAATTTAACAGTTGCCAACAGTGATTGTCTATGTCGGTAAGCAGTCATAGGTGGTGATAAGTGGATCACTATTATCGGTAGTTCGACAAAAGTTACGATTCTCCGTTGCTAAGATGAACTACGTCGGAAGAGGAAAAGATACCTGATTGATCAAGAGCATTTCATAATTGCGAGTAAGTTGGCTATCTTTTCATTGACAATTCTGTAGATGGTGGTAGATTCTAAGATGAGCTCTCTGTTTGAATTGGCTATGCTATCCTAGTAGTCGCCGATGCGATAGGAGAACCACGTGGTCGTACTGCTATTCGGCAAGAGTTGGAGTCGCGCGATAGTCAGTGGGAGGAGGCAGGTAGTTTTTAGCAGTTGGTTGAGGGCAGTGAGGGCACACACAGATTCACTTCATCTCTAGGCATCGTTCATCTCGCTCGGGACTCGTTGATAAATGTTGACACTCGAGTCACACGCGCCGGACCACCGTCGATTCGAAGGTGAAGCCCAGTGTCATCGCGCTCATCGAGAACCACCCCCTAAGTCATTCGAACAACCGGTTGAAATAAGCTTTACTCCTCTTAAAAATCGTTTCTCCTTCATCTCTCTGTGAGTCAATCCCAGTGAAAATCAGTCGCATTCGCAAGCAGATCTTAAAGACTGCAAAGTGGTCAGATAGATCCGCGAGTGTCCGGAGTTCGGTGCAATCTTCAAGAGCCTCTATGAAATTCGTCGTGCTCGCGCGCTCTTGTAGCCAGGGAAGCCTGGCATTCTTTCAAGAAGCAACCCCCACGAATTTTTGGAAATCACGTCACCATCAATCCAGGTGTCCTCGTGAACAGATTGCCGACGTAAGTAAGGAAAATCTCGATTACACTGTTCACGCGTACACCTGTTTGTTCGTTGATATACGCAGAGACACGTTCTGAAAGTTCCTCGCTCCATGATCGTTCCATGGCCAAATCGACAAAATTCCATCCCATCTTTGCTTCTCGAAAGCTTATCGAAAGAGCAAAAGTGGTTGGCTGAGAGTGCGCACGTTGCGTGATAAAGGCCGTTTAAATGCATGCCAATGCGATTGTTAATCGGCCATGGCGATACACATGGAAACCTGTTGAGCTTGCTGCATCGCAATCTTCGTAGTTCAAAGTCTCTCTCTCGAGCGTGAGAGCTGACGTGACACACTGGTACATCAGAATCAACGTCCTTAACCGTGTTCACGCTCTTGTTTTCACAGCTCGGTGGCATTCAGTCGATGGACAGTGTTTAACCTCCACTTTTTGCATCGGACATTTCCCTCCCGCGCCTTCCCCCGCGGACCACTAATCTTATGTGCGTGCTCACTCAATGTTGTTCCTGGTTACCGGCATGGAAATGCGCCGGTTGTGATCTTCCGCAAACAATCCCGCGCGCTCCTTTTCGCACCAGGGTAGTAGTAGTAGCCAAGAGTAGTTAGTGTTTATGTAAGGTAAAGAAAAAGAGTGACATTGATTCCGGCAGCTAAATTATTCAAATAGCCCGGCTGTTGTAGTTGTGCGCTTACAATTACATGCTTTGACGAGCGAGCACACTCAGTCAATTCGATTCATGTACCTACTTGTGCTCCATTTAACCGATAAACATACGCACACACATACTCGGACGACGCTAGTGTAGTATATTATAAGTCGTAGGCCCCCAGCCGTGCAACGAAACAGGAAATATATCGATGTAGTTGAGTTTTTATTCCGACACGCGATACGCCACTCCCCATTCCTTAATAGCCAAATTACCACCAATCAATCGTCAATGAGTCAAGTCAATGAGATAAATTGAAAATAGATCCCAACGAAGAGATACGAGTTGATGCTGTCTTGGAGCGCATATAGATAATCTTGACTAATTGACTGTAGAGAAAACAGCTTTGTGTCTTTCGATGAATAAGGAAAACCCTGAAATGATATCTGATCATATCCACGATTATCATAATTGATGGCTGCACTGATTAGGACACCGAAATATGCAGCTACTCAATATCATTGATACTGCGAATGTTTTTTAGGCAGATCAGGCGAGTTTAAGCTCCGTCTTGTCGGGGTAAGGTCCTCTTGTGTCACAATTTACCTAACGACTACTATGATACTGTTTCTCAGGCACTGTGACAGAAGCTCCCTCGGCGAATGTTACCGACAAATTTGTCGGCAACAAGCCTGATTATTACGTCCTTGCGGGGCTAACGATAATTACAAACTGCTTTACTTTCAGTGTCGCACGCACGACACAGTGATTAGAGCTTTCGAGAGTAACTTGACCCAGTTTTCTTGATCCTCGTGTGCTTCGTTCGTACTCGCTGCTCTTTTGGCATCGCAAGAAGAAGCACAGGATCTGGCTAGTCTGAATCACAAATTTCAAACCGACGTGATATGGGGTCTTAATTGTCAAGTTCTATTACTGCGAAAGACTATTGTTAATGTATTGTAGACAGGAGATGTTTGGTGAATCAATTATTCTATAAGTGATCCTTCAATTGGTGGTGAAGAAGGTTGAAGGTTCGGTTGAAAAACGAAAGTACTCAAATTGCCAGTCGAATCAATCGTGACTCATAGACTTTTTTTTTTTTTTTAGAGGTGTAAGTCTTTATCTTTTCCAGTGAGCCAATTTATGGCACGCTCACTGGTCGTGACATAATAATAGTTCTATCGTTGACAATAACACAGCATGCGCTTCACAAGCTTCCTGTTTCATACTCGAAATGTACGCTTTGGAAAAAGACATTCAGTAATATTACGTCGTGAAAACTGGAACCCACTTGCGAGAACTGTCTGGTGAGCTTTGCAATTAGTATGTCAATGACATTCAGTATTGAGTAGAGTTTTAGGTGGTGTTAACATTAATAAAAGACGATGAGAGTATTTTACAAGTTCGATTCGCTAAGCGGATGTGCTCAAATAGGTAATTTTCATTGCGCCGATCACCATGATCTGTATACCTGGTAAAGGGAACTCAGTTTGCCCTTGACAGAACATTGATCTGGGTTTCACAATAAATGATCGGTAATTTATCCATCACAATCCCTTGTTACGAGGTCACACCTTACGATAACCCGTCGACTGGGTATGATCGATTGGTCGCTGCTCTGTATAATAATTCCTATTACTCTTTGTTTCATTCTGTCATGTCATTCCTGATCCTCGAGTAAATCTCTTGTTAATAACGAATTCAATAAATCACAGAGTCATCGATCTGCATCTTCAAAAATAACAAACATTATACATCGATTTGATTTGGAAATTTTATTAAAACTGGTTTTGAAGGACGGTTTCCTTGCAATTAGATAAATCAATTGGAAGGGTTGATGTAATTTTATCAGATAAAGAGACAGATCTCGCGGTAATGGTCGATTAACTGGTCAGACGGATAAGAGTACTCGTTCCAAGAACGACTGGAAGAACGTGTGCGACGAAACCACTTGAAACGGATGTAACACACACAGACAGTCTAGCAGAAAGCTTTGAAGAGGCGCGTGATCTCGGCTATTTAGAGAGTATTTGGTACAGGATGTCCGTCAATGTCTCTTAATATTGAGCGGTTTTCTAGAGCGGAATTAAGGCAGGACACGCCTCCCCCGCAATTACGTCGTTGAGCTTTCAGGGTCTGTCGGTTTAAATTAAAGTGGTCGACGGCATTGGATCGTGCCTTTTCTGGAAAGACACTCTATTAACACTGCACGAACTCACGTAATAACTATATCATATCTTCTTTACAACCTGTCACTCTTCTTTAACAGGATATCTTGGATTTTCCGATTGCTTGATACCAGTGGAGATAAGGACCAATGAAAGATATGCCTTTGTTCCCAATATTACGATAAACTCAAAACTGGTATTAACTTTGATCGCTCAGCTTTTCTTTTCAAATTCAGAGAGGGTTGCTCGCGGATGGTCGGTCATATACTCTGTTCAGGAAACTACCCTTCAACGACCGTGTGGCCTAACGGATAAGGCGTCGGACTTCGGATCCGAAGATTGCAGGTTCGAGTCCTGTCACGGTCGACGCTCAATTATTTTTTTTCATTCGGGCTACCGGGTTTTCACGGGCATTAAGCTTCATTCCACTCAGTTCGCAGAGAAGCAACATAATCTTTCTTTTATTCAAGATTTATACTCTCAAAGAAAATAATGAAACTACGACCTTTTTTACAGAGAAAGTAAACGGGTTTCCATTAAAAGATATTGGTAAATTGATGAAATAGTAATAATAGATCATTCGGATACTATGAATTGAAATATTAGTATTGAATAAATTCACAAGCATCTACGTGTTGTTGAAGGTTGATATTTTGCCGTGAATTATCGGTTTGGATGGCAGGTCTTTGGGATACTGCGCACTAGCCGCTCGTTACGTATGACGGTTCGTTATATCGGGCATAATAGAATTGTGGGAACACGTAATGATTAAAACGTCATGGGGTACTTCATTAGCGTGGCAAACGATCTTTCCACTCTCCGTGGATCCAAGGATCCTCTCATTCTTAAGCGCGAGCAGCTAAACGTATCTGCTACGACAGAGTTGCATCCGAAATGTTTCCAATTCCTTTGTATCAATAGTCGAACATTTACACAGTAAACTTTCGTGATGTTTCATTTAAATTGTTCATTAATGACTACAGCTAATACAAATTTTAAGGATTTGTCAGTAACCATCATAATGTCTGTATGATCCTATTAGAAGTGCTATAGAATATTCTTCCTGCCATTTTGGTAACGCGAAAACTAAAAACTATAGCTATGAAACGATATCAACATGAATAAGATTACTATTTTATAAAGAAATGATGGGAGTGAGCGAAGCAGGGGGTTGATTAGTATTCGCGCTGCATGTCGCCAATGCGAATTAAGTCTGACCTGAGAGTAAGTACCACTCCGTAGAGAGATTCTATTGTCCTACCCATCATCTCGGTACACAAATACCGTCCTCCTTTCAGAATGTTTCATCTTCATATCCGTCATCTTATTACGAATTGACCCTGATTAACTTCCCACAACCCCCCTTGATGAAAACTCTTTTCCTCTTCAATTTCCGGTGGCCACCGGGATCTGACGTCTCACACTTTTTACGGTTGCGATTGACAACCCGTAATGCCAGGAATGATCTTGATTAAACGTCTTTCTGAAATTTTTATTCAGCAAAAAATCCCCGATCCAATCCATTAAATGCTAATCAGAAAGTACAATGTTTTTGTCAGACAAAAAGCACGTGGCTTTCAAGTCCACCTTGCTCTTTGACCGCATACTCGTGCAAGAATGATGTCAGAAAAGTTTCCCTGTTTAAATCTTTTGCCGATTGGCAGTTGGAGCAGTTCGCAGATATTAATTCCACGACGGGGATTCGACAATAGTTAAGAGAGGGAGACTAATTTTCTTGAGCTAAGAAATTTGATGGGTACGTTGATTATTCTAGCTGGCGAGTGAGCGCAGAACCGAGTCCCACCGACGAGCAGCAGCAGAGCAGCGTAGATTCAGCAGGAAGAATTCACCGAGGCCCAGTAATCTCCAGTGACGAGAAGATCGGCCTAATATCATCTCTCAAAGTCTTACATCCGACCAACAGATTTCTCGTCTGACTCATACAAAAAGCCAGAGTCAACCAACCGCACCGACATCGTAGAATGGTAGAAGGTGAACCCGACTCAAAACACAATCATAGTACGTACTATCACATACAATCACGTGTAACAAAACAAATGTAAAATAAGGTAGAGTGCTTCTTATTCTGAGACGCGAGCGGATAAATGAAACATTTTAATATCCACATGCCTGTAAAGCTTGTCTGCGAATTTTTGCACTAGTTTTTTTTTTTCAACGCGAAGACAATCTTAGATAGTTGAGAGTTCATGCGATTCTATTCGTATTTTAGAGTGTGATGTAAAAGACGAGCGGCTAAACGGCTGTGGCTCCAAGGATCTCGAACTTGCCCGTAAGTAGAACAACTTTCTTGAGGCAAATGTTACTGATTTAGTGTTAGAATTGATTGAACAATATTTCTGTTGCTCCCCGTAGGCATTGGAGCGAAGGGCAAGAACATAGATCCCGAGAAAGGATCCTGCCTCAAAGCTGACTTTGAGAAGGCCATTGAACTTACACGTAAGATCAAAAACTATTCCTACGCCTTTACTTTTGATGGAAAGGGTTTAGTCTGAACATTGATTTTCTTTTTTGAATTAGACTATGGCAAGTTTCACTACTTCCTCCTCACGGTGTGTGGCTTTGTCAGCACCAGTGAGGAGATGGACGTGATTTCAATGTCATTCATCTTGCCAAGTGCACAATGTGACCTAAAACTCGACACACAGGCGAAGGGATGGCTGAACTCGATCATCTTCATCGGCATGATGGCCGGGGCATACATCTGGGGCTCCGTCGCCGACGCACTCGGCCGGCGGAAAGTCCTCATTGCCATCTCCTTCATGAATGCCATTTGCATCGTTGCTTCTAGCTTCAGCCAAAGTTACGAACTGTTCATGTTCTTTCGGTTCCTCAACGGCGCTGCGTAAGTATACTTAAAAGCATCTGATAACTTTAATTAGAAGAATTTGCATTGATTTTATCCTATTGTAGACTTGGAGGCAGCGGACCTGTCATCTGGTCGTACTTCGCTGAGTTCCAACCGAAATCTAAAAGAGGCTCGATGCTGTCTTTCATGGCAGCATTCTGGACCCTTGGCAACCTGTTCGTAGCAGGTATATACTGGCATGCTTTTCTTAATTAATAAATCAGTCTCTATCGATTAAAGTTTTAGTCTCATGGGTTTCTTAACCATTGCAGGATTAGCTTGGCTGATAATACCGAACGACATCGGGATCACCAGTGCACAGTTCACTTATAACTCTTGGCGAATCTTCCTGCTGATCTGCGCTGCTCCGTCGTTTATAGTGGCGGGGTTGCTACTGCTGCTCCCTGAATCCCCCAAGTACCTCTTATCCTGCGGAAGATATGAAGAGGCGCTCGACATCTTCCGTGGAATTTATGCCATCAATACTGGCAAACCGCGTGACAGTTATACAGTGAGTATATCGAATATCGGGTGAGAACGAACAAGGGGTAGTTAATAACAAGTACTCTCGCCTTGCAGGTCAAAGAACTCATTCTCGACGACTTTCATGAATCAGAACCGGTGAAGAGTGACGTAGAGACGACAAAGTGTAAGGTGATGCTCGGTGAAATTGTTGACAATAGCAGGCAGCTATTTGTCTCGCCGATTTTGCGCTTCACCATCATCTCGATCGTCATCAATTTTACATTCCACATCGGCTACTATGGTCTAATGATGTGGTTCCCGGAATTGTTCAATCGATTCGACGAGTTCCACCGCGACCACCCTGGCCAAGATACTTCAATTTGCCAGGTGACCGATTACGTCGTGAACAAGGGTTCGAGGAGTGACGAGAACGTTTGCTCTGACAAAATTGGACATTCAGTCTTCCTGGAGTCATTGATCACAGTAGCATCTGCTATACCTGCTAACATAGTCGCCGTTCTAGGAATGGATCGTCTTGGTCGGAAATTCTTCCTGGGTAAAAAAAAACTGTCCTTATATTCGGCGAAGTACAAAAAAGTCTGGATTTTATGGGGTTTTAGGTGATAGGAACTATTGATGTTACAGTTTTTAGTACTCTGTCGTCGGGACTGTGTTCCATTGGACTCTACTTCGTATATAATAAGCTACATAACTTGATCGTCTCGGCCGTCTTCAGCGGCGTGATAAGCTGTGGAAATGCAGCGTTGGACTGTTTAATAACCGAGGTCTTCCCAACGCATCTTCGCGCCACTGGAATTGCTATTTCCATGGTTGCGGCTCGCTTGGGAGGCATCATCGGAAATATTGTTATAGCTCAACTATTAGATTTGTACTGTCCTGCCCCAACGTTCATCGTTGCTGGTCTTCTTATCGGTTGGTATCATTAGCATTAATTTTTTTTTGGTTTATTCCCGCTCTACTGACATATTGTATTTCCTCTTTAGGTGGAGGGTTACTGTGCTTATTCCTGCCGAACACAACACGTGAGCCACTTTCCTGACATTGGCGGAAAAGAACAACCCTCACTCGACGTACAGTGACCTACGCACTTTTGTCGCAGAAAGTATTGTCAGAACTGTTACAGCGTTACTCGTGATAGTACATTGTCCCTCGCATTTAGTTGAATGTAGATCATAGCATTGCAATAAGACCGCTATGATACACCACGAATGGAAGTTAAGTTTCGAAATAAATACGAACCATTCCTTTTATCCGCAATGACGATTGAAATAAAGCTTTAATATAATTCCTACTTTTTTGATATCGTAGAAAGTATTCATCTAAATAAACGTTATACTATCTTACGTCCATGTGGCGTCGTTATTGTTAGAAAGTTAATAAACAAATAATAGAAATGGTGTGAAATGAAACAAGAATAAAGTGGTAAAGAATTACAGAAGAGAATAACATTCATTTTTCGATCGTATATTCAGTGTCCATTTTAACATGAAAATTATTCCCTCATCATCTTCTCCTTTTGTCTGGCGAGCTTCTTCTTGCTCAGCTTCTTTTTCGATGGTTCCTCCTCCGGGCCCTTGACAACAAAGTCTTCCTTCTCAGTCAGAATTACTTCAATGTGGCATGGTGAGCTCATGTAGGCTATACAAAACATAAATTTGATTTACAGCGATGTACCACAGCCAGCACACATAGCAATGCTATCCATCGGAAACATCCCAGATAATACTTACGGTTAATACGACCGTGAGCTCTGTATGTCCTTCTGCGCAAGCAGGGAGCATGGTTCACTTGGATGTGGTTGATTACAAGGCGGTCGGCGTCAAGTCCGTTGTAATCTGCGTTACTCTCTGCATTTCTAAGAAGCTGCAGCAAGAATTCTGCAGATTTCTTGGGCCAGCGACCTGGGTGAAAGAAAAAGCAGCCGATCTTAAAAATTCTGTTTCAGATACAAATCTGAAGCAAATTGTAGCAAAATCTCCACAAAATTTACCTTGTGTTGTACCGAACTGTTTCGCTTGGGCACATCTGCCAACACCACCGTTAAATCTGCGGAATGGAACACACTCCTTGTGTTCGACCACATTCTTCAAGTATCTCTGCGCCCTTCGCAGGGGCATGTTCTTGATGGCGCGTGCTGTTTCATGGGTATTCTATAACACACATTGTAGAAGGAATGATCCACCCGTGTCACAAAATCATTTTCCATAACCCATCACGGTTTGTAAACACTCGTCAGGTAACACACAGGTTAGAGGATGGTAGGGTATGTATTTTGGCACTATTTACCTTGAAATGCACACGAAGATTTGAGCCTCGTGCTTTGCACGACTTGGTCGTGTTTAACGGTTCGTGGGAGTAGCGGCCCATTGCGTCCTGTAATGAGAATAAACCGTGGTGCAGTTACACTTTATATCGGCATCTTGGTGCGACATAGGTGTCGCGGGTCGGGTCAGCCGTCACGCGTATTCCCAGGTAGAAAAGTATCATTTTTCGCGGAAGCATTCAACATGTTTTCATATAGAACAATAGCCAGGGCCATCGAGCTCACGAATTCCATACTCGGTGAATAATTCTCGCGGTGGAACGGCAGATGTAAATAGATTCGGAAAACGGCACCGCTCCGGCCATACGTACCTCTTAACAGCACGATTTTAAAGGAAAAGACGTCACGTGTGCAACTAGAACGAGACTTCCTGTGGCAACAGGGGTGCCAACATTCGAGAGAGCAACCAATACCGAATTCAAGTTACGTCCTTTTTGGATACTTTTATAATCTAGCTATTAATTATATAAAAGAAAATATGTCTGAAATAAGTAGTCTGTAAAGAAATTTAATAGTACAGTATTTCCACAATGATAAAGTACTCTAGAGTAACTCTGAAATTCGCTGGACAGTCGAGCGTGAACTTCGTTCAAGGTCCCGCGCTTTTGACGGAGCTGAGTGTTGATTAGTGTTGTGTTGATCGTGTTGATGGAGGAGGCTTTAGGTACTTTTTGCTGCTTTCTGCACGGAGTACATGCCGTACAACAGTGCCTCAATCTTTCGTGCTTCCCGGGAAGATTCATATAACCTCCGTCGAGTCGCATAATATTGGCAAAAACATGCATATTCGTGTTGCTTTAAGTAACTCGGGAATAGGACAGTGACTGTCCACTTGCTCGGAGGGTATCTTAACTGCCAGGTTTAATAGGAACGCAATTTTTTTTAACGAACAGCTTGACAGTTCAGGGTGTTGACAGCTCCGTTCGAACATCCCGTAGTGTTGGATCAGTTCTTTGAAATTTTGCAGATACACCCAGTATGCCAAGGATTTTGTCGTTCGCTCTCTCATTGTGATCGAAAGATATCGCGTGTCGCAAGTACAACGTCAAGTTGAGCGTGAATCTTACCGATTAGGGAGTCGCAACTGCATGTGATAGTCGAGACACGACAATAGGGATAAGTGAAAATCGCTCGCGTAACTCACCAATTCAGTGTCACCGTTCGACAGAGTCGAACTCCCCCATAAAGCCAAATGTCAAAAAACAAATTGAATCTGACGTTGCCACCTGGCTCGATAGAACCAGCACCAGCAGTCTCACCGTCGCCGCCGGTTCCACCCTTAAATACGTATGCTGAACCGCCAGTTATACCAGAGTAATTATTTTATTTTTCACCCATTTTTATATGCTGTCTTTTATTTTCATTGACACCCAGTTGTGTGACATCTTGCTAACTCATACCCCTCTTCTGAGTCATATACTATATTCTTGTATCTACGCTTACAGTGGAGTTATGGGCAAAATGAGTATAGATGCTATACAGGAGAGGTTGGAGGAGCTCGAAATGGACGAGGAACAAAGAAAGAGATTGGAAAGCTTTCTTGGTCAAAAGGAAAAAGTCGGAGAACTGTGCGATGAAGATTTTGAGAAATTGGGTGAACTCGGTGCTGGAAATGGTGGTGTTGTTATGAAAGTTAGACATAAAAAATACGGATTGATTATGGCTAGAAAGGTGTGGGTCGAAATAGAATCAGAATCTAGAACAAATGGAATCGTACTCAATTAGTAACGCTTCTAATTATGTTATAGTTGATACATCTGGAAGTTAAACCAGCAATTAAAAAGCAGATTATCAGAGAGTTGAAGGTTCTTCATGAGTGTAATTTTGCACACATTGTTGGCTTCTATGGCGCTTTTTATAGGTAAGTGTATAAACATTCGGTAATCAATAACAATGATTTTATTGCTGAACATATAATACAGATTAGCTTCATGATTTCTGATACAGCGATGGAGAAATTAGCATATGCATGGAATACATGGATGGCGGATCGTTAGATTTAATACTGAAGAAAGCTGGCAGGATTCCTGAACCAATCCTAGGCACAATTACATCTGCAGTGAGTAACGACTGAACAAGATTGCTTTGCACGAATTATTAACTTACTACTACGATCTATAATAATGGTAACACAATATTATTTAGTAATATGTCTCCCGTTCAATAATACTATCTGGGATTCTTCGAATACATAGTCGTCGCAATTCATCATAAGTCCATAGAAGCAAGCCGAGAGGTAAACACGGCCAGTAGCAATACGGCTCTAAAGGCATAGTCTTTAACACTACTTCTGTGCCAGGAACGTATAACAGAATACCAGTTAAAATGATTTCAAAAACAAAGGAGAAATTGACGAACCAGTTACCCATTCCTTGTTGAAAGATTGAGTTACGTCTTGTCTTGCACATCACTAAATCGATCATCTGGGTTACCACGATCGAGAGAAAGTATCCACTACGCGCTTCATTTAATAAATCCATTCGACGTCGATATGTCCATGTCTGACCATACGAATCCTTTAGATCGTTAATCGACTTATTCTCCCAGTCGTAGCGCAAGCCCAGCAGGCGATTCGGCAGAAATCCATTGAACATAAGTATTACAAAGTACGCGTAAAATCCAGCTAGAGCTTGAGTCATTCCAATTTGACCATAAGTTATAGAAATTAGTCGTTTGTTGACCAGTTTATCGTATTGGGGGTTTCTAGGCGGACGACGCATTATGTCAGACTCCGGCTTTTCATACGCTAATGCTATAGCGGGGATTAAATCCGTTCCGATATCAATGCAAAGTACCATCTCAATGATGAAAGGCAAAGGAATTGAGAATATCAGGCTACAAAGCATAGGTAGCATCTCGGGAACACTTGATGTTAGTGTATACGCAATTGATTTCTTCAGATTGTCGAATATTAGTCTACCTTCTTCTACACCTGTTACTATTGAAGCAAAATTATCATCCATAAGTATCATATCTGCCGCATTCTTAGCGACATCCGACCCGGTGATACCCATTGCCACCCCAATATCTGCTTTTCTTAAAGCAGGTGAATCATTAACACCGTCGCCAGTGACAGCAACTATCTCTCCCATTCGCTGGCAGCTTTCTACGATTAGAAGTTTCTGTTGCGGCGATGTTCGAGCAAATACAATTTCCTCGTAGTCGCGTATAATGCAATCTAATTGGACACTGTTCATACTTCGAAGCTCGGTACCTGTTATTATTATAGCTTCCGTATCGAAATCTGTGATGTCTGTGTAAGATTTATTTTGAAGTATCGCTTTCTCGTATCGGGTTTCATTGTGTTCGCTAATTATCCCCACTTTTTTAGCAATTGCCATCGCAGTCACTGGATGGTCACCGGTTACCATAATCAGTTTGATTCCAGCAGTACGACATTTCTGTACTGCTTCTGTCACGCCTATCCTCGGTGGGTCCAGCAAGCTTATAAAGCCGATAAATCTATATCCCTTAGTCGGAAAATTATAGCCGTTCGGTGAATCAGTATTAAATTTGTAGTCCGGACCATAAGTGCTTGCCGGCAACTGGAAGTCGCAATAAGCCAGTACTCGCTCTCCCAAATATCCCAGCTCGGTGCAAGCACGCCGAGCTGCTACATGATCCACTGCAGTCATATCCTTTGTTTGCCCCCCTGACGTTAGCATAGAGGTGCAATTCTCTAAGATCACTTCTGGTGCTCCTTTCAAAATCATAACGTAGCCGGTGGTATCTTGATGAATGGACATTTGATACTTAGTTGTAGAATTAAATGGTACTTCTGCAACTTTAGGATAGGACGAGCGGTATCTCTGTGTGGGATGCAGATGTTCGCAAAACCTCAGTATCCCTATTTCCGAAGCATCTCCTAGTATCGGGCGTTCCTCGATTGATATTACTCCCAAAGATTCATTAGTGAAATCCGCTCGCAGACATAAAGTGCAGGCTCGTAAGAAGGCAGTAAATGCGGGTTTCTCCAGCAAAAGATCTCTTTCAACGCCTAGGTTCTCACCCGGCGGGAAATGGTATCTAGTCTGACCAAACCATAAATTTGAAACGGTCATCTTATTTTGTGTGAGTGTTCCTGTCTTATCCGAACAAATGGTTGAAGTCGAACCAAGGGTCTCTACAGCTTCCAAGTTCTTCACGAGGCAATTCTTAGCTGCCATTTTTTGAGCGGTCAATGTTAGAGCAGTCGTTACAGTCACCAGTAGAACTTCGGGTACGTTTGCGATTACTATACCCAAGAAGTATGTAAATGCCTTCACTAAATCCGGATCCAATAGGAGAGACAATCCAAAGAAAACAGCTCCACATATTACAGCGACAATCGTGATGATTTGAACAAAGTGACTGATCTCTTTGGCTATCGGTGTTGCGTCCTTAGCAACATATGTAGCAAGTCCAGCGAGCCGTCCGATCATAGTAGCATCGCCAATAGCTATCACTATGCCTTTACCTTCGCCAGCTACTGCGTACGACGAGAAGAAAGCAAGATTGGTCGATTCCAGTGGATTAGTGTCAGTGGGGTAGTCTGTTCTCACTACCGGCTCGCTCTCTCCAGTAATACTTGAATTCTCGACCCTGAGTCCGCGGCACTCGATGATTCTAATGTCAGCAGGGATTTTATCGCCAAGTTTAATCTCAACCAGATCACCCAGTACTAGTTCTTCCGTGGCCAATCTGTATCTTTTGCCGTTTCGAATTGCCGTCGCAAAGGTGGGTACCATTTTCTTGAAGGACTCCATCACCTTCGAATTCTTCGTCTCTTGGATATACGCGAACACACCGGATATCAAGCAAATAACGACGATAATTACTCCCAGCCATAAAATGCCGGGATCGAGGTCGTTGAGTAGGTAGCCGACAAGATAAAGGATAAAGCATAGTATCGCACATACCCAAAGAAGACTAGCAAAGCCGTGAAACATGCATATTAGAAACTTTATGTATTCAGGGGTGACTTTCGGTGGGGATAGGCTGTTCGGACCATCGCGCTGTAAGTTAAGGGCTGCTTGATCTGCTGTTAACCCTTTCGCCGAGTTGGTGTTTAACTTTTCGCACAATCTTTGCAATGGTATCAGGTGATCAATTGTTTCCAATTCTTCATGTAATTGCAGAATTTCTTCTTGAGTAAGTTTCTTTCGTCGCGATTCGAAAGTTGATGGGCGATGAGTATTTTCTGGTACTGACGTCGCTGACATCATTTTTCACACTTTTAGCAATATAGTATAATGTAATATACGATTCTTCCTGTAACATCGAAAAGCTTTACTCGAAATTCGTTTGTTTTGTCGCACTATTATACTTTGCTCAACTTCAGGATGTTTCTAGAAGATGAAGGTAGAGACCAATAGCTTATACATTTTTTCAGGTTCTGAAAGGTTTGAGCTATTTGCGAGACAAGCATGCGATTATGCATCGAGATGTGAAGCCAAGTAACATTTTGGTAAACAGTGCTGGTGAAATAAAGATTTGCGATTTCGGCGTTTCCGGCCAATTGATCGACTCTATGGCTAACTCGTTTGTTGGCACCAGAAGTTATATGTCGGTACGTTCCTTTTGTGATTGCACTATCTAAACTGAGGTGTAGATACTCATTTAATAGTTTATTTTTACTACTTTCAGCCTGAGAGGCTGCAAGGCACGCACTACTCCGTGCAAAGTGATATTTGGTCTTTAGGTTTATCATTGGTGGAAATGGCAATCGGCATGTATCCGATTCCGCCGCCTGACGAGAAGACATTAGCTGCAATATTTGCTAGTCAACCTGGTCAGCCACCTGTTGAAACCATTGCGACAAATAATGTTTCTACTCCGACTTCACAATCTCCAGGGCACAGTAAGTACTCTTTAGCAAATTTTCAAGTATTTCTTTGCATTGTATGGAGTGCAATTATTAGGGAATGTCGTCCTGTTATAGGTGCAAGTAGTCCACGACCAATGGCTATATTCGAGCTGCTAGATTACATTGTAAATGAACCGCCACCGAAACTTCCGGCGGGCATTTTCAGCGATTCCTTCACAGATTTCGTGGACCGATGTCTGAAAAAGAATCCCGCTGAGAGGGCAGATTTGAAGACATTGATGGTATGTAATAGATTTCCTATAATTTAGATAATATTAAAGTTCGTGTCAGATGGGTAGTGCGATTATGGGGAATGTTTAGAACCACGAATGGATAAAGAAAGCTGAATCAGAGAATGTGGATATTGCTGGGTGGGTATGCCGCACCATGGATCTTCAACCGACTACACCAACCCGCTTAGCAAACGTACAATCCTGAATAAATGTAACTCTTACATACTTGACTACGTGTATACGCGTTCAGTACTCCTAAGTCGGTTTGAGTTTACTTTCGTTGATTCATCTAAACAGTGGCGCTCATGAATTTTTCTTTCTTTTCTGAGAGTAAATGTAAGGTAACTTTAAGGTCAGGCCAGTAAGAACACATCCGATTCGAAACACCCCAAGCATTTATTTCTCTAAGTATAAAATTTCAGAGAGTGGAAGTAGTATAGTTAGTTTTATGTTCGTGGCATTTTCCTAGCATGAACAATGCTTAGTTATAACTTATTGATATGTATATTTAATTAGTGTTTAGTTTTTCAAGCATCTGATTATGTATCATACGATGATTTTTTCAATTAAATTCTTGGCCTGATTTCAAAGTCATAGGAACCCCAATTTATAGATGAAATGGAATCTGTTCGGATTGTGCATACGGAACTATGAAACACAAGTAATCTGTTTTATAAGCTGATTCACACAAAGTACGCCACTGTGCCTGAATTTCTTTGGGATCATTAATTTCTTTTATCTTCGTCTTATACTTTGAAAGTATGTAAGATAAACGATTATGATATAATTTTTAATATTCTTGTACACTTGCAAGCAAACTGTGTTCTTCATAAGAATATTAGAATATATCAATGGGCTTCGGTTTCTGGAAGGAGTGGAATCGTAATTTGTTCATTAGATCGAGATACTTGTGTGACATTTGTACCTGACATCTGTAAGACATTATTTGCATAATCGAAAAAAAAAGACTTCGGTTTGCCCCGATTAATATGCCGTTGCAAGTGTCATGGGGCACCGACCTGCAATTAAGTGAGCAAATCAAATGCATCCTGAATGCCATAAAGTTTTTCGGTTTGAAAGAATCTTCAAGAAAGAAGCAGGACTCGATTTTTCTACAAAATTTATCTGTGAATGCAACAGCAGTTTCATTAGTAGATTCAAAGTTTCTTGTATGTTACGAGTAAAGAGTATATGTATATGTAATTCAGGATGAGAACTGTCTAATTTTATTGAGCCGTCAGTAGTTGGAAGAAAAAGGTATCGTGTAATCTTCATTCTTCGTCGGCACATTGCCTTTTATAATATATATATATATACGTGCATATTTTACGTAGTAGTACCAGTATAATCATGCTTTGAGACATTTTACTGGAGGTGGGTGATTCAAGACGCGATTACAACGCGCGGCCATGTGTTCATAAGAACAATGGTTATAAATTAATTGTTGTATGTAGTCTATAGCTGTGCATTAAGTTTTCCTTGCGCGATCAATGTCAACTAAATGTGGAAACTATTTTCGTTCGTTACTGGCTAGCTTTATATTCATATATTGTTCATTAGCTTCATTTGATTAGAGGTTGTCATTTGAAGGAAACCGGATGCTTCGGGGAACCTTGTATCTTTGTGCTGGTATTGCAAATGGTTGGGTTCATAGTCATAGATAAAGAGGATGACAACGATATAAGCTGAAGATTCCTTTGCTACTATTCCCGTAGGACGAAGTGCAAAGTTAGATGATTAAAGGGTCGACCATCGATTATTTGAGTAGGCTGCCAAATAGAGGAACTGTTAATATGTACATAATTCAATAGAAGGAGAGGCCAATTGTTTTTCGCGACCATTGAGGTTTCATTAGTTATCCAGAAGTGTAAGACCGCATCCAGGTTATCAAACGTGATTAAATGGGAATAATTGTTATATAAATGTGTCTGTATAACTTGTATACTTTCCCTCGGATGATACTTATTCAGATTCGCCTACGATACGAATCGATTTAGTAGGCACAACAATAAGTGTAGATAGTATTAGCCTTTTCCGATTTGGCTTAAAAAAGATCGGAGCGTATTACGAGCGTATTGTGATGTTTGCGAGCACAGTGGGGAGACTCACTTACGTGCCTAAGCGTAAGACGCCCAAGAACTGATGTTTCGTATTATGTTTATATGTCTGATAATGATGTATCTAATACTGTTTTTTGTAACACGACCTTCGCTATATTACACAAACAGCAGCAAGACCTGTTGTGAAAGTGAGGTCCTGTTACAAACTGTACAATACGATAATATGGAACTAAATAGTGAATTTATTCGTACAGCAGTGAATCTTCAACATCGCAGAGATTCTTAACTCCTTGCACTTATTCCAATATGTGCATAATTCCTTGTTATAGACTTGTGCATTATTGCAGTTGTATCGATTCACTGTCTCAATGTTGTAACTTCTAAAAGAATAAATTTATCCTAGAGCTATCATGTTGACTCATTTTCAAAGTGTGTTTTATACAGAGGTAATGAAAAGACGAACATCAGTCCTATCAGTATACATTTGATTTATTCGTGGTTTTCTTTTACCATTCTACGCTACTATAATATCACAATGTATGAAAATGACAAAAAACGGCAATCACTTAGTATGTAAAG
Organism: Ectemnius cavifrons; assembly: GCA_964023945.1. NCBI lineage: Eukaryota > Metazoa > Arthropoda > Insecta > Hymenoptera > Crabronidae > Ectemnius > Ectemnius cavifrons. The sequence continues at coordinate 15,341,803 of OZ030375.1, read as the reverse complement.
GGAACTGTCTTCGAGTCATATACATTACTGAGATTCACATTGATCACTTGCAAGAAAGGCGATATATTCCGGTAGTATGGAATTCGTGTACCGCCGACATACATCTTCAATACAATTTTACTTTTTCTAGTAAGAGTATGCGCCACCACCTTTTCAAATGTTTCCCACGAAATATCACAACAGCCTGATAAATCCACCACTTCCAATAGTGGCGAACATTCTATAAGACTGCATATATCACTATCACTGAGAAGGTAGCATTTCCTGCATTCCAAGTGTTTTAAACTGGGAAAATCTCTTTCGTGTTGTACTAGCGTTGCACCTTCTTTCCCATTAATATGATTTATTATTAACTTCTCCAGTTTTGGTAGTAAAGCTAACGCAGCTATTCCAGCATTAGTTACAGAACAACACCCTGGAACATAGGAAACCCTTTTGAGTAATTCGACCACGACAGTGCATGTAATAAATTATGCGCAGAGAACCAATACGTACTGCTTATATCTATATGGATTAAATTTTGGCACTTTGTGCTTAATTCTGTGAGAAATTCATCATTGATATCAGTGTCTTGCAGTATAAGTACTTCCAAGTTACTGAGTTCGGTGATGAGCATTTTGCACCTTGGATCGACCAATTCTAGTGCGATGATCTCAAGTCTCTTTAATTGCGTACAGTGCGTACTAAGAGCTTCCATTACTTCAAACGGTAAATCTAATTTTATATACATGTTACCCTTATGTATCGCAAGAGTCGATAAATTTTCGAATTTTGGAAGAGCCTGGTTTAAAACATGTATTTACGTTAGTGATGAATTTTATATTTTTCTCGACGCAAGTGTTAAAAATATAAATACCCGCGACAAATGGTCGAGATTTAACTGGCTAGTATCCGGTAATATAATCTCTTCTATTGTATTCCGGGGCAAGTGTATTAAGCATTCGCCGCGGAGCATATCACACGCCATGAAATATCTAAGTTTCGTGGATTGCTTAAATAGCTTTGTCAGTTCGGAATCACAGAAGTGCGAAGCTTTGCCCAAGCTCAAGCTCCTGATATCATGGCAGTTTGTGGTCAACGATTCGATAGAACACGGTGAAATGAAGATTAATGATGCATCGATCGCTTGCAAATTGGGACACAACTTGCCAACGATCGATAGTATATTCAAGTCCAAGTTATGAAATATATGCGAAAAATGTATTTCCTTTAGGTAGGTGCCACATCGCAATAATACTTTGCGTACTGTTTCAGTGTCGATTTCATTAAAGTTGGATTGACACGAGAATCCCCATGTGGACTTTAATAGATCCAACTTTCTAACACGTGACCATGATGCTTGGCTTAGCGCTCTCCAACGTTTACAAACTGAAATCCAAAATATACCATATGTTCTATTCTCTACTGGACTTGGTCAAACATTTTTCTTACCTCTTTCTATTCTGATTCTGTCTACGATTGGCAGGTATAGAAAAATATGTATTAGGCAATCATCGTTTAACATATGAATCTTTGAATCACCATCGTCATTTGTACTCTCGGAGTTCAGGCAAACCTTTCGAACCGTTGCAAAGTTCTCTATATCCTCTGGCTGGTGCCAGGTATAGGCTGGCATAACTCGCAAGTTTCTATTGTGCAATCTGATTATCATCTTGTTACCATCTATTCTGGCTCTATGAACCACAAAATCCATGTGAATCTGATCTATCATGCGTCGCCATGCACTCAATTATTGGGCTAGATTTGACATTTACTTGATAGCATCGTCTGCACTGCTAAATGTAACAAATGCATAATTACTTTTACCATGGTTTCTTCTCAGAAAGCAACTTTCAATTTCACCGTATTGGGAAAAGAGTTTTTGCAAGTCCTTGTAAGTGGTCTGAGGAGAGAAAGATCCCTTTTGTTACATTAACTTTTTCTGTAATAACAGCGTCGCGGTCAATATTTCAGTAATTAAATGTTTCTCACCCTTTCTGCCAAGTTTCCGACAAATAGCTTTCTGATGGGCACCCCATACTTCGTAACGGGAGAAAAATATCCATCCTCGCTTATGGACCGCACTGTAAAAATAAAGGATGAAATGAGCGGAGATCCATCTCACGTTCCGAAATTCAGTTACCGCGTTGTGATTCTATTGTTGCGTGGTAAATACGATACAGCATATCGTTATATTCTTGTTCCACATAACTGTCCATTTTCCCTCTCGTCACTTAGCCTTTCACGGACCTTCGATCCCGCGAAGGAACCGTAAAGCTTATCACTTGACAGCTTTTCACTGGGCAGCTTTTAACCTCGAGGGGAGACGGGGAACCTGTGCACCGTTGATTTTCCTTAGGTATATCTATACGAATATATATAGATATATAAGAAATATAGCGATCACTATATATCGCATTCGCTGACGTCATTGCTGTTCGCAGAGCTTCTTCGATGAGCGCGAAAAGAAAACTTTCGAACGAAATAGTTCAAATAGAATTCGAGATTATAGTTCTGCAATTACGTCAATCCACGCAGTCGCATGCAACACTAATTCGGTATGTTAGCATGCAGTAGAATGTGTCGCTGGGAAGCTAAGCGCTTGGATTTCTATCAGATTTCAGCATTCCCACTGTTGCAGTTCGCCAAATTTAAAAGAGTGGGGGTGGATGAGCCGGTCTCCCTTCAGACGCGCTGCCAAGTTCCGAAGTTCCTTCGGTTGCCCACAAGAGTGCACAAGGGGTACAATTTCCTACCTGTAGATTTAAAAGGATCTATTTCTAGTACTGATTAGATAATTAAGCTTTTCCACCATTGTCTGCTACAGGTTTTCCTAGATATTAAAATCGAATATTAGTTTTATTAATTTCGACATTTATTATCGCATCTTCCATCGTTGGGAAAAAGACAGATTTCCTCGAGTGCACGAAAAGCTGAAGTGTTGCCAAATGACACTTGAATTTGTCGCGCTACGCTATCGAACATAAGAAGATGAACACGTAGCATAACCAATTTCGAAAATGTTACCACCAGTCATTCCTACTTTATAAATCCTCGAATCCCAGAAGCAAGATGACTCCCACACAGGATCACGGTATGACTTAATCAGAACGAAATCTGAAATCTACTTCAATGAAGTCTGAAGTGAATCTTCAGAGGCGGCACCATGCGCTGAAACTAACAGGGGCCGAATCGTCATCAGCTCAATTCTGCACGTTCACCAGGGATTTTCGCGCGAGCTTCGTCACTCGCTATGAGTGCATTCGCAGAGAATCCATTCTTCTTCATCGTCGACAATAATCCTTCTTTTTTGCCGGGAAACGTCCTGAAAGATACGCGGAAGATAGTCGAACTGAACGACGTCGCTTGCAATACCAGACGGTCATCTCTGAGCAGCCTTTCTGCCACCCGAAACTCAACAGTGCCGGCATTCCCAACGAAAAACCATTTAAAGAACGAATGGGATAAGATCCGCAACGATATGCACGATCAATCTGGTAGATATAAAAGTAGACGTGACGATTATAATATGTCGAATAAGAATGGCTTCCCTGGAGTGTACTATCCTCGGGAGTGCAGAAAGAATTCGACCAATCCTCAGGTATCAAACAATTCACTCTATATCTGTGATACAGCTTCTTGGAATTTTTTTTGAAAAATATCGACTTTAGCTCCTTCTGCAGGAAAAGGCAAGACTGTGCCATTTTTACTTTAAATAGGTCTGCTATGTGACGTTTCACGATAATTAGGTGCCGGAAAGCATCAATATATGATGTTTGTCTGAAATAATTATGTTTAAATTTGCTCGTATTAACCTCAATCCGAATGTCTTTTGCACGTATTAAGGAACCTAATTTTTATTAAATCTTTACGTAAAATTTAATTAATTCTGCAAATACAGTTTTCCTTTTGCCAGAATAAATGCACACGCGATTTCTGTGATTTTGATATGCTTTCTTGAATATGACAATATGAAATCAAATATCGCAACTATCACCGCGCAATGACATCCGGACTAATTATCGTGAAAAATTACAAAGCAGGCCTATTTAAATAAAAAATAACACCGTGTCGTCTTTCCTTGCAAAATAAACTAAAGTCGATAATCACCAAAAATTTGTAATACATTAATAAATTTTTAATACATTAGTCTCCCTGGCCGATGAATTCAAGAGCATCCCCAACGATTCATCAGAATTACCCAAGGAGGAAGTCAGTGAATAAGAAGACGAACCAAAGTACAATGGGCCATCCGGAGAGAGACGTATGGTCACGTTATTGGACTGACAATACACCTGGCAATTACGGAAAGACACATGGCAAGGGTAACTTGGATGGTTACACGATCCTAAGGAATCAGTATGAGCCAGTGAGAGGTAGACAGGGTTTCGAATCACACCGACCAGCTTATCAGCATGGTATTCAAAGAGGATATCCAGTAGGACGATCCTCCAAAGCTAGTACCAACGCAAACATGTCTGACGGATCAAGAAGAGGAGACAGTTACATGCCAAGAGACCGACGGACTCGATGGGAGTCAATGAAATCGCCGATGTATGATGCGAATTTGTATATGACGCCTCAACATAAACGACAATCGAATTTCATGTACGAGAACTTGGATGATTACTCGAGTGAGAGGTCGGACGATAGTAAAAGGGAGAGAATGCACGGCAGTAGAATTCGATCGAGAACCTACTCGCCACCGGTGGATCGCGCCAAGTATCAGCTGCTTAGAAATCAGTACAACGAAGATGAGGATGATGAATATTTCTCTATGTCCACTGAAAACTTCACCGTGGATGATCATCCCGCACGGAGAAATGCGAAGGACATTGATAGGACTATGAGGAGAGACGTATTGATAAGTTCGCAACTGGCAGGGCATCCTGGTATTTCCGAGACCTCCTCGATCAATTTAATGCTCGATATTTCGAGATCTTCAACTCTGATCGGCGAGAAGGCTTGCTACGAGTCGCGAGACAGAGTCAATCGCGATAAAGCATGGATTATCGACGGGAACAACGGTGAACGATGCCAGAAAAGAAATGCCGTCTTTAATGATAATCATTGTTCTTTGAACTGCTGTGAAAATCCACCAGCAAGAGTTCCGCAGGGCAAGAACGATGCGCTGTCTTCAAGATCGAAGCATGGTTACCAAACATTTTCAAAAAAGAATTTGACGGACGCTCTACCGCGCGGATCTTCGTATTCAGTGTTTCCGAATAAAAACTCTAACGAGAATGCGTTTTCTACTATGAAAACCGCGTGCGCGGAGACAAATACCGATCCGTTGGATTTTCAAAAGGAAAGCAGCTTCGCCGATGCGAGAGTGTTATTTACAACTGAGGTGTCCGAGATGGCCATTCACAAGTCGGGGAGTTGTAACATGGTGAAAGAAAAGAGTCAATTGTTGAAGAAACCGAGTTCTACAACAGTACCGGAAGTGAATGAGTGGTCGAAGATTGCGGATGATACATCAGCCAATGAAACTAACAAAAAGATGAAAACTGCAGTGGGTTTGATTGGCAGCACAACAGCATATCTAAAACGAAAGTTCGCTTCAGGTAACGAAAAGAACACAGACGAACTTATGACATCGTGTCATCATTCCGTAAAAGACGATGTGAAAAGACGAAGAGCGGAGACTGCATCGAAACTGCCAGTAAGAATAGGTGCTCGAAATAAATCGAGAAATCCAATGCCGAATTCACCGTCCTTCGAATCGCACGCTTCCAAAGGAGGAAGTACTGGTGATCGAGCGACATCGCCAGATCCAGAAGATCGTACTGCCAGAACGAGAAGGAAGCTAAGAGGACGAGAAACCAGTCCTTATTCGACAGAGCTAACTAAATCCAGACAATTACGTGCCAGCAGTAACGACCAGTCACCGTATACAAAGATGGGATCGAATGAGTTGCAGCTGCATCCGGTCATCGCGAGCAATCCGCAAGAAAGTGTAGCCTTCTCTAGGAGACCAATAAAGTCTTCTAAGGAAGCCAAGTCATCGATGAAAAATCAACAAAGGAGGCCACCGGTCATTGATACTAAAGGGAAGCGAGAATCAAAGTACATCAATTTAATTCGAAAGCCTAAGCAAAAGTAATTGGTCCGTCCATGGTACCATAGAGACAAGTGGTGGTCCGATTTATAAAGTGGATAATTCAATGTCACTATTTTGGAGTACTCGATATTTCCAGAACACACTTAGCTAGTGTGCGTAGGTTGGCTTGTCAGGTGGTGGATAATGCGATGACAAGTGCGCGATAGTTGGAGGGTTAAAAGAGAGTGGATGCTTGCGGTTAGCCTCGCACATGTGTGCGCGTGTGTGTTATGTAAGAGAGGAGTAAAAGCGATAGGGCGTAGGGATGTAGTTCACCTCAAAAGAAGACCTCGAATGATACCAATTATGTCATCAAGGCAGCAGGCAGTCAGTCACCCTCGTCCTCGTTGCATCCGCCCGCTGTCACACCATGGATTTCGCCCGCATGTCAAACCCCCCGGCCTCTCCTTATTCCACTCGCGTGTACCATACAGCTTCTATGACATGGTCCACAGCCTCCGCGGGGATTCGCACAATCGCAGCAGGGAGAAGGGAAAATATGTAATAGTCCGTATTTACCCGGTGTCCTTTCGTTGGAGGTCTCAAACAAAAATAGGGGAGCTGTCCTCCCCTTCGCCGCAAAGGAACATCGCTCATTTGCCGGAGAATTACGAGCGCCTACGTAATCTCTGCAGAAATATCCAGTGAAACAGCGACATCACCGGAAATAAAAGAAATGCAGATCTCGAAGTTTGAATAAACCTTATTACCGTACAAAGATATGAAAGTATACTCTAAAATCTTGTTTTTCTCGCTTTAATAAATCACAAACATTGAAAATCAACTATCTGACGAAAGTGCATAGTATAAGCTGATATTCACCGAGATCCACTGGCAATTTTTTTCATTACACTTCTCAAACACAACTTTATCATGATTTTTCATGCGGACGTATGGTCGGATTTATAAATATTTTAATATCTCTCTCTGGCAAGAGTTCAAAGAGTGCGAGCGAGTGTATGGCTAGAGAGTAGGAGGTAGTCGTTCGGGATTGGAAGGAGTGAATTGAGGGTAGAGTGAGAGAGAAAGCTAGAGAGAGCGAAATACAGACTAGATGGGAGAGAGAGAGGGGTTGGGGGGGACAGATAATCAAATAACCTGCACGCACCGTATAAATTATCAATCAGGGCGCGATTGTGCAACCCCAACAGACACAGAAGGCGAGAGTCGTGTTGGTAAGGGTTGTTACACATCCCGCTAGCGTTGCCACTGTGGGTGGAGGATTCTGCTGGGTCTGTCGAGGACTGACCCCTACGGCATAACGCTTATCTTGCCCTCTCTCTCTCTACGTACTGCCCTTTAACTCACCCTTACGCTGCCCTTGATCCTGTGTGGACTTGCGTGAACGTGCGTTCACGCCTGTTCGATCTCCTATCCTCCTCCGCGTGTCCCACGGCTTGGTAGTTTCTCGCCTCTCTGTTAATGTAGTTGGACCAGAAAATCATTTTCTTAAGATTTTCTTTAAACTTTGATAGAACATCGTTTGTAAGGTGTTGCAACTATTAGGAAAATTTTATTTCACTTGATTATGCTGTTTCTGAGATAATGGACTTTTAAAGTGATAGTTAAATTGATACTGAGGAAACACTCGTCAGTCATTCACATTATTAATTTTATGTGGAATACTATTCTTAAGAATGCATAAAAAAATTAACTCGTGTTTCATCAATATTCTACGAGTGTGTAGAAATATTTGCAGAATTTTTTATCATTTCGTTTTTTCGTAATATAATTAATGAAATTTTAATTTCCAAGAAATTGAAGGCACGAATTGACTATGCAAGCTGAGTGACGTTGCCGGTATTGCTTTCAAGTGTGTGCGTATGGGTCTAGAATCTATCGGTATACGCGAGCTTGTATGTATGTGGACAGGCACTGACTAAAATCGGGAAAAGCGAAGTTAACAGTTCCTTCAACGAGCGATTGACTTTTGACTAGTGTACAGGGTGAGTCAGTTGCCTTTTAATCATCCCCTTCACATTCGAGTTCCAATTATTTCCATTATTACTACAATTTGATATTATAAACAAATGTCAGTGTGTGAAAAAAACTCGATAAATACTCCTTTATGTTAAAATTACTCAACGCCATATAATTATACCATTTTCAACGACCTATATCCATCATTGGCGATTCAAAGACAAGTGAATCACCCTGTACATAAATTGTCACGATTCAACTACCTTAATTCCCTTACCGGCATCGGCACAAATCAATTAAGAAAAATGCCGATGCGTCAACATTATAATTTCAGGAAAGTGCATCAAAATCGTTGAAAATGCATCGGTGCTATGCGAGTGATTTGCTGAATAGCTTCGGTGGTGCGACACGCGACATGGCGACACAAAGGAAAGGGTGGAGAACGTAGAGAGCGTCGCATTGTTCCGGTTGCGCGTAGGCGTATTTGCGAGCGAATTTACAGCCCCACTCTCACGCGGCTGACACGTGCGACACTTCGGATATACTACCTAGGCGAAACACTGCCTGTGTCATTTATGCGTGTAAGGTGGGTGAGGTGCGGTATGGCACGTGTGTACTCGAGATCCGATACAATAGGGAGTCCAGGATGCTCGCGTTTCCTTTGGATCTCTGGGAGTCAGTGGCCGGAAAGTTTGTATTTCTCGATGTTTCCTGTTTTTTAATACTAACCGTACCGCCATAAAACAAATAATACCTAACCATTAGCATTTGACCGGTTACGAAATAGACATTTTTATGAAAGGAATTGTTAATTTATTGTAGGAAGTAGTGCACATAACTTTGATGTAATAATAAAATAATCAATCATATAAAGAATTTAAGTAAAGTTAGATGAACAAAAAAAATAGCAACGAATGTAGAATATTAAATCAAATTTTGAAACCGGTCCACCATGATGGTGGAAGGAATACAAACTTCCGGATTGCTCTTAATAATTGTTAAATGAATCTGCCTTTATTCAAATGTATACTTAATTATGTATACTCTATTAACAATTTCTAAGATAGGTAGTGAAAGTGAAAACAAGTGTGATGAAAAATAATTGGAAAATTGGTTCCGAAGAACTCATAATACGAACAGTAATGAAATGCAGAGAAATGTATCTCTGATAAGTGATCTCGAAAAATAAGAAGAACAATATGTGCCGTGGTTCTCCTTCTAATCAGACTAATAATGTGCTGCTGATAGATCGATGATGCACTAACTTAAGGGTGGAAAAACAAACTGATCTCGAAAAAGAGGTCATTTCCAATTTATAGCGTGTATTTCTTTTAAATCACAACAGAATCATATTGAATTTCGATTGATTGGAACCAATACTATTTTCATTCATTCTTCACTTGCCTTCGGATTTGAGTGGGGTTGCGAAAGGTAGGATTTAGTCACTGAGAACCATGCTGGACGTGGCAAGCTACCGGATGCACGTAGGCAAGCAAGCTAGTGTGTACTGATCTACCGATAGATGAAGGTGCGTGTCGATCACGCACCGGAGGACGGGCGTCGGAGCACACAGGCAGAGTAGTGTACGCGTGAGCCAATTAAGCTGGAAAGGGGGAGGCGCGCCCTAAAGGCCTTAGGCGTCGACCTATCGACATTAATCCCCCTGTAATTCCTCGCTGAACTTCCACTAGATACCCGCTTGGATACGCTTCCCGAAATTCGCCCGAAATTTCCTCTTCCACAGCCGAAAATCATCCAAGGCTCGAATGTGTTCGAAATAATGATCTCTTAAGGTACCATATACAAGTAAAATGTCGAAAATTGGTTCGAAATGTCGTATTTTTTTTTCTTATAAATCAATTTTTGTCAGAAAAATGTATTATATACATATATTTAAGTACACATTGCAAGCTATATATCCTGTTAATTTCATTACGATATTTGCAGTGGTTAGCGCGCCACAGCAACTTTCGTGATGTTCTAATCAGTGAAACATGCCTTGCTGTAACCAGTCTAGCTCCACCATTTTTTATCTCAAACGAATTACAATTTTTTTTATTTAGAAGACAGATAACCCTACTGCACTACGGAAATGGATTTTTTTTATTTCAGTTTTAGCCGAACATATCACTGTTTATAATCATCAGGGCAAGTTTTGTTATAAAATTAAGCACTATATATTGATGCGAGAAAAAAATCGGGATAGGTATTTAAAAAAATGCTCCATAGTGCAGTCGGGTAATGTCTTTCAAATAAAAAAAATTGTGATTCATTTCAGGTAAAAAATAAAACAAAATTTACAGGATATATAGCTTACAATGTGTACTTAAATATGTATATAACACATTTTTGAGACAAAAGTTGATGTATAAGAAAAAAAAATATGATATTTCGAACCAATTTTCAATATTTTACTTGCATATGGTACCTTAACTTTTGATTTACATTTACATCGGCGATGACTCCATACTTGTTGATTACTCGGGTGTGAAGTACATGGGAATAGCCTGCGGCGAATGTAAACTGCAGAGAGGCCTCGCTCCTTCGATTTTCGATGAAGAGTGAGCGGTCGGATGGCGCGGTGGTGCGTAAAGATGGAGAAAGCGGGCAAAATAAATAGATGGGTCCGAAATGCGGGGCACGCGTTCCGTTGCTAGTTGAAGCGGAATGCACCTATTAAAGGATGCAGCCACGTGCCACGACATAAAGGATCCCTGGGAGCCTAAATGCTTGCCAATAGCCGCAAGCAGTGGCCGATTGTTCATTCAGCCATAATGAAATCCCGTGGCTTAGATCGTTCTCACGTTTCGATGATGGTTCATCTATGTTTCACTACCTCCGTTCGGATCACTAATATTCAGTGCGGCTTAGTCAAAAGTCATTCAAGATTCATGCATGCGTAATATTCCTAGATTTATGTTAACGTTGATATCGAAAATGAAAATAATGAGATTGCACTGAAATTTACACAGAATGGTAGTCAAATTGAATGGTAGAAAATTGAAATTTTTTAACTTATTTGTCTGTACAATTTTCGAGTAATCAATGTTCAAAGATCCATTCTTATATGCATGGGCTCTTATGGCGACGCGAGCAGAGAAAAACATTTCATGTGATAAATCAGACATTTACAAACAATCAGGCTAAGTTTCAAAAGCTTCGACTGTCCGGTTCAAGAGAATTTAAGCAGAGAGTGAAAAGGAAATGATTTCATTAGTAAAAATAACGTGATGGAGAGTATATAAATAAAAGTCACTCATAAAAGGAAGTGGTCAAAAATTGGTTTTATTATAATTTGAAAAGGCCTCAGAATTCTGTGTCAGCGCTTACACATTCTCCTCTTACCCTTGCACCAAATGACTGTACCAATCTCCTTAACCTGTTCAAATTCAATTAGAAATGAGCGAGATCCAATAAACAGAGATAAGCTGGTTTCCGTTTAATCGACTCCGCGTATCTGGATCATTGAATTTCCATAATTATATAAGTACAGGTTCCTCGGCATCCGGATCTAAGCTATTCGAAAGAGAAGGGATGATGGCGACGATTTTTCATGACAATCTTCCAACAGGAGAGTCTAGTGGCTTTCTGCACTTGATTTGCTGATCGAGGAGTTGCGGGGCTTGGTGAAGAGTGGATCAATAAACGCACTGATGATGCAGAATCTAGTTCCCTCGGGTCTTGGATCCCGGACTTTATTTATCGCCGGGCTATCGAGCCAGCGAGCTGCTACACGGTACGTATAAGTGCCCGCGGGCTTTTATTTAATAAGTTGTTATAAATTAAAGGGCTACCGCATATTAAACCACCCTCGGAATATTTATAGTGATTCTTAAGAGAGTGCACCGGGCATATGTGCTTATGTAAATCATGGTTTGCTCCACCGTTCCTTCTCTTCCTCTTTGCCCCGGATTCTCTTTTCCGCCGCTCCCTCCAGCCTTCATTTCACTGCGTGTGTCTGGTTGGTTCTTTGAGTTCTGAATCGCGAAGCGCCTCTCGCGTACATTGCCACGCAGAAACGTGCTAGTTCACCTTTTTCCAGTAATCAACCTATACTTCATTATATCCTTTTGGAGTGAAACGATGTGAAAAATCTTCTCACATTTCTTATTGCCATTTCAATCTCAGGCATTTTCTTTCTATAAATTTAAAAAATGAAATAGTAGTTTCACATTGAAATCAGTGGCTCGCAAAGGGTTAAGTCGAATGGCATTTCTGGCACGCGGTATATACAAGTAGCAACATACACTCGCCTTCCCTTCCTACGATTTTATCTCCGCCGATGAAAGGACAAACGGTTTTAATTGCTGCTCCCGGCGATGCCGCTCCGATTTCACCAAGGCGTCCTTTGAATTCTCTGCTGTATCTTAGCGGCTTTAAGTGGATTTCCTCTCGGCGGCTGCCGATTCCACCGGTAACAAGTAGATCAGCCAGTAGCCAGACGCTCTAATGACAAATGTTATGCAAATTGCATTGATCGTAAGAGCGAATGCATGTTCAGCGAGCGGGTCGTGCCCGGGGAGAGATCGTTCGTAGAATAGATGTTCTCTCTCTCTCCCCAGAAATCGGGTAATTGACAATTCCCCGTGGACGAAATTGGATCGTTTGTATCGTTTGCCAGGACAACACGGATCCTAAGCAGGACAATGAGCTTGTAGCTCACCCACTGCCGTTCAAGTCGATGCGACTCCAGGCTCTGCTCCAGTGATCCAATTATCCTTAGGAAATTCCTTCTACAGGGAACACGTAGGATTCCACGAATTTGCTACGTGCCCTATAGAGAATCATACGACCTTCCCGTACAACTGACATAAGGCATTGTTAACATCCCCCGGGAGAAACTGAGATCGAACACTGTTAGTATCGTAGTTTAGCCCTGATTCACGCTCCTGGTTAAGGAGGTTGCTGTTGAAAATGAAAATAATTAGATCCGATTGAAATTTATACAGAATGGTAATCAATAGTCACTGCAGCTGTCTTCAAAATTTCAATGTCCAAAGATTTATTCTTATGCATGGACTCATATGGCGACGAGAGCAGAGATTACAGTTTATGGTTTAAAACTATGTGTTACAATAGTGATGCGTAAATAAACAACATTTCATGTGATAAATGGTACATTTACGAACTTTTTTGTTGTTTGTAAGAATAACGCGATAGAGAGTATAGAAATAAAAATATCTTATAAAAGAAAGGTTGAACTTAGCATAAGCTTTATTGCAAATTGAATTTCCGTACTAAAAAATTGATTTTATTGTACACATGTTCCCTTCTTATTTCCGTGCCAAATAACCGCGACTACTTAAAGTTGCCTTGTCTAGAATTAAAGAGGAGCGAAGCTCTAAGTGTAACTGGGAATGTTCAGGGTGATAAGAATACATGCGAGGAAGAAAGGAATAAAGCCGGGAAGCTATTGGAACATCGAAAGATACTTGAGACCGAGATGGCAAAGGACTCACAAACGGCAATCACGCAGCTAAGTGCTAACCCAATCAGACCCGTTCCCCCTATTCTGCTCTGTCTTTCCCCTTAACAAGTCCTCCGACCAAAGAAGAGAGTCCGATTCACACCGCCCCCGAATTATCCTTTTCCCTTCCTAGCTCGTCATCAAGCGGCTCCGAAAATTTCCGAACATATCCTCCTCTCCACCGAAGTTCTTCTTAGTCGCGAGAGCCGCTGCAGAATTTTAATCAAATCTCCTGGTATAGATTCGCCAGGCATATTCGAACGTGTCAAATCTTATCGGAGTACTATTTGCGAATGACGAAGAAATCCATGTGCAAAGAATGAAGAATCTGAGTAGATGAGAGTTAAGTCAAAAGGAAAGGATAAGGATTGTGTAGGTCGAAAGAGAACGGCATTCATTTCTGCGCGAGGCTGGGGACTAATAATTCAAGTTCGCTTCCAAGTACGAGGCATGCAATTTGCTACGCGCCTAGCAAAGGGGTTAGAGAAGTCGATCGGGTCGACCTTGCCTTTTCTTCGCTTTTCTCTTCTGGGTGCTCTGTCTCCTCTGCTCGAGAGAAGGAAGGAGAAGAGTCCCCGTTGCCTCCTGCCGTACCCAGGACCCCGATCTCTCTGCCCGAGATATATCGTGCTGCTTCATAGTTCATATATCAAGCGCTTAGGCGAGGCGGCGACACATAAATACCGCGGGCCCGCGTTTCATAAAGGCCCGCACCTCCTCCGCCTGCCGAACACACACATATACACAGACACACATAGAGCCGCCATCAGCCACTAGATAAAATATATTAACTCGAGAGAGGAGTCTCGACTACGTGGTCCTGCTTTCACGATTTTCGAGCACACCTCTTTCCACCCCCTTCGCACTATCTCCTCTCTCACTTTCTCTCACCCACTTGCTCTTGATCGCCCTCGCTTTCTCAACTAGACCGGAATGACTTATGGACTGCGGCTTGGCTTTTGCCCTACCTTGCACTACTATCATAGGATTACGGGAATCGTAGCAGGAACAACCGACCCACGTGTCGTGGAACACTTCCTTGACAGGAGAAAACGGTGAGACATAAAGTATACCGCGTTTTGAATAATATTTTATAATATTAGTTAGTCACTTATGAAAGAATTAGCGCGATGATGGTATGTTAAGGTGGAGAAAAAGTGGCTGGTTGTTTGTGGGTGATGAGTACTCGCGAGTGAAATGAATTTAAGGGAGTTGGAGCTTTTCAAATTATAATAAAACCAATTTTTGAGTAGGAACATTTAGTTTGCAATTAAGCTTATACTATGTCACACCTTCTTTCATAAGATACTTTTATTTTTGTATTTCTCTTTCACTATTTGCTCAAATTCTCTCTAACCGAACAGACGAAGCTTTTGAAACGTAGCCCGATTCTTCGTAATTTTGGACATGACTCGATTACTCGACATGATTACTCGACAAATAAGTCAAAATTTTGAAGGGGGCTTCAGTCACTATTGACTATTATTCTTTGTAAATTTTAGTGCAATCTCATTATTTTCATTTTCAGCATCGACCTCCTTAAACATACGTTTCCCGTAGAAAGAGTACTTCCAACTACGAACATGTTGATTGTGTCGGTCGATTCGTTGGATATCACGCTTAGTTTCGTAATCAACTATGCAAACGATTCCTTGGCGCAATAAAAATACAAGCCTATCCATAATGGCGTCGGCGGCTGGTGGGTTTTTGCGCTCGTAAACGTTTCCCGTGAAATACGCACTAATAACTGGCCAGAAAGAGCGTTCGCAGGTAACGATAGCCGGTCGCACTGAATGTACGAATAGTTGGCGCAAGTCCCCTCAGTTTTATGTTCGCCTTCCAACAGGACACACACAGGGGTGATCCTCTGAGCGGGTCATTACAGCGCACGGTAGCGCCTTTACGATCACTAATGATAATTGTAGTATTCAAAGCCTTCAACGGATTCTTGCCACACTTACGCCTTCAGAAAATATGGTCGTCTTTTTGAAGAACTTACACGGTATTCCTTTGATTAAAGTCGAGAAGTTTTCATACTAGAATTCCAACGAGTTCCGGTCGACTCGAGGAAATACTTGTCTCACTGTGGCGGTCTGTTTCTACTGAAATGGTACGACGTTTCTCAAGCGTTCCGAAGTAGTAGAGGATTAGTAGTTACGGTATGTCGGAGTAAATTCGTGGTAATACTACTTGCTGTTGCAAGTGGTATAGCTCGATTTCTCGGGTGTTATACTTCGCGCTTCGGCAGTTTGATCGTTTGATGTATATACACATGGGAACAAGAGGCACTGATTTATAGAGCACCGCTAGCCCAAAGGTTACCAGTTTCACTTGAATGTGAATCCATCAGTTCAAATGGCACACCTTTTGCACCTTGATCTTTGAGGTGTTCGCAAGTCATTAAACAAATAGGAGTTTATTAATTTTTTTTGAAGTACTACTACTTGCTTTTTATAGAACTCATTATATGTTCACTATTGTACATACTTGAACAGATATACTTTGAAAAATGTCTTCTCAAAGCAAAACTACACATAAAACTTTGAACGCATTTTCTCGAAAGTGTTTTCAGACGCGGTGGTTAGCATAACTTTTGTAAAAATGGACTAAATTCGTTGAAATTCGTACAATATCTTCATAATACAATACTTTGGTCTTCAACGTAAGGGATTTTCCATGCAATGTTTAATTTTTGTTTTAGTTGAGTAAAAAGTCGTCAATTTCACAGGAACAATAGAATTCGATGATACTATTTTTAATAACTTTGTCAAAAACAGAGAAAAAAAATATTCTGGCTCGTCGAGGACTAATTTTCTCTGTCTAGTTCACACACAATTTTTTTATATTCTTTTAGATAACAATTGACCAAGATACATTGACTATCGCAAGTTGCAATTCGAAAAAAACCACGTCAGTTATACAGTATACAACCTAGTTATTTATGTATATATAACAACGAATTTTTCAAAGAATGTACTTTAAAGTACATACAATAATGGACATATAATGAGTTTTCAAATAAGTTAGTATTAGTATTTCAAAAAAATGAATAAACTTCTATTTGTTTAATGACGTACCTAACATATATGACCCCTTAAAACATGTAAATTCGCTCGATATTTTAAAATGGAAATTATTGCTTAATTGCGATTAATTATTCACTCTCTCTATCATTATTTTATCCAGCTTGCAAATAAAGCGAAGAAAAATGAATCTTTCATATTAAAGCTGTATCCACAATAATGAACATATAATGAGTTTTCAAAGAAGCAAGTATTACTACTTAAAAAAAATGAATAAACTTCTATTTGTTTAATGACATGCCCGGCATATATGAGCCCTTAATGGGTTAATCATGTGCGCTCGTTCCCATGGTCATACGGAAGCAATTGCCGCGGCTTGCTTCTCGGCGAAAGTTTCATTCCTGCCGGCAGGCAAAACAGGTGTAATTCTCGCAATTCCTTCCGAGAGGAGCCTTCCGATTCGACCGGCAAGCCATAATTTATGCAGGCTC